>JBBGZY010001702.1:592500-1280855 GCA_037952925.1 Lithobates clamitans | reverse complement strand
AGAGAATGAGAGAGAGAGAGAGAGAGAGAGAGAGAGAGAGAGAAGAGAGGGAGAGAGAGAATGAGAAGAGAGAGAGAGAACGAGAGAGAGAGAGAATGAGAGAGAGAGACAGAGAGAAGAGAGGAGAGAGAGAGAACGAGAGAGAGAGAGAGAGAGAGAGAGAGAGAGAGAGAGAGAGAGAGAGAGAGAGAGAGAGAGAGAAGAGAGAGAGAGAGAGAGAGGAGAGAGAGAGAGAGAGAGAGAGAGAGGAGAGAGAACGAGAGAGAGAGAGAGAGAAGAGAGAGAGAGAGAGAGAGAGAGAGAAGAGAGAGAGAGAGAGAGAGAGAGAGAAGAGAGAGAGAGAGAGAACGAGAGAAAACAAGAGAGAGAGAGAGAGAGAGAAAACAAGAGAGAGAGAGAGAAGAGAGAGGAGAGAGAGAGAGAGAGAGAGAGAGAGAGAGAGAGAGAGAGGAGAGAGAGAGAGAGAGAGGGAGAGAGAGAGAGAATGAGAGAGAGAGAGAGAGAGAGAGAGGAGAACGAGAGAGAGAGAGAGACGAGAGAAAGAGAGAAAACAAGAGAGAGAATGAGAGAGAGAACGAGAGAGCGAGAGAGAATGAGAGAGAGAGAGAGAACGAGAACGAGAGAAAACATGAGAGAGAGAACGAGAGAGAGAGGGAGAACGAGAGAAAGAGAATGAGAGAGAGAGAACAAGAGAGAGAGAGAAAGAGAGAGAAAACAAGAGAGAGAATGAGAGAGAGAGAGAACGAGAGAGAGAACGAGAGAGAACAAGAACGAGAGAGAGAAAAAAAAAAAGAAAGAAAGTAACAAGAAAGAAAGAAAACATGCAATGCAATGCATTATAACAACCCATTACCAAGCATGTCAGCGCACATTCACAACATGCATAATGCGCACAATTATGAATGCTGTGCGGTGTGAATGGGCCCCAAGGCCTAACTACTGTGCAGATTCACTGAGAAGGAAGCAGGTATACATGAAGCCATGTCCGCCTATGTGATGAGCTCATCCAACTGCCCCTCGCTGTTTTTTTATTAAGTGATACAGGCAAACAATATTTTTAATAGGGATATCATTAGGTCATGCTGATCTCTTTTACACATATAAGAAAATAATTGATGAGAATAATTAATTATCTACAGTTCCTCTATTGTTATCATTTTTCCTGAGCAGATGTTAGATGAACATACAGACAACTCTGATACACCTATCTGAGGGGACAATAATCTCTGTGGTTGCCAGGCAGACAGCAGGCCCCATATTTGCTTCCACCTTCACATGGAGGCGGCTGATAAAATCTTAATTTAGGGGAACAAAAGGTTGTGACTTCTGTGTTATATAGAGAGAGCCTCCCTAAAGGATCTCTTGTGAACTGTACTCCCACTGGACAAGCATGCATGTACTATAAATGCCCTCCTAACTAAATCTATTAGGATTCATTATCTTTTCAAGCTATGTCCTAAAGGTGTGAGACCACAAAGTGGCATCGTTTGGACATATACATAAACAAATGATACAGTTACAAAGTATCTCGTACTCATATTGTGGTTAAATAGCTTCAGTTGGGTTAAACTGCTCAGTGTCTTCTCACATTCTTTGGGAACTCCAGGTGTGAGATTGTTGCATTGATGTTCCCATCTCCGCCCCCCTTCAAGGGGTCTTTAAAGAGCCAGTCCAACCAATAATGACATTTCTGTGTTTGGCAGATGGTTGAGATCTAAATCTACTGGCAGTTTCATGTCCCTTTTTGGGGACTTTATTGGTGGGATGTCCGTGCTGCGTTCCCAGGTCTGTACACCTGCTGTGCCCATTATGAGGAGTTCCCACCATCCCTGGGCTGAGTTCCCAGGTCTGTACACCTGCTGTGCCCATTATGAGGGCTCTCGCCATCCTTGCATTGATTTTCCAGATCTGTACATCTGCTGTGCCCAATATGAGGGGCTCTCCCCATCCCTGTGCGGAGTTCCCAGGTTTGCACACCCGCTGTGCCCATTATGAGGGGCTCCCAAGATCATTGTGTGGTGTGGAGTTTCCAGGTTTGCACACCAACTGTTTCCATTATAAGGGGTTCTCCCCATCCCTGTGCGGAGTTCCCAGGTTTGCACACCAGCTGTGCCCATTATGGATTGTGCAGTATATTTACTATATATTATAGAAAATTTAACAGGAGGAGCTGTAAAGGATGGACAGGGACACCCAAAACAACCAACTTAAACAGCAGAGTCTGGAATTATGGCATGGAGATTTGTTGTTGTATGCAGGACATATACCGGGAGAAGCTGGGATCTGATCATCTACTGCATAACTAAAACTTTTTCGGTCATTACGCCCATACAGGTTTCAATCCAGCCATTCCATTATCCAATTGTTTCAATAGCCGAGTTGCTTTCATGAAACATCAAAGCATGCATGGCACTTGTTTCATGTCCTTGTGTCAGTTTTTTAAGGCTGAACAAAACAAGGAACAATCGGAAGGGTTGGATATTTCTCGTTTATCTTCAATAATTTTTATTGTAGAAAAGCAGAAGCAGAACTCTTCCTGAAAATCCCCTTTGTTATATTGGAGAAGAACCAGTTGATAATTGACAGTAGCATAAGGCAAAGGGTAATGAAAGGCAAAAGTGGTCTTTATAAGGAGGCCAATAATAGTACTCCAGGGACTCATTATGTAGATGTTAAAATATTGTTTTAAAATTTGACATCCTCTTTTGCAGAATGACCACGAGATTACCATAGAGGAGCTGGAACTGAAGTATCAAACAAACGTCACAAAAGTAAGTTGTTTCTACATGGGGGGGCTGTAAAATCTATGATTGAGGGTACCTGTAGACTGCTGAAGAGACATACTTTGTATAGACCTTGGTTGGGGTTGGCTGTAGGGCGCTGAAGGCACTGATTTTGTAAAGTCTGTGGCTGGGGTTAGCTGTAGGCTGCTAAAGGAACTGGCTTTGCCTTGTCCTTGGTTGGGGTTGGCTGTAGGCCTCTAAAGGAACGGACTTTGCCTTGTCCTTGGTTGGGGTTGGCTGTAGGCTCCTAAAGGAATGAACTTTGCCTTGTCCTTTGTTTGGGTTGGCTGTATGCTGCTAAAGGAACTGACTTTGCCTGGTCCTTGGTTGGCTGTAGGCCTCTAAAGGAACTGACTTTGCCTTGTCCTTGGTTGGGGTTGGCTGTAGGCTCCTAAAGGAACTAACTTTGCCTTGTCCTTGTTTGGGTTGTCTGTATGCTGCAAAAGGAACTGACTTTGCCTGGTCCTTGGTTGGGGTTGGCTGTAGGCTCCTAAAGGAACTAACTTTGCCTTGTCCTTTGTTTGGGTTGGCTGTATGCTGCTAAAGGAACTGACTTTGCCTGGTCCTTGGTTGGGGTTGGCTATAGGCCTCTAAAGGAATAGACTTTTTATAGTCTATACTTGGGTTTGGCTGTAAACCGAGAAAGGAACAAACTTTGTATAGTTCTTGGTTGGGGTTGGGGTTGGCTGTAGGCCTCTAAAGCAGGGGTCTCAAACTGGTGGCCCTCCAACTGTTGCAGAACTACAAGTCCCATCATGGCTCTGCCTATGGAAGTCATGCTTGTAACTGTCAGGCTTGCAATGCCTCATGGGAATTGTAGTTCTGCAACAGCTGGAGGGCCACCAGTTTGAGACCTCTGCTCTAAAGGAACAGATTATGTCTAGTCATTGGTTAGGGTTGGCTGTAGGCCACTGAAAGTACTGACTTTCTATAGTTTGTGGTTGGGGTTGGCTGTAAGTTGCTCAAGGACTGGACTTTGTATAGCTTGTGGTTGGGGATGGCTGTAGGTTTTCCATACCCCCAAAAAATACAAAAAAATATATTGTAAATGGCTTCAACTCATTGATGACATCTCTAATATATAGTGTAGGTTACATGACCCCCAGTGTAGCATGTGATTGGAAGATGTTGTGTTATTTGATATCTTCAGTGATATAATGGTGTCCTGTCTTCTGCAGGGTCTGAAGAGCAGTTTCGCAGCAGAGGTATTGATCCGGGATGGACCTAACGAGCTTAAACCTCCAAAGGGCACCCCGGAATACGTAAAGTTTGCCCGTCAGCTGGCCGGAGGGCTGCAGTGCCTGATGTGGGTGGCAGCTGTCATCTGTCTTATTGCCTTTGGAATCCAGGAATCGCAGGGAGACCAGACTGCTGCGGATAATGTGAGTGATGACCAGCAGCAGCAAATAATTTTTGGCCTAATTTAGGATTATAGCATAAAGATCCATCCTTGGTCTTCTTCACCCTTTTTTTTTTTACCACTGGAATTCACTGTTCACCTTAGAATGGTAATTGGTTGTTATGATATGTATGGCCTTATTAATGGGAAGAACAAGGAGAGAAAAATCTCATCCACCGCATACCATACAAGCCCAGCGTGTAAAAGGTGATAACAGCCGCAACCTGACTGAGATGACTGAGATGTTTTTATTACAAATTATGTGAGCAGACTGCAGTTCCTCTTTAAATCGTCTAAATGGAATGGAACTGGCTATGCAATGCCTTGAAAAAGTATTCACACCCCTAAAATTTTCCACATTTTGTCATGTTACAACCAAAAATTTAAATGTATTTTATTGGGATTTTTTGTGATAGACCAACACAAAGTGACACATAATTGTGAAGTAGAAGGAAAAGGATAAATGGTTTTCGAAAGTTTTTACAAATAAATATGTGAAAAGTGTGTGTGTGTGTGTGTGTGGGGGGGGGGGGGGGGTGATTTGTATTCAGCCCCCTTTACTCTGATACCCCTAGCTAAAATCCAGTGGAACCAATTGCCTTCAGAAGTCACCTAATTAGTAAATAGAGTCCACCTGTGTGTAATTTATGAAGGCCAAATGATCACACCAGACAGGTCCGGGATAAAGTTGTGGAGAAGTATAAAGCAGGGTTTGGTTATAAAAAACTATCCCAAGCTTTGAACATCTCACGGAGCTCTGTTCAATCCATCATCGGAAAATGGAAAGAGTATGGCACAACTGCAAACCTACCAAGACATGGCCGTCCACCTAAACTGACCGGCCGGGCAAGGAGAGCATTCATCAGAGAAGAGCCAAGAGGTCCATGGTAACTCTGGAGGAGCTGCAGAGATCCACAGCTCAGGTGGGAGAATCTGTCCACAGGACAACTATTAGTCGTGTTCTCCACAAATCTGACCTTTATGGAAGAGTGACAAGAAGAAAGACATTGGTGAAAGAAAGTCATAAGAAGTCCTGTTTGTAGTTTGTGAGAAGCCATGTGGAGGACACAGCAAACATGTAGAAGAAGGTGATCTGGTCAGATGAGACCAAAATTTTACTTTTTGGTCTAAAAGCAAAATGCTATGTGTGGGGTAAACTAACACTGCACATCACCCTGAACACACCATCCCCACCGTGAAACATGGTGGTGGCAGCATCATGTGGTGGGGATGCTTTTCTTCAGCAGGGACAGGGAAGCTGGTCAGAGTTGATGGGAAGATGGATGGAGACAAATACAGGGCAATCTTAGAAGAAAACCTGTTAGAGTCTGCAAAAGACGACCCGAAACATGCAGCCAGAGCTACAATGGAATGGTTTAGATCAAAGCATATCCACGTGTTAGAATGGCCCAGTCACAGTCCAGACCTAAATCACATTGAGAATCTGTGGCAAGACTTGAAAATTGCTGTTCACAGACACTCTCCATCCAATCTGACAGAGCTTGAGATATTCTGCAAAGAAGAAGAATGGGCAAAAATGTCCCTCTCTAGATGGGCAAAGCTGGTAGAGACATCCCCAAAAAGACTTGCAGCTGTAATTGCAGAGAAAGGCGGTTCTACAAAGTATTGACTCCGGGGGGCGCCATACAAATGTACCCCCCACACTTTTCATATATTTATTTGTAAAAAAATGTTGAAAGTCAGTTTCTACAACTAGATGTCTCACTAGAGATTAACACTCTGTTACATGCACAAGCTGGAGTTCTCCTTTCACCACTTCCCGCCCGCCAGCCGTCACATGACTACCTTGACTTTGTGCGGGTATATCTGTATGATGGATGCATCTACAGGCATCATTCAGATATCGGCTTTTTCAGCCGGCGATTCCCTACACCGCAAGAATGATCATAGCGACTGTTCCGCTGCTTGATGGTTCTTACGGGCGGCGAGAGGGGACATCCCCCTCTCCCACCGCCCCCCGATGCTTCTATAGACTGACCGCTTCCATCGGTGAGTCGGAGAACGGATCCGCCAGCCCCGGATGGTGATCATAGAGATTTCCGGTGGACCAGATGGTCGTCGGAGTCCCCGTGATCGTTCGGAGGCTGGACGCGATGACGTCACGCGCGGCCTCTGCATTCAAACAATCGGCGCCGCTACGGCTGGGAAGCCGTGATCGTTTTTTTTTTTTTTTTCAGGCTTCCCAGCCTAGAGGTGAGATGTGGGGACTTGTTGACCCCGGATCTCTCCATAAAGAGGACCTGTCATGTCATATTCCTATTACAAGGGATGTTTAAATTCCTTGTAATAGGAATAAAAGTGATCGCAATTTTTTTTTAAAGTGTCAAACTACAAAAAAAACAAAAAACAAAAAAAACTTAAATTAAAATTAACAATAACATTTTTTAAAAGCGCCCCTGTCCCCGTGTGCTCGCACGCAGAAGCGAACGCATACGCAAGTCCCCCCCACATATAAAAAAAGGTGTTCAAACCATACATGTGAGGTATCCCTGCGATCGGTAGAGCGAGAGCAATAATTCTAGCCCTAGACCTCCTCTGTAACTCAAAACATGTAACCAGTAAAAAATTTTAAAGCATCGCCTATGGGTATTTTTAAGTACCCGAAGTTTGGCGCCGTTCCACGAGCGTGCGCAGTTTTGAAGCATGACATGTTAGGTATCTATTTACTCGGCGTAACTTCATCTTTCACATTATGCAAAAAAAAATGGGTTAAAAAAATTGCTGCGCAAATACAGTGGGAGATAAAAAGTTGCAACGACCGCCATTGTATTCTCTAGGTTCTTTGCTTAAAAAAAAAAACATATATAATGTTTGGGGTATTCTATGTAATTTTAAAACTAAAAAAAAATGATGATTTTTGCATGTAGGAGATAAATGTTAGAATTGGCCTGGGTGGCGAGTGGTTAACGAGAGTCCTAAGGCCCACCATGTGGTTCTGTGTCTGACCCCACGTCTCCTTCCATCTCTGTCTAGCTGTACTTGGCCGTCGCTCTGATCGCTGTGGTCGTGGTCACCGGCTGCTTCGGCTACTACCAGGAATTCAAGAGCACCAACATCATCGCCAGTTTCAAGAACCTTGTACCCCAGGTAGGCAAGACTGATACAAAAATTTGAATGTTACTAGAATTTAAAAAAAGGAAACTTTGTGATTTCAAGTGAAAAAAAAACACTCAATATAAATAACTAGATCTTTGTTTTTTTGTCATCCAGTAGGTTGTTCTACATTAATCACTATAGTAGGAGGAGGCTCACGAGTGACACAGAATCCTCCTAGAAATTCTTATTTCCTATGTTTGTCAACCCCATCTAGTGGCCAAAATGCCGTATTTCCTGGTTCTGTCTATTCTGTATCAATGAATAACATTCGACCTAGGGAAAAACGAGCCCAGTAACATTCAATTCTGCGCCACTTCCACAGAACGAATGCACATGCAGTTTTACAGGATGTTACGTGATCATTCAGAGACACTGTAGCAAAATCCTTCTGTGAAAAAAAAGTTCATGATCATTGTGACACAATGTGGCAAAATATTGTCATGGGTATTTCCCCCCAGTAATTGCTATGTAATTGCTGTGAGCATGATTGAAAACACAACATTGTACTGCTGTAGAACACAGTACAAATGTACAAAACTAACTATATCCTTCGGTCACAACAAAGTTAAAACTTAAAGTGTAGAAATCCTTGAGATGTATTATGGTTGAATGATACAATGGCTCCCCCTACAGGCAGAATACAATATTAGTGTACTGTATATACTATGTGCTGTGTGAATTGAAATGGTACTGCCCCAAAATTGACTTGGCAAATGTACAAAATGTTTCCCCAAATATTTCTTGCTTGCTTTCTGAAAAAGTCTGCTTTTAGTAAGGTCTCCTTGCTGCTGGTAATCATTTAGGTATTTAGCTTAAAATAAAATAATATTTACGCTTTCGATGGCTGCTATAGAGTTAAAGCCCCGAGGGCCTCTTTTCCATCTCTAGGATTCTGTTGGTAAGATCTCTGCATACCTTCTGTGCCCATTATGAGGGGTTCCCACCATCTCTGAGCATAGTTCCCGGGTCTGTAGACCCGCTGTGCCCATTATGAGGGGTTCCTACCATCTCTGTACTGAGTTCCCAGGTCTGTACACCCGCTGTGCCCATTATGAGGGGTTCCCACCTTCCCTGTGCTGAGTTCCCAGGTCTGTACATCTGTTGTGTCCATTATGAGAGGTTCCCACCATCCCTTTGCTGAGTTCCCGGGTCTGTAGACCCGCTGTGCCCATTATGAGGGGTTCCCACCATCACTGTGCTGAGTTCCCAGGTCTGTACACCCGCTGTGCCCATTATGAGGGTTTCCCACCATCCCTGTGCTGAGTTCCCAGGTCTGTAGACCCGCTGTGCCCATTATGAGGGGTTCCCACCATCACTGTGCTGAGTTCCCAGATCTGTACACCCGCTGTGCCCATTATGAGGGGTTCCCACCATCCCTGTGCCGAGTTCCCAGGTCTGTAGACCTGCTGTGCCCATTATGAGGGGTTCCCACCATCCCCATGCTGAGTTTCCAGGTCTGTACACCTGCTGTGCCCATTATGAGGGGTTCCCACCATCCCTGTGCTGAGTTCCAGGGTCTGTAGACCTGCTGTGCCCATTATAAGGGGTTCCCACCATCCCTGTGCTGAGTTCCCGGGTCTGTACACCTGGTGTGCCCATTATGAGGGGTTCCCACCATCCCTGTGCTGAGTTCCCCAGTCTGTAGACCTGCTGTGCCCATTATGAGGGGTTCCCACCATCCCTATGCTGAGTTCCCCAGTCTGTAGACCTGCTGTGCCCTTTATGAGGGGTTCCCACCATTCCTATTGGATTTGTTTTGACTACGGAGGATGTAATAGAAGGATCTGGAACACACAAAGGTGTGCAGGAATAGAAACAGAAATTATAGGGAGATTTCTCTGTTGGAGCATTTAGAAAGAAGGGGCACAAAATATAATTCAAATGTCACTTTTGGTTGGACTGACACTGAACTTGGAAAAAAAATCAACCGGTCCTCAAAGAAATGAATAATAAGCAATATAAACCTTCTGCAGCACCATCTTGCCCACCAAGACAAGAATAAAGGGGAACTATTTCATTGGAGACACTTGCTCAAGAGACAACTAAGAGGAGGGGTTTACCCTACTTTGGAGAGATTTCCTCGTACTTCCTGTATACGGGACAGGAAGTATAGGAAAATCTCCTCAATGGCTCACAATTGGCAAAAAAAAAAATTGATGTGGTTTTTATGTATTCTTGTGTCTAGCAAGCCACCGTTATACGAGATGGAGAGAAGTCCCAGATTAATGCCAACCAGTTGGTGGTAGGAGACCTTGTGGAAATTAAGGGTGGAGACCGCGTGCCTGCTGATATTAGAATTATCAACGCGCAAGGGTGTAAGGTGAGACTCTTCAACTACTTTGGGCACCTGATCTGCCCATTAGATAAATGTCCACCATGTTTGTGAAAGTCTGTCATGGACTTTGCTTTACAAAAAGTTGACAAAACTTGATCCTGTGGCCTTCTTTTAGGTGGACAATTCTTCTCTGACAGGGGAATCTGAGCCACAGACTCGATCACCAGAATATACTCATGAGAGCCCCCTGGAAACAAGAAACATTGCATTCTTCTCTACCATGTGTCTAGAAGGTAAGAAACTCCTTGGGTTGTCGAAAAAAGCCAGCATAGACTAATTGTTTTCTATTTAATACTATATATATATTATTATTATATATAGAGGTATAGCAAATTCTTGGAGCAACATCTACCACTGTGTACACCCACATATGTGACTCTATAGTCACATGGGCTGCTCAGATGTGATAGGGCGGAAATGCTCAGCATAGAAACTTACTGTAAACTGAGCATGTGCAGAGCTGCCAACACTGCTCTGCAAAGTCCCTAGCTGAATTGGGGACATGGACAGAAGGTGGAGATAGAGAGCAGCAGGATCAACCAGGTTTTTTGCAGAATACAGAAAATGAATCTCATAGAGTATTTAATACACCATTTATTGAGTTGAGTTTTTAGTGACACGTTAGTGAATTTTTTGGACACTAAATTTTGTTGCATGGTTTTGTAGGTACAGCCACAGGAGTAATTATTAACACTGGTGACCGAACCATCATTGGCTGCATTGCCAGCTTGGCTTCCGGAGTGGGTAACGAGAAGACCCCCATTGCCATAGAGATTGAGCACTTTGTTGACATCATCGCGGGGCTGGCTATCTTCTTTGGGGGTACCTTCTTCATCGTTGCTATGGTTATCGGCTACCCCTTCCTCAGGGCTATGGTCTTCTTTATGGCTATCGTGGTGGCATATGTCCCTGAAGGTCTCCTGGCCACTGTCACAGTAAGAGGACTTGACATACTCAAAATAAAATGAAATATGAGCGGAACAAGTGATGTACATTTTTTTTTTTTTCACCCACATAGTCACTGCTTTGTTGGCCTCAAATAACCTGTTGGCCTCAAAACAGTTGAAAAAAGGTCAATGAGCTTGTGCTGTTTCCTATTCAGCTTTGGTGTCACTGACACTTCTCTATGCTCCATCAGGTGTGTCTGTCTCTCACGGCCAAACGACTTGCCAGAAAGAACTGTGTCGTGAAGAACCTTGAAGCTGTGGAGACTCTTGGATCCACATCAGTCATCTGCTCAGACAAGACGGGAACCTTGACCCAGAACCGGATGACTGTGTCTCACTTGTGGTTTGACAATCAGATCCATACAGCTGACACCACTGAAGATCAGTCAGGTAACCATCATTACCATTTTTCCTTGGCATCCTAAAAGTTGGCACTAGACGAGGATACCTGTGGGCAAAGTGGTTGTTGAGTCTTAGATTTGAGGAGTCTTAACACTCAACATTCTGATTCATGCTCAGATTGCACATAGTTTTGGCTATTAGTCAAATCATAGGTTACAAGCACATTTGTGGTCACCACAATGCTTCCTAGAGATCACTTTTTATGTTCTGCATTTCAGGACAAAGCTTTGACCAAACATCTGATACATGGAGAGCTCTGAGTAAGGTGGTCACTCTTTGTAATCGTGCCTCTTTCAAGGGTGGACAAGATGGAGTACCTATACCCAAGGTGAGTATCAATGAGCTCCAAGGTATGAAACCTCCTTCCAACCTTAATATTCGCCTACTTGGACCAATATACCAGAGTTTATTCTGGATACATTGATGACATAGCCCAACCTTTGTCAACGTTTTAAACACAGAGGAACCATTGAAATATCTTCTCAGACTCAGGAAACCCCTACAAAAGAATTACTATATCTACAACTCATGATATATTAGTGTAAAGGTCAGTGGGAAGAATGCAGCTTACATTTGTGGTCATTCGAAAGAATTCTCAGACAGCTAAAAAGATCAATGGTGTCAGTGGGAACCTATCAAAAAGGCAGAAATTGTTCATTGCTCAAAGAACCCCTAGCAACCCTTGGAGGAACCCCAGGGTTCCAAGGTTGAGAAACCCGGACGTACAGTAGACAGTAGTTGTGAACCGAACAGGTACTTAGCTTGTCAGTTCATTCAGAACTCATTATTAATTAGTGGTGTTTTGAGTTACGGGTGCACAGGCCAAGAGTTGACTTGACATACAATTTCCAGCCTATTCCGAAGTGGTGGACTTTGTTAAAGAAAATTCAATTTTCCTTAGTTTCTGTTGGCTTTTGATGCATAATTTTAAAACTCTTTCACATGGAAACATATGTCAGACTAATATCTTTGAAATTTGAAGGCGAGATAGTTGGTGTTGAAGCCAGTCTATTACTCAAACCCCTACCTGCCTTGTTATGTTGTGAGAATTTGGACTGACCAACCCCTTTGCACTCCTCAGCGTATTGTGATTGGTGATGCCTCAGAGACCGCTCTGCTGAAATTCTCCGAGCTGACTGTTGGCAATGTCATGGAATACAGGGAGCGCTTCAAGAAAGTGTCAGAGTTACCCTTCAACTCAACCAACAAGTTTCAGGTGAGTGGACGATATTCTGGCTATCCTTCTCCCTGTGAAATGGATTAGTCTGTAGTTTGTGGGAATGATCTCAGTGAATTCAACTGACCAATCCCTGTGTATGGGAAACCCAAAAAGTTTATCAAAAGGCATTGAAACAAATAATATCATTCAAGGACAGAATATCCTACATAACTTATATAAATGAAACAAAGTCTAAGTCAGGGATGTCAAACTCTATTTCGTTGCGGGCCGTATCAGCATTATGGTTGCCCTCGAAGGGCCAGTTGTATCTGTAAGACTAGATGTCCAGAGCACCGCTCCCCCTACCACCATCAGAAGATAAGAGTCCCCCACCCTCCCTCATATCACATGTGCTGCTGCTGGGGAAAAGTTGGGGGTGGATCGTGGAAGCAGAAAGTGCAGGGTTTGGAGGAGGACCAGAGAAGGGTTGGAGTCAGATGCCGGAGTCTGCTGAATGCTGAGACCAGGGAAAGCAGAGATGAGGGCGTGCTGCGACTACACAGAGAGACGCAAAATCAGTAGGAGGAATTCTGTCCTCCTCTCTGCTGCCGACCACTGAGACAAGGTGGGTGCAGAGCTGAGGAGGGTGCCACAGATGCAGGAGAGGTGGCCCACCGATGGCCACATGAAATGGTCTGGTGGGCCGGATTCTGCCCATGGACCTTGTGTTTGACACATGTGGCCTACAATATATATGCCTATGCAGCAATGAAGGCTTTTTTTCCCTTTAAGAATCAACTAGCATCAAATTGTGTCTCACATACACACAATACTATTGCAAAAAATCTAAAATACTCCAAGGATTTTTACATTTCACCTCATTAAGTGAAAGATTACAAACTATTAGGGGGAAGCAAGTGGTACAAAGAATAAAAACTGTGAAGGATACGCTGATGGAAGACTTAAAAGGTTCAAAGAGTTTTAAGGGATCACCTACAGACAGCCAGAGTAGGAGATAGCCGCACAGATTGAGGTAGAGAGTTTCAGAGGATGGAAGAGGCTCTTCGAGAAGTCCTGGAGACAAGCATGGGAAGAGGAGACAAGAGAGCAGGAGGTCTTGGGAGAAGCTGAGAGGGAAGGCATTAAATAAAGTCCCTAAAGCCTCCTAAACGCCAAACATTTTCATTAATATCACCAGTTAATTTTTGATGCCAACTCATATCTGATTTTCTTTAGTTGTAGGCTGTTAATTTTGTAGAGTTTTTCAGTCAGTGGATGTTCTGTAGAAGATTATAGAAACAGAATAAGCATTGGCCAAAGAATTTTCATCTCTACTTGGCCAGGGTAAAATACTTGGGTACAGATAGACAAACGCTTACAATCGAGGTCTGTTTGAGATTTTTATGAGTTTTTTCTCAGGTTCTTCTGTCCTTCTAACCTACTACTGACCTCCTCCTAAACACCATAATGCTGCTTCAAGCTTCTTTTGGGCTCCAGATGACTTGTATGAAGTTCTGACATGTCCAGAACCATATACACAAGCCATTAGAGCAAAAAAGCAAAAGAGAATTTTTCATTGATAACTAAACCGAAATGTTTTCCTCTCCAGTTGTCCATCCATGAGCTCCAAGACCCTCTGGACCTGCGTTATCTTCTCGTCATGAAGGGAGCTCCAGAACGTATTTTGGAAAGGTGTTCCACCATCATGATCAAAGGACAGGAACTCCCTCTAGATGAACAATGGCAAGAAGCTTTCCAGACAGCTTACATGGACCTCGGAGGACTAGGAGAGAGAGTGCTGGGTAAGGAAAGAACGAGAAGCCAACATGGCGGGGATCATCCTAAATAAACAGTGAGGAATAGACAGGTGCAACTCGTTTCGTTAAAAATCTAAATTCGGCCAAAATTTTTGTTATTCGGAGATACGGGTGTATCCAAATTTCCGAATCACAATAGTAATGAATTTCAACTGATCCAAAACAAAATATAACAAAACGAATTATCCAAATAGAGAATTAATTTTTTTTGCATGCGCGTTTCTAAAATTCTCCCCACCTCTTCCGAAATTTGAATTTAGAAAACTAATATAAAGGAATTCAACTTGAAAGGGATTTCCTTCTTCTTTTTTCTTCTTCTTGGAAAATGTAAGTTTCACTTATAATTGTTTAAATTTTTATTTTAGGATTCTGCCACCTCTACCTGAATGAGAAGGAGTTCCCTCGCGGATTCAACTTTGACACCGAAGAAATGAACTTCCCCACCAGCGGTCTCTGCTTCGCCGGACTCATCTCCATGATTGACCCCCCAAGGGCCACCGTACCCGATGCCGTAATGAAATGCCGAACTGCCGGAATCCGAGTAAGGGGGGGAAAATGGGACTAATTTATGAAAAATAGCTATACTTTCCACAGCAGCCAATTAGAAGTCAGTTTTAATCATCTAACCTGTTCTAGAAAAAAAATGCAAAATCTGATTGGCTGCAATGGAAATTGAAAACTGTCATGTAGCCGCTTGTTGTATTTTTTTATTTTTATTTTTTTTATTCCTTCATGACTTTTGCAATTTTGTTTTGTAATTGCAAGGTATAGACTTTATAAATAATAATAATAATAATAAATTTGCAACTTAGGTCATCATGGTCACTGGAGATCATCCAATCACAGCCAAGGCCATCGCCGCCAGTGTGGGCATCATTTCCGAGGGCAGCGAGACGGTGGAGGACATTGCTGCCCGCTTGCGCATTCCCGTGGAGCAGGTCAACAAACGGTAAGGGCAGCAAGCCTGTCGTCTTCTTGGCAACACGCCTTCATTAATAAAGTGAACCAGTCATGACAGAAATATGGGAGGTTCCATTATCGGCTTCATTTTTAATGGTGTCATCTCCAGAACTTTCATCCTTTCTTCACGGCTTAGTGAACCAGAACAAGTTAATGGGTCAGTCCACCCAAAAGTGATATATTATATATTGGGAACTCCATAGACGTGACCTCTGCGCTGTGCTCATTATGAGGGTTTCTCACCATCCCTGTGCTTAGTTCCCGGGTCTGTACACCTGTTGTACCCATTATGAGAAGTTCCCACCATTCCTCTGCTGAGTTCCCGGGTCTGTACACCTGTTGTGCCCATGATGAGGGGTTCCCACCATCCCTGTGCTGAGTTCCCAGGTCTGTACACCTGCTCTACCCATTATGAGGGGTACCCACCATCTCTATATTGAGTTCCAGGGTCTGTACACCTGCTGTGCCCATTATGAGGGGTTCCCACCATCCCTGTGCTGAGTTCCCGGGTCTGTACACCTGCTGTGCCCATTATGAGGGGTTCCCACCATCCCTGTGCTGAGTTCCCAGGTCTGTACACCTGCTCTACCCATTATGAGGGGTACCCGTCATCTCTGTATTGAGTTCCAGGGTCTGTACACCTGCTGTGCCCATTATGAGGGGTTCCCACCATCCCTGTGCTGAGTTCCCGGGTCTGCACACCTGCTGTGCCCATTATGAGGGGTTCCCACCATCCCTGTGCTGAGTTCCTGGGTCTGTACACCTGCGGTATCCATTATGAGGGGCTCCCACCATCCCTGTGCTGAGTTCCCAGGTCTGTACACCTGCTCTACCCATTATGAGGGGTACCCGTCATCTCTGTATTGAGTTCCAGGGTCTGTACACCTGCTGTGCCCATTATGAGGGGTTCCCACCATCCCTGTGCTGAGTTCCCGGGTCTGCACACCTGCTGTGCCCATTATGAGGGGTTCCTACCATCCCTGTGCTGAGTTCCCGGGTCTGTACACCTGCGGTGCCCATTATGAGGGGCTCCCACCATCCCTGTACTGAGTTCCCAGGTCTGCACACCTGCTGTGCCCATTATGAGGGGTACCCACCATTTCTGTGTTGAGTTCCAGGGTCTGTACACCTGCTGTGTCCATCATAAGGGGTTCCCACCATCCCTACTGGATGTTTTATTCATATTTTATCACGCTGAAAGTTATAGGAGGATCTGGAACACACAAAGAGTGGGGACAACCAAGACTCCCAGCGGTTCAGGAGCAGAAATGAGAATATCAGCAGCGTGATCTCGCTGTTGGGGTACTGCAGACATCTAAGAAGCTGGGGGCTGACTCAATCCACTAGACTCAACCTATAATTATAATATCACTTTTGGGTGGAGTAATCCTTTAAGATCAAGGATACTGATAGAATGTAAAAAAAAGCAAAAAAAAATCAGCATGATCCTTGTCTCTGCAGTGACGCTCGGGCCTGTGTCATCAATGGCGGACAGCTGAAGGACATGTCTAGCGAGGAGCTGGTGGAGGCTCTTAAGCTGCACCCCGAGATGGTCTTCGCTCGGACCTCCCCCCAGCAGAAACTCATCATTGTGGAAAGTTGTCAGAAGCTGGTAAGTCATCACAGTGACAGCCCACATTCTGTACATTGTTTTCTCTCTGTATTGTTAGTTGAATGGCGGGAAAGATGAGACCTGCACTCCACCGATTGGCCGACCTTCATTCTCCAAAACTAAAATTGTCTTCTATTCCAGGGCGCCATTGTGGCCGTGACAGGGGACGGTGTCAACGACTCCCCCGCCCTGAAGAAGGCGGACATCGGTGTTGCTATGGGAATTGCTGGATCGGATGCAGCAAAGAACGCAGCTGACATGATCTTATTGGATGATAACTTCGCCTCCATCGTCACAGGAGTGGAACAAGGTGAGAGGAGGATACAATGTATCCTGTATATAAAGTACATAATGTATGTCCCCACAGCCGTGGCACAGGACCTTCATTGTATACTGAGTCATAGTTTTCTGAGCCCCCAGGTGTCCGTGTGCCATTGGGAGCCCCCTAAATGCCAATGTGGCATAGCTCTGGTACTTCAAGTTTCATCATAAGATTGATCTGGGACCCCCAACTGTCTGTGTGACATTGCTGTTAGACCTGCAAATGGCAGCGAGTCATTGTTCTAGGACCTCCAAGTGCCAGCGTATCATTGTTCTAGAACCTCCAAGTGCCAGCGTATCATTGTTCTAGGACCTTCCAGTGTCAGCGAGTCATTGTTTTAGGACCTCCCAGTGTCAGCGAGTCATTGTTTTAGGACCTCCAAGTGTCAGCGAGTCATTGTTTTAGGACCTCCAAGTGTCAGCGAGTCATTGTTCTAGGACCTCTGAGTGTGAGCGAGTCATTGTTCTCGGACCTCTGAGTGTCAGCGAGTCATTGTTCTAGGACCTCCAAGTGTCAGCGAGTCATTGTTCTAGGACCTTCCAGTGTCAGCGAGTCATTGTTCTAGGACCTCCAAGTGTCAGCAAGTCATTGTTCTAGGACCTCCAAGTGCCAGTGTATCATTGTTCTAGAACCTCCAAGTGCCAGCGTATCATTGTTCTAGAACCTCCAAGTGCCAGCGAGTCATTGTTTTAGGACCTCCAAGTGTCAGCGAGTCATTGTTTTAGGACCTCCAAGTGTCAGCGAGTCATTGTTTTAGGACCTCTGAGTGTCAGCGAGTCATTGTTTTAGGACCTCTGAGTGTCAGCGAGTCATTGTTCTAGGACCTCCAAGTGTCAGCGAGTCATTGTTCTAGGACCTTCCAGTGTCAGAGAGTCATTGTTCTAGGACCTCCAAGTGTCAGCGAGTCATTGTTCTAGGACCTCCAAGTGTCAGCAAGTCATTGTTCTATGACCTCCAAGTGTCAGCGAGTCATTGTTCTAGGACCTCCAAGTGTCAGCGAGTCATTGTTCTAGGACCTTCCAGTGTCAGCGAGTCATTGTTCTAGGACCTCCGAGTGTCAGCGAGTCATTGTTCTAGGACCTCCGAGTGTCTGCGATTTATTGTTCTCTAAGACCTCCGAGTGTCAGTGAGTCATTGTTCTAAGACCTCCAAGTGTCAGCGAGTCATTGTTCTAGGACCTCCGAGTGTCAGCGAGTCATTGTTCTAAGACCTCCAAGTGTCAGCGAGTCATTGTTCTAGGACCTCCAAGTGTCAGCGCATCATTGTTCTAGGACCTCCGAGTGTCAGCGCGTCACTGTTCTAGGTCCTCCGAGTGTCAGCGAGTCATTGTTCTAGGACCTCCAAGTGTCAGCGAGTCATTGTTCTAGGACAGTGATGGGGAACCTTGGCACCCCAGATGTTTTGGACCTACATTTCCCATGATGCTCGACTACACTGCAGAGTGCATGAGCATCATGGGAAATGTAGTTCCAAAACATCTGGGGTGGCAAGGTTCGCCATCACTGTTCTAGGACCTCCAAGTGTCAGCGCGTCATTGTTCTAGGACCTCCAAGTGCCAGCGAGTCATTACTTTGAGACCCCTTTGTGGCAGCACGTCCTTATCCTAGCAACCTAAGTTTCAGTTGTCATTACTCTGTCCGTGTGTGTGCAATGTGTCCATGTACACCTACTTAGACTGTAAGTGTCAATAGATGACTGCTATGCAAACCCCACCTGTTATTAGATGAGTGATCTGGACCCCCACCCCCCCAAGTGTGAGTGCACATTTACTAGGACCCCGAAGTGTCAGTGTGACATTGATAAGGTAATCCGAAGGATTAGTTCTCCATTAATCTGAGACCTCCACATCTCAGTCCTCGATTACTCTGAGACCTCCACGTGTCAGTCCTCTATTATTCTGAGATCTCCTCGTTTCAGTCCGCTTTTTCTTTGAGACCTCCATGTTTGAGTCCTTCATTACTCTGAGACCCCACATGTCAGTCCTTCATTACTCTGAGATTTCCATGTATCAGTATCAGTCCTCTGTTACACTGTGACCCCCATGTGTCAGTCCTCCATTATTCTGAGACCTCCATGTATCAGTCCTCCTTTACTCTGATACCTACACATGTCAGTCCTCCATTATTCTGAGACCCCATGTGTCAATCTTTCAAGACCTCTATGTGTCAGTATACTTTAACTCTGTCCCCCCCAAGCACCAATGTGTCATTGTTCCGGACCCCCCAAGTGTCAGTCTTATGTACACTCTGCACAGTATTAAGTAAAATGCAGGAAATATTTTTTTTTTAATTAAACAACCAACCTCTCTGGTTCCTCCAGGACGTCTGATCTTTGACAATCTGAAGAAGTCCATTGCCTACACTCTGACCAAGAACATCCCGGAACTGGCCCCCTATCTCATCTACATCACGGCCAGTGTCCCTCTACCTCTGGGCTGCATCACCATCCTCTTCATTGAGCTTTGTACTGATATTGTGAGTATTGTCTGGTACCATACACTGCATCACATCCCCACTAATCCTCTGCCATATGTCTGTGTAATCTGTAAGACCGAGACTAAGAGGGATCCAGCAGAAGGGCTTCATCAGCATGGTGAGGATTACATGCCTGGAATATTCTCAGGTTGTCTGTACAACGCTCGATGTACCTAAAGTGATTCCAGCAATCTGAGCATCGCATGTCACAACCTTGAAGTGGCAGATTGCTGGAACCTTAACTAGATATGCTGCAGTACTATTAGTATGTTGGGCAGAAACGTTTTGATGGTGTCCCAATGGGGCTTTTAGGTGATAGATGGGCTGCTCTCATGTACCAAGGGACTGAAAGGCAGCAACCTTGGACTATAAAAGATATAATAGTCTGGAAATCAAAGCTCCACACCCAGGTGTTGGAGCCCATATGAGATTTTATCCCAAATACAGCCAACGCATTTCGGGGACCACCCTTTGTTCCCCTTCATCAGAGATTAAAACTTACAAAACCATTTCACTCTGATCAGGTGTTTAAACTCCTTTTTGGGAGCACTGGGCAAAAATCAGCAGTTGATGGAAACGGGTTGCTGGCAGCGGGTTGTATGTTCCTGTGCCTCCCAGGTGTCCAAATGCTCCTATTTTTTTATGTATGGACCAAAAGCACCAGTGGGCATGAGGCCTATTGAGGGGCCATTTTTTTGGCACAAGAACAGGCGCAGAAGAGTTAATAAAAGGATCATCCTTATCCCTTAGGAGTCAACAAGCCCACTGAACATTTAGGGTTCATGTATTTTTGCTTGGACTTTAACACACATTGAAGTGCCTACCACTTTAACATACTTTTTTGATGTGTTATTGATGCTTCTTTGATGTTTTTTTGAAGCTTTATTAAAGCTTGGCAAATGCCCCGTGTGTGTTGATTTTCTAATTGTTTTAAAGGGGCCCAGTAGAACCCCGGCTCAGTAGCACCCCCACTCAGCAGATCCCCAGCTCATTGATACCCCTGTTCAGCAGATCCCCAGATTATTAGTACCCTTGTTCAGCAGGTTCCCCACTCAGTAGTAACCCCAGCTCTGCTGATTCCCCGCTCAGTAGTAACCCCCAGCTCTGCTGATTCCCCGCTCAGTAGTAACCCCCAGCTCTGCTGATGCCCCACTCAGTAGTAACCCCAGCTCTGCTCTTTTCCCCGCTCAGTAGTAACCCCCAGCTCTGCTGATGCCCCACTCAGTAGTACCCCCAGCTCTGTTGCTTCCCTGCTCAGTAGTAAACCCAGCTCTGCTGATTCCTCGCTCAGCAGTAACCCCCATCTCTGCTGATTCCTCACTCAGTAGTACCCCTAGCTCTGCTAATGCCCCACTCAGTAGTACCCCCAGCTCTGCTGATTCCCCTACTCAGTAGTAACCACCAGCTCTGCTGATTCCCCTACTTAGTAGTAACCCCCAGCTCTGCTGATTCCCCGCTCAGTAGTAACCCCCAGCTCTGCTGATTCCCCCGCTCAGTAATACCCCCAGCTCTGCTGATTCCCCTCTCAGTAATACCCCCAGCTCTGCTGATTCCCCTCTCAGTAGTACCCCCAGCTCTGCTGATGCCCCACTCAGTAGTACCCCTAGCTCTGCTGATTCCCCTCTCAGTAGTACCCCCAGCTCTGTTGCTTCCCTGCTCAGTAGTAACCCCCAGCTCTGCTGATTCCTCGCTCAGTAGTAACCCCCAGCTCTACTGATTTTCCGCTCAGTAGTAACCCCAGCTCTGCTGATGCCCCACTCAGTAGTACCCCTAGCTCTGCTGATTCCCCACTCAGTAGTACCCCTAGCTCTGTTGCTTCCCTGCTCAGTAGTAAACCCAGCTCTGCTGATTCTTCGCTCATTAGTAACCCCCAGCTCTGCTGATTCCTCGCTCAGTAGTAACCCCCAGCTCTGCTGATTCCTCGCTCAGTAGTTACCCTCAGCTCTGCTATTGCCCCACTCAGTAGTACCCCCAGCTCTACTGATTCCCCTACTCAGTAGTAACCCCCAGCTCTGCTGATTCTCCTGCTCAGTAGTAACCCCCATCTCTGCTGATTCCCCTACTCAGTAGTAACCACCAGCTCTGCTGATGTCCCACTCAGTAGTAGCCCCAGCTCTGCTGACGCCCCACTCAGTAGTAACACCAGCTCTGCTGATTCCCCACTCAGTAGTACCCCCAGCTCTGCTGATCCCTCACTCAGTAGTACCCCCAGCTCTGCTGATTCCCCACTCAGTAGTAACCCCAGCTCTGCTGATGCCCCACTCAGTAGTACCCCCAGCTCTGTTGATTCCCCGCTCAGTAGTAACCCCCATCTCTACTGATTCCCCTACTCAGTAGTAACCCCCAAATCTGTGCTGATTCCCCTGCTCAGTAGTAACCACCAGCTCTGCTGATGCCCCACTCAGTAGTAACTCCTAGCTCTGTTGATCCCCCACTCCATAGTAACCCCCAGCTCTGCTGATCCTCTGGTTTACTGATGCTCCTCTCTCTCCAAGACCTGTTCACCTCCCACTATATTGTTCCCACTCTGCTCACCACGTGTGACATCTGCTAGCTTCTCCTGCTCCGGTTCCCCCAGCTCTGCTGATCCTCTGCCACTCAGTCCTCTCTCTGGTCCCCTCTCACCTTCCTTTTATAGCGTTCCCATGTTGCACACCACGTGTGTCACCTGCTAGTTGCTCCGCTCCAGTCCAGCCCCCGCTCACCTTCCTGCTGCTCCACACCAGATGTGACGTCTGCACCAGACACTCCCAGAATATATACTCATCAACCGGAAGTGACTGCTGATGATGTCTTTCTGGTTCGCTTGTTGGTTTCCCAGTGCATCCTGGGATATCTCATACCCCCAATACCTCCAAAGCGTAGCTAACTCTGATCTAAAACCCCTCAAAAGCTTCAGGTGCTGTAAGGGAGCGTTGTCATAGACTTCTATGGTGGCTTTGGAGATGCTTTGAAGGACCAAGAAAGGGACATGGGGGATACTTTTTGAAGCAAAGCAAATACAACCTGTGAACAGAACTGTAAGGAAACCATTTTATTTAGTGACAGGGGCTTTGATTGGCATTCAGAGTGCTTTAGAAAAGCGTTTCCAATGCCACATTTTGAGGCAAGTGTAAATGAGGCCTTAAAGTTACCAAGAGCCACCTCAATTTTGCGCCTTCCTCATTGACTCCAATGCATTTATCCAGAATTTTGCTGAAATATCCAGATTTTCACCAAGATTTCAGGGGAGCGAAGTCTCTGAATGTTGCTCATCCCTCAACTGCAATCTTTTTCGTGATTCATCCGGTGGGTGGCTGTATAACACAAACCGGTTGGGTTGCCTGTTGGTTAGAAAGAAACGATGTGCAATCAACACCCATGAAAATCCATGGTAGCCCCACATGTCAAGCATCTGCCAACGCATTGTGGGAAATTCAATTGCTTGACGAATGTTTTCTGGTTATTAAGGCTTAAAAAACTCCATGAATGAATCAATCAAAGGACATGCTCTCCTCTCCCTCTAGTTCCCCTCGGTGTCTCTGGCCTATGAGAGAGCGGAGAGTGACATCATGCATCTCAAACCAAGGAATCCGCGCCAGGACCGTCTGGTGAATGAGGCTCTGGCCGCCTACTCCTATTTCCAGATCGGTGAGTGGGGGGGGGGGGGGAAGAAACAGCGGGAGGGTCCAAGGTTTATGGAGGCTCCAAGAGGGCGGCCATCTATGAATGGCCATAAGATGTCACCAACCTAGTCCTGGTGATTGGATGGTAGAGGAATGAAAACTTGGGTTAGAACCTATGTGAGAGTTGAAATGTGTCCCCATAGAGGAGATTTTATCTTCTCTTCCTGTTCTGTATGAAACAGCATCACCTGGACAGGGCAGCCGTTATTAACCCCTTCTGTCCAGCCTTTTGTAATATGAGGCGGGAGCCCGATTGTCCTGGGAGGACGTCATAGGACATCCTCCCAGGATCAGGCCCAACGGGCCACGATCTGTCACCCGCTGTGTCCACCGGACAAAGCCAAAGACTGTACCGGCCCGCTGTCAGTACCATGTGATCGCTGTGGCCAACCACAGCAGATCACATGACAATTGTACACAATGAAAGGCTTTGATTCATGCCATTCATTGCGTACTATTGTGATGAGCTCTGTGATTGGTCACAGTGATCACATGGTACACACAGGGCCAGTCACAGCCCATCTGTACTATGTGATTAGCTGTGGCCAATCACAGCTAATCACAGTAGAAAAACTCTAAATGAATAGTCTTAATTTAGAAAAAAAAATGGTTGCTTATAACTGTAAAATTCAGTTATAAGCAATCATAGTGTGTAAAAAATAAAATAAAATAAATGTAAAAAAAAAAATCATGATCACCTCCCTAGAGTAGTAAAGTGTTACCATGGTAAATTAAACAAAATGCGAAATAATTTAGTAACATTTTTTAAATGTTGTTTTACTATGGTAACACTTTACTGCTCTGGTCACTGTATGTAAAAATAAATAGTAAAAAAAAAATAAAGTAATTAGAAATTAAACAAAATACAAAATAATTTAGAAACATTTTTTAAATGTTGTTTTACTATGGTAACACTTTACTGCTCTTGTCACTGTATGCAAAAATAAATTTTAAAAAATTAAAAGTAATAAAAAAAAAATAAACAAAATACAAAATAATTTAGAAAAATGTTTTAAATGTTGTTTTACTATGGTAACACTTTACTGCTCTGGTCACTGTATGTAAAAATAAATAGTAAAAAAAAATAAAGTGATAAAAAATTAAACAAAATACAAAATAATTTAGAATCATTTTTTAAATGTTGTTTTACTATGGTAACACTTTACTGCTCTTGCCACTGTATGCAAAAATAAATTGTAAAAAATTAAAAGTAATAAAAAAAATAAACAAAATACAAAATAATTTAGAAAAATGTTTTAAATGTTGTTTTACTATGGTAACACTTTACTGCTCTGGTCACTGTATGTAAAAATAAATAGTAAAAAAAAAATAAAGTGATAAAAAATTAAACAAAATACAAAATCATTTAGAACCATTTTTTAAATGTTTTACTATGGTAACACTTTACTGCTCTGGTCACTGTATGCAAAAATAAATGGTAAAACATTAAAAGTAATAAAAAAAAAATAAACAAAATACAAAATAATTTAGAAAAATGTTTTAAATGTTGTTTTACTATGGTAACACTTTACTACTCTGATCAATGTATGTAAAAATAAATTGTAAAAAATTTAAAGTAATAAAAAAATTAAACAAAATAATTTAGAAACATTTTTTAAATGTTTTTTTGTTTTTTTTACATTTTGTCATCATTCAGTGTCCCTGATCACCGCCACATCAGTTAAATGAGACACTGTACTGCGCTGATGACAGTATGTAAAAAATGTTTAAAAATTGTGAAAAAAAAACAACTTTTTTTTTTAAACCTCTTTGTTTTCTGAAAATTTGTGACAAAAAAATTACAACTTTAAAAAGCCTAAATATCGTGGACTATCTACTTTCCAGAAAGGGGGTCATTTTATTTGTACTGTCCTGGGCATTTCCAGGCCTTTAAGAAATGAGATCGGCCCGTCAGTACATCGGGACTGATCCATTTTCAAATACCGGAGTCTGTGGACTCTATAACCTTCCTAGAGACTAAATAATATACACTGATTTGGGTTATTTTCACCAAAGAAATGTAGCAGAATACATTTTAACCTACATTTTTTTGAAGAAAGATTATTTATTTGCTAAATATTATGATGGAAACAAAGAAAAACACGTTTTTTTTTCAAAATTTTTGGTCTTTTTCGTTTTATTTTGCAAAAAAAAAAAAAAAAAACCCCAGTGGTGATCAAATACCACTAACAGAAAGCTCTATTTGTCTTAAAAAAAATGATAAGTCTGGGTACAGTGTTGCACGACCGCGCAATTGTCATTCAAAGTGCGACAGCGCTGAAAGCTGAAAATTGGCCTGGGCAGGAAAGGGGGTGAAAGTGCCCTGTATTGAAGGGGTTAAGAAAAAAGCAAAATAAATAATACATAAATAATAGATATATGACAGGTAAACAACCATAAAACCATTTCCTCTCTCTTACTGTTTCCTCTCCCGGCAGGCGTCATTCAGTCCTTTGCCGGATTTGTGGACTATTTCACCGTCATGGCTCAGGAAGGTTGGTTCCCGGCATACTGCCTGGGTCTGCGTGGCCATTGGGAGAATGAGCACCTACAGGACTTAGAAGACAGCTACGGGCAGCAATGGGTAAGGTGAAATGCATAAAAAAAAAAAAAAAATTATATACTATTTACTATATATTATATGTGTGTATGTATATGTATGTATGTATATATATATATATATATATATATATATATATATATATATATATATAACATGCCTACACTTACCTGCTCTGTGTAATGGTTTTGCACAAAGTAGCCCTCATCCTCCTCTTCTGGGGTCCCCCCACCGGTGCTTCAGTCACCTTCCTTCAGAGCAAGCCGCTTGCTCTGGGGGGGGAACTCATGCGCTCGCTTCCAAGCCGGCTCTGTGTGTCCAATGGCACGCAGAGCGTGGCTCGGCCCCGCCCCTCACTCTCTCATCATTGGCTGTGATTGACAGCAGCAGGAGAGCCGCTGCTCCGGTGCACATCGCTGGATCGAGATCAGGCTCAGGTAAGTATTTGGGGTTGGCTGGGGGGGGGGGGGGAGCTGCATACAGAAGCCTTTAGAACATGGGGTGCTCAACCTGTGACCCTCCAGCTGTTGTGGAACTACAAGTCCCATGAGGCACTGCAAGGCTGACAGTTACAAGCATGACTCCCACAGGCAGAGGCATGATGGGACTTGTAGTTCCGCAACAGCTGGAGGGACGCCTGGTTGAGACCCCTGCATGGGTGCTCAATCTGTGACCCTCCAGCTGTTGCAGAACTACAATGCCTCTGCCTTTGGGAGTCCTGCTGCCAGCAGCTTGGGACTTGTAGTTCCTCAACACCACGGGGGTTCATGGGTTGGGTAGCCATGCTTTAGAACCACTTGAACTGCAGGAGAGAGAGAACAATCAAGTTCTCCCACTAGGCCAGACAGGGCTGTGCTGTGTGGCAGAGCTGTGTAAATCTCAGGACTGGATGGACAGAAATAAAAAACCCATTGGCGTATAAAACATTTCTCGTATCCCTTTTTTACCTTTCAGACCTTTGGCCAGCGACTCTACCAACAGTACAACTGCTACACCGTCTTCTTCATCAGTATTGAAGTGTGTCAGATCGCTGATGTGCTCATCAGGAAAACCCGACGTCTGTCCGTCATCCAGCAAGGATTTTTCAGGTAGAAGTCGCCCTCCTCTGTACTAACCCCACATGCAGCCAAAGCTCTTTTATCTTATGTAGGGTGGGGCCGGGAAGTGATAAAACCTCTGCCAGGTGTCCCCATCGGGGAGATTTCCCTTCACTTCCTGTCACAGTGATAGAAAATCTCTCCAGAGGGACCACATGCTGCAATCACATTTTTTTTTTCACTAAATTTGAGGTTGGAAACCAGTGAGCAGTGAGGTTATTATTAAAGACTGCATCTTCCTGCGCCAGAGACAACCTCTCATTCCTTGTCCTGTTGTCACAGAAACAGGAAGTGAGATAAGATCTCCCCAACAGGGTCACAGGCGGGGCTTTTTTTTCAGTGGGAATGCGGGGGGGGGGGGGGGGGGGGGATGCAGTGCCGGCACCTCCAGCACGGAATGTATGTAATGGCAAGGCCTGCGCTGGAAGGTCTATTGTTCCTGGAACAGATCTATTTTGTATGGCAGTCTACTGTTGATGGGGAGGTCTACTGTTGCTGGTGGGGGATCTATTGTTGTTGGGAGACTTATGTTGCTGGGAGGTCAATTGTTGCTGAAAGGGATCTACTGTTGAGGGAGAGGCCTATTGTTGCTGGCTGCTGGGGGATCTAGTTTTGCTGGAGGGCATCTATTTTTGCGTAGCAGTCTATTGATGCTGGGGAGGTCTATTGTTGCTGGTGGGACATTTATTGTTGCTGGAGGGCATCTATTTTTGCGTAGCAGTCTATATTGATGCTGGGGAGGCCTATTGTTGCTTGTGGGAGATCTACTGTTGCTGGAGGGCATCTATTTTTGCATAGCAGTCTATATTGATGCTGGGGAGGTCTATTGTTGCTGGTGGGAGATCTACTGTTGCTGGAGGGCATCTATTTTTGCGTAGCAGTCTATTGATGCTGGGGAGGTCTATTGTTGCTGGTGGGACATCTATTGTTGCTGGTGGGACATCTATTGTTGCTGGTGGGAGATCTATTGTTGCTGGAGGGCATCTATTTTTGGGTAGCAGTCTATTGTTGCTGGGGAGGTCTATTGTTGCTGGTGGGACATCTATTGTTGCTGATGGGAGATCTATTGTTGCTGGAGGGCATCTATTTTTGGGTAGCAGTCTATTATTGCTGGTGGGACTTATGTTGCTGGGGGGGGGGGGGGTCAATTGTTGCTGGCTTCTGGAGAGTCTATTGATGCTGGGCTGGCTGCTGGGAAATCTGTTGTTGCTGCTGGGGTCCATTGTTGCCGAGGAGAGTCAATTGCTGCTGGCTGCAGGGGATCTACTACTGCTTTTCTTCAAATTAATAACAAATTTGATACAAATGACTTATCACCACAAAATGATACTTCTGTATCCTCTAATGATAGTTTTCTGTAAATGGGGCGGTACTGGGAGGTGGGTAGGGGGTGGATCCAAGGGAGGGTGCTCAGAGATAGGTAGGGGGTGGATCCAAGGGAGGGTGCTCAGAGATAGGTAGGGGGTGGATCCAAGGGTGGGTGTTCAGAGATAGGTAGGGGGTGGATCCAAGGGAGGGTGCTCAGAGATAGGTAGGGGGTGGATCCAAGGGAGGGTGCTCAGAGATAGGTAGGGGGTGGATCCAAGGGAGGGTGCTCAGAGATAGGTAGGGGGTGGATCCAAGGTTGGGTGCTCAGAGATAGGTAGGGGGTGGATCCAAGGGAGGGTGTTCAGAGATAGGTAGGGGGTGGATCCAAGGGAGGGTGCTCAGAGATAGTTGGGGGTGGAGGCAAGAAGGGACTCAGAAGGGGGTTGTTCCTGCACCAATTCTATGAAGAAAAAAGCCCCGATCACAGGAAATAATAATAAAAAAATTTACTCTTTTCAAACTGAAAGCTAAAGAAAATTGTCTGGTGCCGGACTTGTTATAAGTATCACAGCCTTTGCCATGACACTCAGAATTGAGCTCAGGTGCCTCCTGTTTCCACTGATCATCCTTGAGATGTTTCTACAACTTGATTGGAGTCCACCTGTGGTAAACTCAGTTGATTGGACATGATTTGGAAAGGCACACACCTGTCTATAGAAGGTCCCCCAGGTAACAGTGCATGTCAGAGCACAAACCAAGCCATGAAGTCCAAGGAATTGTCTGTAGACCTCCGACACAGGATTGTATGGAGGCACAGATCTGGGGAAGGGTACAGAAACATCTCTGCAGCATTGAAGGTCCCAGTGAGCACAGTGGCCTCCATCATCCGTAAATGGAAGAAGTTTGGAACCACCAGGACTCTTCCTAGAGCGGGCCGCCCGGCCAAACTGAGCGATCGGGGAAGAAGGGCCTTAGTCAGGAAGGTGACCAAGAACCTGATGGTCACTCTGATGGAGAGAGGAGAAACTTCTAGAAGAACAACCCTCTCTGCAGCACTCCACCAATTAGGCCTGTATGGTAGAGAGGCCGGACAGAAGTCACTCCTCAGTAAAAGGCACATTACAGCCCACCTGGAGTTTGCCAAAAGGCACCTGAAGGACTCTCAGATCATGTGAAACAAAATTCTCTGGTCTGATTGACCTCTTTGGCTTGAATGGCAAGCATCGTGTCTGGAGGAAAGCAGGCATCACTCATCACCTGGCCAATATACCATCCCTACAGTGAAGCACGGTGGTGGCAGCATCATGCTGTGGGGATGTTTTTTCAGCGGCAGGAACTGGGAGACTAGTCATGATCGAGGGAAAGATAATTGCAGCAATGTACAGAGACATCCTTGTTGAAAACCTGCTCCAGAGCGCTCTGGACCTCAGACTGGGGCGAAGGTTCATCTTCCAATAGGTCAACGACTCTAAGCACACAGCCAAGATAACAAAGGAGTGGCTACGGGACAACTCTGTGAAGGTCACTGAGTGGCCCAGCCAGAGCCCAGACTTGAACCCGATTGAACATCTCTAGGGAGATCTGAAAATGGCTGTGCACCGACGCTCCCCATCCAACCTGATGGAGCTTGAGAGGTCCTACAAAGAAGAATGGGAGAAACTGCCCAAAAATAGGTGTGCCAAGCTTGAGCATCATACTCAAAAAGACTTGAGGCTGTAATTGGTGCCAAAGGAGCTTCACCAAAGTATTGAGCAAAGGCTGTGATAATTATGTACATGGGAGGAGCCTGTGATACTTATGTACATGGGAGGAGCCTGTGATACTTATGTACATGGGAGGAGCCTGTGATACTTATGTACATGGGAGGAGCCTGAGATACGTATGTACATGGGAGGAGCCTGTGATACTTATGTACATGGGAGGAGCCTGTGATACTTATGTACATGGGAGGAGCCTGTGATACTTATGTACATGGGAGGAGCCTGTGATACTTATGTACATGGGAGGAGTCTGTGATACTTATGTACATGGGAGGAGTCTGTGATACTTATGTACATGGGAGGAGCCTGGGATACTTATGTACATGGGATTTTTTTTATTTTTTTATTTTTAATCAATTTGCAAAGATTTCAAACAAACTTTTTTCATGTTGTCATTATGGGGGATAGTTTGTAGAATTTTGAGGAAAATTTTGGAATAAGGCTGTAACATAACAAAATGTGGAAAAAGTGAAGCGCTGTGAATACTTTCTGGATGCACTGTATGTTGCTAAGGATTTACAGCTAATCATTCCTCCATATTCTCTCCTAGGAACAAAGTTTTGGTAATCGCCATCGTCTTCCAGCTGATCCTGGGTAACTTCCTCTGCTACTGCCCGGGAATGCCCAACATTTTCAACTTTATGCCCATCCGGTAAGAGAATGGGTTGTTTGGGTCAAAATATAGACACAGAGGGGTTGATTTACTAAGGCTCCGTTCACACCTGATCGATTATGAATCCGCCGCGATTCTGCCCGCCTTTCCAGAATTTGCGTCAAAACGCGGGACGTGTTTGCCATGCCATTATTCCTTACTGGCACCCCAAGCACGGTGCGATTTTGGTGCGATTGTCGAGCGATGAAACGCTACAATCGCGAGAAAAAAAATTGCACCGCCAAAATGCTACTGGTTTTGTGCTAAGATTTGGTACACAAGCTTTTTTGGGGTGTTTTTGGAGCGGAGGGAGGCCCATTCAAATGAATGGAACCGCTCCAAAAACGCTCCACTAAAAAAAAAAAATAAATAAAAAAAAAAACGAGCTGCAGTAGCTGTCACTGCGCTACACTCAGGTGTGACTGGAGCCTTAAGGCAAATACAGTAGACGGCTCCAGAGTTTAGTAAATGAGCAGAAGCTCTGCTGATTTCAATCATCCAATCATGTGGAAGCAAAATGCTGTTTTTTTTTTGTTTGTTTTTTCTCCTTGCACGTGATTGGGTATTTTTTGCAAAGTGAAGCTTTTCCCTATTTACTAAGCCCTGGAGCAAAAAAAGCAAAAAAAAAAAAAAATGAAGAAAAGTAAATAAATAATAATACATGTGTGTGTGTGTGTGTGTGTGTGTGTGTGTGTGTGTGTATATATATATATGTTTTAACAAATTAATGAAAAAAAATAACTAAAGAAAAACTATTTATTTATATATTTTTTTAGTTAATATTTTTTCCTTATTAATTTGTAAATATATATTTAAATGAAAAAAAAATGAAAAAAAAAAAATATATATATATATATATGTATGTATATATATATATATATATATATATATATATATATATATATATATATATATATATATATATTTTTTTTTTTTTTTTTTTTAAATATATATTTACAAATTAATAAGGACAAAAATATTAACTAAAAAAAAAACTACATATAAATAAAAAGTTTTTCTTTAGTTAATATTTTTTTTTTATTAATTTGTTAAAATTATATAAATATATATATATATATAATAATATATATAAATAATAAAAAAAATAGATTAACGAAATAAAAAATAATTGATATCTAATTTCTATTCCATGAGCACAGCTAAAACTAGCTTTTTGCATAGAGCTACATGTCCTATAGAGATATAGAGGGAGAATACATTCTGTAATCTGATTTTTGTATATCTTTTAGGTGGCAGTGGTGGTTTGTTCCTCTTCCATTTGGAATCTTGATTTTTGTCTATGATGAAATCCGTAAACTTGGAGTCCGCAGACATCCCGGAAGTGAGTACGGCAGACTGAACTTTAGGCAGGACTACAGCCAATCTTTTTTAAGCTTTGGGTAGCATGTGGAAGGGTTAGGACTATTTTGGGACCATTGACATTTATACAGCGATCGGAGCTAAAAATAACCACTGATTACTGTGCGAATGTCACTGGTAAGTAAGGGGTTAACACTAGGGGGCGATCGAGGGGTTAAACGTGTTCCCTCAGCGTCTTCTAACTGTATGGGGGATGGGCTACTTAGGACATGACAGAGATCACTTCTCCCACTGTCATCGGGAGCAGTAGATCCCTTGTTTACGCGATCGCGGGCCACCGGCGGACCCGCGGGCACGCTCCCGCAGCGCGCACCTGGGATTACCAAGAGACATACAGATTCCCAGATTACTTAGACACAAAAAAACGTTATTCTGACATTCTGTTTTTTTTTTCTCCCCAGGTTGGTGGGACAAGGAGCTGTACTATTAGACACTTTCCGGTCCGCAACCTACACCCTCTGCAGGTAAAGACACAGGAAAGCCGGGCCTGTCTCGCGTGGAGCCTGTTCTGGATTTTCACCGTTGATTTTATATCTGACTATGTAGAACGAAAAAAAAAAAAATCTGTAAAATCTCCTGTATATATAGTGAGAGATCTGGGAAGATGATTTCAGAAGCGGGACGGCCTGGTGAGCTTTTCTACCTGAGCTGCAGTCCTGATCCATCCAATAAGAGGTGTCCAGCACAGGCAACCGTCCCGAGTGGGGGGCAATCGGTCACCCATTGTACATGGTAACCCCTCCTCTATTCTGCTGACTCCACCTATTGCCCCCCTCCCTACAGGAAAAGGATGGGGGGGGGGGAGAAAAGAGAAGTTATATTTTAAGTGACATTACTGTGCTTTATAATGAATGTTACAAGGTATTCAAATAAATTATTACGCGAAAAATCTGGTCTGTTTCTTTGAATTTTTCAAAACTACTGTCAGTGTTTGATAAGTTTTTTTTTTTTATTATTATTTATTTATTTTTTTAATTTTTTTTGGGAGGGGGATTTTACGTACTTTTGTGTAACTCTCATTTTTTAACGCTTTTGTTTTTTGAGGGTTGCACCGATACCGGTACCGATACTAAGAATTTGCACGAGTATCGATACTCGTGCAAATGCTCCAATACCTGAAACTGATCATTTCAGGCTCGGTTCTTTCAGCTGTCAGCGGGATTCCCCCACTGACAGCTGAAATGTAAAAATAAAAAACCCCAAAAGCTGGCACTTATGGTTGTTAAGGAGCGGGGCTGCCACGTCCTTAACAACCAATGATTTATTCAGCTGTCAGTGGGGTTCCCCTGTTGACAGCTGAAGTGTAAAGCGAAGTCCCGGCAATTGGAGCTGTCAAAAAAAAAAAAGCAGCCGGGCGATGTTTAGCTGAAACAGAAAGATAAAAAGAAACATTGTCTCTTTTTGTATCTTTCTGCTTATTCATCTACAGATCAATGGGATGAACTTCCATCTGCAGATGAAGTCAGATGGAAGTAAAAGTAAAAAAAAAAAAATTTTTTTATTAACCACTTGCCGACCGCCTCACGCCTATATACGTGAGCAGAGCGGCACGGGCAGGCAAAATCACGTACCTAGTACGTGATTGCCTTCCCGCGGGTGGGGGGTCCGATCGGACCCCCCCCCCTGTGCCAGCTGCGGTCGGCATTTGGTTGGGAGCGATTACAGACGAGGGGGAGACCATCCGATCGTGGCCCCCCCCTCGCGATCGCTCCCAGCCACTGACAAACATCCCCTGCCTCTGTATAGTACACAGAGGCAGAGGATGTGATGTCATCTCTCCTCGGCTGTCAGTTTCCGTTCCAGCGCCGAGGAGAGATGACATGTAAGTAAGTGCACAACACTACACAACACAGTAGAACATGCCAGGCATACATTACACCTCCGATCCCCCCCCGATCGCCCCCCGATCCCCCCCCAATCACCCCCCCCCCCCTGTCACAAACTGACACCAAGCAGGTTTTTTTTTTTTTTTTTTTTTTTTTTCCTGATTACTGCATAGTGTCAGTTTGTGACAGTTAGAAGTGTTAGGACAGTTACTGTAACCCCCCTGTAGGTCTAGGGTACCCCCCTTACCCCCCCTAATAAAGTTTTAACCCCTTGATCACCCCCCCTCACCAGTGTCGCTAAGCGATCATTTTTCTGATCGCTGTATTAGTGTCGCTGGTGACGGTAGTTAGGGACGTAAATATTTAGGTTCGCCGTCAGTGTTTTATAGCGACAGGGACCCCCATATACTATCTAATAAATGTTTTAACCCCTTGATTGCCCCCTAGTTAACCCTTTCACCACTGATCACCGTATAACCGTTACGGTTGACGCTGGTTAGTTAGTTTATTTTTTATAGTGTCAGGGCACCCGCCGTTTATTACCGAATAAAGGTTTAGCCCCCCGATCGCCCGGCGGTGATATGCGTCGCCCCAGGCAGCGTCAGATTAGCGCCAGTACCCCCCCTAATAAAGTTTTAACCCCTTGATCACCCCCTGTCGCCAGTGTCGCTAAGCGATCATTTTTCTGATCGCTGTATTAGTGTCACTGGTGACGCTAGTTAGGAACGTAAATATTTAGGTTCGCCGTCAGTGTTTTATAGCGACAGGGACCCCCATATACTATCTAATAAATGTTTTAACCCCTTGATTGCCCCCTAGTTAACCCTTTCACCACTGATCACCGTATAACTGTTACGGGTGACGCTGGTTAGTTAGTTTATTTTTTATAGTGTCAGGGCACCCGCCGTTTATTACCGAATAAAGGTTTAGCCCCCTGATCGCCCGGCGGTGATATGCGTTGCCCCAGGCAGCGTCAGATTAGCGCCAGTACCGCGAACACCCACGCACGCACCGTACACGCACCATACACCTCCCTTAGTGGTATAGTATCTGATCGGATCAATATCTGATCCGATCAGATCTATACAAGCGTCCCCAGCAGTTTAGGGTTCCCAAAAACGCAGTGTTAGCGGGATCAGCCCAGATACCTGCTAGCACCTGCGTTTTGCCCCTCCGCCCGGCCCAGCCCAGCCCACCCAAGTGCAGTATCGATCGATCACTGTCACTTACAAAACACTAAACGCATAACTGCAGCGTTCGCAGAGTCAGGCCTGATCCCTGCGATCGCTAACAGTTTTTTTGGTAGCATTTTGGTGAACTGGCAAGCACCAGCCCCAGGCAGCGTCAGGTTAGCGCCAGTACCGCTAACACCCACGCACGCAGCGTACACCTCCCTTAGTGGTATAGTATCTGAACAGATCAATATCTGATCCGATCAGATCTATACTAGCGTCCCCAGCAGTTTAGGGTTCCCAAAAACGCAGTGTTAGCGGGATCAGCCCAGATACCTGCTAGCACCTGCGTTTTGCCCCTCCGCCCGGCCCGGCCCAGCCCACCCAAGTGCAGTATCGATCGATCACTGTCACTTACAAAACTCTAAACGCATAACTGCAGCGTTCGCAGAGTCAGGCCTGATCCCTGCGATCGCTAACAGTTTTTTTTGTAGCGTCTTGGTGAACTGGCAAGCACCAGAGGCCTAGTACACCCCGGTCGTAGTCAAACCAGCACTGCAGTAACACTTGGTGACGTGGCGAGTCCCATAAGTGCAGTTCAAGCTGGTGAGGTGGCAAGCACAAGTAGTGTCCCGCTGCCACCAAAAAGACAAACACAGGCCCGTCATGCCCATAGTGCCCTTCCTGCTGCATTCGCCAATCCTAATTGGGAACCCACCGCTTCTGCAGCGCCCGTACTTCCCCCATTCACATCCCCAACCAAATGCAGTCGGCTGCATGAGAGGCATTTTCTTTATGTCCTCCCGAGTACCCCTACCCAGCGAACCCCCCCAAAAAAGATGTCGTGTCTGCAGCAAGCGCGGATATAGGCGTGACACCCGCTATTATTGTCCCTCCTGTCCTGACAATCCTGGTCTTTGCATTGGTGAATGTTTTGAACTCTACCATTCACTAGTTGAGTATTAGCGTAGGGTACAGCATTGCACAGACTAGGCACACTTTCACAGGGTCTCCCGAGATGCCATCGCATTTTGAGAGACCCGAACCTGGAACCGGTTACAGTTATTATAGTTAGTTACAAAAAAAAGTGTAAAAAAAAAAAAAACACAAACAAAAATATAAAATAAAAATAGTTGTCGTTTTATTGTTCTCTCTCTCTCTATTCTCTCTCTATTGTTCTGCTCTTTTTTACTGTATTCTATTCTGCAATGTTTTATTGTTATTATGTTTTATCATGTTTGCTTTTCAGGTATGCAATTTTTTATACCTTACCGTTTACTGTGCTTTATTGTTAACCATTTTTTTGTCTTCAGGTATGCCATTCACGACTTTGAGTGGTTATACCAGAATGATGCCTGCAGGTTTAGGTATCATCTTGGTATCATTCTTTTCAGCCAGCGGTCGGCTTTCATGTAAAAGCAATCCTAGTGGCTAATTAGCCTCTAGACTGCTTTTACAAGCAGTGGGAGGGAATGCCCCCCCCCCCAACATCTTCCGTGTTTTTCTCTGGCTCTCCTGTCTCAACAGGGAACCTGAAAATGCAGCCGGTGATTCAGCCAGCTGACCATAGAGCTGATCAGAGACCAGAGTGGCTCCAAACATCTCTATGACCTAAGAAACCGGAAGCTACGAGCATTTTATGACGTAGATTTCGCCGGATGTAAACAGCGCCATTGGGAAATTGGGAAAGCATTTTATCACACCGATCTTGGTGTGATCAGATGCTTTGAGGGCAGAGGAGAAATCTAGGGTCTAATAGACCCCAATTTTTGCAAAAAAGAGTACCTGTCACTACCTATTGCTATCATAGGGGATATTTACATTCCCTGAGATAACAATAAAAATGATTTAAAAAAAAAAAAAATGAAAGGAACAGTTTAAAAATAAGATAAAAAAATAATAATAATAAAGAAAAAAAAAAAAAAAAAAAAAAAAAGCACCCCTGTCCCCCCTGCTCTCGCGCTAAGGTGAACGCAAGCGTTGGTCTGGCGTCAAATGTAAACAGCAATTGCACCATGCATGTGAGGTATCGCCGCGAAGGTCAGATCGAGGGCAGTAATTTTAGCAGTAGACCTCCTCTGTAAATCTAAAGTGGTAACCTGTAAAGGCTTTTAAAGGCTTTTAAAAATGTATTTAGTTTGTCGCCACTGCACGTTTGTGCGCAATTTTAAAGCATGTCATGTTTGGTATCTATGTACTCGGCCTAAGATCATCTTTTTTATTTCATCAAACATTTGGGCAATATAGTGTGTTTTAGTGCATTAAAATGTAAAAAAGTGTGTTTTTTCCCCAAAAAATGCGTTTGAAAAATCGCTGCGCAAATACTGTGTGAAAAAAAAAAATGAAACACCCACCATTTTAATCTGTAGGGCATTTGCTTTAAAAAAAATATATAATGTTTGGGGGTTCAAAGTAATTTTCTTGCAAAAAAAAATTATTTTTTTATGTAAACAATAAGTGTCAGAAAGGGCTTTGTCTTCAAGTGGTTAGAAGAGTGGGTGATGTGTGACATAAGCTTCTAGATGTTGTGCATAAAATGCCAGGACAGTTCAAACCCCCCCCAAATGACCCCATTTTGGAAAGTAGACACCCCAAGCTATTTGCTGAGAGTCATGTTGAGTCCATGGAATAATTTATATTGTGACACAAGTTGCGGGAAAGAGACAATTTTTTATTTTTTTTATTTTTTTTTGCGCAAAGTTGTCACTAAATGATATATTGCTCAAACATGCCATGGGAATATGTGAAATTACACCCCAAAATACATTCTGCTGCTTCTCCTGAGTACGGGGATACCACATGTGTGAGACTTTTTGGGAGCCTAGCCGCGTACGGGACCCCGAAAACCAAGCACCGCCTTCAGGCTTTCTAAGGCCGTAAATTTTTGATTTCACTCTTCACCGCCTTTCACAGTTTCGGGGGCCATGGAATGCCCAGGTGGCAAAAAAAAACCCCAAATGACCCCATTTTGGAAAGTAGACACCCCAAGCTATTTGATGAGAGGTATAGTGAGTATTTTGCAGACCTCACTTTTTGTCACAAAGTTTTGAAAATTGAAAAAAGAAAAAAAAAATTTTTTTTTCTCGTCTTTCTTTATTTTCAAAAACAAATGAGAGCTGCAAAATACTCACCATGCCTCTCAGCAAATAGCTTGGGGTGTCTACTTTCCAAAATGGGGTCATTTGGGGGGGGTTTGTGCCACCTGGGCATTCCATGGCCTCCGAAACTGTGATAGGCAGTGAGGAGTAAAATCAAAAATGTACGCCCTTAGAAATCCTGAAGGCGGTGCTTGGTTTTCGGGGTCCCGTACGCGGCTAGGCTCCTAAAAAGTCCCACACATGTGGTATCCCCGTACTCAGGAGAAGCAGCTAAATGTATTTTGGGGTGCAATTCCACATATGCCCATGGCCTGTGTGAGCAATATATCATTTAGTGACAACTTTGTGCAAAGAAAAAAAAAAAAAAAAAAAAATTGTCACTTTCCCGCAACTTGTGTCAAAATATAAAACATTCCATGGACTCAACATGCCTCAAAGCAAATAGCTTGGGGTGTCTACTTTCCAAAATGGGGTCATTTGGGGGGGGTTTATGTCATCTGGGCATTTTATGGCCTTCAAAACCGTGATAGGTAGTGAGGAGTAAAATCAAAAATGTACGCCCTTAGAAATCCTGAAGGCGGTGCTTGGTTTTCGGGGCCCCGTACGCGGCTAGGCTCCCAAAAAGTCCCACACATGTGGTATCCCCGTACTCAGGAGAAGCAGCTAAATGTATTTTGGGGTGCAATTCCACATATGCCCATGGCCTGTGTGAGCAATATATCATTTAGTGACAACTTTTTGTAATTTTTTTTTTTTTTTTTGTCATTATTCAATCACTTGGGACAAAAAAAATGAATATTCAATGGGCTCAACATGCCTCTCAGCAAATTCCTTGGGGTGTCTACTTTCCAAAATGGGGTAATTTGTGGGGGTTTTGTACTGCCCTGCCATTTTAGCACCTCAAGAATCGACATAGGCAGTCATAAATTAAAGGCTGTGTAAATTCCAGAAAATGTACCCTAGTTTGTAGACGCTATAACTTTTGCGCAAACCAATAAATATACACTTATTGACATTTTTTTTACCAAAGACATGTGGCCGAATACATTTTGGCCTAAATGTATGACTAAAATTGAGTTTATTGGATTTTTTTTAGAACAAAAAGTAGAAAATATCATTTTTTTTCAAAATTTTCGGTCTTTTTCCGTGTATAGCGCAAAAAATAAAAACGGCAGAGGTGATCAAATACCATCAAAAGAAAGCTCTATTTGTGGGAAGAAAAGGACGCAAATTTTGTTTGGGTACAGCATTGCATGACCGCGCAATTAGCAGTTAAAGCGACGCAGTGCCGAATTGTAAAAAGTGCTCTGGTCAGGAAGGGGGTAAATCCTTCCGGGGCTGAAGTGGTTAAATGTTCCTCTGTTTAGCCCATTATTAACCCTTAATTTACACTAATCAGTCTTAATTAACTCCCTATTCTCCTCCATTTAATTGTTGTTTTCTTGCTGTTTTTTTTTTTGTTAACTTCTATTTTTATAAACAATTAATAATTAAAAGAAAAAATTTTTGCTTTGTTTGTTAATATTTTTACACCTTTTAACATATATTTACACGTTTTCACATTGAAGAAAAGCGCAAAATTAAAAAAATGATACATTTATTTAATTTGTAAATAACTTTTTAATGCTTTGTACCATTGCTGACAGCTGAAGTGTAAACAACAGTTGCAGTAGGTATCGGTAATTGGTATTGGCGAGTACTAAAAGAGAAAGTATCAGTATTCTTTAAAAAAAAAAAATGGTACCGGTTTTTTTTTTTTATCACATAGGGGACAAAAAGTCCCCCCATGTGATGCATTTTTGTTGACATTTTACACATTGCTTCTGGGGCAGTAATAAGACGGAATGGACCTTCACTCATCTCTCTCCCCTCTACACTGCAGCACCCACTTTGCCAGTCCTGGGTCCACTGATGGGTGTGGGGAGCTCGGCTAACATGGTGGAGGTGCATATGGGGGGGAAGAGAGGGGGGGGGTTGGGGACGACACATATCGGGGTGTGTGTGTGTGGAAGTGATCTGGTGGCTGCACAGGGAATGGGTGTAAAACCCCCTGAATGCTCTGTTGTAAAAGGGTTAAAGGAAAATTGTCATGTCAGACATCTCAAATGCCAAAAATTCTGTATTAGCTCCTCCACCTGGAGCGCGCCGACAGCCGTTGCTGGAAGAAACCGCCATTATGGCGCCGGCCAGCCCTTCCCCAAGAACGAGGTTTAAAGCCAGAGCCTCTGGTGTCTGCAGACCACTTCACCCCGCAGAATTAACGCCCGGTGCCATGCAGTAATGCCAGACACCCAACCCAGCTATCACACGGGCCCCCCCGCCTCAGAGTGCCCTACGGCAGTGGTTCTCAGTCCTCAAGTACCCCCAACGGGGCACGTTCTGGGAACTTCCCTTAGATAAAATAGCTCTGATCAATACCATGTCATTGATATTGTTTCAAAGCAGCTGTGCAAAGTAAAGGAACACCTGAAAACATGGCCCGTTGGGGGTACTTGAGGACTGAGGTCGAGAACCACTTGCCCCACAGTGTACTCACCCAGACACCCAAACTGGGAACCGACTCATTGCCCATTCTGGTCCTTGTCAAGAAGGTGTGCTGCTACCAGATATAGCCTTTGTCAGGCACAGGAGAAGGGGAAACCAAGCCACCTCCTATCCAGACGAGGGGGACCTGGAGGGAAATCTTGTAGAGAGATTCCAGGCAATGCATCTCCTCTGGTCAGAGGAAACAAAAACTGACCAGTTCAGCAGAAGGACTTCCTTTTTAAAACTGATATTTGGTGGTGTGTTTCCTGTTCCTGTTGGAGGAGGAGGTGCCAATAGCTTATAGGACTTGACAAAGGGGGGCATGCTCCCGAAAAATGTTGTTGTGCCAATATCTTACAGGACTTGACAAAGGGGGGCATGCTCCCGAAATAGGTTGTCGAAATAGTTTTTTTTCTCTAGGAGGCTGGTCTTTCCTTTTGCTGCTAAAAAAAGTAGGAAACCATCCAGCTAGACCATAAAGGTTGCCACATCCCTGAGTTAAGGAAATAAGAATACCCCCAAGAGTCAATGGGACTTTAACGGCAACGCTAAAATTTAATACAAAACAAATTTATTGATGTAAGCAAAAGTATACAAAAACAGCAATACATGTAGAAGACAGAAAAATTGTACAAAATGTTACACCATTAAAAACAATGATATGAAGTGGTGATGATGATTATAAAGTCTTCAACACAGCCCTACGCGTTTCGGGACTTGATAAGGCGTCCCTTCGTCAGGGGAAGTGTGTGGAGAAGAATCACACCAAACACATCAAAATTAGAGTCCCACTGCCGGGATCGCGGCGACAGTTACGCCAGGAAAAACATCACCCCAATATCAAAACGGAGACTGAGGTGGATGATTGGTCCCCCCTTATCCACACTGGTCCACCCAAGCCGCAACGGACAGGCAACCTCACCGTAGTAGCTGTACCCCCAAATGAGATCACATATAAATCTCAAAGGGGTTAGACGCCACAAAAGGGAAAAGGCACCCAGAGAAGGGGTGCGAGATATCGGATGTAAGGTATATACAGAAGTTAGTCCTGACTGCTGCACTGCCAACAACGCTTTCCACAGAGAGTGAATTTACCAATGGGGGTCCGTCTGGGTCATCAGACCGTCCCGTCGTGCGCCGTCCTTTTGCTGCTGAGTTTGCCGATGGGAATTCCCTTAGCCGCAAGTGCAGCTCTTTCATAGAGCATCTATGGCCCTGACTTGTCTGCGATATAGCTACCCTTGTGAGGCACCACGGGGGGGGGGGGGGAACCCTTACCCCATAGGATGGCAGCTTCAGGTGCCGTTGCACAGTCTTTCCACAGTGTATGTTGGAGGACCGCCCTGCAGCTCATCCACAGAGAGCAGCCAGGGGTTGGCGAGTGATGCTGCAGTCAGGTACCCACATCAAATATTAGCCTCCCTTTGTATCATCTTTGCAGCTAAGTAGACATTTAGGGGTTATTTCTTCACCCCCTTGAGCTTCCTAATAAACATTTTTATTCTCCTATACCAGACTGGATGGGGGGGGGGTTGAGGTGAAAACAGGTTTCCTAAGCCATTACACTCCAACCAACCGACCAGCACACAACGATGTACGTTGGCACAATGGAACGGCTGGGCAAATGGGTGTACAGGTACGTCCCCTTTAAATCGTGGCATTGTGGGCGCCCGTGACCGTGCCCGAGGGTCCCGGGGACTCGATGTCCGCCGGGGGCCCGCAATCGTGTCACAGAGCGGAAGAACGGGGAGATGTCTTTGTAAACAAGGCATTTTACCCGTTCTGCCTACCCTGTTTCCCCGAAAATAAGACCTAGCGTGATTGTCAGTGATGGCTGCAATATAAGCCCTACCCCCCCAAATAAGCCCTACCCTGAAAATAAGACCTACAAGGACTTTAACTAGGGCTTATTTGGGATGTAGGGCTTATATTGCAGCCATCACCGACAATCACGCTAGGTCTTATTTTCAGGGAAACAGGGTAGTGACTTGACAGAGATCTACTGCTCCCAGTGATCTGGCCACTCATTAAAATTAGAAGAAAAGGAGGTTTAACTTTAAACTACGTAGAGGGTTCTTTACTGTAAGAGCGGCAAGGATGTGGAATTCCCTTCCACAGGTGGTGGTCTCAGCGGGGAGCATCGATCGTTTCAAAAAACTTTTAGATAAGCACCTGAACGACCACAACATACAGGGATATACAATGTAATACTGACATATAATTACACACATAGGTTGGACTTGATGGACTTGTGTCTTTTTTCGACCTCACCTACTATGTAACTATGTCAGTGGTAGCCCCTCCCCCCACAGTTAGAATCACTCCTTAGGACACACTTAACCCCTTGATCGCCCCCTAGTGTACCCCTTCCCTGCCAGTGTCATTTACACAGCAATCAGTGCATTTTTATAGCACTGATCGCTGTAGAAATGACAATGGTCCCAAAATAGTGTCAAAAGTGTCCGATGAGTCCGCCGCAATCCCGACAAAAATCGCAGATCGCCGCCATTACTAATAAAAAAAAAAAAATTAATAATAAAAATGCTAAAAAACTATCCCCTATTTTGTAGACGCTATAACTTTTGCGCAAACCAATCAATATACGCTTATTGCGATTTTTTTTTTTTAACCAAAAATATGTAGAAGAATACGTATCGGCCTAAACTGAGAAATAAATTTTTTTTTAATAAATTTTTTGGGGGATATTTATTATAGCAAAAAGTTAAAAATACTGCTTTTTTTTTTTTTTTTCAAAATTGTCGCTCTTCTTTCTTTTTGTTCAATAAAAACCGCAGGAGGTGATCAAATACCTCCAAAAGAAAGTTCTATTTGTGGGGAAAAAAAAAAAACGGACGCCAATTTTGTTTGGGTGCAATGTCGCACGACTGCGCAATTGTCAGTTAAAGTGACGCAGCGCCGAATCGAAAAAGTGCTCTGGTCAGGAAGGGGGGGGGGGGTAAATCCTTCCGGGGCTGAAGTGGTTAATATGTCATGTGACATGCTACACATGTAAAAACCATACATATAACACTACTTATGACATAGGGCGGAAGGTTTCAGCTATGAAGGTTACATATAAACAGTTGCGGATGAAGTCGAATTGTGCACAGCTAGGAGGAGATCAAAAATGAACCCCAAGATGCCAAACCTTTTCAAGGGGTCCTCCAAGATAAAAAAGGTTGAGAAAGGCCGACCTAGGGGGTGAGTTTCTAACCAATTTAAAGTATAAAGAGAAACAATAAAGTCCATTCACTGAGCAGCACTATTGGGCAACTCCACACGACTTCACGTCTCGCAACCCAGAAACCCGACCCTCAGAACTCCTACTCAAATACAGCCAGTTCTGCAAATAAAAGATTATGGTGGGAGCAACGTACCATCTCCTAGGCCTACAGAAGTACTGGGCAGCTGTATTTGGGTAGGTGACAGAATATAGAAAGGCGGCAGCTAGATGAAGGAAAAAAAAAAAAGTAGGCAACTAGTTGTAATTTTATTTTTCTAGAGATACACTATATTGTCAAAAGTATTGGGACGCCTGCCTTTACATAAACTTTAATGGCATCCCAGTCTAAGTCCGGAGGGTTCAATATTGAGTTGGCTCCGCCCTTTGCAGCTATAACAGCTTCAACTCTTCTGGGAAGGCCGTCCACAAGGTTTAGGAGTGTGTCTATGGGAATGTTTGACCATTCTTCCAGAAGCGCATTTGTGAGGTCAGGCAATGATGTTGGACGAGAAGGCCTGGCTCGCAGTCTCCGCTTTTATTCATCCCAAAAGGTGTTCTATCGGGTTGAGGTCAGGACTCAAGTACCTTCACCCCAAACTCGCTCATCCATGTCTTTATGGACCTTGCTTTGTGCACTGGTGGGCAGTCATGTTGGAACAGGAAGGGGCCGTCCCCAAACTGTTCCCACAAAGTTGGGAGCATGAAATTGTCTTGATATGCTGACATCTTCAGAGTTCCCTTCGCTGGAACTAAGGGGCCCAACCCCTGAAAAACAACCCCCACACCATAATCCCCCCCCTCCACCAAATGATTTGGACCAGTGCACAAAGCAAGGTCCATAAAGACATGGATGAGTGAGTTTGGGGTGGAGAAACTTGACTGTCCTGCACAGAGTCCTGACCTCAACCCAATAGAACACCTTTGGGATGAATTAGAGCGGAGACTGCGAGGACAGCCCTTCTCATCCAACATCAGTGCCTGACCTCACAAATGCTCTTCTGGAAGAATGGTCAAACATTCCCATAGACACACTCCTAAACCTTGTGGACGGCCTTCCCAGAAGAGTTGAAGCTGTTATAGCTGCAAAGGGCGGAGCCAACTCAATATTGAACCCTACGGACTAAGACTGGGATGCCATTAAAGTTCATGTGCGTGTAAAGGCAGGCGTCCCAATATTTTTGGTAATATAGTGTATTACTTAGGCCAGCCACGAATGGAGTGAATATATATGGTCGCAGGAAAGAGATGAGCTAGACTCCCCCATCAACACCAGCTGTGTTGACAAAGGAATCTCTGTTGTGTTCTCCCAGGCAGGGATTGGGGGGGGGGGGCTGTCTCCCCACTAGGAGAACACAGTGATTATTGCTAGGGGTTATATTGGCCACTACCAATAAATCGCTTGCAATATCGCAATCCTTTCAGTAATACACTTCCTGTACTGCGGTGACACCACTCGCTCATTGTCCTTTATTTGTGGAGGAGCAGCGTTGTCACCCCAGTCCAGGGCTGGAGAACAGCTCTCCATAACCTGGTCGGGGGAGGTTTTCTGTAGTCCTCAGAAAAAGAACTAGTCAGGGTTCCTTAGGATTCCACCGCAGTGGAGGAACAGCTCAGGGTTGGGATGAAATGGTGGAGTTCCACTTATAAAAAAACTTACATTTGCCCACAAAGTAACCTTAAAAATAACAAAACAAAAATATGTGGTCCACATGTGTTTTATTATATAAAGTTGTTTTTTTTAGCAAATTAATTTAAAACAGAACACGTATAAAGTTTTTTCTTTTTTTTCCCCCTCCAGAGCGCTTTGGCATTGGCCTCCTTCACAAAACAGAGCCGATGGCCAGAGTTAGCTTATTCTGCGGCTTCCTCAGTTGCCGTGGACGAGACTGACGAAGAGGGTGAGACAGCTTAAGGACAGGACACCGGTGACCACGGCCTTCAGGAGGAGAGCAGTCCAGCTGCCCAGCAGGAAGATGTGGACGAAGCAGCTGCAAGGAAGAAAAAATAAAATAAAAACAAAATTAAACATATAAAGTAAATGGTCACAAACAATGTAAACAAGGGTACTGCTCCAAATGGCCTTCTGTGTTTCCTGCACCGATTGTGGCTGCCCCCTGCATATGAGATTTAAATAGAGAAGGCAGAGCATCCACCATGTTCTTTTTTTTTTTTGTTTGCAAAAAGCTTCATTGCAACTTTACAAAACGAAATCAAAGCCCATAGCTCTCTGTCGAACCCTGCATCTTATCCTCCATTGGGGGGGGGGGGGGCTTAGACCCCTTTTACAGGCTTTATTTGCTCCGTCAAGCTGAGGATCCCCCCTGAATCAGAGCCAAAACAGTCAGTTTTGGGACATCCGTAACCCATTCAGTTTGTATTTGCATTTTGACAGAGTGTCTTGTGATGGGTTCATGGGCGGTCAGATGTTAATGGCCTGGTTCTCCAATACATCAGACTACCCCCCTCCCCCCCCCCCAATCTATCCTGTCCATAGAGCTGCATGGAGCTTCTGACCAGGTCTGCCTGAAAAAAAAAAACCCGTGTGAAAGGGACCTTCGTTATAAAGCGGAGGAGGAGAAGGATAGGTGCCCAGGTAGCATTGTTCTTTGATGTGATTTTGTCAATGTATCCAAGTTGCAATAAAGCTTAATAAGCCAATAGCGCCAGCCGGCCCTCCCTTTCCTCCCTGCGCCAAGTGGGACCAGAACAGAGTCCCTGGTGCCCAGCGATGAAGTCGCCCCTCCTAGAAATTATGCCCAGCACCCTCTGGTCAACTGGCGTCACTTCTGGTTCAGAGGGAATGCTCCTCATCCCGGGCTGCCTGAAACCTATGCTGCCAAGGGGATGACAACGCCGGTCGTGTCCCTCGCTGGGCGCCAAAGGGAGGTGGGTGTGGGTCTCGTCCCACCGCATGCAAAGGAGGGATCATCGTAGCTGATTGAGTCTCCCAGGAAGGTGCACCACCTCCAGAACCGCGAGGAACTCCTGGGCCCACCAAGACTGAAACAGCCTTTGAGAAATGGAGTTTTGCACAGAGGGGGCCCAATCTTCATTTCTGGGGTCCCTCAGCGGCGCTCCTGGCTCCTCCTCTTCCCAAGTGCCCCCTGGGAGAGCCCCTCTCCCTTGTGGCAACCTTGCGGGCGCGCTCCCGAGTCCTGCTGTCCATTGACACAGACAACAGGACTCGGCCCGCCACGTCATTGGATTTGATTGACTGCTATCAATCTATCCAATCAGGACCCAAGAGACCGGCTGGAGCTGGTGTGCTCGTCCCCGTTGCGAGAAAGAGGGTTCAGGTAAGTAAAAGGGGGGCTCTGGGGGGGGGGGGGTGCAGCATCACAGAAGGGATCTGGTGGTAATGTGATTCTTGCCCTGGTGGGAGCAGCTCCATCTCTCAAAGGCTGTCCTAAAAGATGACTGGGGGGGGGGGGGGGTCGGCGGGGAAACTTGATGAACGGGATGAGCTGTCGCTGATAAAGGCGTCCATAATGAGAGAATGAGAGATTTCCCCACGTCCCCTGTTCCTGTGACAACCATAACATTTTAAATGTACCTTATATCTAGTTACATAGTAGGTGAGGTTGAAAAAAAAGACACAATTCCATCAAGTCCAACCTATGTGTGTGATTATGTGTCAGTATTACATTGTATATCCCTGTATGTTGCGGTTGTTCAGGTGCTTATCTAATAGTTTTTTGAAACTATCGATGCTCCCCGCTGAGACCACCGCCTGTGGAAGGGAATTCCACATCCTTGCCGCTCTTACAGTAAAGAACCCTCTATGTAGTTTAAGGTTAACCCTTACTTTGTTATCTCTGTGACACCTATCAGCATGACAGGAAGGGGGGAAATCTCCTGGATAAAAGACACAAACAACAATAATCTGTCAGATGTCCTTCAGCCCCGGTTCACATTGTACCACTTTGAAATTGCGTTACTTCACTTGTAGTAGCGCGACTTCAAAGTAGCAAGGTCAGCTCCATTTCAGGTGCTACTTGATAAGACATCTGTGTGGCTTCATGCACAGACGTCTATTGAAGTCGCACCTGAAATCGGCAAAAGTAGTACAGAAACTACTTTTGCAAGTCGGTGAGGCGCCGCAAAAAAACAAAAAACAAAACAATCGGTGGTGTCGCACTGATTGGAGCAGTGCCATTGCCTCCAATAGGCTGCGACTTGTCATGCAATTTGATTAGTCAAATCGCTCCAATGGGAACCTAGGCCAAGTGCGCTATTCAAATAATAATACTTTGACAGGTATCCTGTACCCACTTCCAGGAGTCCGCACTGCGGCCCGTGACATCACCGCGGGGCTCCCTCCTCCACAGGGTTGAGAGAGAGGAGCGGGGCCTCTCGCATGCGCAGTAGTGTTCCTGGCGTGAAGCTGCAAGGCTACACTGCCGGGTTCCCTTACCCGCAATGGCGGCGGCAGCGCCCGACCGCTGATGGAAACATCAGCCTGCGGTGCCGACATCGCTGGACTCCAGGACAGGTAAGTGTCCTCTTGTTAAAACCCAGTAACTGCAGTATGTGTAGCTGCTGCCTTTTAATATTTTTTTTTTTGGGGGGGGGCGGACCTTCGCTTTAAATATCCGATAATACTCACTCCATGAGGAAGGCTTTATACATGCTGAGTCCCAGGAGGACGGTTACGGGAAGACGGAAGTGAGTCGGGAGGTCGTACCGCGTCCACATCCATACAAGAGCGGCTACAGCCATGTAATGAACCTGAGGACACAGGAGAATGTCAACAACAGCAAACAGAGCGTCACCCGACCACTAAAAACGGAGGAGAAGCCCCAAAAGAAAGGGTTATGCCGTACCAAGCTGATGTTGGAATCGATGCTCATCTGGATGTATTTCCAATCGAATTCTATTCCTCGAGCACCAACCCACAGAGGTAGACACCTGAGAGAGGGAAACAAAAAAAAAAACGAGGCAACTTATCAATTTGATTGGTTGAACAAAGATCAGGGGTGCGGCGGAAGCTTTTGAAGAGCGAGGGTCACTTAAGTGACATAGTAACCGGTCATGGGCCACAATGAACATAGCGGGCAGATGACAGGTCCGTGTCCACTCGGAATATGTCTACTCTATGGGCCCTCCGATCCGATCCAATGAAGTGGAAGGGAAAGACCCCCTTCTGTTTTTTTTTTTTTATTAGCGTATTGGACTGGAGGTAGGCAGGTATAAAACGGACACAAGTCTGTTTACATCTCCCGCTCCATGGGAGGTGAACGGATGATCCGATTGGATCCGCCTGAAAAAAAAAAAAAACAGACAGGCAGAATCGGTCGGACTGATCGTCTGAAAGGGGCCCAAGGCTGCTTTCACATTGACGTGCTGCGGTTTTTATCCACACTGCGGGTGCTGTGCAGTGCACCTCCGGGGTAACACTTTGCCATAGACTTCTATTATATCCTGCAGGTGTGGGGCACTTTCATAAAGTCCATAGACACATGAATGCCGGACTCGGCCCCGCCCCCCACGCATCACTGGATTAGATTGACAGCAGCGGGAGCCAATGGCTGTGCTGCTATCAATCTATCCAATCAAGAGGCGGGACCCCGTGCAGAGAGGAAAAGCGTGTCCCCGCTGAAGGAATTACGGGTCTCAGGTAAGTAAAACAGGGGGCCGGGGGGGGCATCGGGCACGGCCTGAAGTTTTTTCATCTTAAAGCAGAGTTCCACACAAAAATGGAACTTCCGCTTTTCGGAACCCTCCCCCCCTCCGGTGTCACATTTGGCACCTTTCAGGGGGGAGGGGGGGTGCAGATACCTGTCTAAGACAGGTATTTGCAGCCACTTCCGACATAGACTCCCATGGGAGTCTACGCCTCTTCCCGTCCCCACCGCGCTGTCTGCTGGGAAACACACAGCTCCCAGGAGAGAGCGGGGACCACTAGGGACGCGCAGCGCGACTCGCGCATGCGCAGTAGGGAACCGGGAAGTGAAGCCGCAATGCTTCACTTCCTGATTCCCTCACCAAGGATGGCAGCGGCAGCTGCCGAGAACCGAGCGGGTTCTCGGCGTCGCCTGCCGACATCGCTGGACCCTGGGACAGGTAAGTGGCCATGTATTAAAAGTCAGCAGCTGCAGTATTTGTAGCTGCTGGCTTTTAATATTTTTTTTTTTTTTGGCGGTTTAGGTGGACCCCCGTTTTAATAAGGATGCATTAGGTGAAAAAACACAAGGGTTTAACAACTTCCTTTAAAATGGCTGCAGCCAGACTCAGTGGAGGGAGATTTCTGCAGCATATTCGGCAAGTACAGAAATCACAGTATATATAAAATAATATGCAAAGTGGTTGGAGGGAAGCTTCAGAATGGCAAAAGATGTTTTTAATTAAAAAATTATGTAAGCAGACTGCAGTTCCTCTTTAATGAATTCATAAAAATCTAAAAAAAAAAAAAAACAGTAAAGTTAGCCCAAGTTGGAGAATGCAACCTTTCATATTAAGACCTAAATAAGAGTGTAACATGAAACATGGGAGGTTGGATGAATGAATGACTTGTATAGCGCAGCAAATGAGAACTGAAGGTTATTTACTAAAGGCCAATCCACTTTGCACTACAAGCGCACTCGGAAGTGCAGTCGCTGTAGATCCGAGGGGGACATGCAAGGAAAATAAAAAACAGCATTTGTGCTTGCACGTGATTGGATGATAAAATCAGCAGAACTTCCACTAATTTCAGAGCTTCCCCTCAGGTCTACAGCGACTGCACTTCCAAGTGGTGTAGTGCAAAGTGGATTTGCCTTTAGTAAATAACCCCCCCCCATGGTATCAAAGTTGGAGAAGACCTTACCGAAGGATTAGCAGCCATGTCTTACTACAGAGGCTTCCATACAAAAAAGGCACAGTGTGGCTCCCGAAACTCACGGAGACTCATTAATGAAGGAGAGGAGAGGAGAGGAGAGGAGAGGAGAGGAGGAGTGGTAGATTTCTCACCTAGACATGACGAGCTCTGCGGTCGCCCATCCCATGGCTGCCACCATGATCTTATACTCTCCTTTCCCAGCATTCCTGGACATCACTAAATGCAGCCCCAGGAGGTCCGCCAGGTCAACCGTGGCCTTCATAAACTCCTAAGGGGGGGGGGGGGGGGAAAGAAAACCAACATTCACATCAAACCAAAATTTCATAAGAGAGAGATATCAGCTAAAAAAACAAAAAAACATAAGAAAATAAAATAGAACGGGAATATTGATGAACTCTGGAGAGGATGAAAGGGAACAATTTCTACCCTGAGAGGAGGTTCGTCTATTTCTGGAGTGTTTTTTGAAAATTGGGTTTTTCTATTTTTCCCTCTTTTGAGAACAAATATCAAAATATTTTTAATAACGTTAACAAAATATTGTCAAAGTGACCAAAAAAAAAATATGGGTGAGCACAGAGAGGAGGACAGAAGAGGATGAATGGAGGTGAATAGAAGGAGAGGAGGGGCTGCTGTCTCACCCCGATGAAGTCGTACGCTCCCACCGCGCCTTCCCAGGTTGGGAAAAATGTCGCCAAGAAGAGCATCTGAAAAACAGGAGAAGAGAATCTTACCTATGAGGACAAGTGATGTGACATCGATGGTGAGCCCAAATTACATTGTATCATGTCCGCAGTCTCTGACCCTCTCCTGTATCATGTGTCAGCAGTCTCTGACCCTCTCCTGTATCATGTCAGCAGTCTCTGACCCTCTCCTGTATCATGTCTGCAGTCTCTGACCCTCTCCTGTATCATGTCTGCAGTCTCTGACCCTCTCCTGTATCATGTGTCAGCAGTCTCTGACCCTCTCCTGTATCATGTCTGCAGTCTCTGACCCTCTCCTGTATCATGTCTGCAGTCTCTGACCCTCTCCTGTATCATGTCTGCAGTCTCTGACCCTCTCCTGTATCATGTCTGCAGTCTCTGACCCTCTCCTGTATCATGTCTGCAGTCTCTGACCCTCTCCTGTATCATGTCTGCAGTCTCTGACCCTCTCCTGTATCATGTCTGCAGTCTCTGACCCTCTCCTGTATCATGTCTGCAGTCTCTGACCCTCTCCTGTATCATGTCTGCAGTCTCTGACCCTCTCCTGTATCATGTCTGCAGTCTCTGACCCTCTCCTGTATCATGTCTGCAGTCTCTGACCCTCTCCTGTATCATGTCTGCAGTCTCTGACCATCTCCTGTATCATGTCTGCAGTCTCTGACCATCTCCTGTATCATATCCTCAGTCTCTGATCATCTCCTGTATCATGTCTGCAGTCTCTGACCATCTCCTGTATCATGTCTGCAGTCTCTGACCATCTCCTGTATCATATCCTCAGTCTCTGACCATCTCTTGTATTATGTCTGCAGTCTCTGACCCTCTCATGTATCATGTCTGCAGTCTCTGACCATCTCTTGTATCATGTCTGCAGTCTCTGACCATCTCTTGTATTATGTCTGCAGTCTCTGACCCTCTCCTGTATCATGTCTGCAGTCTCTGACCCTCTCCTGTATCATGTCTGCAGTCTCTGACCCTCTCCTGTATCATGTCTGCAGTCTCTGACCCTCTCCTGTATCATGTCTGCAGTCTCTGACCCTCTCCTGTATCATGTCTGCAGTCTCTGACCCTCTCCTGTATCATGTCTGCAGTCTCTGACCCTCTCCTGTATCATGTCTGCAGTCTCTGACCCTCTCCTGTATCATGTCTGCAGTCTCTGACCCTCTCCTGTATCATGTCTGCAGTCTCTGACCCTCTTCTGTATCATGTCTGCAGTCTCTGACCCTCTCCTGTATCATGTCCTCAGTCTCTGACCATCTCTTGTATCATGTCCTCAGTCTCTGACCATCTCTTGTATCATGTCTGCAGTCTCTGACCCTCTCCTGTATCATGTCCTCAGTCTCTGACCATCTCTTGTATTATGTCCTCAGTCTCTGACCATCTCTTGTATCATGTCTGCAGTCACTGACCATCTCTTGTATCATGTCTGCAGACTCTGAGTTGCAGAGCGCCCCCTCCTGTCAGTCGCACTGTACTGCCCCCTCACCTTGCAGAGTTGTACACAGAGGTAGGTGGCTCCGGCCTGCACACATCTCCAGAAGGCGTTGTACTCGGACCTGTAATACACACAGAGAGAGTCAGTCAGGGGCCCCTCACCCACCCCGGGGCCCCACCACCACCTCCCCTCCTCCACTCACAGGCCGCTGCACTTGTAGGTGATGAAATAGGGGAAATAGGCCAGAGCGAAGCAATTCCCGAAGTGGAAGAGCGTCATGGCGACCCTCTCCGCTACAGCCCTTCCCGGCCACTGTACCCTCCTGTCACCTTCCGCCCCCTCCACTGCGCCTGCGCCGTACCCTTCTGACAGCCCTCTACTGCGCCTGCGTTTTACTTCACGTGTCCTGTGCGACCGGGTGGACAGTGCGCCCGCGCGTCATGTGACATCATCTGACGGCGTCAGGGAGCGCGTCATGTGACACGGCTTGGAGCTGGTTGCCTGGCAACCCCGGCTGTTCTTGTTCAGCCAATAGAAAACCGGTCACCGCCCAAAAACACCATAAAAGGGCATCCCACCTCCACTTCTGTTTCATGCATGGACCCAATGAATGCCGTTCTTATATGTCTGTTCCTTCCTGTCCTACACTGTGATTGGTCACACAGGATACAAGGAGCAGAGCCAGTGTGACCTGAGCTGCCATTGCTTTTATTGTAGCACTTATTAGTGACTGGGTCAGATAAGACACCAGTTCTTCTAGTGTGACCTATCCTGCAACTGGATTTATCTCAGCAGTTCTTCTTCTCTACTGGCTGGGTCAGAAAGAACATAACTCCTCCCACACCTCCCAACTTTCTGAGATGGAAATGAGGGACACCTGCCAGCAAATGTATGCAGGGCATAGGACACACCCCCTGCCACACCCCCTTAAAGGGGAATGGTACAAAAAACAAGATTGATTAAATTGCTTATTTTTTTTACCACTTCTATTCCTTTATATTGGCTTTTGGAATTTACAAATGCAGCAATTTAGAAATTGGATGAAAGGTTTAGTACTGGAAAACACTTTCTGAAAGATAAAAAGTGCATTTTATATACAACTATATGGATCAAACCAAAATGAGGGACCAATGAGGAGGAATGAGGGACAGAGGGACATTGCTCCAAATCAGGGACAGTCCCTCCAAATCAGGGACAGTTGGGAGCTATGTGTTTCTAGCGTGGCCTATGCTTGCAGTTGGTTTTATCTCAGCAGCCATTCTTTACTGAATGGGTCAGGCGGGACACAAGTACTTCTAGTGTAACCTGTTCTGGCACCAGATTTATGTCAGCGGTTACCTTTTACAGTTCTGTTCTGTGATTGGTCAAATGGGACACAAGGAGCTCTTCCAGTGTGGCCTATGCCGCTGTTGGTTTTTATCTCAGCAGCCATATTTGACCAGTCCGTACTCTGATGGGTCCGACGGGACACAAGGAACAATTCTAGTGTGGCCTACACTGCAGCTAGATTCATCTCAGCGGTTCTTCTTTACTGACTGTGTCAGGCAGGACACCAGTGCTGCAAGTGTCACCTAAGCTGTAGTTGTTTTTCTCCTCAGCAGTTATTGTTTACTGGCTGGGTCAGAAAGAACATAACTGTTTCCAGCGCGGCCTATGCTGCAGTTGGTTTTATCTCGGCAGCCATTCTTTACTGAATCATGCACACCTCCCAACATTGTGAGATGGGAATGAGGGACACCTACTAGCAAACGTATGTAGGCATAGGACATGCCCCCTGCCACGCCCCCTTTAAGGAGAATTAACCAAAAAAAAAGTTAATTAAATCCACAAGGACTTTTTTCTTACCACTACTATTCCTTTATATTGGCTTTAAAAATGTACAAATGCAGCAATTTAGAAATCAGATGAAAGGTTTAGCTCTGGGAAACATTTTTTGAAAAATAAAAAGTGCATTTTATATACAACTATATAGATCAGATCAAAATGAGGGACAAATGAGGAGGAATGAGGAACAGAGGGACATTGCTCCAAATCAGGGACAGTCCCTCGAAAATCAGGGACAGTTGGGAGCTATGCTGAATGGGTCAGGCGGGACACAAGTACTTCTATTGTGACCTATTCTGGCACCAGATTTATGTCAGCAGTTGCTTTTTACAGTTCTGTTCTGTGATTGGTCAAATGGGACACAAGGAGCTCTTCCAGTGTGGCCTGTGCTGCCATTGGTTTTTATCTCAGCAGCCATATTTTACCAGTCCGTACTCTGATGGGTCCGACGGGACACAAGGAACAATTCTAGTGTGGCCTACGCTGCAACTGGATTTATCTCAGCGGTTCTTCTTTACAGACTGGGTCAGGCAGGACACCAGTGCTTCTAGTGCAACCTACGCTGCAATTGTTTTTTTCTCAGCACTTATTCATTACTGTAGGGGTCAGAAAGAACATAACTGTTTCTAGCGTGGCCTATGCTGCAGCTGGTTTTATCTCAGCAGCCATTCTTTACTGAATGGGACACAGCATAGCTCCCAACTGTCCCTGATTTCGAGGGACTGTCCCTGATTTGGAGCAATGTCCCTCTGTCCCTCATTCCTCCTCATTTGTCCCTCGTTTTGGTCTGATCTATATAGATGTATATAAAATTTACTTTTTATCTATCAAAAAGTGTTTCCCAGCGCTAAACCTTTCATCTGATTTCTAAATTGCTGCATTTGTAAATTCCAAAAGCCAATATAAAGGAATAGTAGTGGTAAAAAAAAAAAAAAAAAAACACTTGTGGATTTAACCAATCTTGAATTTTTGTACAATTCTCCTTTAAGGGGGGCGTGGCAAGGGGGTGTGTCCTTTGCCTGCATACTTTTGCTGATAGGTCTCCCTCATTCCCATCTCAAAAAGCTGGGAGGTATGCACAAGTACTTCTAGTGTGACCTATTCTGGTGCAGCGTCACATATGGCGACCCATCACATTTCGCTACCCGCTGGAGCGCGCACGCGCGCTGCCGTTATATGCGTTCCAACCCTTTTACGACAAAACTCCACCCCTAAGTCCAGGTTCAAGCCCCACCATCCAAGTGGACATAGAGTCAGAATATAATTATGCCGAGCGAAGCGAGGCCGTGCCCGGTACATGGCAAACGAAGCGAGCCCGATTGTGATTCAGATATGGAACGCATATGATGTCGTCGCGCATGCGCACTCCGGCGGGTAGCGAAATGTGATGGGTCGCCATATGTGACGCTACACTGGCACCAGATTTATGTCAGCGGTTACTTTTTACAGTTCTGTTCCTGTGATTGGTCAAATGGGACACAAGTAGCTCTTCCAGTGTGGCCTGTGCTGCCATTGGTTTTATCTCAGCAGCCATTCCCTGTCATGTGGCTGTTTGTGCTTTTCCTTCCTCTGTCAACCTGTGAGTTTTTTTAGAATTCTTATTAAAAAATAAATAAGAAAAAAGGATAGAGATGATTTATGTGGATGGGGGGAGGGGGGGGGGTGCGTTGTTTATGTGGTCATAGTTCTGATTTTTTTCGGCATCGAATCCATCTCTCCACCCCGAGGATTTCCGTCTCATCACCCGCAGCCCCACATACCGATGTTCCTTCCAAAAAAAAAAAAAAAGTATCAATGCAAAAATAAATCTTATATTATAGGCCTCCTTTACATTTGCAGTTAGGGGGGCGGCCAAAGCGCACAGCTGAGATGCGCGTTTACCTTCCTTCCCAACCACTCCCTCGCTAAAAGAGTGTGCTGCAAACCATCATGGTGCAGTAAAATGTCCCCAACCCCTCCATCACTCTCAACTGAATGGGGCAGCGCCACAAATGGGTGCAGTGCAAATGTTGCGCTGTGGTGGTGTGGGGTTTTTTTTTTTTAGGGGTTATAATACATAGCTCCTCCCCTCTACCCATCAGTCGCCCTCTGAAAATCGCTCTTCAGAGGATGGCACCAGTGTATTGTCTGTGCAACCTGATCGCAGTGTCAGCTCCTCTGGTGCAGAGACTGATGCGTCTGACTCAGTGATCTCTGTACAGCACTGCGGAATATGTCAGAGCTACTGTATATAAACCTATAATAACAATTTCAGTAATAAATATAAGCTGAATTGCCGGACATGTTTATAATCCAAGTCAAGACATCCAGCAACGCTGGATGTATTTGTAATCCATGGGCGTGGTTGCCACGGGTGACAGCATATGGTAAAACAGTTCCTGAAGTTGCAGGTTTTTAGCACAAGTGTCCATTCCCAGCTGTGGTTGGGGCGACTGGGTGACCAGGCAGCAATAAAATTGAACTTGAAGGCAGCTCCCGCTGGTTGCTATGGACAACGGCACTTGTTACTATAGCGCTGACTAGCAGGTAGAGCACATATGTCCTTCCCCAAAGTTTAATTTCTCAACTTCAATTGCTAGGGGCAACGACTGGCAGGTTAACCGTGGACAGGTGATCCCGGACGAGCCCCCAAATGTAGCCACCACCCCCCCCATGCAGGGGTTGCTGAGTGTTGTGGTTCACCCGTCACCTTGCCCAGCCTGGCATCCATCTCTCAGGCACTCAGAGACATAGAACAGTCCATAAGCTTTGTTTTTTTTTATTTTGGAGGGGATTGAACTTGGTTGAGAATGGGAAATTATGGGATGCCCAGAAAGATTTAGTATAACTTGCTTGGGACTACGATATACACTCCTGTATATACTCTCCAGCACAACTTTTGCTTAAAGTGGAGTTCCACCCACTTTTACAACTCTTCAGCATCCCTCACTAAACTGTGCACTGTAAACGAATTGGATATTTTTTTTTTTTTTTTCTCAGCACTTACTATATATCTGCTGTATTCATTTTTCACTTCCTCCTCCCTGGTGGCAGCCCATCATTTCCTGTTTGCAATGCCTTCTGGGAAGGGGCGGCAACTTCCTCTGAGACTGCCGTTGGAAACCTGACCTGAAACCTATTACACTGCTTGTGCTGCACTGAGCATGTGCGAGATCTGCAAGGATGAGATCCAGGAAGAAATACAGTCTGGCTTCAGATGCCCACACTTAAGATGGCCACGGCCTGCTGTAAGTTTATAAAATAACAAACTACTGCTATAAACTAACAAAACAGACCTTAGTTTACAGACTAACTTTACTAGAATACATTAAGCTTGTGTATTATAGGGGTATTTTTATTTAAAAAGTATAATTTTCGGCCGGAACACCACTTTAAGACCTCTTTTTCTTCACTTCTTCAGCACTTCACTTGCTGCAGATTCCCGGACCAGCTAGCAACACATGGTTAGGCCTGATACTAAGACCCCTTTCACACTGAGGGCATTTTGCAGGCGCTATAGCGTTAAAGATAGCGCCTGCAATCCGCCCTCAAACAGCTGCAGCATTGTCTCCAGTGTGAAAGCCCAAAGGCTTTCACACCGGAGCGCTGCGCTGGCAGGACAGGAAAAAAAGTCCTGCCAGCAGCTTCTTTCGAGCGGTGAAGGAGCGGTGTGTTTACCGCTCCTCCACCGCTGCTCCCCATTGAAATCAATGGGGCAGCGTTGGGATATCGCCGGCAAAACGCGCTATTGCGGCGCATTGCAGGCAGTTTTAACCCTTTCTCGGCCGCTAGCGGGGGATAAAAGCGCCCCGCTAGTGGCCGAAATGCGCCGCTAATCCGACGGTAAAACGCCGCTAAAAATAGCGGCGTTTTACCGCCGACGCTATGGGCGGCCCGGTGTGAAAGGGCTGTAACTCAGCTAAACCTCAGTGAATGGCCTCTTGTGGGCAGGGGCCCCGGGCCTTATGATGTAGAAACAGTTCCGGTGCTAACTGTCCTCAACTCGGCTACCGATCCCAGTAAAACCTCTTTAGGCCCTGCTGGCCCCCTTGGCTGCAGCTGCCTCTTTCCACTTCCCCTTTTTACCACAGTCCACTCTTCTGGTTCTGCACCCATCTCAAGCTGCAATCTCCCAGTTCTCTCAGGTGCACCACCCCAGTCCTCCCGTCTGTCCTTCACTCACCAGCCCTCCTGACTGCAACCAGTTGTCCTCCCTGGAGTCTCTCAGCAGTGCTCTCTCCACCTGTCCTCTCTTTGCTCTCTCATGTGCCTCTGTTCCATGATCACTTTCTCCTTCCTGGCTGCACCTGAACCCCAGGCCCAGGGCCACCCCCCCACCCAGACTGGGGAGCTCCCCATGGGCCCCGACAGCCTCAGTACTCTCTTACTCCATCTCTTCCACCCGAACCCCCCCCCCCCCAGCTGGGCTGACCCTGGGTATTTGAGGAGGCCTGCCAATCCAAGTTGGGGATTGGTCAGGGCACCCCAGAACACCCCAGGCAGCCCTACATCGCCTCTCCTCCTCTCTTTCTAGCATCTTCTAGAAAGAAGAGGGTGGTGACAGTGATGCTACCTGTGAGTCACCCAGCCCTGCCCTGAGCCACCCCCAGCCCAGAATGAAAACAAACAGGCCTAGCCACCAGCTAGCCCTGCCTAAGTTTTCCTACGCTAAAGAAAAATCTAACCTCTAGCACCTACCTAACTAGAGGGTGCTACATGTGTACTGATAAGAGTGTGTGACTGTGTGTGTGGGGGGGGGGCATTAGAGTGTAAACTCCTCTGGTACAGAGACTGATGTGACTGGCTCAGTGTTCTCTGTACAGCACTGTGGTATATGTCAGAGCTATATAAATGTATAATAATATTGTGTGACTGTGGGGGAGGGGACATTAGAGTGTAAGCTCCTCTGGTGTGACTGGCTCAGTGTTCTCTGTATAGCGCTACAGTATATGTCAGAGCTATATAAATGTATAATAATAATAGTGTGTGACTGTGGGGGAGGGGACATTAGAGTGTAAGCTCCTCTGGTGCAGAGACTGATGTGTCTGGCTCAGTGTTCTCTGTACAGCGCTTCGGTATATGTCAGAGCTATATAAATGTATTATAATAATAATAGTGTGTGACTGTGGGGGAGGGGACATTGGAGTGTAAGCTCCTCTGGTACAGAGACTGATATGACTGGCTCAGCGATCTCTGTACACCACTGCGGTATATGTCAGAGCTATAGTGTATAGCAGTTAGAATACTTATTGAACAGACACCAAAACTGAATGATAGCAGGAAAATAACTTTATTACTCCAGAACAGGAAGACAGTCTTTTTTTTTTTTTCCTGGAAAAGCCAAAAAATGAAATGAAGGAACTCTTCATCGAACGGTCAGGAATCCTCAGAATATCATGCAGACTCCAGGATCGCAGATCAGCTTTAGTTGGATGCGATGGTCTGAGAAAACCAGGAGAGAACAAGAAAATGTTAAAATTTACATTTTATATATTATTGCTCGTTTTTATTATCTCTTCTAGATGGATTACTATTTGCTTACTTTAGCAATATAAGAAAGCGTTATCTGTTGTCCTGATGAAGCGGAAGCTGCACGAAACGCGTAGACGGATAGCGCTGTTTTGTACACTTTACTTTGGATGAGGGGATTTTTTTTTGTAACTGGCTTTATACTGTATATGTGATAAAACACCTTTTACTAAAATATAAATTTCCTGCCAATTGCTGTTTATATACCACTGGTAAGGCATATTTAACCTCTTCCTGTCTGGCCTATGGAGAAATAATGGCCGAGTGGGAGCTCTGCCATTCCAGGTAGACGTCACATCTCCCAGTCACGTGCTTCGCGCACGCCCTAGGGACCACACTGTAGCACGATCTGTAACCAGACACAGCATATGACAGATTATTGTACCGGGCCGGCCCCAGTACCATGTGATCGCTGTGACCAATCAAAGCAATCGTATGACAGTTCTACACAATGAATGGCTTTCACTCATTGCCATTCATTGTGTACTATTGTGATGATCTCTGTGATTTGGTCAGACAGGGCCAATCACAGTGCATCTGTACCATGTGATGGCTATGGCCAATCACAGCTATCACAATAGTACACACTAGGGTTGCACCAATACCATTTTGTTATCTGCAAGAGTACCGATACTTTCGGTCAAGTACCCGCCGATACTGAGTACCGATACGTTGCGGTGCGATTTGGAGCAAAACGCACTGCAAAGAATCACATGTGCTTTGAACAGGAATGCGGTGCGATTCCTGTCCGAATCACAAGCCATTTTCCCCACCACTCCTGTGTGTGTGTATATAGAAAGGGAAAAGCGCCACCTAGTTGTCAGTTTATTAAAAATGTTATATAACTCACAGTACATATCTGGCCATATCCATATCCGGTGTCCCGATCCTGCCGATGATAGCAAATCAGGGCCGCTGGAGGTGCTCACAGGGCTGGAGGAGAAGTATAGGGCGGAGGTGATGTCAGTTTTGGGGGCAGACCGCCTCTACATCTCCTCCAGCTCTGTGAGCACCTCCAGCGGCCATGATTTGCTATCATCAGGGGGACGGGGACACCTATGTAGATTATTTTGCATGTGGCCAGATATGTACTGTGAGTGCTGACATTTTTACTAAACTGCCCACTAGATGGCGCTTTTCCCTTCCTATACACACACAGGACAGGAGGGTTTTGAATCGCATGTCCAGGTTTTTAGGCCACCTCAAACTAGGAATGTGCAATTCGTTTAGTTCCGAATTCGTTTTTCTTAACGAATTGCGACAAATTAGTTGATTTGGAACTATCCAAATGAAAGGAAACCCGTTTAACGAATTTTTCAGAATATTCGTAAATTGGAATATCTGAAAATTCATATATTCGAAAATTCGTAAATTCAAAAATCTGGAAATTCGGAAATACGAATGTCCGGAAATTTGAAAATTCATAAATTGGGAAAATCGGAAGTTCGAAAATGAGAAAATCCTAAAATAAGAACGAAAATCCGAAAATTCTAAAATCTAAAATAATAACTAACTAATAATAACTTAACTATTGCTAACTATTAAATTACAGGTAATTAGCTAAATAGGAACGAAAATCAGAAATAACTAACTATTACTATAAATTATAGGTATTGGAATTTCCTTTCAAATTTGGCTGTTAGTGAACGTAATGAATACGAATTTATCTGAAGTTACGAATTATCCGAAATAATGAATGCCCCATCTAAACAAATGGAACATAAAGAATCAATAATAATAAATAATAATGAAAACTTTTTTATTATTATTATTTATTATTAATTTGTTACCTTCCATTTGTTTAGATGCGGCATTCGTTATTTCGGATAATTCGTAACTTCAGATACTGTATATACTCGAATATAAGTCGTTCCGAGTATAAGTCGAGGCCCTAATTTACCACAAAAAAATGGGAAAAACTGATTGACCCGAGTATAAGACGAGGGTGAGAAATGCACAGCTACTGTAAGTGGAAAAGAGGGTCAACAATGCCCATTTGCAGCCTCACTGTGCCCATTTGCAGCCTCACTGTGCCCATTTGCAGCCATAGATCCCCTGAACTTCAAACTCGGTAGTTAAGGGTTCCTAGATGCCCCCTAGCTGCAGCCAAAATTTGGGGTCTCTGAACCCAAAGGGTCCCGAAATGACATTGCTGCAGATGGACACAGTTGACCGAATTTGGGGCCCTGTATCTCAGGGCCACTTAGTGCTAAGAACCCCAAATTTGGTGTGCAAACCCAGTGGAACTAGCACCATACAATTTCCAAACCAGGGGTTTCTAGCACCAAGTGGCCCCGAGATACAGGGCCCCAAAAATCAGTTCAGAAAATGTCAAGCACTTTTCTGCAGCAGAGAATGACATTTTCCGAACCGGTTTTGGGGTTTTGTATCTCAGGGCCACTTAGTGCTAGGAACTCCAGCTTTGGATATGTTGTGGTACCAGGTCCACTGGGTTTGCACACCAAATTTGGGGTTCCTAGCTTTAAGTGACCCTGAGATACAGGGCTCCAAAATCGGTTCGGAAAATGAAATTTTTTGCTGCAGAAAAGTGCTTGACTCGAGTATAAGTCGAGGGGGGCACTTTCAGCACTAAAAAATGTGCTGAAAAATTCGACTTATACTCGAGTATATACGGTAAATTCGTATTCAGTACGTTCACTAACAGCCAAATTTGAAAGGAAATTTCAATACCTATAATTTATAGTAATAGTTAGTTATTTCAGATTTTCGAATTTTCAGGTTTTTGAATTTCCTAATTTTCAAAAATTCAAATTTATTATTAGTTAGTTAGTTATTATTTCTGATTTTCGTTCTTTCGAATCTTTGTTTTTATTTTCAGATTTTTGAATTTTCGGATTTTGGAATTATCGGATTTTTGCATTTCCGATTTTTGCGAATAATCGGAATAACGAAAACCGCCTCTAAACAAATGGAACATAAGGAATTAGAATTTTTCCAAAGTTACGTATATATTGGAAATAACAAAATATCGATCACAACAAATGACCCGAAAAACGAAAAAAAAAAAAAAATGACTGAAACGAAAACAAACAACTTTTCTGGCAGTGCACATGTCTACTTTGCCCCATCTAAACAAATGGAACATAACGAATCAATAATAATAAAAACTTTTTTATTATTATTTATTATTAATTCATTACGTTCCATTTGTTTAGATGCGGTATTCGTTATTTCGGATAATTCATAACTTTGGATAAATTCGTATTCGTTACGTTCACTAACAGCCAAATTTGAAAGGAAATTTCAATACCTATAATTTAATAGTTAGATATTATTAGTTAGTTATTATTTCTGATTTTGGTTCTTATTTTCGGATTTTCGTTCTTTCGAATTTTTGTTCTTATTTTCAGGTTTTTGAATTTTTTGAATTTCGAATTATCGGATTTTTTACCAATTATCGGAATAAGGAAACCCACCTCTAAACGAATGGAACATAATGAATTAGAATTTTTCCGAAGTTACGAATGAATTGGAAATAAAGAATTTTAATCACAACGAATGACCCGAAAAACTAAAAAAAAAAAATTTTCTTTCTCTCAAATTTTTGTTCTTATATTCAGGTTTTTAAATTTTCAGATTTTTGAATTATCGGATTTTCAAATTTTCGGATTTTCGAATTTCAGATTTTTACAAATAATCGGAATAACGAAAACCGCCTCTAAACAAATGGAACATAATTACAACTACAACTACTTTTTCCAAAGTTACGAATATATTGGAAATAACAAATTTCGATCATAACGAATGACCCGAAAAAAAAAAAAAAAAAATAAGAATGAAACAAAAACGAACACATTTTCCGGCAGTGCACATGTCTACTTTGCAGTGTGGTTTGCGTCCAAACATTTTGTATTGCTTCCCATAAAATACATTGCTTCTGATTCTTCATTGTAACTTAGGCGTCTATGCATAAAAAAAATTTGCTGTGCAAATTTGACAACCATTGGCAAAGGTGCCATGAATCTTCACCGTAATTTACTTAATACTTTTATTTTCTATAAGCCATCTAGTGGCAATAATGTAGTATGTTTTCCTAAAACAGCATCAATCAGGAAAAGTACCACATTGTTACCACATGATCCTAGGAAATAAACGTATTAAGCAAAATGATGTTGAAGATTTGTGGTGTCCCTGTGAATGACCAATGAATTATATATATATATATATGGACCTCTTAGTGTTAGGTACTGACCGTGCTGATCCAGCTGTTATAGTCAGAGACTCTGGTGAAGACGGAGGGCTTCTTGTAGTAGTTACATCCCAGAGATGATCCGAAGCTAACGACACCATGAAGCTCCCAGCCGCCTTGTGAATTCTGGCAGTTCAGGGGTCCGCCGGAGTCACCCTGCCGGAAAATAAAGTTTAAGTTTTAACACGGGAGAGAAGGACGATGTTATGGAACCCATCGAAATGGGGGACAGTCATGTAAAGAGTTATAAAGGAAGAGGTTCTGCCTGAACATATGTCCACATCCTGTATGTCGGGAGGGTCTTTCTGAGCAAAGGGCCAATTCACGGGCCAGACTATGGCCATTGGAAGTAGAAATTGTCCTGGCATCAATGGGAGTATCTTTGGTAATAGGGGGAGGAATAGTGCCCCATTGTTGGTGTCAGTAGGAGAAATTGCGCCCCATCAATAGTGTCAATGGAAGGAATAGTACCCCGATGTTGGTATCAGTGGGAGGAATAGTTCCCCGTTGTTGAGGGTCAGTGGAAGGAATAGTACCCTATTGTTGGTGTCAGTGGAAGGAATAGTACCCCGTTGTTGGTATCAGTGGGAGGAATAGTGCCCCGTTGTTGAGGGTCAATGGAAGGAATAGTACCCCATTGTTGGTGTCAGCGGAAGGAATAGTACCCCGTTGTTGGTGTCAGTGGAAGGAATAGTACCCCGTTGTTGGTGTCAGTGGAAGGCATAGTACCCCGTTGTTGGTGTCAGTGGGAGGAATAGTGCCCCATCATTGGTGTCAGTGGAAAGAATAGTGCCCCATCATTGGTGTCAGTGGAAGGTATAGTGCCCTGTTGTTGGTGTCAGTGGGAGGAATAGTGCCCTGTTGTTGGTGTCAGTGGGAGAAACAGTGCCCCATTGTTGGTGTCAGTGGGAGGAACAGTGCCCCATTGTTGGTGTCAGTGGGAGGAATAGTGCCCCATCGTTGGTGTCAGTAAGAGGAATAGTGCCCCATCGTTAGAGTCAGTAAGAGGAATAGTGCCCCGGTGAAAGGCCTTAGGGACTTGGCTTGGGAGGAGGCAAAGCTGAAGCCTTTTTGACACAATTAGAACTGGGCAGCTTCCCTGTGTGCACTTTAACCTTTCACTTTTTGTACAGTAGGTTAGTTGTATTCATTGATTTTATTCCACTTTAATGGCAATGATGGAGTGCTACTTAAAGTCCAGCATTCATCACTGTCGCAGGAGGATGAACCAGCTGAAGACTTATATCTGTCCTCAAGCTCCAGTTGCATTGAAGGTACCTTGAAGTGTGCTTACACCATGCTAAAGTGGCCTTTAACCAATATTATGTCCTTTAAGCATTCCTCAAGTGCTATATAGATCCTAAGTAATGCTATCACTGCACGATGAGTGAGGACCATAGAGTCTTATCTGGTAGTACGTACATAGCAGGATGACACAATGCCGTCTCCTCCGGCGCAGATCATGTTCTTCTTCACGGTCACTCCCCACCAGTCACGCTGAGAGCAGGTGTCGTGGCCCACAACCAGGAGAAGACCTTGCTGCAGGGCATTTGCACCAGGTCCGTCGGCTAAAATAAAAATCCAATTTTATTTTATCAACATCAGTAATAAATCTTTCTTCTTTTTACTTTTTAAGTGTATTTCCAACTTTTTTTTTAGAAAGAAAAAACATGGAGTCACATTTATAGTGCCCCTTTTCTAGGGTGTTTTTGTGCTTTTCTGTGTCAATTTCCCTATTATCTGAACAGATGTCTAAACAAATTCTTACAAAACTGGAAACTGTCTTCTCTCCGTACTTGTAACAGATAAATATGGGCATGGGCAGGGCTGCCGATAGGGGGGTAAGCCAACCCTCCCACACCGGGTCCCGCTGTCAGCAGGAGGGCCTGGGTTCAGCTAGGAACCAGCATGAGCCTGATTGGTTGGGGCTGCCATCCATTTGACCATTAGGTAGGCAGTACAGCCCCCCCCCGCAGCTATGCACAGCTGGGACCTTGATGAGAATCTTTAGCTGGACTGCCATGAAGGGCAACCTCTCAACCTCTCCTCCTGGGGAGGAACACTGCTTTCTGAGGCCCAAACTATTTATGCATGTTAGGGCCGGGCTCAGCCCTTCCTTCTCTGAGCTGGCCGCTAATTGCCAACTCCCATCTCTCTCCACAGTTACTCAGCTGTTGATGATTCTGCTCGTCAGTCCTGCCTACTTAAGCCGTCCTGTCCAGAGGAGCTCTGCCTTCGCCTTGGTCAACATCACAAGAAACTCTCTCCTGCGGTCCCGTTTAAAGACTTGCTTTGCTGACATCCCTTCTGGCTCCAGATCCTGCTTGCTGTTTCACTGCTTTGATCCCTGACTTCTGGCTTGGCTGACTATCCGTTGCGGTTACTGAACGTTGGCTATGTTTTGACTGCGTTTGTTCTTTTCACTTTTATCAAAAAACATGTGTGATTCAACTGTCCTTCTGTCTTGGTCTGATTTCATGGTTTCTGACAATGCATTCCCCAGCCACCTTCTGGGAAGGACTCCCCAGGGATTGGCTGTAGGGATGAGCTTCGAATTCGAGTCGAACTCATGTTCGACTCGAACATTGGCTGTTCGCAAGTTCGCCTAACAGCGAACAATTTGGGGTGTTCGCGGCAAATTCGAATGCCGCTGAACACCCTTTAAAAGTCTATGGGAGAAATCAAAAGTGCTAAATTTAAAGGCTTATATGCAAGGTATTGTCATAAAAAGTGTTTGGGGATTTTTTTTTTTTTTAAAAATGACGTGGGAGTCCCCCTAAATTCCATACCAGACCCTTCAGGTCTGGTATGGATTTTAAGGGGAACCCCGCGCCAAAAAAAAAAAAACGGCGTGGGGTCCCCCCAAAAATCCATACCAGACCCTTATCCAAGCACGCAACCTGGCAGGCCGCAGGAAAAGAGGGGGGGACGAGAGTGCCACATGCCCTCAACATTGGGAGGGTGCTTTGGGGTAGCCCCCAAAACACCTTGTCCCCATGTTGATGAGGACAAGGGCCTCATCCCCACAACCCTGGCCGGTGGTTGTGGGGGTCTGCGGGCGCGGGGCTTATCGGAATCTGGAAGCCCCCTTTAACAAGGGGACCCCCAGATCCCACCCCCCCGTGTGAAATGGTAAGGGGGTACTTACCCCTACCATTTCACTAAAAAACTGTCAAAAATGTTAAAAATGACAAGAGACAGTTTTTGACAATTCCTTTAAATGCTTCTTCTTTCTTCTATCTTCCTTCAACTTCTTCTTCTGGTTCTTCTGGCTCTTCTGGTTTTTCCTCCGGCGTTCTCGTCCAGCATCTCCTCTGCGGCGTCTTCTATCTTCTTCTCCTCGGGCCGCTGCGCACCCATGGCATGGGGGGAGGCTCCCGCTCTTCTCTTCATCTTCTTCTTCATCCTCTTTTCTTCTTCCTTCTTCTCTACTTCTCTTCTTCATTTTCTTCTCCGGGCCGCTCCGCACCCATGCTGGCATATAGGGAGGCTCCCACTGTGTGATGGCCTCTCCTCATCTGACGGTTCTTAAATAACAGGGGGCGGGGCCACCTGGTGACCCTGCCCCCCTCTGATGCACGGGACATGACGGGACTTCCCTGTGGCATTCCCCGTGACGTCACAGGGAAGTCCCGGCCCGGAGAAGAAAATGAAGAAGAGAAGAAGGAAGAAGGAAGAAGAGATGAAGAAGAAGATGTAGAGAAGAGCGGGAGCCTCCCCCCCATGCCATGGGTGCGGAGCGGCCCGAGGAGAAGAAGATAGAAGACGCCGCAGAGGAGATGCTGGACAAGAACGCCGGAGGAAGAACCAGAAGAGCCAGAAGAACCAGAAGAAGAAGATGAAGGAAGATAGAAGAAAGAAGAAGCATTTAAATAAAGGAATTGTCAAAAACTGTCTCTTGTCATTTTTAACATTTTTGACAGTTTTTTAGTGAAATGGTAGGGGTAAGTACCCCCTTACCATTTCACGCGGGGGGGCAGGATCTGGGGGTCCCCTTGTTAAAGGGGGCTTCCAGATTCCGATAAGCCCCCCGCCCGCAGACCCCTACAACCACCGGCCAGGGTTGTGGGGATGAGGCCCTTGTCCTCATCAACATGGGGACAAGGTGTTTTGGGGGGCTACCCCAAAGCACCCTCCCAATGTTGAGGGCATGTGGCCTGGTATGGTTCAGGAGGGGGGGGGGCGCACTCTCGTCCCCCCTCTTTTCCTGCGGCCTGCCAGGTTGCGTGCTCGGATAAGGGTCTGGTATGGATTTTTGGGGGGACCCTACGCCGTTTTTTGTTTTTTTTTGGCGCGGGGTTCCCCTTAATATTCATACCAGACCTGAAGGGTCAGGTATGAAATTATGGGGGAACCACACGTCATTTTTTTTTAAATTTTGGTTCGGGGTTGCCCTGTGGGGAATTCCCATGCCGTTTTTATCAATGAACTTCTATGTGTATTGTCGGCAATGCAATAGCCGCGGGTACAGAGCCCTGAGAAGCCCAAAGTAATCACATGCTGCTTTGCTGATTACAGGAAAGCCACAGAAATCGAAATTTGCCTTACCAAACCTAGCAGCTTATCTGAGAGGGTGCTAAAAAAATAAGGTCTGATGAACCCCAAATGTCATTGAGAGAATTGGGAGGCGGGGCTGAACACCGTGCCTCCCTAATTTTCCTTAAAAGTCACCAACAAGATGGTCAGATTAAAACATGCTGTCTGTGATAAGCAGCCAAGGAAGACAGCACATTTTACAAAAATAAACAAACAAAACCCCCCAAAAAAGTAAACCTAGAAGGAATGCAGGGCATCCTAAAGCCTAACTAGCCAGGGTCTTCATAGGACTTCTAAGGAGGTTCTGTCATGAATGATTCCACCACAAATGTTCTGCAAAATACACATCTGTGAGGCTAGGGTTAATGACCTAGGACTGAACTCGTCATAGCAAAACCTAATGCATATTCCATAATTCCTATGGTCATGGAGTTACCTTCCTAAATTGGTTACATTGATGTAGAAGATGAAAGATGTAGAAGATACTATTCAGTTAGACAACTAACACAACTATATTACAAGGTCAAGAAGGCTAGTAAGACACATTAGAGCTCCTAGAAGAGCTATACAATTATGTATTTTCAGAAGGAGAGGACAGTAGTTTCAGTAAGTTACCTCTAAGGTAATTAAAGCCAAGGCTCACTTACTCTGAAGGTTCCCCCAGCCGGTGACGTAGCAGCCAAAATTGTGTTCAAGGATGACGCCAGCAGGGGGCAGACAAGCGGGCTGGATGGTGTCGCTGAATTCTATTGGCTCTGCCAGCTTAAGGAGGGAGATGTCATTCCTAGTGGATGCAAGGGAAAGTATTGACTATGGAACTGTGCAATAAAACGTTACTTTCAGAACCTTTACTTTCATGTAAAAGAGAAACTGATACTATGCCTAATTATATGTGTATTGTAGTTTCCATATGTATGTAGAACTGGAGATGGTTGAAATTGTATAAAGAAGAACATCCCTTCTATGAAGAAGCTCCTGTAGTGTAAAATCAGCTACATTCCTGTCTGGGAGTGACAGCGAGAGATGCAGACATTTTTAAAGGTCACCATGTGTTTGTAAAGGGTTAGCTGCTCAGGTAACAGCACTAGTGATGGTCACTTTCAGTCTGTTGGTGCTTAGATAGGGCCAGAAAAACTTAAATAAGATTTACTTTCATGAAAAAGAGCAACTGATACTATCAATAAATATGTAGTTGTAGGTAAAATTTTCTTATGTGTGTAGAATTTGAGACACTTGCCATCATTCTTATTTTATGTTGGATAATGAAGAATACTCCCCTCTCTGAAGAAGCTACTATAGTGTAAAATCAGTTACATTCCTGTCTGGGCATGACAGCGAGTGCCAGTTACATTTCTGCCAGGGCGTGACAGTGAGTGTCAGTTACATTCCTGTCTGGGCATGACAGTAAGTGTCAGTTACATTCCTGTCTGGGCATGACAGTGAGTGTCAGTTACATTCTTCTCTGGGCATGACAGTGAGTGTCAGTTACATTCCTGTCTGGGCATGACAGTGAGTGTCAGTTACATTCCTGTCTGGGCATGACAGTGAGTGTCAGTTACATTCCTGTCTGGGCATGACAGTGAGTGTCAGTTACATTCCTGTTTGGGCATGACAGTGAGTGTCAGTTACATTCCTGTCTGGGCATGACAGTGAGTGCAAGTTACATTCCTGTCTGGGCATGACAGTGAGTGTCAGTTACATTCCTGTCTGGACATGACAGTGAGTGTCAGTTACATTCCTGTCTGGGCATGACAGTGAGTGCCAGTTACATTCCTGTCTGGGCATGACAGTGAGTGTCAGTTACATTCCTGTCTGGGCGGGACAGCGAGTGTCAGTTACATTCCTATCTGGGCATAACAGCGAGCCTCAGTTACATTCCTGTCTGGGTGTGATAGCGAATGTCAGTTACATTCCTGTCTGGGACTTAAAATGGACTTTATATTGACTTTACAGACGTCCATACATTCACTCATGACATTCCCTATTATTCAGAAGCAGTATCATTTTTCAAAAATGTTTTATCATGAAACAGCATTGTTTGTGCTTGTTGTGTAGGAGGTTACCCATTGGACAGAACATTGGGGTTCCATTTGGGATGGTTAATGAGCTTAGTGACGCTGATGGTCTTGATGTTGGATTCGACTTGTCCCAGGTTGTGTCTTCCGAGCTGAACTCTGTACACTCTGGAGGTGCTGTAAGCAAAGAAATGATAAGATACATTAAAGGTGTGACGTAGCTGGTCGGGCATCACATTCACAGATTTGTGGCGGTGAAGCATCTGCACTCATTTAACCTTTCCGCCTGGTATCAATTGGTCCCACAGACCCCCCGAGGAGCCATGGGCTGAGGTTCCTCCCCTGGGTGCCATAACAGCACCAGCAGTAGTCTGCCCCATACCTTCCTTAATGCCTTACCGCAATGGACCCCAATAGCAGACCTTTCCCACAAGGTTTATTTTCGAGAAGACATTCCCATTAGAGCAGGGGCCTCCAAACTACGGCCTGCGGGCCACATCTGGCCCTCTACAAGATGTTATCTGGCCGGTGGTTAGGGTCAATGGTGTATCCTTCATGTGCACAGCTTGAGAATTAATGTCAGCGTAGGTTACCTGTTATAACCTGATATAAGGGGGACTCTAATGGAGTCCCTGATGTAGTGGGAGACTCAAATGGGGACCCTGATACATGGAGAATTCTGATGGGGACTTTACTGTAAAGTTGGGACCCCAATATAATGGGGGACTCTGAAGGGGACCCTGATGTGAAGGGGAAATCTGATGGGGACCCTGATATAAGGGGGGATTCTGGTGGGGACCCTAAGGTAAGGGGGGAATCTGATAGGACCCCTAATGTAAAGGGGGACTCTAATGGGGACCCTGATATAAAGAGGGGCTCTGGTGGGGACCCTATGATGTAAGGTGGGACTCTAGTGGGAACCCTGAATTAAGGGGAGACTCTGATTGGGACCCTGATGTAAGGGGAGACACTGGTGGGGACCCTGATGTAATGGAGGACTCTGATAGGGACCCTGATGTAAGGGGGAGTCTGATGGGCACCCTAATGTAAGGGGGGGGGGGCTATGGTGCCAAAGATGTTATTTGTAAAATATACAATGTGGGCCTCATACCGAAAAGTTTGGAGACCTCTGCATTAGAGGTTAGAAGGAAGAATCCATACTTGACCCCAATGGTGATGGCACAATCCTTCAGTCGTAAACAGAGCAGAGAGCCGAGTAGAGGAGCACACCTCTTAGGGGTTTTGTCAGCCCATACCCAAGGGATTAGAGTGGTTCCCTAGTGCTGCACCTCTGCTTCCTTGCATCCCCCCCAAGCTTCCAGAAGCTGCATCCTCAAAAGATTACATTTTTGAGGCTGTGATCTTTGCACTTCTTTCCATGGCCAACCAACCACACAGACAGACTTCCACCAAACTAGAGCCCTTTTCCCAAGATGCCCTACATGGGCAAGGCTGGTACTTTGTTGCCATCTTTGGTATATCCCACTCACTACTCTAGGGACCTCTAGTGGCTACCTAGGCACCTTCATTGCCTACTCTTCACTACAGGGTTCACAATCCTGGGAACCCTGTAGTGAAACTACTCCTTCATACACCTTCTCCATAGAATTATCTACGTACTGACTGAAGACTCTGAGGCTGGGTTAACGACAACAGTTCATTCTAAATGGCACACCAAGGAACCTTCTTAATCACAAAATTGCTGTTTTCACCTCTTTTATTCATTGCCATGCCTTAGGTTGACCATTCAATTGAAGGGGCTGTCCAAATGCAAGGCACATTTATCTATTTCATCATCTATTCCTTTAGTAACCCAACCCCAAAACGTTTAGTAAAAGTTTCACAAGAGTGCATACAGACCGATCAGGCCGAGTTCACATATCGCGGTTCCCAGCATGGGGTCCAGTGCGTGTCTGTTTACCAGTTGAGGTGCGTTTCAGGTCTGAATTTTTGCCTGAATTCGCACCTCAACTGGACGCACAGGACCCTTCTGCAACCTGGACCGCGACCTGCCCCGAATCTGTGTGAACCGGCTCCATTAAGAGCCGGTCACACTCACCTGTCATGCGAATTGGATGCGGAAATTCTCATACGTGTGGACCCGGCCTAAGGCCCCCTTCACACTGGGGAGGTTTGCAGGCGTTATTGCACTAAAAATACCGCCTGCAGACCGCCCCCAAACAGCCTCCGCTGTTTGTTCAGTGTGAAAGCCCGAGGGCTTTCACACTGAAGCGGTGCGCTGGCAGGAGAAGAAAAAATCTCCTGCAAGCCGCATCTTTGGAGCGGTGAAGGAGCGGTGTATTCACCGCTCCTAAACCGCTCCTGCCCATTGAAATCAATGGGACAGCGCGGCTATACCGCGGCAATACCGCGGCTATAGCCGTGCTGTACGAGTGATTTTAACCCTTTTTCGGCCGCCAGCGGGGGGGTTAAAACCGCACTGCTAGCGGACGAATACCGCGGTAAAACAGCGCTAAAAATAGCGCTGTTTTACCGCCGTCGCCCCCTACCGCCCCAGTGTGAAAGCAGCCTTAGTCACGCGAAAGGGAATACCCCTTTTACACTGGACTACCATATCCATCACATACCTGATGCAGTGACCTGCGGTCAACACCCATTCAGATGAGATGAGAGATCCACCACAGGTATGATACCAGTATCCTCCAGAAGTGTACTGGAGTGACACCTATAAGTAAGAAATAAAGGAGCTTTGTTAATAATAAATACCATAGACTCCAGGACTACAGGCCAAACACAGCAAAAAGAAGCCACATACAAATGTAGCGGTACCTCCGTAGGGGGCTGCTGAAACTTGTGGGCCACCTGTCACCCTGCCCAGCCCAGCATGCACTTCCCAATTTACCTTGGAGACAATGAACAGTCCATGGGCTTGTTTTTGTATTTTTATTGAGGGATTTGAACTTGGATCGGGATGGAAATATATGGGATGCCCAGTAGAACAAGCAATTGGTTGATTGAATATCAAATGTGGCACCGGAGAGGGGGGGGGGGGTATGACAACGAGCGGAAGTTCCACTTTTGGGTGGAACTCTGCTTTATTTATGCCAAAAAAATATATGTAAAAGTGTCTCCGTATTATAAAAAAGTATAAAAAGTGTCCTCGTTTTAAAAAAGGAACAAGACAAATGCATGTTCCCAAAAGCATAAAACGTAAAAAGCGGTGCTGGTTCAGGACTGTTTCCTCTGAAATCTACAATCACATAGCCAGCTCCCTGCTACATCATGCATAGAGATGGATATTTTTAACTGAACAAAATGTAGCAAACATTTTACTGGTCAATACAAAGTCCCTATAATGTAATCTTTGAGTGTATACAATGTATCGATATCTGCTGCTTACCTGCCAAGGCCAACTGTGTGGCACGGCGTCCTCGCCATTTACCACCCTGGATGTGGCCGGCTTGTAGGTGGGAACACCACAGCCATAAGCTGGATAAAAGCATAAAAGGCAAAAAATCAGCACCGCAGGTCACAAAAATGTTATATAGACGAATGATTCGGTTTATGGTGGGGTCATTGACGGATTGCAAACAACCAGATCCAAGACAAGACCGGATACACTATATTGTCAAAAGTATCGGGACACCTGCCTTTACACACACATAGACTTTAATGACATCCCAGTCTTGGTCCGTAGGGTTCAATATTGAGTTGGCTCCGCCCTTTGCTGCTATAACAGCTTCAACTCTTCTGGGAAGGCCGTCCACAAGGTTTAGGAGTGTGTCTATGGGAATGTTTGACCGTTCTTCCAGAAGCGCATTTGTGAGGTCAGGCACTGATGTTGGATGAGAAGGCCTGGCTCGCAGTCTCCATTCTAGTTCATCCCAAAGGTGTTCTATTGGGTTGAGGTCAGGACTCTATGCAGGCCAGTCATGTTCCTCCACCCCAAACTCGCTCATCCATGTCCTTATGGACCTTGCTTACACTGGTGCGCAGTCATATTGGAACAGGAAGGGGCCATCCCCAAACTGTTCCCACAAAGTTGGGAGCACAAAATTGTCCAAAATGTCTTGGTATGCTGACGCCTTAAGAGTTCCCTTCACTGGAACTAAGGGGCCAAACCCAACCCCTGAAAAACAACCCCACACCATAAACCCCCCTCCACCAAATGATTTGGACCAGTGCAGAAAGCAAGGTCCATAAAGACATGGATGAGAGCTTTTGGAGTGGAGGAACTTGACTGACCTGCACAGAGTCCTGACCTCAAACCAATAGAACACCTTTGGTATGAATTAGAGCGGAGGCTGCGAGACATTGCAACATTCCCATAGACACACTCCTAAACCTTGTGGACAGCACTGTATGGAATTTCTCTGGGGAAGGGGGGGGGCGGGTTTGGTTCCTGATGGTGACAACAGTGGGTTGGAATGGGCACTGGTTGACTCCAAAGAAAGCCTATGCGATGAGGTGGCAACGCATCAGCACAATCGGGAGATAGCGATGGAGCGTTGTCACCCTATTACAAGAAGTGTCTAAACAGAGGCCTTCATGGCAGGATCACCAGGGATTATTGTAATGAAATATACGATTAAAAAATGACCTATGAAATGACATGAACGTGTTAGCATTTAATTCTACTTTAAATATCCATTGAAGAGATGTTCTTGCGGTGACTAAGGCAAGCTGACAGAATGAGGAACCCAGAATTAGAGAGATACCCTCAACAGTTATATAACAGTAAATAAAACTAAATTAAAATCTGCTCTATGGCAAAAATAGCAACAACAAAAAACCCCAAAAAAAAACAAAAACAAAAAAATAGAAAAATAAAATTAAATAAAATACACACTAAAAAGCAAAAACTTAAAAACTTCTATCCATAACTATGAAGCCATCAACTCAAAGGGTAAGACAAACCTCCAAATCATATAAACCAAATGCAAAACTGCACTTATCTCAATAAAAGAAAAATAAATTAAAAATAAATAATTATCAAAAAAAGAAAAAGAAAAGAAAAAAAATAAGAGTAAAATAAAATAAAATACTCACTAACAAGCCAAAATTTTAAAACTTCTATCTGGATCTACGAAGCCATAAACTCAAAGGGTAAGACAAACCTCCAAATAGTATAAACCAAATGCAAAACTGCACTTATATCAATAAAAGAAAAATAAATTTAAAATAAATAAGTAGCAAAAAAAGAAAAAGAAAAGAGAAAAATAAGAGTAAAATAAAATACACACTAAAAGCAAAAATTTAAAAACCTTTATCTGGAACTACGAAGCCATCAACTCAAAGGGTAAAATAAACCTCCAAATAGTGAAAAACAAAATGCAAAACTGCACTTATCTCAATAAAATAAAAATGAATGAAAAATAAATAAATAAATAAATAGAAAAAAAAAATAAAATAAAATACACACTAAAAGCAAAAAATTAAAAACTTCTATCTGGAACTACGAAGCCATCAACTCAAAGGGTAAAATAAACCTCAAAATAGTATAAACCAAATGCAAAACTGCACTTATCTCAATAAAAGAAGAAAAATTAAAAATATATAAATAGCAAAAAATAAAAAGAAAGGAAAAGAAAAAAATAAGAGTAAAATAAAATAAAATAAACATCAAAAAGCAAAAATTTAAAAACCTTTATCTGGAACTACGAAGCCATCAACTCAAAGGGTAAAATAAACCTCCAAATAGTAAAAAACAAAATGCAAAACTGCACTTATCTAAAAAAAATAAAAATGAATGAAAAATAAATAAATAAATAAATAGAAAAAAAAATAAAATAAAATAAATTTTAAAAAAATAAGAGTAAAATAAAATAAAATACACACTAAAAGCAAAAAATTAAAAACTTCTATCTGGAACTACGAAGCCATCAACTCAAAGGGTAAAATAAACCTCCAAATAGTATAAACCAAATGCAAAACTGCGCTTATCTCAATAAAATAAAAAAAATAAAATAAAATAATTAGCAAAAATAGAAAAAGAAAAGAAAAAAAGTAAGAGTAAAATAAAATAAAATACATACTAAAAAGCAAAAATTTAAAAATCTTTATCTGGAACTACAAAGCCATAAACTCAAAGGGTAAGACAAACCTCCAAATAGTATAAACCAAATGCAAAACTGCACTTATCTCAATAAAATAAAAATAAATGAAAAATAAATAAATAAATAGCAAAAAAAAATTTTTTAAATAAAAAAAAAAAAAAAAAAATAAGAGTAAAATAAAATAAAATAAAATACACACTAAAAAGCAAACATTTAAGAAACTTTTATCTGGAACTATGAATCCGTAAACTCAAAGGGCAAGAAAAACCTCCAAATAATATAAACCAAATGCAGCCCTGCACTCATCTCAATAAAAAGAAAAGTACATGAAAACTAAATAAATAAAAGAGTGCTGCCACTCGTGTAAACCTGAACACAAGACTCATACACCATTTTTTAAATTGTTTCTCTTTTAAAAAATGAAGACAAACCTCCGACAGCCAACAGCAGCAAGGCAAGTAGGGAATCCATTGTCCTCGGTCAGACCCTTCGAGGCCAACAGACCTGGAGGCCCTATTTATCCAAACTATTTCCATCGATCGGTTGACATTTGGAGTGCTAAATATATCACTTATCTCCTCCAAAAAAAAAAAGCCTATTTATTTATTTATTCCCGAAATATATTTTATCGCAGCCCTTTATTTGCGTTGGCCTTGGTGGTTGTAGAACAAAGAGCACCGACTTTAACACAAGACCCGGCCATACTTTTTTTTTTTTTTTTTCTGTTTGCTATTTTATATCTTTTTGTTACAAGTCGTAATATATTTTCAATTAATGTTTATTTATTATTTATAAAATAAATAAATAAATAAATAAATAAAAAACTGACTCTGTTTATTTAGTTCTAACAGTATGTGCAAGATTTCCTCAACGTTACCAAAGAATAACGTGTTGCAAACGTTTCTAATACGTTCAGGTTAATAAGAAGGTTGATGTTTTTATACTTGTTTATATCTGTTTTCACATATCTTTTTTCCTTCTCTAAGATTGCGCTCTACTGTATAATAGATTTTGTATACTGTCTTTGTCGGCTGTGGAGGGGAAAAAATAAAATAACAATAACAACAATGGAAAAGAAAAAAAAAAACAAAAAAAAAAATGAAAAACAGGATATAATTTTGCAAAGAATTCCCGAGCGCATGCAAGGAAAAGTTAAAGAAAAGTAGCGTAAAATCTGGTGCAGCTGTTCATGGTAGCCAATCAGCTTCTACCTGTAGCTTGTTCAGTTAAGCTTTGACCATAACCCCCCTCCCCCCCCAAATATACAGAACCAGCTGCCACTGGTCCCTAGTATGTATGAATGTGAGATAAGGGGCATTATATTGTAAGCTCCTTGTGAGCAGGGACTACAATCAACAGGTGGCCTGGAGGCGGAGCATGTCCAAAAAAAAACAACCCAACTCAGTTGGGGAGGGGCTGTTTTTTTATTGAGCTAGAAAGAGGTGGTCCTGTAGGTTCCAGAGGAGGAGTTAACCCATTGTGTGCTGACCTGAGGTAGGATGAGGAAAAAGATGTATACACTATAATCTCAAAAGTATTGGGACGCCTGCCTTTACACGCACATGAACTTTAACCGGTTGCTGACCGCCCCACCTACATATACTGCGAGGGCAGCCGCTCTTCTGCGTGAAAATCACGTAAGCGACCTGTTCCCGCTGTTAATTGGACACAGCAGGAGCCAACCGGCGGGTCCGCAGGAGCGATGTCCGCCGGGAACCCGCCCATCGTTCCCGACAGAGGCAGAGCGGCGATCTGGCTATGTTAACAAGGCAGATTGCCGTTCTGTGACAAGGGAAGACAGAGATGTTATAAAGACGAATGATTCGGTTTATGGTTGGGTCATTGATGGATTGCAAACAACCAGATCCAAGACATGACCAGATACCCTATATTACCAAAAGTATTGGGACACCTGCCTTTACACACACATGAACTTCAATGGTATCCCAGTCTTAGTCCGTAGGGTTCAATATTGAGTTGTCCCACCCTTTGCAGCTATAACAGCTTCAACTCTTCTGGGAAGGCCGTCCACAAGGTTTAGGAGTGTGTCTATGGGAATGTTTGACCATTCTTCCAGAAGTGCATTTGTGAGGTCAGGCGCTGATGTTGGACGAGAAGGCATGGCTCGCAAGGGTGTTCTATTGGGTTGAGGTCAGGACTCTGAGCAGGCCAGTCAAGTTCCTTTGTGCACTGGTCCAAACCATTTGGTGGAGGGGGGATTATGGTGTGGGGGTTGTTTTTTAGGGGTTGGGCTTGGCCCCTTAGTTGCAGCAAAGGGAACACTTAAGGCATTGGCATACCAAGACATTTTGGACAATTTTATGCTCCCAACTTTGGTGATGGTCCCTTCCTGTTCCAACATGCCTACAGGGGATCAGATCATTATTTTCCCCACTGTACATGCCTATTCAACATGCAGCCTATAATTCCTGCTTAGTAGTGTTGCACAATGATTGTGCTTGGCTAATCCTCATATCTGTTTACAATAATTGTGCTGATTTTCTAAAGACGTGGGGAATCCTCACACGGTAAATGGCGTGATTATTCACTTCAATAATCCAATCATGTGCAAATAACATAAGTTAAAAAGGAATTTGCTTTTCACACGATTGGATCATTGAAGTGAATATTCGCACTATTTACTATTTCTTCCTGTCTAAGTGCTGCCGATCTCCTCCAGCCTCTTTCAGCTACATCCTGTCTTCATGCACTCATTGCGTAATGTATATGTGCAGGGCCACCTGTAGTCTTCAACAGGGGCACTTTTGACAGGGTGACAACAGATTTGGCTGTCAGTGGGAAGAATGCACCTTATGCTGGTGGTCAGTGGAAAGAATATCCCTTACATTTTATGGTCAATGGGAAGAATGTTCCTTACATTGGTGATCAGTGGGAAGAATGTTCCTTACATTGGTGATCAGTGGGAAGAATGCCCCTTACATTGGTGATCAGTGAGAAGAATGTTCCTTACATTGGTGATCAGTGAGAAGAATGTTCCTTACATTAGTGATCAGTGAGAAGAATGTTTCTTACATTGGTGATCAGTGAGAAGAATGTTCCTTACATTGGTGATCAGTGGGAAGAATGTTCCTTACATTAGTGATCAGTGGGAAAAATGTTCCTTACATTGGTGATCAGTGGGAAGAATGTTCCTTACATTGGTGATCAGTGAGAAGAATGCTCCTTACATTGGTGATCAGTGAGAAGAATGTTCCTTACATTGGTGATCAGTGGGAAGAATGTCCCTTACATTGGTGATCAGTGAGAAGAATGTCCCTTACATTGGTGATCAGTGAGAAGAATGTTCCTTACATTGGTGATCAGTGAGAAGAATGTCCCTTACATTGGTGATCAGTGAGAAGAATGTTCCTTACATTGGTGATCAGTGAGAAGAATGTTCCTTACATTGGTGATCAGTGGGAAGAATGTTCCTTACATTGGTGACCACTGGGAAGAATGTCCCTTACATTGGTGATCACTGGGAAGAATGTCTCCTAAATTGATGGTCAATGGGAAGAATGCTCCCCTTATCACAGTGTTCAGAATACCATCCTTTGGAGGCACCATAAGCTGGAAGGTCAATCAGCCACAGCTCAAGGAACCCCTAGCAACCTCTGACGGAACCCTAGGGTTCCATGGAACTCTGGCAGAGGAGAAGCATTTCTGACCTCTACTCTACCATCCAATGTGCAAGAAAAAATACTGAAATTTGAGATGTGGTGGTCAAACGGAGGTCTGAGAGGTTCGGTACAAAAGGACTGACCATCAGTCTCTGAGGTAGCTCAGGATGTCCACCAGAAAAAATAAAGAGGCAGGCGAGAGAGCCCTTATGGTGTAGTGAGTAAGCCCAAAAAGATAATTAGCTCAAAAGGTTCATCAGTGGGAATAAAGAAAAAAATATAAAATAACTTACATCTGCTGAGGTTGGGGTCACCCTAACCGGTGGAGACACGCAACCTCCTGTGTGCCAGTTGGAGAAAACCCTGTCTCCATGCAGGATAAGTATGGTCACTCTCAATGCCATGCTGGTCTCAATCCCTCAGGTGGGTGTTTAAACTAGGTGAGTTGGAAGAGATCTAAAAACCCATTGGTGATCCAATCAGCACCCCTTGTCATATGTCTAAGGATAGGTCGGTGTCATATGGTTAAAGAACATCAAAATAGTTTTACCAATAAAACATTTTGACATTCATTAAACCAGGTGACTCCTAACTATCCTTAGACATATGACAACGAGTGCCAATCAGACCACCGGTGCTTTTTTTAGACTTTTTGCAACTCAGCTAAAGCAAAAATACAGTTTTTTGTAATTAGATAATTTTCACCAGATTCACTAAGCTTAGGGAAATTTTGCTTGCAAAGTGCAACTTCCCTTGGAAAGTAAACAGCCTATTCACCTTTAGTAAATCAACCCCCTATGCATCTAACTAGTTGACAACCTCTGAAAAGTCAAAGTCCACCATTTTCATATACTTGTAGTACATACGCCATCATTCCAAACAATCAGGACACAGGAGTTGGTGTTTGTTGGCTTTTTATTAAACATTTTTACATGCTTTTTATAGTCTTTAGTTCAGGTGAAGGACTTCTTGCACTGCCCTTAATTAGATGCAATAGTCTGAAAAAAAAAATACAATGTAGGATTAGTTTCACATTTGTATATGTACATACAATCTATATTCTGTCCCATAGCGAGTCAAGTTCCTCGACCCCAAACTCGCTCATCCATGTCTTTATGGACCTTGCTTTGTGCTCTGGTGCGCAGTCATGTTGGAACACGAAGGGGCCATCCCCAAACTGTTCCCACAAAATTAATGAACAATCGTAATGAGAACAAAAAAGTTCAAATATTAAGGGTTGTAAAAAAATTTTAAAAAAAGAAAAAAAAGAATCACCAGTAGAATAATAGTTAATCGACAAGTATGGCCAAAGCTCTTTTGGCCATACTTCTCATGTGGGTCACTTACTTGTGCTCTCCTAGACCCAGAACCAGCAGACAGTGGGCTAACTGGTGTCACAGAGCTGCTCCAGTCATTGGATGTATCCCAAAAATAATGTCGGGATCCACCAGGATGCCTTACAAGCAGCTGGCTCAACCTCCCAGCGTGCCGCTGAGAGCTTCAGCCAGCCACTTCCACCCCCTGCACAGCCCAGTGCTCCAGTGAACCTTAGAGGGACAGAGCAGACAGTGGGGACTGATAGTCACCTCTGTGTGTATAGTGCGGACCCGAGAACTGGGCAATCAGCGGTCACGTGATCGTTCAGTTCTCAGGCTTGGAGCCAGCAGGGAACAGCTGCAGCATCACACCAACGCTGCAGCAAGGAGGTTAGTATGTATGTTTATTTTTCTTATATTCCCACACTTCTCATTCCAGGGGAGAAAGGGAGGAATGATCTTAATAGGGTTTATTTGTGTAAACTACTTTGTATCTCTCTATCTCCCATCTGATCAATGTTTATAAACAATGTTACTTTGTATCTCTCTATCTCATGTTTGATCAATGTTTATAAACAATGTTACTTTGTATCGCTCTATCTCCTGTCTGAACAATGTTTTTTAAACAATGTTACTTTGTATTGTCTGATCAATGTGTATAAACAATGTTACTTTGTATCTCTATATCTCTTGTCTGATCAATGTTTATAAACAATGTCAATTTGTATCTCTCTATCTCCTGCCTGATCAATGTTACTTTGTATCTCTCTATCTCCTGTCCGATCAATGTGTATAAACAATGTTACTTTGCATCTCTCTATCTCACGTCTGATCAATGTTTATAAACAATGTTACTTTGTATCTCTCTATCTCCTGTCTGAACAAAGTTTTTAAACAATGTTACTTTGTATTGCCTGATCAATGTGTATAAACAATGTTACTTTGTATCTCTCTATCTTTTGTCTGATCAATGTTTATAAACAATGTTACTTTGTTTCTCTCTATCTCTTGTCTGATCAATGTTTATAAACAATGTCACTTTGTATCTCTATCACCTATCTGATCAATGTATATAAACAGTGTTACTTTGTATCTCTATATCTTGTGTCTGAATAATGGTCTTTTTTTTTTACAGCAGCAAATTCTACAGCTGCCATGTACAACATATGCACAGCAACTCCCGGCTGTTATTTTGACAGCCAGGAACTGCCTGCAAATGCAAGTGGGGGAGTGGCAGTGGGGTAGAAAGATAGGACATTCTACACATCCCCCCTGCACATTGATGAAGCTTTTTTTGGCTATGCGTAGCATACACAGCAGCCACCCACAAATAAAGCTGGCCATACACATTACAATGCTCAGTCATTTTCAAACCCTTTTCATCAAATGTGAATCAACTGCAAGTAATCACCAACAACCATTCTGCCACTCATGAGTTCAATCAACTGTGTTTATTTGTGAGGTTGGAACTGAGCATTAAAAAAAAAAATTGTGTCTCGTTGTGTTTGATTGAAACCAACATTTTATGCCTTCGACTAATTTTCAATTCCAACCAAAAAAATGGAACTCAAACTTTGCTTGCTCTATCAATTTGCCACGTGTATGGCCAGCTTTAGGATCCATGCAGATTTTTTCTTTAGAATAAGCCTGTATTTTATGCCTTATGAATGTATCACACTGTGACATCAGGTGCTCACCTCGCTGATCCAGCTGTTGAAGTCAGAGACGCGGGTAAAGACAGAGGGCTTCTTGTAGTAGTTACATCCAAGAGAAGATCCAAAACTGACCACACCATGGACCTCCCAGGCACCTTGTGCGTTCTGGCAGTTCAGGGGCCCTCCAGAGTCACCCTGCAAGATACAGGTCTGCTTAAAGGGCGTGTCCAGTCCACACATGTCTTTTCATCAGTAAATATGTAAAATGCATTACATTGCTTTATTTCCTTTAAAAGTTACTGGCGATTTCAGAAGGAAAGGCCAGCAATGGCAGCCTACGCATTTTTCTTGATGGCTTTCCTTTAAGTAATCCTTGGGATGACATTACTGAATTGTCTTCTTCCCCTGCACTCAGAAACAAGAGTACTGTCCCAGACACTTTTTTTATTTGCACTAACAAACTATTTTTCAGGACAAGATTTCGGGGTATGTCCCCCTCATCAAGGTCCCATACCCCGAAAGCTTGTCCTAAAAATTTGTACGTAAAGTATCATGGACAGTACTCAATTGTTTCTGTCGCAGGTTCACTAATATGGCTACAATCCCCTCCACTCCAAAGAGAATTTAAAGAAATTGATAGTGGGTAATATACTCTGTAAAATTAATAAATAACATACCATACAGCTGGAGACAATGCCGTCTCCTCCAGCACAGACCATGTTGGTGTCCACAAGTGTTCCCCACCAGTCAGGCTCAGTGCAGGTGTTGTAGTCAACCACCAGCAGACGACCTTGCTGGAGCGTGTTTGGAGCAGGGCCATTAGCTAGAGGAGAATAAGGTCTGTGATGAGTTTCAGGGGCTGTGCACCCCCATGAAGATTTCCCCCATATGGACAGACCCCCATGCAAATACATTGCATAAAGATACATCCCCATGTAGATACACCCCATAGAATCACACCTATACAGATACACCCAATATACACCCAATATACAACCCTCTGCAGACACACCCCACACAGATGCACCCCAAAAAGACTTGCTCATTCTTCTTTTGACTGACATGAATATCAAAACCTATGACGCTCTAGACATGTGCGCCATCAATAAATTTGTTTTGTTTCATTCCATTCAGTTTCAAATTAGAATGAATTCGTATTTCGTAATTCGTGTCAGAAATTTCGTACAAAATACAAATTTTCGCTAACTTTTCATAACAATTACGAATGTTCGTTATGATGAATTTATCATTATGAGGGGCTCCCACCATCCCTGTGCTGTGCTGACTTCCTGGATTTTTAACTTTTAGGTTTGTTAACTTTTCGTATCAATTACGAATGTTCGTTAGGAATTTGGATCCGAAATTCGTAAACAAAATGTCGTATTTCGTACAAAATTCGGAAGCATAGCAATTTGTATTTTGGATCCTCCTGAATGTACGAATTTTCGATTCGTGCAAAACTAATCGCACATGTCTATGACACTCACAAATTAGGCCATCTACCCTACTAGAAGAGTAAATATCTATATGCACCCTGGACATTTCAAGCATTGTCAGTTTGGGACTCTACAATATTGTGGACTTTCCAGCAATCGGAACTTAGGATCTAACTATTGTTGTCATTAGAAGACCATCAAGCACCTCACTGCTCCCAAGCTCTGGATACTGTCCTTCATTGTGAGCATGCTGGTTGCTGACCCCTGGAGCCCAATCCTGCTCCATGCAGACACTATGTGAAGAGACAAAGGCCACATGCCTCACTCACTTCCTTCAACAATCTTTAATGGTCAAAACAGAGTACATCAGAATCCCCATCTAGGAGGCCTTCCCAGCTAACGCATTTCAGCCAATCAGGCTTAGTCATAGAGATATTGTTGTTATTAATTGCTGTCCGTTGGCTATTGGGCTGTCTAACTGAGGAGTGCACATGGCAGGCTTGCAAAGCTGCTGCTAATTGCAAGGCAGGGGCCTAATGTTGTCATCCTACTAAAAGGAAGTGCTGTTACAGGGAGGACCTCCAAGAAAGTTTGCAACAGATTTAGACATTCAGTCAAATATAATAAAAAGAAGAGATTTAGGATTTACTTGCACTTTAAGCTCAGCAGGCAAAATGATTCACGAACAATAAAACCTCTTACTTACTTTGCAGGTTACCCCATCCTGTCACATAGCAACCAGTGTTCTGTTCTAGAATTCGGCCAGGAGAAGGCAGACAGATAGGCTGGATGGTGTCACTAAATTCTACAGGCTCAGCCAGCTTCAGCAGAGAAATATCATGGCTTATAAAGAAACGATGGAAGAGGTAATGTGAGATCTATTACACGGCATCAAAGGCATTTTAATGTATTTAATCCTGTTAGCATCTAAACAAATAATTTATCTCTGGTATAATAGGCATTTGGCTAGTAGGACGTGCCCATTACGGTTCCCTTAAATTCACAGTTGTCAGTATTAAAATGAAAACATATAAAACATAAGCAGTAACATACAGTTAAAAATATATGTGAAACAGAAATAAAATAAAAACAAAATGTTGAATCCATATAGAAAATATTAGTTCTTTCTCTTGACAGTCCCTTTTCATTTGCAGCATGTTATAAGTAAGTAGCATAGGGCAACAATGTCTTACTATGTTTCTAAGGTGTTAATAAATGTCTTATGTTATTATAAGGACAATGCAATTACAGGGTGACCTACCCGCCTGAAAGCCAATTAGGGTCCCAGTTTGGATGATTAATGAGTTTGACGACACTGATGGTTTTTTGACCGGATTCCCATTGGCTAAAGTCGTGTTTTCCCAACATCACTCTGTAGGTATTGTAAGAACTGGTGGGAAGCAAAGACAGGTTGAAATTTTGTGTTGTTTGAAGTTCAACAAAATCTACATTTGTTTAGAGTGACCTTATCTATTGCACAAAACAGCACAGATCTCTGTATGGAGACACTTAACATGTTATAACTGTGTCACATTATAATTGCATACTAGTTCCTGTTAAATTCACTGTTTCAAGTTTGTATCAAGCCTGAATCATCTAGGCACATCCAAACGTTCATTAGCATTTATGGAAGCCTGACAATATCTTTTACAGACATGCTCACTTTGTTTCCAAGATATTCCTCAACAGGCATCATCCTAATAGTATCTGAATGGTCACATGCAGTTTAGTGTATTTGATCTTGTCTATGGACCACACCATGGTGACCATGTTATAACCACCAGTTATATTCTCCTTTAAAGCCCAACTTTGGACTTTAGGTTCCTCCTCCAATGTCAAACCCCCCCCCCCGGAGAACCCCTTTCCCCCGTTTGTATGATTAGCTTTTTTTTATATATCCGTTCCTTCTTCCTTATTATTCCTTATGCCGCGTACACACGGTGGACATTTCGACCGGACTGGTCCGACGGACTTTCGGCGGACTTTCGACGGACTTTTGACGGACTTCCGACGGACTTTTGAACGAACGGACTTGCCTACACACGATCACACCAAAGTCTGACGGATTTGTACGTGATGACGTACGACCGGACTAAAATAAGGAAGTTGATAGCCAGTAGCCAATAGCTACTGTCGTACTAGCATACAGACAAGCGGATTTTTCAACCAGACTCAAGTCCGTCGAACAAATTTGAAACATGTTCCAAATCTAAGGTCCGTCAGATTTTCAACCGAAAAAGTCTGCTGCAGGTCCGATGGAGCCCACACGCGGTAGGATTGTCCGCCAGATTCGGTCCGTCAGACCAGTCCGGTCGAAAAGTCTGCCCGTGTGTACATTCAAGCTGGTAACATGATACATGGGGTTCTCTTCCTCTTCAGATGTTCTCTTGGAGGTGGGAGGTCCTCAATGATTTAGTCATGTCACTATCTGTCAGGAAAGGCGCCCTCCAATGACAACTCTCCCTGGAGAACCGCTTTCCCCTGTTGGTATGATTTGCTTTTTTTTTATATATTCTTTTCTTCTTCCTTTTTATTCCTTATTCATTCAAGCTAGTAACATGATACATGGGGTTCTCTTCCTCTTCAGATGTTCTCTTGGAGGTGGAAGGTCCTCGATGATTTAGTCATGTCACTATCTGTCAGGAAAGGCGCATTTGAAGATTGGTCCGTGGCCAATTCGCAGGTGCACGTGCACATGCGCGTCCGCGAGCGTGCACAAACACCAGATGGGTTAATTAAGCTGCACTATGGCCTTGGGTCCTTGCCATTTGGTCTATTGCGTTTCCCTAATACCTGTTACCTGTTCCTGTACTGACCCTCTGTTACTGACTTGATCTGCTTCTGACTCTTCCTGAACGCTGCCTAGACCAACCCCTGACTTGTCTTTGGATTTCAACTCTGCCTGCTCCTTCTGCTTATCCACCCATCTGCCGGTTGTTACCGACCCTGACCTGACTTTGGTTACTCTTCTGCCTGCCGTTTATACTTGATCTGCCTTTCTGTTGCTGACCCGGACTGCCTGACCCTGTTTACCTGCATCTGAACCTGCTGCCCGGTGCCTATCTCCTGTCCTGGTCTTCCAACCAGCACAGCTTGCTCTTCAGCAATGCACAGCCTGCTCTTCAGCATTTTGCAATGGAAGACCAGTCAGGCACATGGACCACTCTGTGTTCAGGCGCTTCTGTCACTTCACCAGGGTTTCTGAGCCAAAGGTATAAGAGAAGCCTACCTCCACAAGTCAGGCTCCACCACCAGGTACTAATTACACTGCCAATATCTGCAGGACAATCTGGTGATGCTTTCATAGGGGCTGGGCCAATGATGCCCTGCACTCACAGTATATCCCACAGCATATCCCTAGTATATGGACAGTATATCCTTGGTCGTCCAGGCTGGGTGTCATTCAGCCTGAAAGACTGAGGACATATTGAGGCAGTGAGAAGGTACTGCATGGGACAGCTCAAGAGAGGAAGTATGTATTGCAGCCACACCTGCATTTTTTTAATACTCCTGGGGAACCTTAACATAAAAACAAAAAATAGTTGAGCTTCAAGTTCTCTATGTTTAAGGTAATTTGATTGGTCTTTTTGGGCAGTACACTCTGTTCACATGTAAGATACACTATATTACCAAAAGTATTGGGACACCTGCCTTTACACACACATGCACTTTAATGGCCTCCCAGTCTTAGTTCGTAGGGTTCAATATTGAGTTGGTCCACCCTTTGCAGCTATACCAGCCTCAACTCTTCTGGGAAGGCTGTCCACAAGGTTTAGGAGGGTGTCTATGGGAATGTTTGACCATTCTTCCAGAAGCGCATTTGTGAGGTCAGGCACTGATGTTGGATGAGAAGGCCTGGCTCGCAGTTTCTGCTCTAATTCATCCCAAAGGTGTTCTATCGGGTTGAGGTCAGGACCAGTGTTAATTTTGGCCACAAATTTCGATTTAGTTTTAGTCTTAGGACTAAAATGGCATTTTAGTTTTAGTCCCATTTTAGTCTTCTGATATTGTTTTAGTTTTAGTCGTATTTAGTCAACTAAATCTCCAGGACATTTTAGTAGACTAAAATAATTTTAGTCATCTAAAATCTAATGGGTAGAGTTAAATTGTAATGCATTTTTTAAGCATTTCTGTACAATTTACAATCTCATTATTGACTGCTGGAGTGAAAAATCGAATATGTTTTTATTTATGGTATTGAGGTATGAACGTGCACTACAGACCAGTGTTAATATTGACGTCAAATTTCAATTTAGTTTCAGTCTTAGTCTTTTGACTAAAATGGCATTTTAGTTTTAGTAGCAGTCTAGTCATCTCAATTGTTTTAGTTTTAGTCGTATTTTAGTCGACTAAAATGGTATTAAGTTAGTCGACTAAAATGTTTTAGTCAGTTTTAGTCGACGAAATTAACACTGGTCAGGACCGTATGCAGGCCAGTCAAGTTCCTCCACCCCAAACTCCCTCATCCATGTCTTTATGGACCTTGCTTTATGCACTGGTGTAAAGTCATGTTGGAACAGGAAGGGGCCGTCCCCAAAGTTGGGAGCATGAAATTGTCCAAAATGTCTTGGTATGCCGACGCCTTAAGTGTTCCCTTCGCTGCAACTAAGGGGCCAAGCCCAACCCCTAAAAAACAACCTCACACCACAATCCCCCCTCCACCAAATGGTTTGGACCAGTGCACAAAGGAACTTGACTGTCCTGCACAGAGTCCTGACCTCAACCCAATAGAACACCTTTGGGATGAATTCGAGCGGAGACTGCGAGCCAGGCCTTCTCGTCCAACATCAGTGCCTGGCCTCACAAATGCGCTTCTGGAAGAATGGTCAAACAATCCCATAGACACACTCCTAAACCTTGTGGACAGCCTTCCCAGAAGAGTTGAAGCTGTTATAGCTGCAAAGGGTGGGCCAACTCAATACTGAACCCTACAGACTAAGACTGGGAGGCCATTAAAGTTCTTGTGCGTGTAAAGGCAGGCGTCCCAATACTTATGGTAATATAGTGTATATACACTTGAGGTCTAATACTATCTTATTCAGATGGAAATAATGACAACAGGCATAGGACACTAATTAATCATCCACCTACCTGATGCAGTGAGCGGCGGTCAGTACCCAGTTCTCATTGAGGAGGGTTGCACCACAGGTGTGGTACCAATATCCATCACCATAATAGATGTACTGCAGCGACACCTGGGTTCCGGAAGAAGACAAATAATATTTTATTATTACTATTATCATTATTGCAGTAACATCTGACAGGAAGAAAAGAAAAAAATTCTGACTATTATCACTATTATGATGAATCTGAAATGTTGATCACACGTTTATTATATTAAAATATGTATCCATAGAGAAAAAGAGACATCAACTGGTTTCCTATGTCAAACTGGAACAGTCATTCTTGAACAGGGTTGGAGTCACTCAACACATAACGATCTTCCACATAAAATTCTATTTTAACATCTCTACCCTGGCAAAATGACAACTAATTGCACCACCAGACATGTGAATGGAAGAATTAACACCTGTGCAGACCCCCCTGACACCAAGGATGACATTGTGTAACTAGAACAGGGTGGTCCTACAACTTTCACATCTCCCATCATGTTCTTGGACAGTCAACATCTTCTATACCACATTTCATGGTGATTGGATGGAAGGTGTTGGTGCTCCCAGTGTGGATATAAATGTTGGGAGATGTTCCTCTCGATCATTATAACTGGAGAAGTGGCATAGCCATAGAGAAGCTACAAAACATCTTCAACATTGCAGAACAAGCCCCGTCGAATGTGACCAACTATTACTAGATATTGAACTAGATAGACTTGAGACTTTTTTCAGCCTGACTAACTATGTAGCTATACCATGACCTGGATACGTGGAAACCTTCACAGACATATCTAAAACCCATTTTTTTAGATTTTTGAGTAGGGAAGGGTTAAAACCCATTGGAATTTTTTGGCATCTGTGTCTTATCTGGGTTCTGCAAACAAAAAAAATGAGAGGAAATATCTCCAACTTGTAGACATTTTTCCTCGTATTCCTGTTCTTTTGACGACTCAAAATGTTGGGTTTCCCATCACTTTGTCATTATTACAAATAGAGAGGATGACTGTTCATAATGTAGACACAGGCAGCAATAAATTGCTCCACTTGGTTGTCTTAGAAGCCTATCATCATTTGTTGTTGATATTATTGAGACAACAGGAAGATATAAGGTATCCAATGTGTTTCAGGAGCCAAATGATCTCCCTTCATTAGGACTTGGATTTAAGATGGAAAAGCCTCCTTGTAGCTACACCAGCTTCACAAAGCACATGTCAGTTCTCCTTATTTGACTCTTATATTTGAGTCTTATAGGAAGTTTTCCATCTTCCATCCAAGCTCTGATGAAGAGACATTGTTTGGCTCTGAAATGTGTTGACAACCTACGTATATCTTCTTGTTGTCTAAATTTCATCAACAGTAGAGATGGGAAAGCCTGGGGAAAAAAAATGGAAAAACTGTGTGGGATATGTTCTTTTACAATGATAAGTAATATATCTATGACATGTTATTTAAACTGTATAACACGAAGACCTTAATGAAAGATTTCTGAAGCTTTATGTAAAGTCTTAAATTATTGAAAGTTATCTCAGCTGAAGACAAGCTAATCCTGGAACACAATTCAAGTAACACTGTACTTCTCAACGCAGTTCTCAAACAAGAGAAATAATGCATTTCTGCCACTAGGGGGCACTGCAGGGGAAAGGCTCCAGTTTTGTTTGCTTGTAGACTTCACACCTCCACACAACTGCCGCTTACTGGATATTTTCTCTTTTTTCGGACCATTCTCTGTAAACCCGAAGGATGGTTGTGCGGGAAATTCCCAGTAGATCAGCAGTTTTTGAAATACTCAGACCAGCCCGTCTGGCACCAACAACCATGCCATGTTCAAAGTCACCTACGTCCCCCTTTTTTCCCCATTTCTGATGCACGGTTTGAACTTCAGCAAATCGCCTTCACCACGTCTAGATGCCTAGGTGCTACCATGTGATTGGATGAATAGCAATTTGTGTTACCAAGCAGGTGTACATAATAAAGTGGTCGGTGAGTGAATATTGGGTGTGTTTCTATGAGGTGTATCTACATAGGGGTGTGCCTTTATGCAATGTATTTGCATGGGGGTCCGTCTATATGGGGGAAATCTTCATGGGGGTGCACAGCCCCTGAAACTCTTCACAAACCTTATTCTCCTCTAGCTAATGGCCCTGCTCCAAACACGCTCCAGCAAGGTCGTCTGCTGGTGGTTGACTACAACACCTGCACTGAGCCTGACTAGTAGGGGAACATTTGTGGACACCAACATGGTCTGTGCTGGAGGAGACGGCATTGTCTCCAGCTGTATGGTATGTTATTTATTCATTCCACAGAGTATATTACACACTATCAATTTCTTTCAATTCTCTTTGGAGTGGAGGGGATTGTAACCGTATTAGTGAACTTGCAACAGAAAGAATTGAGTACTGTCCGTGATACTTTACGTACAAATTTTCTGGACAAGCAAGTCTATTGTAGCATATCTAAATGACTTTAAATTTGTAAAACTACTCTGCATTGAATGTTATTTTTCAACTTTCCCAAAAATGTAAATTTTTTCCGAAAAAACCCCCACAGGGAAAATGGTTTAAAAATTTCTATAAATTCTGCATCTCTTATCAACAGTAAATGATAATGGACTTTAGGATGACCAGATGGTGCTCTTTTGTGTATTTCCCTTGGACTCCTCAGTGGAGGTCACTGCTCACTTTTTTTTTTTTTAGGGAAACGGCCAGTGGCGACAGGTGGGCTCTTCTTTTGGGGGGGTTGGCAAACAATCAACCCCCCCCCGCGCGGCACGGCTTTAACAGCACCCCCCCTGGCAGCACGGAACGCGCGCAGACGTTCCGGCACTTACCGTCTCGTGTAGCGGGGTTGTGGCGTTCTCTCCACCTCTCCTGGAGTGCGGGCAGCGACGGCTCCAGTTGTACGCTCCCTCCAGCTTCCACCGCCGCGTGTCTCCTCTTCCGCCAAAGCGCTAGGCATCCAATAGGATTGCCTGACGCTTTGGCCAATCAGGAAACAGGTTTCACGACTTGCCTCCTGATTGGCGAGGAGGAACTTTAGTGTGAAAATAGCAAAAAAATGAATTCGCTATCATCACACAACTGCTCTGCGCTCCGGGGCCACCCTTTTTTTTTTTGAAGCCTATTAGACCCTCTAGCTCTAATCAGGTGCTTCAAAAAAATTACCCCCCCCCCTCCCCCCTGCATTGGAATCCATAGTCCGTTGCCCTAATATGTGGATCAGGGGGCCGGACGCATGGATAGGGGAGGCGGCACCCGTGCGCCCTCTATCGACGGGCGCTTTGTGGTAGGGCTACTGAGGTTCAGTTCAAGAATCAAGTTCAACAAATGCTCCCCGACTGATAGATAAAAGAATCAAGTCCAATGCCCAACATTCGCTTTTTCTTATATTAGCAAGAAAAAGCTGACAGAGGCTCCAACCCTCCCATACTTTATCCAAAACTAAAAAAAAAGAAAGTTTGGATTTGAGATAGACTTTAAGAAGAAGAACACCAATCATTTAGTGACTCACCTGCCATGGCCAGCTGTGTGGTACCACCTCCTCTCCGTTCACCACCCTCGCTAAAGTTGGTGAGTACGTGGAAACGCCACAGCTGGAAGCTTGAAGACAAAATATGACAAATTTACTGCCAGAGCAAAAAGATAAAAATAAAAATGAAACAAAGTTTTTGAATGCGTTGCTCCTATTAGATATAAGGTGAATACAGCCACTGCACTTTTACTTAACCCCATCCTGCCGGGCCTATAGCAAAATAATTGGCGGGTGGTGGCTCTCCCGTTCTGACTGGACATCATATGATGCCCTTCAGAATGAGCCGCTCGTGGGCCCCCGGGACACGCAGTGTGGCGATCAGTGGTGTGGTGTGTCGCTCTGACACACCGCATCTCCGATCACGGTAAAGAGCCTATGATATAGGCCCTTTACCATGTGATCAGATGTGTCCAATCACAGCTGATCACAGTGTTACTAGGAAGAGCCGGTTATCGGCATTCCTCTATTCATGCTGACAGGGTGTGAGTAGAGGAGAGCCGATAAGCTGCTCTCCTACTTGGGGGTGGGGGTGGGGGCTGTGCTGATAATCAGTGCAGTGATTATGAGTGCAGTCCCACCAGTGATGCCAATCAGTGCCCATTAGTGATGCCAATCAGTGCCACCTATCAGTGCCGCATTTCAGTGCCCATCAGTGATGTCTGTCAGTGCCTCCTCATCAGTGCCGCCTATCTTTGCTGCACATCCGTGCACATCAGTGCTGCCTATCAGTGCCCATCAGTGCCGCCTATCAGTGCCGCCTATCAGTGCTGCCTATCAGTGCTGCCTATCAGTGGTGCCTATCAGTGCACATCAGCGCCACCCACCAGCGGACTTTATCAGTGCTGCCTATCAGTGCCGCCTATCAGTGCACATCAGTGCCACTCATCAGTGCCCATCAGTGCCTCCTATCAGTGCTGCATATTAGTGCCTCCTCATCAGTGCCTACCAGTGCCCATCAGTGCGGCCTATCAGTGCCACATATCGGTGCACATAGAATAAAATGCTCAGAGTAAGACTTCACGACACCTTCCAGTGGGCCTCCTACAACCCATACCCAATGGAGAGAGGTCCTGGACCCACCTGTCTATGGATTTCATTGTGGAGTTACCCAACTCCCAGGGCAACACGGTTATCCTTATGATGGTTAACCGGTTCTCAAAATGTCCCATTATATTCCACTTAAGAAGTTGCCCATCTCTAAGGAACTGGCATCCATTTTTGCTCGGGAGATCTTTCGCTTACATGGGCTACCCAAGGTGATTATCTCGGACAGGGGTAGTCAGTTTTTGTGCCGGTTCTAGTGAGCCTTTTGTGCACAGCTGGGAATTCAGCTTGCTTTCTCCTCTGCGTATCACCCGCAGTCTAATGGGGCCGCAGAACGAGCCAATCAGTCCTTGGAGCAATTCCTACGTTGCTATATTTTTAACCATAATAACAACTGGTCAGATCTATTACCGTGGGCGGAGTTTGCTTACAATAGTGCCTTGAATTCTGCTTCCCGATTGCCCCCATTTTTGGCAAACTATGGTTTCCACCCTTCCATGTTGCCTGACTCATTTGTTCCGCAGAGTATTTCTGCGTTAGAGGAGCATCTCCGTGGTCTTTGTTCCACTTAGACACAAGTCCAGGTGGCTTTGCGTCATGCTAATGATAGGTACAGACTCCATGCTGACCGCAGACGCCTGCTTGCACCTTCCTACCAGGTTGGGGACAGGGTCTGGCTGTCATCTCGCAACCTCCAACTCTGTGTTCCCTCTCTGAAGTTCGCACCTCGGTTTATTGGGCCCTTCCGTATCCTTTGCAGGATTAACCCAGTGGCTTACGCGTTAAACCTTTCTTCTAATATACGTATCTCAAATGTGTTTCATGTATTTCATGTCTCCTTATTAAAACCTTTGGTCTGCAACCGCTTTACCACCTCGGTGCCTCGTCCTCACCCTGTACAGGTTGAGAACCATGAGGAGTATGACGCATAGTCCATTGTTGACTCCCGTAGGTTCCGTGGGCGCATACAGCACCTGGTGCATTGGAAGGGGTAGGGTCTGGAGGAACACTCTTGGGTCTCATCCTTGGATGTACATGCCCCTGTCCTCCTCCGTGATTTCCATAGACGTTTTCCCCTCAAGCTTGGTGGTCCTCCAAGAGGGAGGGGTCATTGAGGAGGGGGTACTGTCAGGGCTGGGCTCAGCCCTTCCTTCTCTGAGCTGGTCGGGTAATTGCCAGCTCCTATCTCGCCACAGTGACTCACCTGTTGATGATATCCTGCTTGTCAGTCCTGCCTACTTAAGCCGTCCAGTCCACAGGATCTCTGCCTTCGCCTTGGTCACATCTTTTAGTGACCCTCTCCTGTGTTCCTGTTAAAGACTTGCTTGGCTGACATCCCTTCTGGCTCCAGATCCTGCTTGCTGTTCTACTACGCTCATCTCTGGCTCCCTGACGTTTTGGCTTATCTGACTATCCGTTCCGGTTCCTGAACTCGGGCTATGTTTTGAGTATGTTTACTCTGTTTACCTTTTTTTATTATTATTAAACAAGTGTGATTTAACTGTACTTCTGTCTCAGTCCGATTCATGGTTTCTGACACAGAACAGAATAAAATACAAAAGAACAGAGTAAGGTAGAATAGTATAGAATAGAATACAAAAGAACAGAAATAGATAAAATTGTACAGAATAGAATAGAATAAAATAAAATAGAAAGAATAGAATAAAAAAGAATAGAATAGAACACAAAATAAAAGAATAGAGTGGAATAGAATAAAAAAAAGAGTAAAATAGAAAAGAATCAAATAGAACAGAATTGAAAATAATAGAATATAATAAAATAGAATACAAACAAACAGAATATAATAAAATGGAAAAGAATAGAATAAAACAGAATTGAATAGAACAGAATATAAAAGAATAGAATAGAAAATAAAATAATAGCGTAGATTAGAAAAAAGAAGGGAATAGAATAGAAAAGATCAGAATAGAATTAAATGAGAAAATAGATTAAGCATAATATAAAAGAAGAGAATAGAAAATAAAAGAATAGAATAGAAAAGAATGGAATAGAAATTAACAAAAATAGAACAGATAAGAATAAAGCAGAATGGAATAGAATAGAAATTAATAGACTATAAAGGAAATGAATAGAAAGGAATAGATTAGAATATAAAAGAATAGAAGAAAACAGAATAGAAAATAAAAGAATAGAATAAAACAGAATACAATAGAAACTAAAAGAATAGAAGAAAATAGAATAGAATAGACTAGAATAGAATGAATATAGCTGTTGTCTGAAATTTGAATTTCAAATTGATTTGAACATGAAACTAATTCTGAAAACGAATTGTTCTAACATGTACATAGCTTCCAGAAAACATAACAGCACCCTGCCAACCCCTCCCACAGCAAGATGACATCACTGGGTCTATAACAGGTATATAATAAAAATTAAAAGTTTTATTTACTCATTTTATTAGCATGTTGATAAGGGGGGGGGGGGGAGAGTGGAGGAACCAGAAATGGCAAAATATAAGCAGATTACACTTCTGTTTTAAAGTAGAACTATAGGTCAACCTTTATTATTATTTTTTTGGAAGGGAGGGTTATAACCCCTGTCAGATCTTTTTTTTTTTGCCATCTGTGTCCCATTGCGGAGATTTCCCTTCACGTCCTGTCCCATAGACAAAACAGGAAGTGAGAGGAAATCCCTGCTAACAATAAACAGGGTCTTCTATCATCACTTACCTCCAGCAACCAACAGTGCTAGTCCTAGGAGGGAGATCATGGTTGTGCGGTGTGTGCGCACGTTGTGCGGGAGTCATATTTATGGATGTGGGGGTCGTATCACCTTTTTGTTTTTTGTGTATACAGCGATAAGTCCTCAGGGCCGGACGCCCTGGCTGCTCCTTTTCTCACATTATTATTTACAGAACAGATTAGGAGACCTTGCAGGAAAATAACTCACTACATGAGATTCCGCACGGAAAGAACGTTCTGGGGATGGCAAAGCATCGATTGGCTTGTTTAGGGGCCGATTACATCTTGGCGCCGTTATGTCGCTCGTTAATGTAAATTGCATATAAGGCGGTTCAATCGGAATGAATTGGCTGCCGACACCCCCGAGCCTTTTCACAAATGCCTTCTCCCAATCGCCTTCTCCCAAATCGCCTTCTCACAATCGCCTTCTCCCAATCGCCTTCTCCCAATCGCCTTCTCACATCGCCTTCTCCCAATCGCCTTCTCACAATCGCCTTCTCTCAATCGCCTTCTCCCAAATCGCCTTCTCACAATCGTCTTCTCCCAATCGCCTCCTCCCAATCGCCTTCTCCCAATCGCCTTCTCACAATCGCCTTCTCCCAATCGCCTTCTCCCAATCGCCTTCTCCCAAATCGCCTTCTCCCAATCGCCTTCTCCCAATCGCCTTCTCACAATCGCCTTCTCACATCGCCTTCTCCCAATCGCCTTCTCACAATCGCCTTCTCTCAATCGCCTTCTCCCAAATCGCCTTCTCACAATCGTCTTCTCCCAATCGCCTCCTCCCAATCGCCTTCTCCCAAATCGCCTTCTCACAATCGTCTTCTCCCAATCGCCTCCTCCCAATCGCCTTCTCCCAATCGCCTTCTCACAATCGCCTTCTCCCAATCGCCTTCTCCCAATCGCCTTCTCCCAAATCGCCTTTTCCCAATCGCCTTCTCCCAATCGCCTTCTCACAATCGCCTTCTCCCAAATCGCCTTCTCACAATCGTCTTCTCCCAATCGCCTCCTCCCAATTGCCTTCTCCCAATCGCCTTCTCCCAATCGCCTTCTCCCAATCGCCTTCTCACAATCGCCTTCTCCCAAATCGCCTTCTCCCAATCGCCTCCTCCCAATTGCCTTCTCCTAATCGCCTTCTCCCAATCGCCTTCTCCCAAATCGCCTTCTCCCAATCGCCTTCTCCCAATCGCCTTCTCCCAAATCGCCTTCCCCCAATCGCCTTCTCACAATCGCCTTCTCCCAAATCGCCTTCTCCCAATCGCCTCCTCCCAATCGCCTTCTCCCAATCGCCTTCTCACAATCGCCTTCTCCCAATCGCCTTCTCCCAAATCGCCTTCTCCCAAATCGCCTTCTCCCAATCGCCTTCTCCCAATCGCCTTCTCCCAAATCGCCTTCCCCCAATCGCCTTCTCCCAAATCGCCTTCTCCCAATCGCCTTCTCCCAATCGCCTTCTCACAATCGCCTTCTCTCAATCGCCTTCTCCGAAATCGCCTTCTCACAATCGCCTTCTCCCAATCGCCTTCTCCCAAATCGCCTTCTCCCAAATCCCCTTCTCCCAATCGCCTCCTCCCAATCGTCTTCTCCCAGTCGCCTTCCCCCAGTCGCCTTCCCCCAATCGCCTTCCCCCAATCGCCTTCTCATAAATTGCCTTCTCACAAATCGTCTTCTCACAATTGCCTTCTCCCAATCGCCTTCTCCCAATCGCCTTCTCCCAATCGCCTTCTCCCAATCGCCTTCTCACAATCGACTGCTGCCAATCGCCTTCTCACAATCTCCTTCTCCCAATCGCCTTCTCCCAAATCGCCTTCTCCCAATCGCCTTCTCACAAATCACCTTCTCACAATCGCCTTCTCCCAATCGCCTTCTCCCAAATCGCCTTCTCACAATCGCCTTCTCCCAATCGCCTTCTCCCAAATCGCCTTCTCACAATCGCCTTCTCCTAATCGCCTTCTCCCAATCGCCTTCTCCCAATCACCTTCTCACAATCGCCTTCTCACAATCGCCTTCTCACAATCGCCTTCTCCCAATCGCCTTCTCCCAAATCACCTTCTCACAATCGCCTTCTCCCAATCGCCTTCTCCCAATCGCCTTCTCCCAAATCGCCTTCTCACAATCGCCTTCTCCCATCGCCTTCTCACAATCGCCTTCTCCCAATCGCCTTCTCCCAATCGCCTTCTCCCAATCGCCTTCTCACAATCGCCTTCTCCCAAGCGCCTTCTCACAATCGCCTTCTCCCAAGCGCCTTCTCACAATCGCCTTCTCACAATCGCCTTCTCCCAATCGCCTTCTCCCAATCGCCTTCTCACAATCGCCTTCTCCCAATCGCCTTCTCCCAAATCGCCTTCTCACAGTCGCCTTCTCACAATCGCCTTCTCCCAAGCGCCTTCTCACAATCGCCTTCTCCCAAGCGCCTTCTCCCAATCGCCTTCTCACAATCGCCTTCTCCCAAATCGCCTTCTCACAATCGCCTTCTCCCAATTCGCCTTCTCACAATCGCCTTCTCCCAATCGCCTTCTCACAATCGCCTTCTCCCAAATCGCGTTCTCACAATCGCCTTCTCCCAAATCGCGTTCTCACAATCGCCTTCTCCCAAATCGCCTTCTCACAGTCGCCTTCTTACAATCGCCTTCTCCCAAGCGCCTTCTCACAATCGCCTTCTCACAATTGCCTTCTCCCAAGCGCCTTCTCACAATCGCCTTCTCACAATCGCCTTCTCCCAAGCGCCTTCTCACAATCGCCTTCTCCCAAATCGCGTTCTCACAATCGCCTTCTCCCAAATTGCCTTCTCCTAGTCGCCTTCTCACAATTGCCTTCTCCCAAGCGCCTTCTCACAGTCGCCTTCTCACAATCGCCTTCTCCCAAGCGCCTTCTCACAATCGCCTTCTCACAATCGCCTTCTCCCAAGCACCTTCTCACAATCGCCTTCTCACAATCGCCTTCTCACAATCGCCTTCTCCCAAATCGCCTTCTCACAATCGCCTTCTCCCAAATCGCCTTCTCACAATCGCCTTCTCCCATCGCCTTCTCCCAATCGCCTTCTCCCAATATCCTTCTCCCAATCGCCTTCTCCCAATCGCCTTCTCCCAAATCGCCTTCTCACAATCGCCTTCTCACAAATCGCCTTCTCCCAATCGCCTTCTCACAATCGCCTTCTCCCAAATCACCTTCTCACAATCGCCTTCTCACAAATCGCCTTCTCACAAATCGCCTTCTCACAATCGCCTTCTCCCAATCGCCATCTCACAATCGGCTTCTCCTAATCGCCTTCTCACAATCGCATGGTCCTCTTTTGTAATACATCTCGGCTCATCGCACCGGCGTGTCCTGCAGCGCACTACAACGCTCTGGGGTGCTCAGAAAAACGGATGGCACTGCTGCGCAGGAACGCATTTTACTCGCATGCGTTACTTTAACAAAAAACTGTGAATCCAGCCATGAGGTCCAGGTGGGTGGAAAGGCCAAACATGAACCCCTTCAATACCGGGGGGCACTTCCACCCCCTTCCTGCCCAGGACAATATTCAGCTTTCAGCGCTCTCACACTCACAATGACGATTACACAGTCATGCCAGACTGTACCCAAATTCTATCTTTATTATTTTATTGAGACAGATGGAGCTTTCTTTTGGTGGTATTTAACCACCTCTGGGTTTTTTTTTTTTGGATAAACAAACAAAAAAGTCTACAATTAAAAAAAAACTTTTTCTTACTTTCTGTTATAAAATTTTGCAATTAAGTAATTTTACTTCTTAACTGATGAGGAGGCACTGATGGGCAGTGATAAGCTACATTAATGAGGAGGCACTAATGGGCACTGATAAGCTACATTAATGGGGAGGCACTGATGGGCACTGATAAGCTACACTAATGAGGAGGCACTAATGGGCACTGATAAGCTACATTAATGGGGAGGCACTAATGGGCACTGATAAGCTACATTAATGGGGAGGCACTAATGGGCACTGATAAGCTACATTAATGGGGAGGCACTAATGGGCACTGATAAGCTACATTAATGGGGAGGCACTGATGGGCACTGCTAAGCTACACTAATGAGGAGGCACTGATGGGCACTGATAAGCTACACTGATGAAGAGCCACTCATGGGCACTGATAAGCTACACTAATGAGGAGGCACTGATGGGCACTGATAAGCTACACTAATGAGGAGGCACTGATGGGCACTGATAAGCTACACCGATGAAGAGGCACTCATGGGCACTGATAAGCTACACTAATGAGGAGGCACTCATGGGCCCTGATAAGCTACACTAATGAGGAGGCACTGATGGGCACTGATAAGCTACACTAATGAGGAGGCACTGATGAGCACTGATAAGCTACACTGATGAAGAGGCACTGATGAGCACTGATATGCTATACTAATGAGGAGGCACTGATGGGAACTGATAAGCTACAATAATGAGGAGGCACTGATAAGCTACACTGATGAGGAGGCACTGATGGGCACTGATAAGCTACACAGATGAAGAGGCACTGATAAGCTACACTAACGAGGAGGCATTGATGGGCACTGATAAGCTACACTGATGAAGAGGCACTGATGGGCACTAATAAGCTACATTAATGAGGAGGCACTGATGAGCACTGATACGCTATACTAATGATGAGGCACTGATAAGCTACACTAATGAAGAGGAACTAATAAGCTACTGATGGGCACTGATAAGCTACACCAATGAGGAGGCACTGGTAAGCTACACTGATGAAGAGGCACTGATGAGCACTGATAAGCTACATGAATGAGGAGGCACTGATAAGCTACACTAATGTGGAGGCACTGATGGGCACTGATAAGCTACATGAATGAGGAGGCACTGATAGGCTGCACTGATGATCAGTGCCAACAATGTACTGACAGTCTTGCCGGTTAACAGTTCTCCTTTCCTCACACAGACACAGCGTGGGAGGAGATGAGGACTGCCGATAACCGGCAAGTCTGTGCACAAGTGATCAGCTGTGATTGGACACAGCTAATCACATGATAAAGGGCCGCTGTGATTGGCCCTTTATCGCTATCTGTGATTAGCTGTGTCCAAGGGACATAGCAGTCACAGAGCGCACTGAATGCCTGCCCCAGGAGGGACGCTGGAGGCGGGGTTCTGGGAGGACGTCCTCCCAGAACTGGAAGCCCACGCTGTAGCCGTCTTTGATGGAATCTACCTAAATCTTACATAGTTACATAGTAGGTGAGGTTGAAAAAAGCCCATCAAGTCCAACCTATGTGTGTGATTATATGTCAGTATTACATTGTATATCCCTGTATGTTGCTTATCTAATAGTTTCTTGAAGCTATCGATGCTCCCCGCTGAGACCACCGCCTGTGGAAGGGAATTCCACATCCTTGCTGCTCTTACAGTAAAGAACCTTCTATGTAGTTTAAGGTTAAACCTCTTTTCTTCTAATTTTAATGAGTGGCCGCGTGTCTTGTTAAACTCCCTTCCGCTGAGTTTTGTCCCTATTGTGGGGTCACCAGTAGGGATGAGCTTCGAGTTCGAGTGGAACTCATGTTCGACTCGAACATCGGCTGTTCGCAAGTTCGCCGAACAGCGAACAATTTGGGGTGTTCGCTGCAAATTCGAATGCCGCGGAACATCCTTTAAAAGTCTATGGGAGAAATCAAAAGTGCTAATTTTAAAGGCTTATATGCAAGTCATAAAAAGTGTTTGGGGACCTGGGTCCTGCCCCAGGGGACATAGATCAATGCAAAAAAAAGTTTTGCATTGATCCAAGGGGACCCTCATAACTAAGATCCTCCAGACCCTTTATTAGCTGTGTTGCCCTTCTTTGTACTCGCTCCATTTCCAGTACATCCTTCCTGAGGACTGGTGCCCAGAACTGGACAGCATACACCAGGTGCGGCCGGACCAGAGTCTTGTAGATCCTATCATCTATTAGGACCTCCAGGCAGTGGCGTCTCCAGCTTTCATATTTAGGGGGGGGCACATGGGGGGACAGGGATAAAAGTAGGGGGGCCAACTATAAAACGCAATATATATATATTCTTTTTCGTCCAGAGCTGCCTGAAATCAAAACACGGCGGCAGGGGAAGTGGGAGGGGTTGTAGCACAGGCACAGCATGATTGGATAATACTGAGCAGGTGCTTCCAGGATCCCTCCCTCCTTATGCTGCACGGGGCACAGGAATGAGATCCTCTAGCCCTGCAACTAACATGCTGTTTGCGATCTCCATACACACAGGGGCGGGCTGAGGGGCGGGCTGAGGGGTTGGGAGTGTCACTGGTAGCAGCACACCCAGGCTACAGTAAATATCTTCCCGAGGCAGCTGCTGATAGGGGTGCTAAATTATGGGGGACCTAAAGCACCCACCTGGTGCCGCCCCTGTATCAGTGTTCCCAACAGCTCAGAGCCCTAGAGCTGGCACTGATAGCTCTCTCTCCCCTCCTCCCTCTCTCACACAGAATGATGAGAGAGGAGACACAGCCGATCTGCTCCTTCTCCCCTCTCCTGTGTGTGTGTACCGTGGGAAGTGTGAGCAGGTTAGCTTCACACTTGACTTCCCTCGAAGCACACACAGGAGAGGGGAGAAGGAGCAGATCGGCTGTGTCTCCTCTCTCATCATTCTGTGCGAGAGAGGGAGGAGGGGAGAGAGAGCTATCAGTGCCAGCTCTGACGTCACTTGTTGCTAGATGTGAGGTGGCTCTAGCAACCAGTGGCCGGGAGTAGACTCAGGAGGTGGAGGAGGAGCCGGAGCCAGCAATACGGCAGCTCAGTCCATACCTGTCCCCTGCATTCCCAGTGTCCGTTTTTTTAATTGGGGGGCACAGTATAATGTTGGGGGGCCATGGCCCCCTCAGCCCCCCCGCCAGTGACGCCACTGCCCCCAGGTCCTTTTCCATCCTAGATTCCCCCAGAGGTTCTCCCCCCAGTGTATAGATTGCATTCATATTTTTGCCACCCAAATGCATTATTTTACATTTTTCTACATTGAACCTCATTTGCCATGTAGTTGCCCACCCCATTAATTTGTTCAGATCTACTTGCAAGGTTTCCACATCCTGCGGAGAAGTTATTGCCCTACTTAGCTTGGTATCATCTGCAAATACAGAGATTGAACTGTTTATCCCATCCTCCAGGTCGTTTATGAACAAATTAAATAGGATTGGTCCCAGCACAGAACCCTGGGGGACCCCCCTACCCACCCCTGACCATTCCGAGTACTCCCCATTTATCACCACCCTCTGAACTCGGCCTTGTAGCCAGTCAATCCATGTAGTCACCCTATCGTCCATGCCAACGGACCTTATTTTGTACAGTAAACGTTTATGGGGAACTGTGTCAAATGCTTTTGCAAAATCCGGATGATGATACCGTTCTCGTACTAAAATCTTGTATATAGTCCCTTATCATCCCCTCCAAGAGTTTACATACTATTGGTGTTAGGCTAACTGGTCTGTAATTCCCAAGGATGTATTTTGGGCCCTTTTGAAATACATGTGACTTGGTATCAGCCTCTTGCAATGCTTGTACAGCAGAGCTCAGACTGGTGATAGGAGGAGAGAAGAAAGCAATGGTTTATACCACAATTATACTTTTTAGTGTATATTAAAATGGGACAAATGATAGAAAAACATGTTTACTGTTAGCCACAGCCACTGACCACCAATGCTAAGGAAAGGGGGTATTGTTGCATCCAGCCACTGATCAACAATGCTAGGGAAGGGGGTATTGTTGCAACCAGCAACTGACCACTAATGCAAGGGGGGTAATGCTGCATCCAGCCACTGATCACCATCCTTGCCTGTGTTCCAGTTTACAGAATATGTTACCCCAACATTTCATATTCCTACTGGCTACTGTACCGTGTACTTGTATGAGAAAGTCTCCGGTTCTCTTTGTATTACTTCCTTTGTGTGAAAAGCCCCAGTGATCCTGCTTTCCTGTTAAAAACTGACCACACTAGGCATGAGAGCACAGCGTGGTCAGTTTTCTGGCTGTGCTGGGAACTCAGCCTGCACTCCTTCAGTGATCAGACTTGTCCTGACACGCCACCCCCCTCCCCCATCCTTCCTGTACAGCCATTCCCTGGAAAGACCAGGGTAATGCTGTTTCTCCACCCTCACCTCACTACGCAGCTGAGATCAGAGGGTATGTGATTACATTTTGAAAAAAAAGTATTTTTAATGTTTTTTATATCTATACGCAAATGTTTTACCTTTCATTTCTATTTTAACCGCTTCAGCCCCGGAAGATTTGGTTGCTGAATGACCAGGCCATTTTTTGTGATTCGGCACTGCGTCAATTTAACTGACAATCACGCGGTCCTGCGACGCTGCACCCAAACAAAACTGACGTCCTTTTTTCCCGCAAATAGAGCTTTCTTTTGGTGGTATTTGATCATCTCTGCATTTTTTATTTTTTGCGCTATAAACAAAAAACGATTTGTTATTATTATTATTATTTTTTTACTAGTAATGGCGGCGATCTGTGATTTTTATCGGGACTGCGACATTACGGCAGACACATCGGACACTTTTGACACATTTTTGGGACCATTGTCATTTATAAAGTGATCAGTGCTATAAAAATGCACTGATTACTGTAAAAATGTCACTGGCAGGGAAGGGGTTTACACTATGGGGCGATCAAGGGGTTAAATGTGTTCCCTAGTGTGTGTTCTAACTGAAGGGGGGAGGGGACTGTCTAGGGGAGATGACAGATTGCACAGGATCTGTCTCTTCTCCCCTCAGAGAACTGGGATCTGTGTGTTTATACACACAGATCCCGGTTCTCGCTGTGTCATGATCGATCGCGACATCGCGCCCACCAGGCACTCACATTGGCTCCGGGGGCGAGCAGCGGGCACTCGCGTGCGGCCACAGGGCGAAGCAACGTACCATAACGCCGTTTCGTCCAGCCATGCCATTCTGCCGCAGTAAAACTGTGGCAGCTGCTCAGCAAGTGGTTAAGCTGTATTATTTGTTTTACAAGGTGAGGGGTCATATATACTTTAAGCTGGTGCCGTAATTGCTGCCCCAGGTTTCCTGTTTCAGGGTGGCTCCTTTCTCTTGCAGCATCCTATGGAGCCACCCTTGCATGCAGGGACTAGAGTTGTGTTTCCTTGCTCTGTGTGCATCAATAGAAACACACAGCCGTGTAGTCTAGGATGGCAAGGCACTCCCGTGCTCCTCCTTTCTCCTAACAGGCTGACTCCAGACTGCACTGTTAACACTTTCCGCTGAAGACTGGAAGTTAAAGTGTTACTAAACCCACGGCCCTGCATTCACTATATCTGGTCACCCCAGGACCCTGCAGTCACTATATCTGGTCTTCTCAGGACCCTGCAGTCACTATAGCTGGTCTCCCCAGGACCCTGCATTCACTATATCTCGTCTCCCCAGGAGCCTGCAGTCACTAAATCTGGTCTCCCCAGGAGCCTGCATTCTCTGTATCTGATCTCCCCAGGACCGGAGATTCACTATATTTGGTCTCCCTAGGAGCCTGCAGTCACTATATCTGATCTCCCCAGGACCTGACATCCACTATAGCTGGTCTCCCCAGGAGCCTGCATTCACTATATCTGGTCTCCCCAGGAGCCTGCATTTACTATATCTGATCTCCCCAGGACCTGACATCCACTAAATCTGGTCTCCCCAGGAGCCTGCATTTACTATATTTGATCTCCCCAGTAGCCTGCATTCACTATATCTGGTCTCCCCAGGACCCTGCATTCACTATATCTGGTCTCCCCAGGAGCCTGCATTCACTATATCTGGTCTCCCCAGGAGCCTGCATTCACTATATCTGGTCTCCCCAGGAGCCTGCATTCACTATATCTGGTCTCCCCAGGACCCTGCATTCACTATATCTGATCCCCCCAGGAGCCTGCATCCACTATAGCTGGTCTCCCCAGGAGCCTGCATTCACTATATTTGATCTTCCCAGGACCCGAGATTCCCTATATCTGGTCTCCCCAGGACCCTGCATTTACTATATCTGGTCTCCCCAGGACCCTGCATTCACTATATCTGCTGTCCCCAGGACCCTGCATTCACAATATCTGGTCTCCCCAGGACCCTGCATTCACTATATTTGGCCTCCCCAGGACCTGACATCCACTATAGCTGGTCTCCCAGGAGCCTGCATTCATTATATCTGGTCTCCCCAGGAGCCTGCATTTACTATATCAGGCCTTTCATTCACACTAGTGGCAAGTGTGAATGTTCCCCTTACATTAATGGCCAATGTAAATCCCTCCTAACATTGGTGGTTACTGTGAATGCTTCTATTACATTAGTGGTCAGTGTAAATCCCCATTACATTAGTGGTCAGTGCAAATCCCCATTACATTAGTGGTCAGTGTAAATCCATCCTTACATTGGTGGTTACCATAGGTGTGCGCAGCCTATTGCATTAGGGTGTGCACCCCAAAGCTCAAACACATATGTGTGTGTGTGTGCATGTGTATATGTACTGATGGTGTCAGTAGAGCAGAGGTTGGGGTCATAAGGACAGAGATTGGTGTCAGTAGGGCAATGGACAGTGTCAGTAGCCTTATTTTTATTATTTTTAAAGATTTTATTTTTTAAATTTTTTTATTTGATGAAATATCAGTGGTCTAAACACTGGGAAATATGCACCACACAAGGCGATTAGGGTGTGCCTAGGCACACCTGGCACACCCTGTGCGCACGCCTATGGTGGTTACTGTGGTGAATGCTTTTATTACATTAGTGGTCAGTGTAAACCCCTATTACATTGGTGTTTAAACTCCTCTTTATATTGGTAGTTGGTAAAAAAATCAGCATTGCCATTGATCACACCGTCCCCCCCCCCAGCACTGCCACTGATCCCAGGAGTCCTAGGATCCCTAGGAATTTTCTGTCTATTGATGGGTCCCCTCACCTCCCCAACTCATAGTGATGATGTGCTGTAACCTCTAGCAACCAATCAGTGAGCAGTATTACTGTACAGTAATCTCTAGCAACCAATCAACAAGCATAAATCCTGTGCTGTAACCTCTAGCAACCAGTCAGTAAGCGGTAATGATATACTGTAACCTTTGGCAACCTATCGCTGCCTGATCTGATACAGTAAACGGATTTTGAGTCTAGCTGCTATTTATCGTATGTCTCAGAGCATGTGGAGAGCGAAATTGCATGGGGGGGGGCAAGAAAATTTTTGCCTAGGGTCCAATCAGTATTAAAGATGGCCCAGACTCCATGCCTTCCCCCCAGTCTAAACAGTGATCTGCCTTGTTTACATAGACAGATTTCAGTTCTGTGTCTCTGCTTGACGATCGGCAGGCGCCGGAGGACATTGAATACTCGGCAGCCACTGATCAACTCAGCTGTGTGTGATCGAGAGGAAGCGAACCGCAGGCAGTGTGCATGTGCACCTCCCAGTGGCGTAGCGTGGGGGTGCGGGGGGTGCTGTGGCCCCGGGGGCAAAATTTAGGGGGGCGCAATTTCATGCCAGTAGAGTCACTACTGGCTGCCTCCTCCTAATTTAAATTTCCTGTGTCCCCCGCGCTCGGGCCGCCATGTTCAGTGTCCGGTTCCCTGTGATTAGGCGTATGGGGGTCATGTGTGGACAGGGCTAGCCTGTCCGTGATTGCGGTTGCTCCTGAAGTCCCGCCTCCGCACATGACCCCCATACGCCCAATCACAGTGCACTGGGAAACACTGAACATGGCGGCCGGATCGCAGGGGAGACAAGCACTGGAAAGTGTAAACCGCCGGGGCCGCTGTCTTCTCCTGCTCCTCCTATCCTCCGGAGTCCGCAGGTGAGGAATGGATGGCGGGAGGGGGGGGGCTGGAGAGAGAGGCGCCTTATATATAGTGCAATAAATGACTATAATATGTGAAAATGTATAACAATATAAAGTGCAAATGGCAAATTTCCTTATTTGTGTAATCACATTATTAGCTTACTGGGAGTTATTTTTCGACTATTTTTTGCACCTTCTTTTCATTGCCATTTGCACTTTATATTGTTATACATTTGCACAGATTATTGTCATTTATTGCACAATTACTTTGCACAATTAATTGTTGTTTGCGCAGTATTTACCTTTGATGCACATTAGTTTGCACATGCGTTTTTGCCACTGATGCATGTTCTTATTCACTAATTGATGTTCCTACCTCCACGGTTTGGATTTATTGGCGTATATGTGAATTTAGTCACCTTCCTAGGACACCATTGAACATCGTTCAGAAAGCTGATTACTGTTTTTGCACAACAGTATTGTTATAGCATTGGTTTGTTAATCATTTGCTATACAATTTATATGAGAGATTAATTTCAAGAACACTATTTATTTTGGATCCTTCCCTTTGGAATATCCAAGTAATTGTTTTATATATTAGGTTATTTTGTGATAAGATTATTGATTGCACGTTTTAGCTATTTTTTTTAGTTTTTATGGCTATAATTCATGAAGCGTCACAATTATTTGGTTTTTATTAGTAAGTGCCGGTTCACACAGGGGCGACTTGTCAGGTGACCTAGTCAGCTGACAAGTCGCCTCCCGTTCTGTACTACGGAACCATTCTAATAGGAGCGACGCAAGTCGCTCCGACTTAGAAAAAGGTTCCTGTAGTATTTTTGGGGCGACTTCAGGCGACTTGCATTGACTTCTATACAGAAGTCGTTTTGCAAGTCGCCGCTGAAGTCGTGTGCAGGTAGCCTCGGTGAGGCGACCTGCAAGTCGTGCCGCCCCTGTGTGAATCGGCACTAAGCGCCACATTACCTGCTATTACTATCCAGTATAGTATAGTGGACAGTGTAGTGGTCAAAATAGTGTAGTGGACAGTGTAGTGTAGTGGTGTGGACAGTATAGTGGTCAGTGTAGTGTTGTGGTCAGTATAGTGGACAGTGTAGTGTAGTGGACAGTATAGTATAGTGGCCAGTGTAGTGTAGTGTAGTGGACAGTATAGTTGTCAATGTAGTTCTCAGTGTAGTGAACAGTATAGTATAGTGGTCAGTGTAGTGTAGTGGACAGTATAGTATAGTGGTCAGTGTAGTGTAGTGGACAGTATAGTATAGTGGTCAGTGTAGTGTAGTGGACAGTATAGTATAGTGGTCAGTGTAGTGTAGTGGACAGTATAGTGGGCAGTGTAGTTCTCAGTGTAGTGGACAGTATAGTGTTCAGTGTAGTGTGTAATGGTCAGTAAAGGAATCAGGTTGGTCAGTGTTGAAATCAAGTAGGTTAGTGTAGTGGTCAGTATAGGAATCAGGTAGGTCAGCACTTTTGTATTTGAAAGGACTCAGGAGTGCTAAAAGTCCGCAGGTTAGGGGGGGGCGCAGATTACTTGCCTTGCCCCGGGTGCTGACAACCCACGCTATGCCACTGGCACCTCCTACCTGGAAGTGTCAGATCGTGTCTATATATGTGATCCGATGCACGGGTGCTGCCGTGTAGCAGTAAAACTATTATAGGGCAGACTTAAAAAAGTTGGTTAAAGTTTTTTTTTTTTCAGTTTTGACAGGAATGCTTACTAGCAGTGTGCAGCAATACTAAGGGGCCCATGTATAAAAAAAAACCCTAGAATTTTCTAATTCTCCCTTCGCTATATAGGTAATCATTTGTCTAATTTCCTCACAATTCAATCAAGGTAAATACACCCCAATCCAATGTACACTAGATTACCAAAAGTATCGGGACACCTGCCTTTACACACACATGAACTTTAATGACATCCCAGTCTTAGTCCGTAGGGTTCAATATTGAGTTGCCCACCCTTTGCAGCTATAACAGCTTCAACTCTTCTGGGAAGGCCGTCCACAAGGTTTAGGAGTGTGTCTATGGGAATGTTTGACCATTCATCCAGAAGAGCATTTGTGAGGTCAGGTACTGATGTTGGATGGGAAGGCCTGGCTCGCAGTCTCCGCTCTAATTCATCCCAAAAGTGTTCTGAGGGGTTGAGGTCAGGACTCTGTGCAGGCCGGTCAAGTTCCTCCACCCCCAAACTCGCTCTTCCATGTCTTTATGGACCTTACTTTGTGCACTGGACCAAACCATTTGGTGGAGGGGGGGATTATGGTGGGGGGGTTGTTTTTCAAGGGTTGGGCTTGGCCCCTTAGTTCCAGTTAAGGGAACTCTTAAGGCATCAGCATACCAAGACATTTTGGGCAATTTTGTGCTCCCAACTTTTTGGGAACAGTTTGGGGACGACCCCTTCCTGTTCCAACATGACTGCACACCAGTGCACAAAGCAAGGACCATACAGGGGGCATTCCAGTGCGCTTGTGCGCCGCAACGTACCAGTAACCACAGCAGCCAATCATAAATGATTTTTTTATGATCTGAATTCAGTGAAATGCGATCTGATTGGCTGCTTTGGATTGCTGCACCCTCAAAGCACAGGACTGTTTTAACTCAGCCTGCAATACAACCGACCCAATGGAAGCAAAATCAGCTGAGAAAATGATTCAGAGACAAGGTGGGTCCGTTTTGCTCACACATCTTTATTGGATCATAAATTCCAAGACACGTGTACATAATAAAAGAGCGGATGGCGAATGCTGCGGTCCCGTCATGGGAGAGGTCTTTTAGTTGCTGGCGATTTTCTGCAAGAAAAGGGAAAACGTCAGAAACCTTTTATATAACTAATATAATATATCACATATTTTTTTTAAATATTATATTACATAATATATTACTAACCAATCCGCGACTGCTGCTCCTCTCTGCCAATCCCTTCACTTGCTTCCCCTACCCCGCCATATAAAATACTAACCACCACATACAAGGTCTTCCACAATATCGCCCCCCCAACTCAACCAATACTAACTATTAAGTTATAGATCTTGGAATTTCCTTTCAAATTTGGCTGTTAGTGACCGTAACAACCACAAATTTATCCCAAGTTACGAATTATCCGAAATAACGAATGCCGTATCATTTTTTTTTTTTGCTTCACAATAAGAGAAAAAAAAAAACATCTTCAAAGTTGCGGTCACGTTCTGTATATTAAATGATGCAAATCCTCAAACAATCCATGTTAATTCCAGGTAGTGAGGCAACAAAACACGAAAAATGCCAAGGGGGGGGGGGGGGGTGAATACTTTTGTGAGGCACTGTATATATCTGAAAATGTATCAATCCTGATGTACTGATGGGCCTATCTCATTTCTTGAGGCCCAAAAATGCCAGGACAGTACAAATACCCCCCCAAATGACCCCTTTTTGGAAAGTAGACAGTCCAAGGTTTTTAGCAAGAGGCATGGTGGGTTTTTTGAAGTAATTTTTTGTCATAATTTTTTGGAATATTAAGGAATTGATGAAAAAAAAATTCACTTTTTTTTTTTTTTTTTTACATACTGTCACCAGTAAAGTACAGTGTCATCATATAACTGGTATGGTGGTGATCGGGGACACTGACTGGTGACAGTACAGGGGGAAAAAAAATATATCTCTCTCTCTATATATATATATATATATATATATAGAGAGAGAGAGAGAGAGAGAGATATAGAGAGATATCTCTCTCTCTCTCTCTCTCTCTCTCTCTCTCTCTCTCTCTCTGTATATGTATATATATATATATATATATATATATATATATATATATATATATATATATATATATATATATATATGTAGAGAGAGAGAGAGAGAGAGAGAGAGAGAGATCTATATATATATAGATAGATAAATATCTATCTATATATGTAGATAGATAGATAGATAGATAGATAGATAGATAGATAGATAGATAGATAGATAGATAGATAGATAGATAGACAGATCAATATATATATCTTTTTCTGTTTTATTTTTTTTTTTTATTACATCTTTTTCTTTTCGGTCGCTCGCCCCCCCCCCTTTTATATAGTTATTATTTCAGATTTTCAAATTGTCATTGTTATGTTTGAGATTTTCGTTCTTATTTTCAGATTGTCGAAGTTTTGGATTTTCAAGTTTCCAAATTTTTGAATTTAAGAATTTACGAATTTATTCCAGATAACGAATTTCGATCATAACGAATGACCCGAAAAATGAAAAAAAAAAACTTAAAACAAATAAAACGAAAACAAACTTTTTTTTTTTTGGCAGTCCACATCTCTACAACATAGCCATGTTTATGTTTCTCCAGACATCCAATCAGAATGGTGAAGCATGGCTTCCTTCTCACTGCACAATCATTTTGTGGTGAGTATGACCCCTTATTAGAGGACAAGACCTTATTGTATTTTTTTTTTTACTCCAGTTGGATACAAAAGACACAAATTTGCACTGAATAACACAACCTTTCCCTTTTTGTTTTACGCAAGCAGAAGAGGAAGCAGCGGCACAGATAGGCAATCATTTGTGCAAGGAGCTGACTGTTGCCGCCAGTCGGACTTACACTATTGATCCAGTCGATGTAGGCGGAGACTCTGGTGAAGACGGTTGGCTTCTTCTCGTAGTTGCAGCTGACGCCAGAGCCGAAGCTGACAATGCCGTGCACTTGCCAGGATCCATCGTCGGACTTAACGTTCAGGGGACCACCGGAATCACCCTACGGAGTACAATGAAATCATTACACCTCCCTGATAATGAGCTGTATAAAGATACGGAATCTATAAAACTATACTCAAAAAATATATCTTGTAAGGATTATCAAAACACGAGAAAAAGGCTAAAATTGTGTTTTGGCTGGAGAAAATGCTGCTTTGGTTTCGCTCCAGTGTTGCTCTTGCAATCAATAAGGCTTAGGCAGTTGATCATGTGATCTCTGCTGGATCGGAGTTCAGATAGGCTGATTCGCTATCCAATGGAAATGTACTAAGGAGAAAGCGAGACTTACGTTGCATGCAGAGACAATGCCGTCACCGCCAGCGCAGACCATGGTGTCCCTGACCTGCCAGCCCCACCAGTCAGACTTGGAGCAGGTAGGGTAATCCACCACTGGGAGGAGAGCCTGTTGCAGGTTATCAGCGATGGGTCCACCAGCTGAAAAACAAAGCACACAATGATAAGTGACCATCGAGAGTGGGGGAGACCGCTACCGATAACTGTAGGATCAACCAAAATTCAACCTATCCTGACTGACTATAAGGGGGGGGGTTGTAAGGCTGGCAAAGCTGTCTCTGTAGAAGGTGATATTTAAAGCCTAACTGCATCCAAATTTTTTCTTAAAGTAGGGAAGAGTTGGAAGGGGAAGAAGAAGAATGAAAGCAAAAGAAGAGGAAGAACATGTTTGAAAGGATAGAAAGAACAGAAAAGAAATGGAGGGAAAGAAGAAAATGAGGAAGTGAAGAATAGAAGGGAAAAGGAAAAAGGAGAGAAGAGAAAAAAACATGAAATGGAGGAAAAGAAGAAAAGAATAGAATCGTTTTCGTTTAATTCGTTTTTCTTTTTGTTTTGTTTTTTCATTTTTTGGTTCATTCGTTATGATCGCAATTTGTAAATGCGTAAATTTGAAAAAAATCGTAAATTCGAAATTAGAAAATCAGAAAATTTGAAAATCTGAAATAATAACTAACTAATAATAGCTTAAATATTATTAGAAATTATAATAAATAACAATAATGATAATAAAAATGTTATTATTATTATTATTTATTATTAATTCGTTCCATTCCATTTGCTTAGATGCGGCATTTGTTATTTCTGATAATTCGTAACTTTGGATAAATTCGTATTTGTTACGTTCACTAACAGCCAAATTTGACAGGAAATTCCAATACCTATAATTTAATAGTTAGTAATAGTTAAGTTATTATTTGTTAGTTAATTTCAATTTACAAATTTCAGAATTTATACATTTTCTTTCGAATTTATTAATTTTACAATTTTTTTTCAAATTTTCAAACATTCAGGAAAAGTTTGTTAAACGGGTTTTCGTTAATTCGATATATTTCCGAATGAACTAATTTGTCGAAATTAGTTAAAAAAACAAATTCAGAGAAAAACGAATTGCACATGTCTAGAAGAGAAGAGATACAAATGAAATGGAGGGTAGTACCGGTAATACTGAAAGGAAGGAAAGAAAAGAAAGGAAAGAAGGGAAGAAGGGATAGGAATGGAAGGGAGGGGAAGAATAATAATAAAATGGAGGGAAAGAACAAAAGAATATAAAGGAAATGTAAGAAAGGAAGAAAAGGAGAGAAAGGAAATGGTGGGAAGGAAGAAAAAAAATAGAAAGGAAGGAAGAGGAGAGAAGAGAAATGGAAAACCGGAAGGAAAGAATTGAAAGGAAATACAAGAATGGAAGAAAAACAGAAGTAAGGAAAACAAAAGGAAAGAAATAATAGAAAGGATAGAGAAGGAAGGAAAGAATCGAAAGGATAGAGAAGGAAGGAAAGAATATAATAGAAATGGAAGGAGGGAGCAAAGGAAATTGAAGGAAGAAATAAGGAATATAAATAAAATGAAAGAAAAGAAAAAAAAGGAAATGGAGGGAAAAAGGAAAAGAATAGAAACAAAATCGAAAGAAGTAAGAAAGGAAGGAAGAAAGGATCATATGAAGTTGGGGAAGTTGAGCCATTGGTTCAAAGTGCCATAGAGACAAGATATTCTAGGTAGAAAAAGCTCTAAAACCTAAACTATTTATTTTTATTTTATAACAGGAGGCATTTCCTGTCAGTGTTCCTTTGGGGCAACTTACCCTCATTTCCTGTTCTGCAGCCACAACAGGAAGAGAGAGGAACTCTCTCCAAAGTGAAGGGAAATCCTCTATTAGAAAGTTGTCACTGGAAGAGGTGTCCTCATTAGATTTTTTGCTCCAGTGATAAATGTAAAATTTTGGATTTCCTATCACTTTCTGTACCAGAGACAAGGATACCAAGATATACAGAGGGTGTGAATCTCCCCAGAGGGGACACAGCAATAACAAAAACACGACAGAGGTTCTAACTCTTCAACACTCCATTCAAAACTAAAAGATAGATTATGCCTTTTGGATATGCTTGAAAAAAAAAGTAGCTGCCTTCCTTAGGAAGGACTTTTAATGGCTGACGGGTTCACTTTAAATACCAGAATTAGCGCTATAAATTTGAATTCCTATTTTAAGGTGAAGACATCACTTACTGTACAGACGACCCCATCCAGTCACAAAGCTGTTTGAATTATTGGCCAAGAGGACGCCGCTAGGGGGCAGGCAGGCGGGCTGAATGTTGTCACTGAGTGGTGCGGGTTGGGACAGCTTGATCAGAGCGATGTCGTTGCTGAAAGAACACGCATACATCAATCACATGGGTATTGTGGGTTTAAACGAGTAAATTGGACCCAATAAAAGCTTACGCTGTGTCTTCATGTAGTACTGGAAATTTAAGTAATCAGTCAGCAGCACTTCTCAAGTGATATTTTTGCTTTGCAGTAATGTTCAGAATGAAGGAACCCAGCTTGGAAAAATTAAGTTTGCAAACCAGGGCTTACCAGATTGAGAGTTAGGGAGAGTATTATAGAGAGGGTTAGTGTTAGGGTTACATTTAGGATTTATTGTTAGGATTACAGGAAGAATTTAGTGTTAGGATTACAGGAAGAATTTAGTGTTATTGCAGCAGGGAGGGTTAATGTTAGAAATACAGAGGATTTAGTGTTAGGGTTAAAGAAAGGATTAGCATTACGGTTACTTAGAGGAGCTAGTGTTAGGGTTAAAGAGAGGGTTGGTGTTAGAGTTCCAAGGAAGGTTGGTGCAAGGGTTACATGGAGGGTTAGGGTTAGATTTACAGGGAGGGTTAATGTTATGGTTACGGGGTGGGTTGGTGTTAGGATTACAGGGAAGGTTTATATGAGGGTTACATGGAGGGTTGGTGTTAGGATTACAGGGAGTGTTTGTATGAGGGTTAGGATTATACTTACAGGGAGGGTTAGTGTTAGGGATACAGGGAGCATTAGTGTTAGAATTATAGGGAGGCAGGGTACCAGTAGCATTTGTGTGAGGGTTACAGGGAGGGTTAGTGTTATGGTTACAGTTGGGTTGGTGTTAAGGTTACAGGGAGGGTTTGTATGAGGATAACAAGGAGGGGGTTAGGGATACAGGGAGTATTAATGTTGGAATTATAGGGAGGGTAATTAGAGATACAGGAAAGCTTAGTGTTAGGGTTACCAGGAGCATTTGTGCGAAAGTTACTTGAAGGGTTAGATTTACAGGGAACGTTAGTGTTAAGGATACAGGGAGTGTTAGTATTGAAATTACAGGGAGGGTTACTGTTAGGGTTACAGGGAGGGACAGCTTTAGGATTACAGAGAGGGCTAGTTTAAAGGGTAGGGTAGTTTGTGGGTACAGGTAGTTAGCATTAATGTCATTGGGAAGGTTGGTGGTAGGGCATCTGATGTTGATTGTATGCACAGGGGAGGAATACGTAAATGCAGCCCATCACAAATTGGGGTTACTTGATAAGTTAGTATTAGGATTATTATTAGGTTAGTGTTAGGATAGTATTAGTATTAAAGGAATGGTTAGTGAGGTCACAAGTCTAGTTGGGACTGAAGACCAGGACCATCAACAACTAGACACACGATAGTGAGCACAGAGGGGAAGAACATAAATGCAGCTCATCACAAATTGGGGTTACTTGATAGGTTAGTATTAGGATGGTGTTAGTATTACAGTAATGGTTAGTGTTGAGGTCACAAGTCTAGCTGGGACTGAAGACCAGGACCTTCAACAACTAGACACACCAAAATGAGTACAGGGGAGAAGAACGTAAATGCAGCCCATCACAGATTGTGTATTCCAAAAGTCATGTCATACTCACAGGATAAGAAAAGAGCTCCATTTTTCATGGACAATGATCTTCTCAGCGGAAATGGCAATAGAACCTTCTTCATCTGCAGTCTGCAGGCTGTGTTTGCCCAGATAAACCCTGTATGTATTTGCAGAGCTGGACAAAACACAAGTGAAATTGGATGAGTGCTTTGGAGGTGAATCTGTACATTGGTGTCATCCAACCTAGGACGACCTCCCCTAACGTAAAATCATTTATTTCCTGATAGGACTCTACAGTTTCCCTAGACTGAGGTGTTACATGGACAATGATAAGCATAACAGAACACTCTCCCTAATTACCTGCATGCGATGGCATTTGAGGTTGCTCTAAACTGTATTTTCCATGACATGCCGTTAAAATAAAACTAGTGCAGTGTGCCAGGCAGGGCACAGGTCCCCAAATAGGCATGGATGCAAGGAAGCAAAGAGGCAAATTGCATAGCAGTTCTGAATAATTAGCATTTTTTAATAAATTGTAGCTTTCCTCTTCTCTATTGCTAGTGAAGCAGTTACAGAAAATGAACCATATGTACTAAAAAATGGAAAAGGTTCTTTTTAGTTTTTGGGATTATTACTTTTATTTTTAGCATCTGAAAGTTACCTGATGCAGTGGGCGGCGGTCAGGACCCAGTTTTCAGAGATCAGAGTGCCACCACAGGTGTGTCCCCAGTTCCCGCTGGATCCCTGGTACTGAAGGGAGATCTGAAGGAGACAATTAAGATTGAATTTATTATTATTGTGCAAAATCCTCTATGTCAGTTTGCTACTGATATGCAAAGGTGACTTCAGTGACATATTAAACAGGAGGCTTTCAGGTGATTCTAGAAATGTAATTGATGCTCTCCAAAAAGGAGAGAAGGGACTTCAAGGTAAGAGTAATTTTGCATTGTAATGAATGCCCCACAGACTTTATTTTTTTCAGAATCTCATGACTTGCTGGGCCAGAGCATGGCTCTAAAGTGATGAGCCTTGAACTAGTAAATTAGCCGAGGGAACATGAACATTTAAAAGCATTCACATCTTTCATAAAACTGTATATGCAGAGAGCATTTAGTCAGACAGCTTTGTGATACAATAGGAAACAATTGAAAATTGAGGTGACTGGTGACTCTAATACAATTCTCAAAGGACAAAAAAAGGAGAAAACTGGAACTTGGGTGGACTGCTGACCCCATTACAGCCCTCAAAGAACACAAAAGGAGAAAACTGGAATTTGGGGTGACTGTTGACCCCATTACAGCCCTCAAAGAACACAACAGAAGAAACTGGAACTTGAGGTGACTGCTGACCCCATTACAGCCCTCAAAGAACACAAATGGAGAAACTGGAACTTGGGATGGCCGCTGACTTCATTACAACCCTCAAAGGACACAATAGGAAACGGTGGAACATGAGGTGACCGTTGACCCCATTACAGCCCTCAAAGGACAGAATAGGAGAAAATTAGAACTTGGGGTGACTGTCGACCCCATGACAGCCCTCAAAGGACAGCAGGAGAAAGGAAGAAAGTCATATTAAAAACATACTTGACGTGCCTGGATATACTATAAGGATATTTTTAAAGCATACACATGTATCAAGGCATGGACACAATCAGCCAAAACTGATTATTATTTGCACTCATAAAACATCCATGCTACTCTTTTTGAAGGGAATAAGCTGAGAGACTAATGAAAAGAGTGGTTAGCTTTTTTTTTAGTAGTACATATTAACTATAGAGTATCAAGTCTCTTGCAATCTTTTTCTTAGCTATCTGCACATCACTATTTCTACAAAAAGTTGTCATTTCAATGCATTGCCCTTGCCTGGCTATGAACAAGCTAAAAATGTCCAACATGTCCAATCATTTATCCATTAATTATTCTCCACTCTTATATTTACAAAATCCATAGAACTCTAAGAGGGTCACCCATTAATTAGTTTTAAATTGTGTATGCATGGCTTTAACCAATCAGCAATCTGCGTTTATTGGTCTTGAGTGACTTGCACAAAATCATTTCTGCTAAAGAATATTTAGATTACTAGAACGATTTTTCCAACTAAGTGGAAATGTGTGTGTCTCTCTGTTGATTGAGAAATTGTTGCATTTCATCTCCTTATAACATCTGCAAAATGTTATTGTCTGAGGTCCTCCACTTTTTCACTACCGTGCAACTACCTATCTTCAACAGCTATTCTCAAAGTACGAAGAAGTTTCACAAAGCATTAAAGGAGGATATATTTCAAGAGAGAACTTAGCTGGAAGTGTTTGTAACTTTTAGAAATAGTCTTTATTGAGCATACCTGCCATGGCCAGCTGTGTGGTACTGTATCCTCTCCATTAACTACCCTGGCAACGCTGGGTGCCACAGCTGGCACACCACAGCTGTAGGCTACAGAGAAAAAGAAAATATAATAAATAGTTATATTTACAAAAAATGTATATACACTAAAAGTTTTTTTCTCAGAGACTAGGTGCAGGAACTCCCCCTTTCTGAGTCACCCCTTTTATCCACCCCTACCAACCTCTGATCACCGTTCCTTGGTTCCACCCCCTACCACCTATTACTGCCCTTTTATAGAATACAGAACCAAGTATCATTTTGTGGTGATAAGTAATTTGTATGGAATTTGTTAATGATAACAAAAAAAGCAGTAAAATAGATTTCTTGTAGCCAGTAATAATAGAGCCCCCTCCAGCAACAACAGATTCCCTCAACAACAATGAACCACCCAAAACAAACCCCCCTTCTCCTGGCAGCAACAACATTTCTCCCTACAGCCAGCATCAATAGACTCTCCAGCAGCCTGCAGCAACAGACTCCTCCATCAACAGTAGATCTCTCCTAGCAATAACTGACCCCCCCAGCAATGTAAGACCCACCCCTAACAACAATAGGTCCCCCACCAGCAACAATAGACCCCCTGCAAAAATAGATCCCCTACAGCTAGAATAGATCCCGCAGCAGCCAGCATCAATAGACCCTGCAGCACCCCTTACCATTACATACAGTCACTGTTGGAGGTATCGTAACTGCATTCCCCCTGAAAAAAGTCCTGTATATACTGTATATATACACTGGGTGCACCAATAGGGTTGATTATACTGATACTCTGTGCTTCTTTTCTGAAACCACACAAGGGTGGATAAGCCCTCACTACTAGACCTGGACTGCTACAACTGGGAACCACGTGGTAATCCCACCGCCAAAATGTAGCCAATTGGTAATCCCACTGCCAAAATGTAGCCAATTTGTAATCCTCCTGCCAAAATTTAGCCAATTGGTAATCCCACCGCCAAAATTTAGCCAACTGGTAATTCCACCACCAAAGTTTTGCCAATTGGTTATCTCGCCGGCAAAATTTAGCCAATTGGTTATCCCTCCACCAAAATTTAGCCAAAGGGTTATTCCACTGCCAAAATTTAGTTAATTGGTAATCCCACCACCAAAATGTAGCCAATTGGTAATCCCACTGCCAAAATTTAGCCGATTGGTAATCCCACCACCAAAGTTTTGCCAATTGGTTATCCCGCTGCCAAAATTTAGCCAATTGGTTATCCCACCGCCAAAATTTAGCCAACTGGTTATTCCACTGCCAAAATTTAGCTAATTGGTAATCCCACTACCAAAATGTAGCCAATTGGTAATCCCACCACCAAAATTTAGCCAATTGGTAATCCCACCACCAAAATTTAGCCAATTGGTAATCCCACCACCAAAATTTTGCCAATTGGTTATCCCGCCGCAAAAATTTAGCCAATTGGTTATCCCACCGCCAAAATTTAGCCAACTGGTTATTCCACTGCCAAAATTTAGCTAATTGGTAATCCCACCACCAAAATGTAGCCAATTGGTAATCCCACTGCCAAACTTTACAGGCTCTGTCTGGCTAAACCTATGCCCTATCATTCAACTTTAAATGTGTCTTATTTTAATAGTATCTAGTAGGGGCGTGTTGTATAACAGAGTTCCCAAAAAATGCACAAGGACAAGTCTTTAACTTACCATAGCTAAGGCAGATTGCAAGTACCACGAACCTGAACATTGTGCCTGTGACGTGTAGAATAACTCGTCTAACACCTTATATACACAAACTGGCTGATTTTCCAAGACCACCTGCAGCAGGTATGATAATAGTGGCCAATAGGAACAGTCCAAATTTATGGTATGGAAAAAGTCTAGGGGATAATTTTACATTCAAAAGATAAGATTAAAGAGCTAAAAAGGTAAAGCAGGTGCAGGAATTCTGAGATATTCACAGAGGCCGATACCCCCAACTACATCCGAGTTACACCTGAAGTGAACTAGAGGAGCTTATTTACACCAAGGACATCCGCATAGTTGATGCTGGAGGTGAACATTTGTTTTAAGGAGAATCGTAAACTGGAGTTCCAGCTAAAACTATTTTTATTTTTTTATTTTTAGTTTTTATGGAGGAAGTAAATCTAGAACTGAAATATCACATTGTAATATCCAAGTCCAAATGTCTCCTTCTCACCCTGTCTAGTGGTTGTTGGTTACACTGGGGTTGATCTATTAAAAGTGGAGTGTGAAAAATCTGGTGCGGTTGTTCATGGTAGCCAATCAGCTTCTAACTTCAGCTTGTTCAATAAAGTTTTGACAATAAAACCTATGCAGAACTGCACCAGATTTTGCACTCTCCAGTATTAGTAAATCAACCCCACTGCTCCTTATCAGCTGGCTCTGCAAAACAAAGTGATCCATATATTAGTATTTTTTTTATATGATTTTATTATTGCGTATTTTTCCCATTACTAATTTAAATGTATATTCATATATTGTATTTCATTTTTTTTTATTTTTTTTTATCTTCAGCAGTTAAAAACAGTCTTAAACCCCCAAAAAACATTTATATTGCACATTACCAATTCTTAGATGTGGTGGCTGCATTCGTTTTCCTTCTTTTAGGCTTTTTTTTTCTTTCATTTTTTTACTGGTGATCCGGCAAGTAAGGTTTTTGCTTTTCTGTCCTGCAGATGTAGTAGTTAGGGTAAAAGAATAAACTATTGCAATAAGACCGTCATTTAACGGGACACACAACAGGGCCAGGAGAGTGGTAGGGAACACCAAGTGAAGTGGATGTAGCTCCTCTGAGATTAGATCCTAATGCACATACATAAAACAAACACAAGGGAGCACCTCCATCTAGGTGCAGCAATGTAATAAAAAGTATAAAAATGCACTCACTAGTTAATAGTGGATCCAGACTTGTAAAAAACCCATGTAGACTTCCATAGGATCACTGTGAGGCTGGAGAGCTCTTCAGGCAAGTGGCTGGCTGAAGCAGATTTTTTTTATCTTAATTTCTTATTTTTAGTTTTATTTCCATTACATATTTTCTTATTTTTTCATTCTTATTTGTATTTATTTTTTTCATTTTGATTTTATTTCCATTAGTATTTAGTTTAACTTAAATTATTATTTTTTTTTTCCCCATTATATATTTTCTTATTTTTTCATTCTTATTTGTATGTATTTTTTTTTATTTTTTTTTTTATTTCCATTATTATTTTTTATTTTTCATTTTTATTCTTATTTTTTTCATATTTTTCACCTTCTATTTTTTTCTTTATTTTATTGTTTTTTGCTCACATTTTTTTGTTTTATTTTTTGCCTTTGTTTTATACATATATGGTTAACTGGGCTTCTGCTTTTCGTGACCAGACTACCACACCTGACGCTCTTTCTGTCTAATTGTGCGCCAGATGATGATCAAGGCCTGTCATAAACCCATGTAGACCTCCATAGGATCATCATCACCGTGAGGCTGCAGAGCTCGACAGGCAAGCGGCTGGCTAAAGCAGAGTTCTCGGTGGAAGAACAGATGGCAGGCTTCAAGCTTGAGGCAACAGCGCCTTCAAGGTGTAGCAAGATGGCTGTTGCTGCTCTGGAGCCTCACTGTGATCTTATGGAGGTCTATATGGGTTAATGACAATTCTTGAGCCACTATTAATTAATGAGTGCATTTTTATTGTCTTTAATTCTTTTTAATAAATTGCTACACCTAGATGGAGGCGCCCCCTTGTGTTTGGTTTTATATCATTGACAGGGGTGCTTACAATGATCATCTTTATGTATGTATTCACCATGGTTTTCACTGAGGAAGGAAGTGAAGGGAAATCTCCCCAATTTGGATACAGCAGAGGAAGACTGACAGTGGTCTATCTCTTACACAACCCACATAAATCAGTTCCCACCATGTAAGGACTAGTTGGTTGTTGCTCGCTGTATTAAAGTGATACTTAAAACATACTGTTGAATTTACATTACCCCTTCTTCTTATGTAGATGGATGATGGCACTGTAGTTATTTTAACCACCCAACCTCCGGAAGGTCCCCCCCACCCTTCCTGTACCCAAAATAAATTTATATAATTTTCTTCACACATTTAGAGCTTTCTTTTGGTGGTATTTAATCACCACTGGGTTTTTTATTTTTTTAGTACATAAATTGAAAATTTAGAAAAGTTTTAAAGAAAAACCCTTGTTTTTCTTGTTTCTGTTCTAAAATTTTGCAAACAATTTCTTTGGTGAAAATAACCCAAATCAGTGTTTATTAATGAGTCTGTAGGAAAGTTATAGCGTCCACAAACTCTACTGGGATATATATCTGAAAATTGATCAATCCTGATGTACTGATGGACTATCTCATTTCTTGAGGCCCGAAAATGTCAGGACAGAACAAATGCCCTCCAAAATGACCCATTTTTGGAAAGTAGACAGTCCAAGGTATTTAGTAAGAGGCATGGGGAGTTTTTTTTTTGAATTGTCTCAATTTTTTGGGAAAATTAAGAAATTAAATAAAAATATTTATATGTCACCAGTGCAAAACAGCATCATCATATGACTGGTGACATTAAAAAAAAAAAAAAAATTAAATTGTATTCAATTTTTAAACATTTTGAAAAAAAAATTGTATATAGATATATTTTTTTTAACATACTGTTATCAGAATAGGTCAATCTCGCCATAGTGATACTGTACTACTCGGGGATTTTTTTTTTTTTACACTATTATTGCTTATAACAGTGATGATCACTGTTATAAGCATTCGTTTTAACTGTCATGAATGGAAGCCGTTCATAACAGCTTGCTTACTATTGTGACGTTGTGATTGGCTACAGCTAATCACATGGTACAGGGGGCCAGGTACCATGTGATAGCTGTGGGCCAATCGCAAGACCACAACAGCAAGCAAGCTGTCATGAATGGAAGCCAATCCGGATAGTTTTGCTTACATTGTAATCATGTGATCGCCATGATTGGTCATAACGAGCACGCTAACCCGGGCCGTTTCGTGTACCAGGGGGCGTGCCAGTGCGCGTGTGCAGCGTGACATACCAGTAACCACAGCAGCCAATCATAAATAATCTATAATCTGAACCCGGCGAAATGAGATGGGATTGGCTGCTTTGGATTGCTGCACCTTTACAGGACAAGGCTGTCTGAACTAAGCCTGCAACACAACCGAACCAAAAGAAGCAAAATCAACCGAGAAAATGATTCAGAGGCAAGGCAGATCTGTTTGCTCATTCATCTTTATTAATTCATAAATTCTAAGACTCATCTAGGATAGATAATAAAACAGCTGATGGAGAATGCTGCGGTCCCATCATGGGAGAAGTCTTTTAGTTGTTGGCCATTTTCTGCAAGAAAAGGGAATGTATATTAGAAACATATTATATTACACCCTATATGACATATGTAATCCAATGTTCTTCATCTATTCAAATGCTCCTTCCTTTCTCGCTTCTCTTTTCTTGTATTATTCTCTTGCTGACCTCCCCACGTACATGTACTACCGGGCGACAGGTATGTGATTTTGCACGCACAGTTCACAGACGGCTGCAGGACCATTTACAAGACGCAGCACGGCTTTCTCATGTGCAGCAGGGAGCCGGCTGTGAAGCTGCAAATGGTCACGGCCGGCCTCTCACAGTTAGTATGGTGGTGCTGGGAAACCAAAGACTGGCGAGGAACTGGCCAGGGTGAGGACAGCACTGGATCCCTGGACAGGTAAGTGTCCTTTTATCCCACAGTTAGTATTATGGTGCTGAGGAACCAAAGACCAGTGAAGAACCTGCCCGGGTGAGGACAGCACTGGATCCCTGGACAGGTAAGTGTCCTTTTATCCTACAGTTAGTATTATGGTGCTGAGGAACCAAAGACCAGTGAAGAACCTGCCCGGGTGAGGACAGCACTGGATCCCTGGACAGGTAAGTGTCCTTTTATCCTACAGTTAGTATTATGGTGCTAAGGAACCAAAGACCAACGAAGAACCGGCCTGGGTGAGGAAAGCACTGGATCCCTGGACAGGTAAGTGTCCTTTTATCCCACAGTTAGTATTATGGTGCTGAGGAACCGAAGACCAGCGAAGAACCAGCCCGGGTGAGGACAGCACTGGATCCCTGGACAGGTAAGTGTCCTTTTATCCCATAGTTAGTATTATAGTGCTGAGGAACCAAAGACCAGCAAAGAACCGGCCCAGGTGAGGACAGCACTGCATCCCTGGACAGGTAAGTGTCCTTTTATCCCACAGTTAGTATTATAGTGCTGAGGAACCAAAGACCAGCGAAGAACCGGCCCAGTTGAGGACATCGCTGGATCCCTGAAGAGGTAAGTGTCCTTTTATCCCACAGTTAGTATTATGGTGCTGAGGAACTGAAGACCAGCGAAGAACCGGCCCAGTTGAGGACATCGCTGGATCCCTGAAGAGGTAAGTGTCCTTTTATTGAAAGTCAGCAGCTACAGCATTTGAAGAACCTCTTTAAAAAATGCTGAGGATGTTCTTTTGTAACCTTTACAACTTAGCAACGTTTATGTTTCTCTAAACATCTAACTGTAATGGAGAAACATGGCTTCCTTCTCAATGCACTGTTATAGATTTGTGTGTATGCCCTCTTTTTAGAGAACAAGACCTTATTCTATTATTTAAATACAGGGCTTTTTTTCTCAAACAATAGGTGCTGGAACTCAACCACGACCCCCCAAAACCCCTCCACCCACACACACCCTTCAAATCACATCAAATAGTGGGTGTGGTCAGTCAAATTTCATGAACAGTAGGAGGGTCCTAAAGGGACATTAAATATCAGGATTGCATTATCTACAGAGTGCAGAGTTCAGGTGGGTTACACACAGAGTGCAGAGCTGTCACTTGTAAACACAGAAACCGGACTTCTGTGTTTACAAGTGATTGTGGTGAGCAGCTCCCCCCCCCCCCCCCAAGGGTCTGAGCCAGAGGTGGTGGAACTAAGTTCCACCAAGTTCCCCCTGAAAAAAAGCCCTGTTTACATATACTGTATATGTATATTTTAAGTTTTACTCTGAGCAGATATAAAAGACACAAATTAATGCAGCTTTGCAATTCTTAATACATCCTTTCTCTCTTTTTTTTCTTTATGCAAGCAGCATCAGCACAGGTAGGCAATCATTTGAGCTGATTGCTGTCAGTCGGGCTTACATCATTGATCCAGTCAATGTAGGCGGAGACTCTGGTGAAGACGGTTGGCTTCTTCTCATAGTTGCAGCTGAGGCCGGAGCCAAAGCTGACAATGCCGTGCACTTCCCAGGATCCATCGCCGGCCTGAACGTTCAGGGGACCACCGGAATCACCCTGCAGGGTACAATGCAATCATTAGATACAGGGATTTAAAAGTTACAAGTGTACATGTTGGATCCATAAAGACATCTAAATTATTTTAAAAATGAAATTGCCCCAGTGCTGCTTATGTAATCAATAAAGCTTAGGCAGTTGATCATGTGATCTCTGCTGGAACAGAGGAACAGAGTTCAGAGTTTCAGATTGAATCTCCCTTCCAATGGAAATCACATGACCAATGTGGTAGGCTGAATCTGCTTCTCCCCCTCTTAGGGGCGCACAACTCATCTGCCTGAATCTCAAATTTTACAAAAAAAGTAAATACTCAGTAAAATGGACTTTTAAGGTGCCCACAGATTACGGACTAATGGTTAAACCTATATACAATTTTATTGCACTTAAATTGTATATCATTTTATCTATTACTCTGTAATCCTTGGACACCTTAAAAGTCAACTTTATTAGGTATTTTCTATTTACTATGATTCAGTAGGATGTGGTGCCACACTATTGGCTCACCCTAACCTATCAGAAATAGTATGGATCTCTAATTTGGCGACCTATATTGAACTAAGCACTAGGGAGGACCGCGACTTACGTTGCATGCAGAGACAATGCCGTCACCGCCAGCGCAGACCATGGTGTCCTTGACCTGCCTGCCCCACCAGTCAGACTTGGAGCAGGTAGCGTGATCCACCACTGGGAGGAGAGCTTGCTGAAGGTTATCAGCGATGGGTCCACCAGCTGAAAAACAAAGCAAACAATGATATCCATCATCCATCGAGAGCTGGGGGGAAAGCTACTGATAACTGGAAGATCAACCAAAATTCAACCTATGAAACTCAAGTGGAGCTACTGACTATAGGCGGGGTGTAAGGCCGGCAAAGTCGTCTCTATTGAAGGTAATATTTAAAGCCTAACTGCATCCAAATTAAAATTCAAGGAATGTTTGAAACCATAAAGGGGGAGGGAGGGAAGAAGGGAGGAAGGAAGTAAAAACAGAAAAGGAAATGGAAGGAAGGACAGAATAGAAAGGAAATGGAAAGAAGAGAAGAGAACGCAAATGTAAGAAAGTAAGGAAAGGAGGAAAGGAGATGTAAGAAAGTAAGGAAAGGAGGAAAGGAGATGTAAGAAAGGCAGGGAAGAATAGAAAGGAGATGGAAGGAAGGAAGGAAGGAAGGAAGGAAGGAAGGAAGGAAGGAAGGAAGGAAGAGTGAAAGGAAACGGAGAAAAAGAAGGAAAAATAGAAAGGAAATGGTGGAAAGGAACGAAAAGAATAGGAAGTAATAGAAAGAACACAGAAGGAAAGAAGAAAATGATAGAAATAAAATGGAGAGAAAGGAAAGAATAAGAATGGGAAGGAAGGAAGGAAGGAAGGAAGGAAGGAAGGAAGGAAGGAAGGAAGGGAGGAAGGGAGGAAGGAAGGAAGGAAGGAAGGAAGGAAGGAAGGAAGGAAGGAAGGAAGGAAGGAAGGAAGGAAGGAAGGAAGGAAGGAAGGAAGGATGGAAGGAAGGAAGGAGAGAGAGAGAGAAAGGAAATGTATGAAAAGAATGAGGAATAGAAATGAAATGGAGGAAAGGAAGGAAATTAAATGAAATGGAGGAAAGGAAGGAAAAGAAAGGAGAAGAAGAGAAAGAATAGAAAGAACATGGAGGGAAGGAAGAAGAAAATAGAAACAAAATTGAAGGAGAGAAGAAAAAAGGAAAGGAAATAGAGAGAAGAAAATAATAGAGATAAAAGTGAAAGAAAGGAAAGAATAGGAAGGAAAGAAGGAAGGAAGGAAAAAAGAGAGAAAGGAAATGGATGAAAAGAAGGAAAAATAGAAAGGAAGTGGAGGAAAGTAAGGAAAAGAAAAGAAAGGAAATAATAGAAAGAACATGGAGGGAAGGAAGAAACAAACAGAAACAAAATGGAAGGAAAGAAAAGAGGAAAGGAAAGGAAAGGAAAGGAAGGATGGAAAGAATAGAAATTAAATGGAAGCAAGGAAAACATTTAAAGGAAATGGATATAAAAAACAAAATAATAGAAATAAAATGGAAGGAAGGAAGGGTGGGTCTCACTTCACAGGGACTGGTTTGACGTTATGGGTGGGCCATTTGAACCGTTAGTTTAAAGTACCATACAGACAGGATTGTACAGGTAATGAAGCTATACCATTTTTTAGTTTATAATAGAGGGAAGATTAGAAACTGGGTCAGGCTTTGTTTGCTGTCATTGTTCCTTTGGGGGGACTTAACCCTCATTTCCTGTTCTGCAGCCGCAACAGGAAGTGAGAGGAACTCTCTCCGAAGTGAAGGGAAATCCTCTCTCACACAACTGTCACTGGAGGACTTCCCCTCAATTCCTGCTCCAGTGATAGCTGTAAAATGTTGGATTTCCTATCACTGTCTGTACCAGAGATACCAAGATATACAGAGGAGGTGAATCTCTCCAGCAGAGACACAGCAATAACAAAACCCAGACAGAGGTTCTAATTCTTCCACACGCCATTCAAAACTAAAAGACAAGTTGTGTCTATAGATATGCATGAACAAAATTAGCCGCAGACACTTTGTGCTTCTTTTTCTTTGGAATGGCTTTTAATGGCTGATGGGTTCACTTTACATACCAGAACCATCACTATAGATTTGAATTTTTATTTAATGGTAAAGACGTTGCTTACTGTACAGACGACCCCATCCAGTTACAAAGCTGTTTGAATCATGGGCCAAGAGGGCGCCAGTAGGGGGCAGGCAGGCGGGCTGGATGATCTCATTGACTGGCGCGGGTTGGGACAGCTTGATCAGAGCGATGTCATTGCTGAAAGAACACACATACATCAGTCACATGGGTATTGTGGGTTTAAAGCAGTAAATGGGACCCGATAAAAGCAGACAGACACTGTGTATTCATTTAGTACTGGAAATTACTGTAATTAGTCAGCAGGTCTTCTCAAGTGATATTTTGCTTTGCAGTAATATATAGAATGAAGGAACCCAGCTTGGGAGAATTGAGCATGCAAACCAGGAATCACCAGGGGAGAGTATTATAGGGAGGGTTAAATTTAGGGTCACAGAAAGAAATTAGTGTTAGGCTTACAGGAAGGGTTAGTGTTGGGGTTCGTTCACATTGGCAGTGCTATCGCCTCCTCACCATCTGCTTTAACTCCCTGACCCTATCGCTAGTGAGCCACAATCGCGTGCATTGCAACAGCCCCATTCACTGAAATGGTTTGCTTTCAATGGGCGCTATGCCCACCGAAAGCACATGTGTACACCCCCTGCAACTGCCTCTGCAGTAAAAGGGGGAGGGTAGCAGCTGAGGGGGTAGTAAAAGTGTGGGGTTTTATCGGCATTACATGGAGGGTTAGTGTGGGTTACAGAGGATTCAGTGTTAGAGTTACAAGGAAAGTTACTGGAAGGGTTACAGGGCTCGCAAGTATTACAGTTATGTTAGGGTTACATGGAGGGTTGGGGTACATTTATGAGGGGGGTTCTTATTAGGGATACAGGGAGAGTTAGTATTGGACTTACAGAGAGGAATAGTGTTAGGATTACAGGGAGGGTAATTGTTGGGGTTACAGGAAAGGAATAGTGTTAGGATTACAGGGAGGGTAATTGTTGGGGTTACAGGGAGGAATAGTGTAAGGATTACAAGGAGGGTTATTGTTGGGGTTACAGGGAGGAATAGTGTTAAGATTACAAGGAAGGTTATTGTTGGGATTACAGGGAGGAATAGTGTTAGGATTACAAGGAGGGCTATTGTTGGGGTTACAGAGAGTTATAGTGTTAGGATTACAGGGAGGGTTATTGATGGGGTTACAGGGAGGAATAGTGTTAGGATTACAGGGAGGGTTATTGTTGGGGTTACAGAGAGGAATAGTGTTAGGATTACAAGGATGGTTATTGTTGGAGTTACAGGGAGGAAAAGTGTTAGGATTACAGGGAGGGTTATTGTTGGGATTACAGGGAGGAATAGTGTTAGGATTACAAGGAAGGTTATTGTTGGGATTACAGGGAGGAATAGTGTTAGGATTACAAGGAAGGTTATTGTTGGGATTACAGGGAGGAATAGTGTTAGGATTACAAGGAGGGTTATTGTTGGGATTACAGGGAGGAATAGTGTTAGGATTACAAGGAAGGTTATTGTTGGGGTTACAGAGAGGAATAGTGTTAGGATTACAAGGAAGGTTATTGTTGGGGTTACAGGGAGGAATAGTGTTAGGATTACAGGGAGGGTTATTGTTGGGGTTACAGAGAGGAATAGTGTTAGGATTACAAGGAAGGTTATTGTTGGGGTTACAGGGAGGAATAGTGTTAGGATTACAAGGAAGGTTATTGTTGGGGTTACAGGGAGGAATAGTGTTAGGATTACAGGGAGGGTTACTGTTGGGGTTACAGGGAGGAATAGTGTCAGGATCACAGGAAGGGTTATTGTTGGGGTTACAGAAAAGGAATAGTGTTAGGATTACAAGGAGGGTTATTGTTGGGGTTACAGGGAGGAATAGTGTTAGGATTAGAGGGAGGGTTATTGTTGGGGTTACAGAGAGGAATAGTGTTAGGATTACAAGGAGGGTTACTGTTGGGGTTACAGAGAGGAATAGTGTTAAGATCACAGAAAGGGTTATTGTTGGGGTTACAGGAAAGGAATAGTGTTAGGATTACAAGAGGGGTTATTGTTGGGGTTACAGGGAGGAATAGTGTTAGGATTACAGGGAGGGTTACTGTTGGGGTTACAGGAAGGAATAGTGTTAGGATTACAGGGAGGGTTATTATTGAGGTTACAGAGAGGAATAGTTTTAGGATTACAAGGAGGGTTACTGTTGGGGTTACAGGGAGGAATAGTGTTAGGATCACAGGGAGGGTTATTGTTGGGGTTACAGGAAAGGAATAGTGTTAGGATTACAGGGAGGGTTATTGTTGGGGTTACAGGGAGGAATAGTGTTAGGATCACAGGGAGGGTTATTGTTGGGGTTACAGGAAAGGAATAGTGTTAGGATTACAAGGAGGGTTACCGTTGGGGTTACAGGGAGGAATAGTGTTAGGATTACAGGGAGGGTTATTATTGAGATTACAGAGAGGAATAGTGTTAGGATTACAAGGAGGGTTATTGTTGGGGTTACTGGGAGGAATAGTGTTAGGATTACAGGGAGGGTTAGTGTTAATGGGAAGATTAGTGTCATCTCCCACAGATAAACCTGTGGCAGGTAACAATTTTCCAACAACGGGATCGCTAAGAAATTTCCAACCAGTCTCTATAGAATAGGTCTCACTAGGAGGGCTATTGAGATGTCACTCCCCCCCCCTGCCCTGATGGTGGCAGTCTAGACTCTGCAGACTTTGTGGGCCAGCAAAAAAACAATTATCAAGGGTAGGTGGAAGGTTCTCCAGCGTGATTTGTCGCTAGCTGCAAAGTCACCAGTCTTACATCAGCCCTTATGGTTACAAGGAGGGTTAGTCTATAGTCACAGAAAGGGTTCATCTGAGCGTTATTATGAGGAAGGGATAGTTTTAGGGATGCGGGGAGGGTTAGTATTGTGGTTACATGGAAGGTTAGTATTAAGACTACAGGGCTAGTTAGTGTTGAGGGCCACAGGACTAGCTGGGACTGAAGAACAGGACCATTAACATTTAGCCTTAACTTACACCAGGGAAGAAATACGTAAACACAACCCATCCCAGATTGTGTATTCCGAAGTCTTTTCATACTCACATGATGAGAAAAGAGCTCCATTTTTCATGGACAATGATCTTCTCAGTGGAAATGGCAACAGAACCTTCTTCATCTGCCGTCTGCAGGCTGTGTTTGCCCAGATAAACCCTGTATGTCCTTGAGGAGCTGGACAAAACACAAGTGAATTTGGATGAGTATTTTTGCACCAGTGCCATGCAAACATAGGATGTTCCCTGATGTTTAATCTTTTATTTGCTGACATAATTCTTTGTCCACAGTTTTCTTAGCTGAGGTGTGGATAGTATACAACTGTGGATGATAAAGTGCTTGAGCAGTGGGAAGCGCGTTGATTTTTTTCTCTCGTTCCCCACAGTGCTTGGTTGCTGTATCATGTTGCTTTTTTATACAAGATACAACAAAGTGCAACCATCTGGATTTCTGTTTATTCCATGACATGCCGTTAAAATGAATGCATTGTTCTTCAAAAGTAGCGAGCCAACCAGTGCACAGGTCTCCAAACTGCCATTGACGCAAGGACGTGCAGAAGCATTTTTATAACATCAAATTTAACTTACATAGCAGCTCTATGTTAATTGTCTTTTAGGGCATTCCTCTTTTTTATTGCAAATAAAGCAAATCATTTACAGTAAATGTGTCACTTGAAAAGATTCACTAGAATTTTTGGGAATAATATTTTAATTTCAGCATCTGAAAGTCACCTGATGCAGTGGGCGGCAGTCAGGACCCAGTTTTCAGAGATCAAGGTGCCACCACAGGTGTGTCCCCAGTTCCCGCTGGATCCCTGGTACTGAAGGGAGATCTAAAAGGAGACAAGTAAAATTATTATTATTGTGCAAAATCCTCTATGTCAGTTTGGTACTGATATGCAAAGGTGACTTCAGTGACATATTAAACAGGAGGCTTTCAGGTGATTCTAGAAATGTAATTAATAAAGGAGAGAGGGGACTTCAAGGTAAATGTAATTTTGCATTGTAATGAATGAGTGTGTCCCCAGGCTCCGCTGGATCCCAGGTACTGCAGGGAGATCTAAAGAAGTGAAGGAAGATTGAATCCATTATTATTGTGAAGCATCTCACATGTCATCCTGGTACTGATATAAAGGTGACTTTTGTGGAATATTAAACAGGACTTTTTTAGGCGATTCTAGAAATGTGTGTCAATAATGCTCTCCAAAAGGAGAGCAAATGTTATTTTTCATAGCAGTGAATACCCCTTAAACTGTTTTCAATTTTTACAGAATCTCATGGCTTTTGCTGAACCAGAGCATGGCCCTTTCAGTGTTGATCCATGAAAGCAAATTGTGAATTAGCCTGTGGAGCATGTGCATCTAAAAGAATGCCATAGATGCTTTCTTTGGTAGAACTGCGCATGCAGAGAGCACGTGGTCTGCAGACGGCTTTGTGACACAGCAAGAGAAAATTGGAAATTAGGGGTGACTGCTGACCCCATTACAGCCCCTTAAAGGACATCAGTGGGACAGTAGAAAGTTAAAGGTCATATTAACAAACTTATTATACTTGTTATACTATAGAGATATATTAAAAGTGTAAATATTCTTTAAGGCATACACAGTCAGCCAAAACTGATTATTAGTCACACTGATCAAACATCCATGTCACTGTTTTTGAAGAGATGAGAGCAAATAGTTGTCGCTATCATCAGTGACACAAGTCAACAATAGGGAATTAGGCTTCTGCAATCCTTGGGGTTTAGGGTGACCTTTGACCCAATTACAGCCCTTTAAAGTACATAGGGGAACAGTAGAAAGTCAAAGGTCATATTGGCAATCTTGCTTGATGCGGCTGGTTATACTATAGGGATATTTTAAAAATGTACATACATCTTTAAGACATATACACAGTCAGCCGAAACGGATTATTATTTGCACTGATCAAACATCCATGGCACTATTTTTAAGAGATGAGAGCAGATAGTTGCTGCTATCATCAGTGGCACACATTAACAAAAAGGAATTAAGCTTTTGCAATCCTTGGGGTGACTTTTGACCCCATTACGGTCCCTTAAAGGACATCCGGGGAACAGTAGAAAGTCAAAGGTCATACTGGCAAACTTGCATGATGTGCCTGGGTATACTATAGGATTATTTTAAAACATGTACAAATGATTTAATGTATACACACACAAAACTGCTTATTATTTGCACCAATAGAACTTCTATGATTTTTTTTTAAAGTATAAGCTGAGACACTAGTGAGCAGTTAGCTGTTATCATCAATGACACACATTAATAATATGATATTAAGTCTCTTTCAATCATTTCTTAACCTCTATCATCATTTTACTGTACAGTTGATGGTAGACATCTTCATACATTCAATAGAGCAGCGCTAAGAAAAATAAAAAATAAAGGAATATATATAATAGTGATGTGAATAAAGTCCAGAACAGACACACTCTATTGAATTTTATATCTGTATTTGTGTGTATCTCTGCGTTTATTGGTCTTAAGTAAATATTTAAATTACTAGAACAATTTGTCCAATTAAGGTAAAATGCATCTCCCTGTCTCTCGCAGTTAATTCAAAAATTGATGCATTTTATCTCTTTATAAGCATCTGCAAAATGTTATTGTCCAATCTCCTCCCCTTTTCTCTGTAGTGCAACTGCCTACCTTTGACAGCCATTCATAAAGGAGTTCAGCAAAGTGTTAAAGAAGGATATATTTCAAGACAGAACTTGAATGAAAGTGAATATGTAACTTGAAGAAATGTACTTTATTGAGCATACCTGCCATGGCCAACTGTGTGGTCTTACATCTACGCCATTAACTACCCTGGCAACGCTGGGTGGTACAGCTGGCACGCCACAGCTGTAGGCTACAAAGAGAAACAAAATATAATTTCCAGGTTGTCAAATCCAATTTGTTTCAGTTCAAGCTGAAAAATATGACTAAAAATTATTTCTACAAGTGTTTGATTGCTTCCTAAACGTAATATTTAATGATCAGATTATGATATTTACTGGCACCTTAAAGCAGAACTAAACTCTCTCAATCAACATGAACTATTTTTAATCCTCATACTGCTAGCATTAGTAAATAGATAGGAGGGTATATTATAATTTACTGGGTTTAAGAACGGAAGAAGAAGCTTTCTTAGCCATGCACCCCCCCCGCCTGCTTGCCTGAGCTTAAGGCAGATGGATTCCAGGATTTTTAATGAAAGGGGGGGGGGGGTTCAAAGTAATTTCTTAGCAAAATAAGTTTGCATTGAATATTAAAAATAAATTAAATAGCATTTACAGTTTGTGGAGCTCAGATACAGTTTAGTTCTGCTTTAATACTCCAGTATATTGTACATACTGGAGTTCAAGCTTCTCACAATTCTGGCTGCTGTGGATTATTACACATCTTGGCTCTTTTGCGTTATTTTATTAACCAAAGCCCAGTGTGGTGCCAGGTGATGAAAAACCATATAATTGATTATTTTTGAAGGTCATCAGTGTCTGTAGCAGATTAGCAACTGGTAGTGGGGTTACACATACATTTAAAAATGATACAATATGACCAGAGTGGAGGCTGTTTATTTCATTCTCCTAAACATACCAAAAGATAAAAGAATAGCGGATTCAAGATGACCCATTTATTGGTGATCTCATCACCAAGATTTAGCCAATAAGTAATCCCACTGCCAAGGTTTAGCCAATTAGTAATCCCACCACCAAGGCTTGGCCTTGGCCAATTGGTGATCCCACCATCAAGATTTAGTCAGTTGGTAATCCCACCGCCAAGATTTAGCCAATTGGTAATCCCACCACCAAGGCTTTGCCTTGGCCAATTTGTGATCCCACCATCAAGATTTAGCCAATAAGTAATCCCACTGTCAATATATAGCAAATTGGTAATCCCACCACCAAGGCTTGGCCTTGGCCAATTGGTGATCCCACCATCAAGATTTAGACAGTTGGTAATCCCACTGCCAAGATTTAGGCAATTGGTAATCCCACCGCCAAAATTTAGCCAATTGGTAATCCCACCGCCAAACTTTAGCCAATTGGTAATCCCACCACCAAGATTTAGCCAGTTGGTAATCCCACCGGCAAGATTTAGCCAATTGGTAATCCCACTGGCAAGATTTAGTCGATTGGTAATCCCACCACCAAGATTTAGCAATTGGTAATCTCGCCGCCAATATTTAGCCAATTGGTAATCCCACCCCCAAGATTTAGCCAATTGGTAATCCCACCCCCAAGATTTAGCCAATTGGTAATCCCACCACCAAGATTTTTAGCCAATTGGTAATCCCACCATCAAGATTTTTAGCCAATTGGTAATCCCACCATCAAGACTAGCCAGTTGGTAATTCCATCGGCAAGACTAGCCAAATTGGTAATCCCACAGTCAAAATTTACAGGCTCTACCTGGCTAATCCTATTTCCTAGCATTCAACAATAAATGTGTTTTATTTTTAATGGCAACTAGTAGGGAAGTATTTTACAAAAGAGTTCCCCCAAAAACACAAGGACAAGTCTTTAGCTTACCGTAGCCAAGGCAGATTGCGAGCACCACGAACCTGAACATTGTATCAGTGACTTGTAGAATGGATCGATCATGTCCAATGCCTTCCTTATATACACAAACCAGCTGATTTTTTTTGGACCATCTACTGCAGGTACGATAATGGCGGGCACAGGAACAGTCCAGATTTCTGGCCGGGATACAGGCTAGGGGCCATTATTCATTGAAAAGATAAGATTATAAAACTAATAAGTTAAAGCAGGTGCATAAATTCTGAAATATTCACAGGGGCCAATACCCCCATCTACATCGGAGTTACACCTGAGGTGAACCAGTGGGGCTTATTTACACAAAGCGCTTCTCAATAGTTGATACTGGAGGTTAAATTTTATTTCATGGAGAATCGGAAATTGGAGTTCCAGCTTTTCTTTCAGTTTGTGTGAAGTGAAGAAGGGAATGCGTGAATTTAAAATTGAAATGTGACGTCACAATAGCCAAGTCTAAATATCTCCCTCTCTTCCTGTCTAGTGTTGAGTTATTACATTGATCCCTATCATCTGAGTCTGCTAAACTACATGATCCTTATATTAGTATTTATGATTATTTATTGTTTTTTTTATCTTTACTGTTTGAAATGTATGAACTGTTGTATTTTATTTTCATTAGCCAAATACTTGATCTGCAACAGTTATTCTAGTATTTATTATATGACAACTTTTAGAAACCTTAAATTGCATCCACATTTTATATATCTTATTGGGTAGTGCATCACATTTCTGGCATTCATTTCTATTTTTTTTTTATATATACATTTAACAATTCGTGGGTAAAACAAATCTAAATGCCTATGCACAAATGCCTAAGCACATTTTTTGCAACTTTGACATGTGTTAGTAAAACCGTACATATCGTCACAACTATGTTGTGAATCCAGGTGGATTATATCTTGTTTTTTTTTTAGGACAAGTTGGGCTTTCATTTGGTGGTAAATGGTAATGGATATCTCCTGAATATTTTTAAAAAAATTATTATTATCTAAAGGAAAACTGGCCCAAAACAGCTTCAGCCCGGGAAGAATTTACCAGAGCACTTTTTGCGATTCGGCACTGCGTCGCTTTAGCTGACAATTGCGCGGTCGTGCGACTTTGCACCCAAACCAAATTGACGTCCTTTTTTCCCCACAAATAGAGATTTCTTTTGGTGGTATTTGATCACCTCTGCGGTTTTTATTTTTTGCGCTATAAACAAAAAAAAGCGACAATTTTGAAAAAAACGCATTATTTTTTACTTTTTGCTATAATAAATATCCCCCAAAAATATATTAAAAAAAAATTTTTTTCCTCAGTTTAGGCCGATATGTATTTACATATTTTTGGTTAAAAAAAAAAAAAAAAAATCGCAATAAGCGTATATATTGATTGGTTTGCACAAAAGTTATAGCGTCTACAAACTACGGGATAGATTCATGGCATTTTTGTTAATATTTTTTTTTTTACTAGTAATGGCGGTGATCGGCGATTTTTATTGGGACTGCAACATTATGGCGGACACGTCGGACAATTTTGACACTTTTTTGGGACCATTGACAATTATACAGAGATCAGTGCTATAAAAGTGCACTGATTACTGTGTAAATGTCACTGGCAGGGAAGGGGTTAACTGTGTTCCCTCGTGTGTGTTCTAACTATGGGGGGAGGGGAGTGAGTAGAGGAGATGAGTAATCTTTCTTCCTAGGTAGTAGGAACTCACGATCTGCCTCTCCTCTCCTCACAGAACTGGGATTTGTGTGTTTACACACACACGTCCTTGTCCTGGCTCTTGTGCCTGCGATCGCTCATGGCCGGTGGTTGTCGCATCGGCACCCCCGCAGTGCAGCGGGCATGTGCGCGCGCCTGCTTTACCAGGACCGACGTACAGCTACAACGGTTTGCGGGAACATGCCGACCTGCCGCCCTTTAATGACGGTGGCTGGTCGGCAAGTGGTTAACCTCTTGCTTACCGGGCACTTAAACCCCCCTCTTGTCCAGACCAATTTTCAGCTTTCAGCGCTGTCGCACTTTGAATGACAATTGCGCAGTCATAAAACACTGTACCCAAATGAAATTCTTATTTTTTTTCCCCACATATAGAGCTTTCTTTTGGTGGTATTTGATCACCTCTGCGGTTTTTAGTTTTTGTTAAAAAAATTGAAAAAGACAGAATTAAAAAAAAAAATTATATATTTTGTTATAAAATTTTGCAAACAGGTAATTTTTCTCCTTCGTTGATGTACGCTGATGAGGCGGCACTGATGGGCACTGATGGGTGGCAGTGATGGGCACTGATTGCTTAAACTGATGGCAGCACTGCTAGGTGGCACTGATTGGCACCACTGGTGGGCATTGATAGGTGGCACTGCTGGGCACTGTGACGTGGCACTTGCAGGCACAGATGAGGCACATGTGCCTCCTTCCTCTTCGGGACCGGTGTCCCTTTAACATAAGCCGGTGATCGGCTTTTTTTTTCCTCCTCACACTGTCAGCGTGAGGAGAAAAAAAAAAACGATCACCGAACTTTTGTTTACATCATGTGATCAGCTGTCATTGGCTGACAGCTGATCACATGGTGAGGGGCCGGGACCGGCCCCTTACTCGGATCTGTGATCATCCGAGTCTCCGTGACTCGGTGATCACAGCGCGCACACCGCGTGCCCTGCAGGGTGCGCGCGGTGTGCGTGCACAGGGGAGGACGTCCCATGACGGCCTCCCGGAAATTGAGGTCCGCACTGTGGCCGTCATTCGGCTATGGCCCGGACCTCAAGTGGTTAAAGAGGAAGTAAAGTCTTCCTCTTTAATTGTACCTACAGGTCCCCCCGGAAGAAGTTCTATTGTACCGAAAACGGTCGGGTAAAAGGTTTATCTCCAGCTATCGCATTTGGATTGAACCAACGTCCTTGTCTTTGGACCGAGGAAGATTGTACCCGTGTAATGGCATGCTATGCGTTACTTAAATGAAGCCAATGTTTAAGGATTTTACACTATTGGCGTTTATCTTTGTATTGACACATCCCGCTGGACATCTTGTTTCGGGATCGGAGGAGTACCAATCAGAGGTGACTGCTGGACCATACCTCTCGTTCTTTGATGTGGAAAAGCAAGTGTGGATGAAACATATAAGATACACAAGCCTTATGTGACCCCCCCCCCCCCCATAACAGGTGGTCAACATGCTCTGCTAAGAGTACATCCTTTTTTTATGGTGGTGGTTATCACAAGGTGGAAGAATTGAATGAACAATCCTTTGTGCACTTTTTATCAAAGTGAAGGTCAGTTGGAAGACACATGGACTTATTGTTTTACATTTATATTTTTGTTTAGCACAACACTTTTTCTATACATTCATTACTTATGTGATCGTATCTCACAAGTTAATACGTTTACACAAGCGCAGTTTACTTTCGTTTTCACATACCTACAGGTAAGGCTATAATAAGGCTTACCTGTGGGTACTGTAAATATCTCCTAAACATGCACCGTTTAGGAGATATTTACGATATAAGCTGCCGCCAACGTCATCGGCGCATGCGCACTGAAGAAGCGGGCCGCTTGTGCCATTTCTTCAGGGCCCGTGCCGCGACCGGCGGCTCCCGAACACATGCGCGGAAGAGATGTCATGACGGCTCTGGCCAATCATAGTACCACTGGTGTTCCTACTCTCTTCGCTCTGCAGCAAGCAACTAAGTCTCAGCATCAGCAGGCACTCGCCGCTCCGTTCGCACATAGAGTCAGCGGTGGAGGACTGTGTCTGTGTCCTGACTGAATGGAAGCAAACAAACATTCATTGATGGCCACTGGTAGGCTGCATTTGATGGGCGCTGGTGAGACTGCATTTAATGGGCGCTGGTGAGGCTGCATTTGATGGGCGCTGGTGAGGCTGCATTTGATGGGCGCTGGTGAGGCTGCATTTGATGGGCACTAGTGAGGCTGCACTTGATGGGCGCTGGTGAGGTTGCACTTGATGGGCGCTGGTGAGGCTGCATTTGATGGGTGTTGGTGAGACTGCATTGATATGCGCTGGTGAGGCTGCATTTGATGGCCGCTGGTGAGGCTGCATTTGATGGCCGCTGGTGAGGCTGCATTTGATGGGCGCTGGTGAGGCTGAATTTGATGGGTGTTGTTGAGGCTGCATTGATAGGCGCTGGTGAGGCTGCATTTGATGGCCGCTGGTGAGGCTGCATTTGATGGGTGCTGGTGAGGCTGCATTTGATGGGCGCTGGTGAGGCTGTCTTTGATGGGCACTGGTGAGGCTGTCTTTGATGGGCGCTGGTGAGGTTGCATTTGATGGGCGCTGCTGAGGCTGCATTTGATGGGCGCTGGTGAGGCTGCATTTGATGGGCGCTGGTGAGGCTACATTTGATGGGCGCTGGTGAGGCTGCATTTGATGGGCGCTGGTGAAGCTGCATTTGATGGGCGCTGGTGAGGCTGCACTTGATGGGCGCTGGTGAGGCTGCACTTGATGGGCGCTGGTGAGGTTGCACTTGATGGGCGCTGGTGAGGCTGCACTTGATGGGTGCTGGTGAGGCTGCACTTGATGGGCGCTGGTGAGGCTGCTCTTGATGGGCGCTGGTGAGGCTGCACTTGATTGGGGCTGGTGAGGCTGCACTTGATGGGCGCTGGTGAGGCTGCACTTGATGGGCGCTGGTGAGGCTGCACTTGATGGGCGCTGGTGAGGCTGCACTTGATGGGCGCTGGTGAGGCTGCATTGATGGGCGCTGGTGAGGCTGCATTTAATGGGCACTGGTGAGGCTGCATTTGATGGGCGCTTCATTAAAAAGGTGGGGTTTACATGGGCAGGGGAAAGGGGGAATGAGTCAGGGGTGGAGCCAGGGGGGGGGGGCAGCAAATTGAGGTTTCGCCTAAGGTGTCAAAAATCCTTACACCAGCCCTGGTGGGATGCATCTTTGACTGCACTCAAACTGCATAAACAGTCCAAAATCCAGGTTATCCTATGGGCATAGCTCATACTATTGCAGTTCAGTGAAAAAAAAGGGACAATAAGCTGCATTTTTCTGCATCGCAAATGCATGTAATGCATGTCACTGTGCATGCATGCGAAAACGCACAGTAAATGCGCAGTTTCTGGTTGGAATTAGAAGGAATACATGCATTTAGAAATGTGCTATCAATGCATATAAAACGCGTGCCCGTGTGTAATAGAAGGAAAAAAATAATGTTGGTAAGGTGCCATCAGGAACTACCGTGTCCTTATTTACAACGAACGACTCTTACAGTAAATCTATAATTAGAGGCGGGATACACAGGAGGTGAGATTGGAATAAACATCTTACTATGGCTTCTGTGTGTTTTTCTTGGCCGAGGAAAGGGGCTTTGGAGGGGGTCAAGGCTACAGAAACAAAATGTTCATGTGTCATGGAGCAGGTGGCTCCGTTCTCAGCACATTCTACCCCATGCCAAGAGAAAACATTTTTTTTTTTTTTTTTTTATTGAATGTTCTTTTTATATACATAGACAATATACATTATTTGTTTTCGGAGGCATTCAAAAAAAGAAAAAAAAACAAAACTCTAAAATACTAAGGCAGCTTTTCTCAACGCAAAGGAACCCTAGAAATAACTTTCCAATCTCAGGGAACCCCCTGCTAAAAATGATGAACATTACCAAAAGTATTGGGACGCCTGCCTTTACACGCACATGAACTTTAATGGCCTCCCAGTCTAATGCCCCGTACACACGGTCGGACTTTGTTCGGACATTCCGACAACAAAATCCTAGGATTTTTTCCGACGGATGTTGGCTCAAACTTGTCTTGCATACACACGCTCACGCAAAGTTGTCGGAAAATCCGATCGTTCTGAACGCAGTGACATAAAACACGTACGTCGGGACTATAAACGGGGCAGTGGCCAATATCATATATATGGCTTTCATCTCTTTATTTATTCTGAGCATGCGTGGCACTTTGTCCGTCGGATTTGTGTACACACGATCGGAATTTCCGACAACGGATTTTGTTGTCAGAAAATTTTATAGCCTGCTCTCAAACTTTGTGTGTCGGAAAATCCGATGGAAAATGTGTGATGGAGCCCACACACGGTCGGAATTTCCGACAACAAGGTCCTATCACACATTTTCCATCGGAAAATCCGACCGTCTGTACGGGGCATTAGTCCGTAGGGTTCAATATTGAGTTGGCTCACCCTTTGCAGCTATAACAGCTTCAAACCTTCTGGGAAGGCTGTCCACAAGGCTTAGGAGTGTGTCTATGGGAATGTTTGACCATTCTTCCAGAAGCGCATTAGTGAGGTCAGGCAACTGATGTTGGATGAGAAGGCCTGGCTCGCAGTCTCCGCTCTAATTCATACCAAAGGTGTTCTGTCAGGTTGAGGTCAGGATTCTGTGCGGGCCAGTCAAGTTCCTCCACCCCAAACTCGCTCATCCGCGTCTTTATGGACAGCAACCATCTCTGTCACTGCTTTTACCTTTAACCAGGGCGTTTGGCGCCAGTTCTGAAAGTGGATACACGCATGCGTGGGCGCAGCATGCTTGCGTCCATTTACCCGCAAACCAGCATGCCTAAGCAGGGTTCTGGTGGGAGATGCAAAATACAAGCACAATAAACTTCAGCTTTAAAATATATTTTATTCTTTCATTTAAATAAAAAAAAAAAAAAAATGTACAAAGTTCATCCATGATGATTGGAAAGTGCTTGTGGTGAAGGAGCTCGATATTTGCCCAAAGAGAGAGAAGAGACTTCACCAAGGATGGAAAAGGCTGACCCAATCTGAAGGTGTCCTTACAACGTGAGACGTGACACAGATGTTGGTTTGGTCGGGTCTCACGATAAGGAAGACTGTAGAAAGGAAGGACGACGTAAATCCACACACATCATTGATAAAGTCCTGTGCCTACAAATAACAAAGCAAAGAAAATCTGAAAAAAGGTGCACGATTCTTTACCATATCCAAAATAAAAATAAATAAAAAACGGAAATAAAGCTGTTTGCATTCTCAGGTTTTCCAAAAATGCATTTTGCACTGTCCATAAAATTTGTCAGCTGACTTTCACTGATCAGAGTCTAATGCTAAAAAAAAAGTTAGCATTGTGTACCGGAATACTAGAAACATTTCCAGATCCTGAAATTATGGCACCAGTTGTACAGGAGCTCCTGGGAGTGCGTCAGTTAAAGGAGAAGTTCACCTTTTATAAAATAATATAATAATAATAATATATGCATGTCTTTTTTTTCCAGGTAAAAAAGAAAATTTAAATGTATTTTACACTGGAGCCTGTAAAGCATTACTGATGGCGGGTGCTATGCCAGGATCCTGCAGACTCTCAGTACCACGTCTGCCCGCACCTCTGATATGGGTACCAGAGGTGCGGGGTATATGGGTATCAGAGGTGCGGGGTATATGGGTATCAGAGGTGCGGGGTATATGGGTACCAGAGGTGCGGGGTATATAGGTATCAGAGGTGCGGGGTATACGGGTATCAGAGGTGCGGGGTATACGGGTATCAGAGGTGCGGGGTATACGGGTATCAGAGGTGCGGGGTATACGGGTACCAGAGGTGCGAGGTATACGGGTATCAGAGATGCGGGGTATATGGGTACCAGAGGTGCGGGGTATATGGGTACCAGAGGTGCGGGGTATATGGGTATCAGAGGTGCGGGGTATATGGGTACCAGAGGTGCGGGGTATATGGGTACCAGAGGTGCGGGGTATATGGGTACCAGAGGTGCGGGGTATATGGGTACCAGAGGTGCGGGGTATATGGGTACCAGAGGTGCGGGGTATATGGGTACCAGAGGTGCGGGGTATATGGGTACCAGAGGTGCGGGGTATATGGGTACCGGAGGTGCGGGGTATATGGGTACCGGAGGTGCGAGGTATATGGGTACCAGAGGTGCGGGGTATATGGGTACCAGAGGTGCGGGGTATATGGGTACCAGAGGTTCGGGGTATATGGGTACCAGAGGTGCGGGGTATATGGGTACCAGAGGTGCGGGGTATATGGGTACCAGAGGTGCGGGGTATATGGGTACCAGAGGTGCGGGGTATATGGGTATCAGAGGTGCGGGGTATATGGGTACCAGAGGTGCGGGGTATATGGGTACCAGAGGTGCGGGGTATATGGGTACCAGAGGTGCGGGGTATATGGGTATCAGAGGTGCGAGGTATATGGGTATCGGAGGTGCGGGGTATTTGGGTATCAGAGGTGCGAGGTATATAGGTATCAGAGGTGCGGAGTATATGGGTATCAGAGGTGCGGGGTATATGGGTATCAGAGGTGCGAGGTATATAGGTATCAGAGGTGCGGAGTATATGGGTATCAGAGGTGCGGGGTATATGGGTATCAGAGGTGCGGGGTATATGGGTATCAGAGGTGCGGGGTATATGGGTATCAGAGGTGCGAGGTATATAGGTATCAGAGGTGCGGAGTATATGGGTATCAGAGGTGCGGGGTATATGGGTATCAGAGGTGCGGGGTATATGGGTATCAGAGGTGCGGGGTATATGGGTATCAGAGGTGCGGGGTATATGGGTATCAGAGGTGCGGGGTATATGGGTATCAGAGGTGCGGGGTATATGGGTATCAGAGGTGCGGAGTATATGGGTATCAGAGGTGCGGGGTATATAGGTATCAGAGGTGCGTGGTATATGGGTATCAGAGGTGCGTGGTATATAGGTATCAGAGGTGCGGGGTATATGGGTATCAGAGGTGCGGGGTATATAGGTATCAGAGGTGCGTGGTATATGGGTATCAGAGGTGCGTGGTATATAGGTATCAGAGGTGCGGGGTATATGGGTATCAGAGGTGCGGGGTATATGGGTATCAGAGGTGCGGGGTATATGGGTATCAGAGGTGCGGGGTATATGGGTATCAGAGGTGCGGGCAGACGTGGTATTGAGAGTCTGCAGGATCCTGGCATTGCACCCGCGATCAGTAATTCTTTACAGGCTCCAGTGTAAAATAAATTTACAATTTCTTTTTTACCTGGAAAAAAAGATGGGATATATTATTATTATTTTATTTTTATTATTATTTTTTTTTTGGCAGAAAGAATCAATGAACAATGAGAATGCTCACCAGCGCCCTTTCAGTCCATTGAGAATTACAAGCCGAAGGCGGCGGTGGCTGATGGTACTTGTAGTTTAGTGATGGCGAACCTCGGCACCCCAAATATTTTAGAACTACATTTCCCATGATGCTCATGTGCTCTGTAGTGTTATTGAGCATCATGGGAAATGTAGTTCCAAAACTTCTGGGGTGCCAAGGTTCATCATCACTGTAATGTAGTTTATTCATTCACAGAACTCCGAATGATGTGACCCTGTAGGTTTTTAACTACTTGAAGGCTAGGCCTTTTCTGGCACTTCATTTTTTTTTGACCTGCAACAATCAGTATTTTTTGCTAGAAAATTTCTTAGAACCCCCGTGAGTTCCTAATAGCTAGGAACCAAGATCTGTCATCTCCTATAGTCAGTCCCCTCCCCCTACAGTTAGAACACACACAGGGAACACAGTTAACCCCTTGATCGCCCCCTAGTGTTAACTCCTTCCCTGCCAGTGACATTTTTACAGTAATCAGTGCATTTTTATAGCACTGATCGCTGTATAATTGTCAGTCGTCCCAAAAATGTGTCAAAAGTGTTTGATGTGCCATAATGTCGCAGTCACGATTAAAAAAAAAAGCCAAAAAAAAAAAAAAACGCAGATTACTAGTAAGAAAAAAAATTAAAAAAAATAAAAATGGCATATTTTGTAGGCACTATAACTTTTGCGCAAACGAATCAATATATGCCTTTTGTGATATTTATTACCAAGAATATGTAGAAGAATACATAACGGCCTAAACTGAGAAAAAATTTGCTTATTGTAAAAAAAATTGGGGATATTTATTATAGCAAAAAGTACAAAATATTGTGTTTTTTTTCTAAATTGTCGCACTTTTTTTTTTGTTTATAGCGCAAAAAATAAAAACCGCCGAGGTGATCAAATACCACCAAAAGAAAGCTCTATTTGTGCGGAAAAAAAAAAAGTCAATTTTGTTTGGGTACAACGTCGCACGACCGCGCAATTGTTAATTAAAACGGCGCCGTGCCGAATCGCAAAAAATGGCTTGGTTATTGAGCAGCCAAATCTTCCGGGGGCTGAAGTGGTTAAAGCAGAGGCCCTAGAGAATAAATTAGTGGGTTTTGCAATTTTTTATGTCACATGATACTTGTGCAGCGTTTTTTTTTCAAGCCCAATTTTTTTGTGAAAAAAAAAATACACTTTTTTGAATTTTAATGCAAAAAAACAAAAAAAAAACCGCAATACATAACTCAATTGTTTGGTAAAATATAAAAGATGATTTTACGCTGAGTTAATACCAAACATGTCACGCTTTAAAATTGAAAACATGATGTGTGTACTGTAATGTGACCATGTGAATAAAGCTTTGGACCCTTTTGAGGAATTCCTTCAACGTTTTAAAATTGGCCACACCCATACAATGGCGACAAATGACGTAACTTTTACTATCCATAAGTGATGCTTTAAAGCCTTTACAGGTTACCACTTTAGATTTAAACATGGAGGTCTAGTGCTAGAATTACTGCCCTCATTCTGATATTCGCAGCATTGAGCATTGGGGTGGGAGTAGTTTTTTTTTTAATTAATTAATCTTTTTTTTTTTTTTTTCTTACACTATAACTTTAATTTATTTTTTTTCCTTTTAATCACTTTTATTGCTGTCACAAGGAATGTAAAACATCCTTTTTGACAGCAATAGGCATGTGACAGGTCCTCTTTATGGAGACAGTTGGGTTCCATAAGACCCCAAATCCCTCCTCTACTCTTAAAAGCATTTGATTATACCAAGATCGGTGTGTTTAAATGCTTTTGGATTTTTTGAAAATGGAGCCGTTGACATCCAGGTAAAACCAGACATGATGGTCATTGCTTCCGAGTTTCCATAGCCGAAAAGCCAAACAAAGCCGGTCTTTATCCGACTGTCTGATCAGCCAGTGGAAGTGGCTGGTCGATCGGGACTCCCGGTGAGATCCTGGTAAAGCCACGAAAAGCGGTGGGGGAACGTCCTCTCCAGCTGCTTGTAAAAGCAATCCTGTGGCTAGTTGGGCCAGTAGGATTGCTTTTACAAGCGAGCCGACCGCTGGCTCTAAACAAATAATGGTGCTGGGGTGATGCCTGCAGCTGCGGGTACATGACTGGTTGGGCAAGTGGTTAAATTGTGACAGCGGGTGTGAGGTGAAGATCCCCACCCCCTTACTGTCACAGGGAGGAGGGGTGGGGAGGAACGGAGGGGAAGAGGAACAAGTTATATATTCCACCCCAAATACGGATGGAACATTTAACTTGTTCCAAAGGTGAACTTATCCTTTAAGTCCGGAGCTACAGGGCAATCACATGATCCAGGGCATCAATACAAAACCAAAAATGAAAAATAAAATCTTCTCTAATCCGTTTTAAAGAAGAACCGTTTGCGAAGGAAATTGAAGTATCCGGGGATCTGTTTATAAGTTCCTTTTGATGAGACAACATCTGCCACCTGCACAGAAAAAAAAATACAAAAAAAACAAGTAAAACACACTTTAGACACAGACACACACACACACAGACACAGACACACACAGACACAGACACAGACACACACACACAGACACAGACACACAGACACACACACACACACAGACACAGACACACACAGACACAGACACAGACACACACACACAGACACAGACACACAGACACACACACACACAGACACAGACACAGACACACAGACACACAGACACAGACACACACAGACACAGACACAGACACACACACACACAGACACAGACACACAGACACAGACACACAGACACAGACACACACACACACACACAGACACCAGCTGCAAAGCACGAAAATTTGCACATACATCCCCCCCCCCCCCTTTAGCTCAAAAAGCTATACATAAATATTCCCGAATTATTCTGCTCCAAATTTCCTGTATAATTTTTAACATAGCCGCCTGTGTCTTGCATTTAACCGCTTGCCTACAGGGCACTTTCACCCCCTTCCTGCCCAGGCCAATTTTCAGCTTTCAGCGCTGTCACACCTTAAAGCGGAGTTCCGCCAATTTTTTTTTTTTTTAAAGTCAGCAGCTACAAATACTGCAGCAGCTGACTTTTAAAATAAGGACACTTACCTGTCCAGGGCGCCCGCGATGTCGGCACCCGAAGCTGATCTGTCCCTCGGCTCCTGCCGCCGCCATCTTCGGTAAGGGAATCTGGTTCCCTACTGCGCATGCGCGACTCGCGCTGCACGTTCCCACTGGTTCCTGCTGTCTCCTGGGACCCGTGTGGAAAGGAAATGCTGATAACCGCCTTTTATTTACATGGAATCAGCTGTGATTGGACACAGCTAATTACAGGGTAAAGAACCAATCTCATTGGCTCTTTACGCTCATCAGTGATGCACTGTGTCCTAAGGACACGGCTCACCACGATTTGCACTTATAAGGTGGCACTGATAGGCTGCCCTGATGAGAAGGCACTGATGGCAGCTGATGAGTTGGCACTGATGGGCACCAATGAGGTGGCACTGATGAAGAGGCACTGATAAGGCGGCACTGATATCCTGCACTGATGGGGCTGCATGGATGACAAGTGTAAATGTCTGCTGTCACAGTGACAGAACTGAGGAAAGGAGATGCTGATAAGCGCCATTTGTTTACATGGAATCAGCTGTGATTGGCTCCTTACTATGTGAGTAGCTGTGTCCAATGTCATTGGCTCTTTACCCTTACCAGTGATGCACTGTGTCCAAAGGACACGACTCACCACGATGTGCACTTATGAGGTGGCACTGATATGTTGCACTAATGAGAAGGCACTGATGGGCACCAATGAGGAGGCACTGATGGGCACCAATGAGGAGGCACTGATGAAGAGGCACTGATGTGCTACACTGATGGGGCATCACGGATGATCAGTGTAAATGTCTGCTGTCACAGGAAAGCCAGTTATTGGCTTTCCTTTCCTCACACAGTGACTGAACTGAGGAAAGGAAATGCTGATAACCGCCATTTGTTTACAAGGGATCAGCTGTGATTGGACACAGCTAATCACATGGTAAGGAAGCCAATGTCATTGGCTTTTTACCCTGACCAGTGATGCACTGTGTCCAAAGGACAAGGCTCACCACGGTGTGCACTTATGAAGCGGCACTGATAGGCTGCACTGATGAGAAGGCTCTGATGGCAGCTGATGAGGTGGCACTGATGGGTGCCAATGAGGTGGCACTGATGAAGAGGCACTGAAATGGTGCACTGATGAGGCTGCATGGATGATCAGTGTAAATGTCTGCTGTTACAGGAAAGCCGGTTATTGGCTTTCCTTTCCTCACACAGTGACTGAACTGAGGAAAGGAAATGCTGATGACCGCCATTTGTTTACAGGGGATCAGCTGTGATTGGACACAGCTACTCACATGGCAAAGAACCAATGTCATTGGCTCTTTACCCTGATCGGTGATGCAAGGGACACGGCTCACCAGCTGAGGGCGTGCACAAGTGGCGTAACCGGGAGGAAGTCATATGACGTCCTTTTGGAAGGAGGAGAGTCCCGCCAGCCTATAGCAGATTCACTGAACAGCTGACCAGTAACATCTTATATATTTTTTCAAAAAAATGTGTATTATATTGTGTTTGTGTGCAAGAAAATTCATTAGAGCGTATTTTTTTTTTTTTTTTACATTGCATTTAAAAAAACGCTTTGTAAATACCGTGTGATGCAAAGAAGATTTTTACATGTACAGTGTGTGAGAAGTGTAAGAATCGACACGGTAATGAAGTGGTTAAAGAAAAGACTGTGCTTTGCCCATGTGACAGCAAACACAACAAAAAGCCAGAAGCGGTGACCCACTAACCATGACCAGCAGACTCTGCAAGTCTAAAGACGCAGCGTAGGTTTCTAGGACTTCATCCAGCGTCTCCACATACCACGTTCCACTTTTCTTATCCCTCCAGGAGACGTAACCTGGTGGAAAGATTGACAGCTTGAGAGAAAAGAAATGTAAATGTTTTATAATAAAATCTGCCACCAGCCAACAAAGCAACAGAGAGAGGAGATTTGTAAATGGCAGCTGATGGCGGTGGATTCCTCCTTCCTGATGGAAGGTCGCAGATTGGGGTCTGTACACACACCTGGAAAGGTGGAATAGGAGACCAGAATATCGCTGGAGGTGGGCAGGCTCGCCACTGCGTCCGTTTCGTCTCCGTCCTCCTCATCAGGACGGACAGCAGTGGCATCAGACTGCAAGGAATCATTGTCAAATTTCCCGGGGGGGTCGGCAGATTCCACTGATATGCCTCGGTCTTTCTCATCTTAAAAAAAAAAAAAAAAAAAAATCAAAATGATAGATTACATTTCCTGCCCAGGACAATTTTCAGCTTTCAGCGCTCTCACACTTTGAATGTGCGGTCATGGAACACTATCCATATGAAATTTGTATCATTTTTTCCACACAAATAGAACTTTCTTTAGGTAGTATTTAATCATCACTGGGTGTTTTATTTTTTGCTAAACAAATGAAAAAAAGATGTAAAATTTAGAAGAAAAAAAAACATTTTTTCTTAGTTTCTGTTAAAACATGTCCCAAATAAGTTATTTTTCTACTTCACTGATGGGCACTGATAAGGCGGCACTTAGGGGCACATGATGAGGCTGCACTGATGAGGCGGCACTTAGGGGCACATGATGAGGCTGCACTGATGAGGCGGCATTGATGAGGGGGCACTGATGGACACTGATGAGGGGGCACAGATGAAGGGGTACTGATGAGGCGGCACAGATGAGGGGGCACAGATTGACACTGATGAGGGGGCACTGATGAGGGGGTACTGATGAGGCGGCACAGATGAGGGGGCACAGATTGACACTGATGGGGGGGCACTGATGAGGGGGTACTGATGAGGCGGCACAGATGAGGGGGCACAGATTGACACTGATGAGGGGGCACTGATGGGGGGGCACTGATGAGGGGGCACTGATGAGGGGGCATTGATGAGGGGACACTGATGAGGGGGCACAGATGAGGGGGCACAGATGAGGGGGCACAGATGAGGGGGCACAGATTGACACTGATGAGGGGGCACTGATGAAGCGGCACAGATGAGGGGGCACTGATGAGGGGACACAGATGAGGGGGCACAGATGAGGGGGCACAGATGAAGGGGCACAGATGAACGGGCACAGATGAAGGGGCACAGATGGACACTGATGAGGGGGCACAGATGAGGGGGCACAGATTGACACTGATGAGGCTGCACTGATGAGGGGGCATCGATAACCAGTGCCCTGATATCAGTGTAAATGTGTGCTGTCAGAATTGCCGGTTACCAGCTCTCCTTTCCTCACGCTTTGGAGGAAAGGAATGCCAAAAACTGGCAAGTTTGTTTTACAATCAGTCCTCCTTATCTGTGCCCGTCAGTGATTGGACACAGCTGATCAAACGGTAAAGGGCTACTGTGATTGGCATTTAAGATCACAGAGTGCACTGGAAACAGGGGAGGCGCAGTTCTGGGAGGACATCCATGAACGCCCCCCCAGAACTGGCCGACTGTGCTGTAGCCGTCTTTCGGTATAGCGTAGTCAGGAACAGGTTAATTGACAGGTATGTTGGTGAGCATCCCCCAAAACAGACACTGTCTTCATTAGGGGCCGCTCACCCGCACGCCTGCCAAATCAGGGCAAACAGCTGTGGTTGTGCAGCTGCTGGTGAGCGTTTAAATTTCTTGATTTTTCTGTGCTTTTGCCTGCAATTTTTTTAAATTAGTGACATGGTGTCTTTAAAAAAAGAGTGGGGAAGGATGAGAATTTTTTTTCTTTGTAAATGAAAATGAGTGCACATTTTGAATAATAAAAGAGACCAAAAACCAAAGATGAAAAAAACAAAAAAACAAAAAACAAAAAACTGCGAGGCAAATGCTTATATAACCACCTCCACCTTTTCACTCAAAATAATGTAAACAAATGATTCTTCTGCAATGCAAAATGTGACCTATTGATTGATTCATGTGAAGTGTGAATTATAATGTGAAGTTCACTTTTAGAACCACCTATCGTCCTCCTTACCGCCTCCGCAGGCCTGGATGAAGAAGAGTTTGGGTTTTCCCCCCAGACTCGGACAGTGATGACCGTTGAAGTAGGTGACAATTCTCTCCACAGGGATCTTTACGCCATCTGTGCCGTACACACCGCCCGGAAACCGCGTGTGCCGTGTCTGAGAAGAAAGATATTCTTTCGTTTTAAATTAGCAGCTCCATCAGTTTGACAACTTCATTGTCCTGTCTGAGATTCTTACATGTATCTGGTAAAATGGCACCTCAATGTAAAACATTTACAGCAACATAAATAAACTTCCTTCCTCAAAATAACCCAAGTCCTTAAATCAGACCTCCATCCTTCCCGTCAGTCTAGCACAGGTGTACCGGTTCCTCTCCTGGACTGAAATGGCTTCCTCTGATTTCACCGCAAACTGCGAGCTTCTCTGCATACAGCTGGTTTTAGGCTTTATGGTCACCATCAGTGTGGTGTATGGAAACCATATTATCTATAGAGTAGGGATTTGGGACCCAACAAGACAGTAAAACCACACAGACTATGGTGAGAAGGGACTAAAGCCAAGGTGCCCAACCTGTGGCCCTCAAAACTCCTGTGTCTCCAGTCTATGACTCCCAAAGCATGTCCCTAGTCTCTAGCAACTCCTATAGCATGTTTGCAGTCCTTAACCATCTTTTGTAGCATCTCCGTAGTCTCTGACCATGTTCAGTAGCATGTCCATAGTCTCTGACCGTGTCCAGGAGAATGTCCATAGTCTCCAACTGTGTCCAGTAGCATGTCCATAGTCTCTGACCATTGTCCAGTAGTATACCCATAGTCTCTGACTATTGTCCAGTAGTATACCCATAGTCTCTGACCGTGTCTTGTAGCATTTCTATAGTCTCTGACCATTGACCAGTAGTATACCCAACCTGTGGCCCTCAGAGCTCCTGTGACTCCAGTCTATGACTCCTATAGCATGTTTCTCATATCCAACAACTCCTATAGCATGTTTGGAGTCCTTATTATATATTATTATATATAACATTGTTATTATTTATATAAATAATGATATATAATAATATTATTATTATTTATTATTTTATATAAAACATTATATAGATTTTTTTTTAGTAGAAACCCTAGAGAATAAAAATGGTGGTTGTTGCAATATTTTATGTCACACTATTTGCGCAGCAGTCATTCAAATGCAATTTTTTGGGAAAAAATGACGCTTAAATGAATAAAAAAAACAAAAAAAAAAAAAAACTAACCAGTAAAGTTAGCCCAATTATTTTTGTATAATGTGAAAGATTTTACGCCGCGAGAATTGTGATCTTTTTGTTCTAAGCAAAAAAAAATTGTGATTCTCATTTTGGCCAGAATCGTGCAGCTCTACCAAAAATTGGGTATGTATTGTGTTTTTTTTTTTTTTTTGCATTAATATTCATTAAAGTGTATTTTTTTCTCCCAAAAAATGCGTTTGAAAAACCCCTGCACAAATACTGCGTGACATAAAAAATGTAAACGATCGCCAGTTTATCCTCTGGGGTCTCTGCTAAAAAAAAAAAAAAAAAAAAATTGATAGATATTAATAGTAATACATCCGTATGAGCGTCTCACCTCACAGCCATGGGACAGGATGATGACCAGGCAGCAGTCCCTCTTGCTGTGATCTTTGGCGGCCAGAAGCTGGAGCTCCTCATGGATTTCCTGCAGATAAGGGTATAGTAACATCACCCATCAGCAGCTTATACCGCTATCATTTCTATAGGTCAGTGATGGTGAACCTCGGCACCCCAGATGTTTTGGAACTACATTTCCCATGATGCTCATGTTCTCTGCAGTTTAGTTGAGCATCATGGGAAATGTAGTTCCAAAACATCTGGGGTGCCGAGGTTCGCTATCACTGTCCTATAGGACATATCAGGGAGAATAACGCACTGACCATTCCTTTCAGATTATTCTTCACGGACACCTCAAAGCGATACGATCTCATCCGCATCTCCATCTTCTGCCGATCAATATCCGAGCCGCCTCTGAAGGACAGTCCGGTGGATTCTGCAAATTCCATGTTATTGATGATCAGGCAATAACCGCACGGATCGAAGATCATCGGATAATCCTGGAAATACGATTTCAAATATAAGGTTTTTGTTTTTTTCTAAAAAGAACCGGTTCCCAAATAGGCCTAATTTAGTTAGAAAATGTAGTCCTGCTAAATCACTTCAGGCAGTGCAGGTACAGTACAGGTTGGTGATTTTGCACAGGAGAGCCGCCTTGCCGTTGTATATGTACTGTATACGGTCGGCAAGCGGTTACAGAGCATTACTATTGAAATCCATGGCGGCGGCGGCTGACAAGCGTCCATGCCTCATGAAAGCGACAGGCTGCTTAATTTTTTTTTAACACAACACTACAGCACCGCTCCGGTGTGAACAGCACTGTGCGGTACCTTTGCAATATTCATGGCAGGCGTTGAAGGGCGGTTATGAAGCTTTAAAAACGCCACATAAAACACAGAGAACTGACACAGACGTGAACCAGCCCTTTACGATTTGTAAAATATACAAAATTATGTAAAAAAATAAGCCACACAGTACAAAACGACACCAACCTTTTCTATATCCATGACTTTAGTCCTCACAACTGGATTAGCTGAGGAAAGAAGAGAATTAAAATTAATATTGAAGCATTAAAAAAAAAAAATGAAATAAAAAAAAAAACAAAAATCACGATATTAATGTGGCAGCAGCTATACTGATAAGGAGCATCAACATGGCAGAAACCAGAAAGGGGTCGTTATATTTGTTCAACAAAACTAATATCACTCTACAGCATGGGCGTCCGCAGGTAGGGGCAAGGGAGGGTCACTTGCCCCCCCCCCTAGAATCAGGGTTTGGATGGGCACCAGTCAGGTAACACCATTAAGGTGCTGTCAAGCCCCCCCCCCCCCCATCAGTGTAATGTGACTGCGGGCTCTTTTCCCTGCTCGTCCCCATTTCTTCCGTCAGGGAGAAGAGGCGGCGGCTCTCACTAGGTTTCGCCGCCTGGCTTCCTGCCCACTCTGTCCCTTCCCTATTTGCCATAACTGAGGGCGCATCAAAGGAGACTAGGAGAGGAGAGCATCATGGGACATGTAGTCCCGAAGATTGGCGGCTCCATTTTCCACAGGGAAGAGGCTACAGCTCGATCAAGAGAGAGACTGCAGCCTGGAAAAAAGCTGAGGGAGCGAGTGCTACAGGACAAAGAAAGAGGCGTGTGCTGGGCGGAAGCCAGAGAGAGAGAGCCACTCTCCCCAGCGCCACCAGAGAGAGAGCCACGCTCCCCAGCGCCACCAGAGAGAGAGCCACGCTCCCCAGCGCCACCAGAGAGAGAGCCACGCTCCCCAGCGCCACCAGAGAGAGAGCCACGCTCCCCAGCGCCACCAGAGAGAGAGCCACGCTGCCCAGCGCCACCAGAGAGAGAGCCACGCTGCCCAGCGCCACCAGAGAGAGAGCCACGCTGCCCAGCGCCACCAGAGAGAGAGCCACGCTGCCCAGCGCCACCAGAGAGAGAGCCACGCTGCCCAGCGCCACCAGAGAGAGAGCCACGCTGCCCAGCGCGCCACCAGAGAGAGCCACGCTGCCCAGCGCGCCACCAGAGAGAGCCACGCTGCCCAGCGCGCCACCAGAGAGAGCCACGCTGCCCAGCGCGCCACCAGAGAGAGCCACGCTCCCCAGCGCGCCACCAGAGAGAGCCACGCTCCCCAGCGCGCCACCAGAGAGAGCCACGCTGCCCAGCACCACCACAGAGAAAAAGACTGAGCCACTGCCAGGGTACAGACATGCTACACTACTGACCAGAGTCGCCCCCGGGGGAACCCAGAGTGAGCGATCATCCAGCCGGAGGGATCACTGCTGTTGTTTCGATGGGTCTGGTAAAAGGGCCTGTTGGCCGTTATCCATTACTTGTCCTAGGGATTGTACTACGTCTGCAGTCCCTGACCATGAAAATGTGATAATGACATTGTCAAAAACCCCACCGCCTGACTGACAGCTAGCTCCACCTTTCAGCATGCGACTGATAGCCGGAGCAAGCCACGTCCACGCCCTCCCCAGGACGACCATCCAATGAGCGCTAAAGAAGCAGGTCCAGGGTACACAGCGCACCACCGATCGCCGTGCTGCACCCCCCCCCCCCATGGGTGCACACGAGCGGCCCATTTTGAAGAACGTCAGAGGACACACGAGCGGCCCATTTTGAAGAACGTCATAGGACATCCAGTCAAAACAGTAAAGCATTTTTTTTATACACCTTCCAGTCCGGCCTATAGCAGATTGACGACCCGGACGGGAGGGTGTTTAAAAAAATGCTGACAATTAAGGCCCTTATGGTAGAAGGGGCCCTATCTGTCTGAAGATGATGTGACCCCCCATGTGCATGCGTGGGAGTGACGTCATTGGGGCACAGCAATTCACAGCCGAAGAGATGGAACGCAGAGGGCAGACCAGGACGAAGATGGATGCACCCGGGACTAGAGGCATCAGTAACATCACAGCACTGGAGGGCACATTATAAAAAAAGGTAAGCCTGTCCTAATGTAATAGTGCATACTACTGTGTTTCCCCGAAAATAAGACTGGGTCTTAATTTTAGGCAACAAAAGACACAGTAGGGCTTATTTTCAGGATAGGTCTTATCATGTAATGTGTATTTTCCAGTTCCTGTGCCCCCTGTCTTCTCTCCTCCTCTCCCTCCCTGCCTGTCTGCTCAGGAGTCATTAGCATTTAGCATTAGGAGTTAAAGTGTTTGTAAACTCTAATCCACTCTATTACAGTATTAAATAATGTACAATGTGTGCGTTTCTGTAATATAATTATGACAAATACCTTCGTTACAGTGCCGCTTGGTGCTTACTTGACCCGCCAGAGCTCTCTTCCCCGCTTCGAGGGAGGGGCCGAGATCCCCGCTGACAGACGGGACAAGAGGAGGAGAGCAGCGGTAGGTCAGCTGAGCACCAAGTGCTATAACGAAGGTATTTGTCACAATTATATTACAGAAACACACACATTGTACATTATATAATACTGTAATAGAGTGGATTATAGGATGTTACAACCACTTTAAAACTAGGGCTTGTTTTCAGGGTAGGGCTTATATTGCAGCCCTCCTGGAGAAATCACAGTAGGTTTTATTTTCAGGGTAGGTCTTATAGTAAATTATGACATATCTACATTTTTAAAATGAATTTACTACCGCTTTAACTATTTTTAATAAATTTAGAAAAAAAAAAAAAAAAGCTTACATGGAAGATCACGTCTCCCTGCAGGAAGTTGGGCGATTGGTATTGGTGATATGGGCACTGGTTTTGGAGATATGGGCACTGGTTTTATCACACGGCCTCCACTACCTTCCTGGAGGGCATCCGCAAGGCTGTGCTGTCCGGTCTCATTCAAACAAAGCAGAAACAGCGCAAAGGCCTGGCTACCCCGAGTCTCCAATTCCACCAGTAACTGGCGAGCCTGATCTCTGCGTGTCCCGGCTCTCTAGGGGGAAAAAAGAAAAAAAAAAATGTTACTTCTTCGGCAAGTTCCCAAAAAATGCATAACGCTTCATCTGCCGTGGAGTCTCGTATCTGATAGAGTAGAGAAAACAGATGCCAACAAACACATGGCATGGATCTCAAAACTACGGCCCTTAAGCCATTTCAAAACTACACGTCCCAAACAGACATGACTAGGCATGATGAGAATTGTAGTTCCTAAACAACTGGAGAGCCTTAGTTTGGAGACCCCTGATCTATGTCTTGTGTATTTGTACCACCATCTCAGCATCTCTTCACTTAACCTCATATGACATCCTGGAGGTTGAAGTGGAGATATTTGAATGATAGATGCGGCTGCAGGCATCATCCAGATATTGTTTTGTTGCGCTGCCGATTCCCTGCAAAGTAAAAGCCATCATAGCGGCTGTGCAGCTGCTTGATGGCTTTTACAGGCAGAGGGATGGGACCGTCCCTCCCACCACCATCCGGTGCTTCTCCCAGCTCCCCCGTGCGATCAGGGAGCCGGAACATGAATCAGCCGGCGGCGGCCGCTTGCCATGGAGCTGACCGTGAACCAGATAATCCCCGGCCATCTGTATGATCCAAGGAGGCCGCGAGCGCCATCATGATGTCACTTCCGGCGCCGGCAGATGTAAAGACGTTTTTTTAAGCTGGAAAGCCTGAAATCAATTTTTTTTTAATTTTTATCTCAGGCTTTCCAGCATAGAGGGGAGATGTGGGGACTTATAGACCGCAGATCTTTCCATAAAGAGGACCTGTCATGCTATCCCTATAACAAGGGATGTTTACATTCCATGTTATAGGAATAAAAGTGATAAAAAAATTAAATAAAATTTAAAAAAGGGAAACAAAAAAAGGCGCACCTGTCCCTGCGTGCTGGTACGCAGAAGCGAATGCATATGTAGGTCGTGTATGGAAACAACGTTCAAATCACACATGTGAGGTATCGTTGCGAATGTTATAGGGAGAGTAATAATTCTAGCACTAGACCTCCTCTGTAACTCTAATTTGGTAACCTGTAAAAAATATTAAAGTGTCACCTATGGTCATTTTTAAAGCGAGGTTCTGCTTAAAAAAAAAAAAAAAATGTAAGTCAGCAGCTAAAAATACTGCAGCTGCTGACTTTTAATAATCGGACACTTACCTGTCCCAGGGTCCAGCGATATGAGGGGGAAGGAAGCCCCGCTCATCTCACCCTCCTCTCTGCGGCGCCGGAATAGTCACTGTGGGCGCACGGCGCAAGCGCGAGCCGCGCGGCGTGCCATGACTGGCCGGGCAATCATCTGGGACCTGTGACGTGTCCCAGATGATTGCCGAGAGGGAGGGGGGAGAGGCGATCTCCCTTCTGGTGCCGCGGTGCACCGGGAGGAAGTGGGAGCTGGGACCCTTTAAAAAGAGGGTATCCGCTCCCCCCCCCCCCCAAAAAAAATGACATGCCAAATGTGGCATGTCAGGGGGTCACCTTCCCTTAAAGCGGAAGTTCCATTTTTGGTGGAACTCTGCTTTAAAGTGGAGTTCCACCCACTTTTACAACTCTTCAGCATCCCTCACTAAACTGTGCACTGTAAACGAATTGGATATTTTAAAAAAAAATTTCTCAGCACCTACTGTATATCTGCTGTATTAATTTTTCACTTCCTCCTTCCTAGCCGTGGCTCATCGCATCATTTCCTGTTTGCAATGCCTTCTGGGAAGGGGCGGCAACTTCCTCTGACACTGCCGTTGCTATGGAAACCTGACCTGAAACCTATTACATTGCTTGTGCTGCACTGAGCATGTGCGAGATCTGCAAGGATGAGATCCAGGAAGAAATACAGTCTGGCTTCAGATGCCCACACTTAAGATGGCCACGGCCTGCTGTAAGTTTATAAAATAACAAACTACTGCTATAAACTAACAAAACAGACCTTAGTTTACAGACTAACTTTACTAGAATACATTAAGCTTGTGTATTATATGGGTATTTTTATTTAAAAAGTATAATTTCGGCTGGAACACCACTTTAGGTACCGAAGTTTGTCGCCATTCCACAAGTGGGCGTTATTTAAAGCGTGACATGTTAGGTATCTATTTACTCGCCGTAATATCATCTTTCACATTATAATAAAAACAATTGGGATAACTTTACTGTTTTTTTTTTTTGTTTAATTCATGAAAGTGTTTTTTTTTTTTTTTTTTTTATTGTGTTTGACAAATACTGTGTGTAATAAAAAATTGCAACGGCCGCCATTTTATTCCCTAGGGTCTTAATATAATGGGGGTTCTGAGTAATTTTCTAGCAAAAAAAAAAAAAAATGATATTTACATGTGGGAAAGGAGTGCCAGGATAGGCCTTGGCTGGAAGTGGATAATTAACCTGGACATTTTAAAAAGAGACCCTGTAAGTGCAGAGCTTCTCTGAAATGTGCGGTCAGCTTCAGCTATTTGACATGACAGGAGGAGGCTGTCTCAGGAGTCGCACACAGAAACATTTTAGCGTCTTCTTACCATCTCCTAATTATAACCTGGACAGAGTGCGGAGCTTCCTTGGAATGTGCGCTCTTCACTGGAAGCTTCAGCTCTGTACAAGGTAAGATGACAGAAGGAGACTGTCCTAGGACTGCACACAGAAACATATTAGCCTCTTCTTACCAGACTTGACGACCAGTGGTGTACCAGTAAAGTCCATCGATGTACTGGTACACCACTGCAGCTGCAAGCATTATACCGATTTTGTTTTTTTCTTTCAGCCAGCTTTCTTGTAAAAGCAATCCTAGCGGCTAATTAGCCACTAGATTGCTTTTACAAGCAGCAGGAAGGGACTCCCCCCCACTTCCATTGCCTTCTGCGGCTCTCTTGGGCTATCCCATCCCCATCAGGGAACCCGAGAGTGCAGCCGGTGGTTCCGCTGGCTGACCATAGAGCTGATCAGAGACCAGAATAGCTCCGATCATCTCTATGGTCTATGAACCTGGAGGCTGAGCATTTCATCAATTCCGGTTTCGCAGTTGTAAACAAACTCTTCGTGGTTTGAGAAAAGCATTGGATCACACCGATCTTGGTATAATCTGAAGCTTTTAAAATGATTGTAAAGTCTTGCTTTAAAAAAAAAAAAAAAAAAAAATTAAAAAAATAACAAACATGTTATACTTACCTCCTCTATGCGGTTGGTTTTGCACAGGGCAGCCTGGATCCTCCTCTTCTCAGGTCCCTCTTTACTACTCCTGGCCCTTCCCTCCTATCGAGTGCCCCCTCAGCCAGCAGCTTGCTATGCCACCCGCCTGAGTCTTGGCTCCTCCTCTTCGGCAAGTGCCCCCGTAAAAAGCCGCTTTCTATGGGGGCGCTCATGCAGGCTCATTCCCAAGCTGCGTCTATTGACAGAGGCATGGTGGTTCAGCCCCGTACCCCCCCCCCCCAACCCTCATCACAGAATTTGATTGACAGCAGTGGGAGCCAGTGACTCCCGCTGCTATCAATCTGCTCTGTAAGGAGGGAAAGTGTGGAGTGAGACGCTGCTCTCATACACAGCGATGGGTTTGGATTGGGCTCAGGGGGGGGGGGGGGGGGAATCTGTGCACAGAAGGTCTTTTACCTTAATGCAGAGAAAGCATTTAGTTAAGAAACCTTTAGGCTTTGGAATCGCTTTAAAGAGACCCGGTCATGTCTGCAGATCTGCCTTGCAATCTATGCTCCTGCAGTCAGCTTCAACTTTGTAAGATGACAAAGCCTGGTCTGCCTTTGGAATCCTTGGACATTTCTACATACAACCTGGCCTGTCCCTGGAAACCAGAGACACTTCTAAGAAAAGCCAGGTCTGTCTTTGTAAACCAGGGACACTTCTAGGAGTAGTCTGGTGTATCATTGGTAACCAGGGACACTTCTAGGAGTAGTCTGGTGTATCATTGGTAACCAGGGACACTTCTAGGAGTAGTCTGGTGTATCATTGGTAACCAGGGACACTTCTAGGAGTAGTCTGGTGTATCATTGGTAACCAGGGACACTTCTAGGGGCAGTCTGGTGTATCATTGGTAACCAGGGACACTTCTAGGAGTAGCCTGGTATATCATTGGTAACCGGGGACACTTCTAGGAGAAGTCTGGTGTAACCCTGGTAACCAGGGGCACTTCTAGGGATAGCCTGGTGTATCCCTGGAAACCAGGGGCACTTTTAGGGGCAGCCTGGTGTATCCTTGGAAACCAGGAACACTTCTAGGAGCAGTCTGGTGTATCATTGGTAACCAGGGACATTTCTAGGGGCAGCCTGGTGTATCCCTGGAAAGCAGGGACACCTTTAGGGTCAGCCTGGCGTATCCCTGGAAAGCAGGGACACTTCTAAGGGCAGTCTGGTGTATCCTTGGTAACCAGGGGCACTTTTAGGGGCAGCCTGGTGTATCCTTGGAAACCAGGAACACTTCTAGGAGCAGTCTGGTGTATCATTGGTAACCAGGGACATTTCTAGGAGCAGTCTGGTGTATGCTTGGTAACCAGGGACACTTCTAGGAGCAGTCTGGTGTATCCTCAGAAACCAGGGACACTTCTAGGGACAGCCTGGTGTATCCTTGGAAACCAGGGACACTTCTAGGGACAGCCTGGTGTATCCTTGGAAACCAGGGACACTTTTAGGGGCAGCCTGGTGTATCCTTGGAAACCAGGGACACTTCTAGGGACAGCCTGGTGTATCCTTGGAAACCAGGGACACTTCTAGGAGTAGTCTGGTGTATCATTGGTAACCAGGGACACTTCTAGGAGTAGTCTGGTGTATCATTGGTAACCAGGGACACTTCTAGGGGCAGTCTGGTGTATCATTGGTAACCAGGGACACTTCTAGGAGTAGCCTGGTATATCATTGGTAACCGGGGACACTTCTAGGAGAAGTCTGGTGTAACCCTGGTAACCAGGGGCACTTCTAGGGATAGCCTGGTGTATCCCTGGAAACCAGGGGCACTTTTAGGGGCAGCCTGGTGTATCCTTGGAAACCAGGAACACTTCTAGGAGCAGTCTGGTGTATCATTGGTAACCAGGGACATTTCTAGGGGCAGCCTGGTGTATCCCTGGAAAGCAGGGACACCTTTAGGGTCAGCCTGGCGTATCCCTGGAAAGCAGGGACACTTCTAAGGGCAGTCTGGTGTATCCTTGGTAACCAGGGGCACTTTTAGGGGCAGCCTGGTGTATCCTTGGAAACCAGGAACACTTCTAGGAGCAGTCTGGTGTATCATTGGTAACCAGGGACATTTCTAGGAGCAGTCTGGTGTATGCTTGGTAACCAGGGACACTTCTAGGAGCAGTCTGGTGTATCCTCAGAAACCAGGGACACTTCTAGGGACAGCCTGGTGTATCCTTGGAAACCAGGGACACTTCTAGGGACAGCCTGGTGTATCCTTGGAAACCAGGGACACTTTTAGGGGCAGCCTGGTGTATCCTTGGAAACCAGGGACACTTCTAGGGACAGCCTGGTGTATCCTTGGAAACCAGGGACACTTCTAGGGACAGCCTGGTGTATCCTTGGTAACCAGGGACACTTCTAGGAGCAGTCTGGTGTATCCTTGGTAACCAGAGACACTTCTTGGGGCAGTCTGGTGTATCCTTGGTAACCAGGGACACTTCTAGGGGCAGTCTGGTGTATCCTTGGTAACCAGGGACACTTCTAGGGGCAGTCTGGTGTATCTTGGTAACCAGGGACACTTCTAGGGGCAGTCTGGTGTATCTTGGTAACCAGGGACACTTCTAGGGGCAGTCTGGTGTATCTTGGTAACTAGGGGCAGCTCTAGGGGCAGCCTGGTGTGTCTTTGGAACAGGGGACATTTCTAGGGCAGATTTGTCTCTCCTTGGAAACCAGGGACAGCTGACAACAACAATTCCATCTATATAAGGCAGCTTTACCTGTCACAGAGTCCTCACCTGGATCTCCTCTATCATGTCATTGGTGAACACCCCCCTCTCCACCAGATGGTCCCAGATATCCCCCAGCTGCAGAGAGGTGACCAGCATCATCCTGTTACTCCTCAGCGCCTGCCTGTCCCTGTCTTCCATCTTCCCAGCCTAGCCAATCACTTCCGTAAACATGTGACGTAAATACGCGACGTCCTTACGCACGCCGCTGTGCTTGCGCTCCAGGGGCTCGTACAAGCGTCGCCTCCCTACGCTGTCAATTGCCGTTGTATCGTCAGATTAGGCGACCCGTCAGAATGTGTAACGGAAGTGACGTATTGTCGCCGCCATCTTGCTACACCATGCACTCCTCCATAGTAATGATTCACTGAGAAGGGGAAAGCGGATATCTTGTTACACCCACCGGAGTTTCGCATTTTACACTTATTTTTAACAATGAACTGAGGTTATATTGTGAAATACCGTACTTAGAAATCCATATGAATGTTTAGATGTTGAATTTTAAAAGCAGCGAAATTCTGTCAGATTAGCAAATTTATGAGATCAGCAGGCTTGCCCCTGCTTTGAAAATTCAACATCTAACCAGTCACACGGAATTCTAAGTACAGTATTTCACTATATAACCTCAGTTTGTGGTTAAAAATAAGTGTAGGATGCAAAACTTCGGTGGGTGTAACAAGATGTCTGCTTTCCCCTCCTCAGTGTATTCCCACTATGGAACTATGGAGGAGTGCTGGGTGTAGCAAGATGGTGGCAATGGAACGTCACTTCGTTACACATTCTGACGGGTCACCAAATCTGACGAAACACCGTGACCGCAGCTCTTCCCCCAAATATAGTCATCCCATTGAAGTGAATGGAGAAGCCCAGCCTGGGCAGTAATAATCCAAATAATAAACATTTTAGGATGCATGTCTCTGGAAACTATCTCCATAACCCCTTTTCATGTCAGATGGGCAACAACTGTTGCTTTACTCCTCACACCCTTTTTTATTTTTGCTAAACCATTGCTCAGAACCTCCAAACATTAAATATGTGTTTCTTTGCAAAGACCCTAGAGAATAAAATAGAGGTTGTTACATTTTTACATGTCACTAGGTATTTTAAAGGCAATTTGTTTGGAAAAAAAGAACACTTGAATTAATTTTATGGCAAAAAAAACCCCACCATAGATAACCCAATTTTTGGGTAAAATATAAAAGATGGTGCTACGCTGAGTAAATAGATACCAAGCATGTCACGCTTTAGAACCGCGAAAATTAATGGAATGACCCAAAACGGCAGTACCTAAAAATCTCTATAGGCGAAGCTTTAAACATTTTTAAAGATTACCAGTTTAGGGTTAAAGAGGAGGTCTAGTGCTAGAATTATTGCTCTCACTCAAACATTTCGCAGCTATACCTCCTAGGTGTGGTCAGAACGTCGATTACATATGTGGGCGCAACCTAATCCCAATACTTTTGGCAATATAGTTTATCTGGATGATGCCTGTAGCTGCACCCATCATCCAGATATCTCCACTTCAACTGAAGGGTGTCACATGGCGGCCTTCCGGAGGGAAGTGGTTAATATTTCATCCATGCTTTGCTGTGGTGTACCAGTCCACATCAAACCCAGGATTTGGTGTTATGGTGGTCCTGGACCGCGACTGCTGGTGGTGCTGGAACACCCGTGTAGCAATGTGGACTACAATTGCAAAGTACAGTGATTCCCTGGTCATTTCTATAGATCGTAATTGTCCCTCTAATGCCCAGCGTCACTAACTGACATCAAATTTGTGGGCCAAAGCAAAGGAATTGTGGGATTAGTAGTTCCTCAGAATGGCTATTCCTCTGCATGACTATACACTCGGACTACATATCCCAGGGGTCTTTGCTACCATTAGGGAGATTGCTGGGTAGAGCTATAAAAGAGGCCAGAGATCCGCCCCGTGCTCTCTTCTTCCTGGGCCTTGTGTGTGACAGGCCTCTCTGTACAGAAAGAGTGAGGTCGCGGCCTAAGATGTTTTACAACATTCCAACCCAGTCGAGAAGGGCCCAGCACTGATTTCTGTTCTTCAGACATCTATCCAGCATCTACTCGGAAGTCTGACAACCCGCGCTCCGTGCTTCGCATAAGATGGTCGTCACAAGCGGATCAGCTGCAAGGACGCCTCTACGGGAGTCGCTGTTCGGAAGGCAACTAATTGGCCTGTTCGTTGTTGAGAGAGCAGATGCCCACCTTTGCAAACCTTTCTTTGTTGCTTCACTGGGACACTGTGTACAGACAGTTTTACCTTAGGAATACTTTACTGCAATTCGATTTGAACATTGTACATAGACACCTTTAGCTTCAACCATTTCAAGAAATACCATTACCCTGTTACTGCACATTACTGGATATTGTTAATGAGCTCCGACTGCCGTTGAAGACCATCAGTCCTGCAACTGGGACATTGCTGTCATTACTGCTTACAGGGCCCTCATACCATTCTTGTTTGCTTGATCTCTCATTTAGGATTAAAGGTTAAATAGGCCGGCCTGGGTTTCCCGTTAGAAGTATTGTAAGGAATTAATTCTTAACCCTTGCTTATCTTTTCAGGTCATGTTCAAGCGGTATTTCATTGTACATAAGTGTATATAATATTCTTTTATTTCCGAACCGCCTTAACTTGTACAGGGTAAGCAGGAGAGGCCGCGGCGTGTACGTGTAAGCCGCAGACATAAGGGGGAGGGCGCCAGGTAAACCTGGGAAGCGGAGGTAGTTGTGACAGGTAGGCTGACCAAGGGAGACCGAACGCTGACAGATTGTAGGGGAGGATGAGCAGGAGCAGAGGAGACACAAGCTAATAGAAGACTGACTGACTGTGTGTAGGGGGGAGGCTGGCTGAGGAGGGTGTAGTGTGAGGAACTAAGTACTGCTGAATATTGTGGGTAACTGTATATGTGGTATAATGGAGTAGTGAGTATCATTGAGCATTGTGGTACTACTGAGTACTGTTGAGTAATTGAGTATTGTGGTATAACGGTGTAGTGGGTACTGTTGGGTAACTGAGTATTGTGGTATAACTGTGTAGTGCTGAGTAACTGAGTATTGTGGTATAATAAAGTACTGGATAAACTAAGCTGTGTGGCATACTGAGTATTCAGTACTGTTGAGTAGCTGAGAAACTATCAGGGGACTGAGTGTTGTGGTGTAACTGGGAGTGCCCGTGGACTGTGAGTACTGGTGGACAGAGAGTGCCCATGTGAGTACCTGTGTATTGTGAGCATCTGAGTAGTTTGTGTATGTATTGTGAGTGCACGTGGACTGTGAGTGCACGAGTGTTGTGAGTGCATATGGACTGTGAGTGCACGTAAACTGTGAGTGCATGTGGACTGAGTGCTGTGAGTGCACATGTGCTGTGAGTACCTGTGTATTGTCTTGTTGAGTACCTGTGTATTGTCTTGTTGAGTATTAGTGTCAGGAAGCTAGCTTTTAGTTAATTTGGACAGGGTATAATCCCCAATCCTCAATAAATTAGTAGGTATGATGCCCGGTGGGTGTGGAGATGCGACTCAGTGTACATCTTGCGGCATTTATGTGTTCCTTGATCATCTGATCAAGTGCGAATACTGTAATAATAATAATGTAAGCACATTGTTTCCCTGGAAGCCCAGGTTCTGAATCTGGGGGAGCAACTGTCAGCACCGAGAAGACCCTCCTTACTAAAGGAGAGCCAGGAACGTACCCGGCAGGTGCCGGCAGGGGCCAGCACAGGGGCGGGTGGAGATGAGAGGCAGGCACCAACGCAGAGTAGATGGGTGACAGGAAGGGTAGAGGGGGAAAGTGCCAGGGAGGCTGGTCCTGGGCTGGAACATGCCAATAAGTACGCCCCGCTGAGTGACATTGGTGAAACCAGTCAGGGACTGGCACAGCTGGAGCTGAGTGACCCTAGCTGCCGGGGGAAGAACTCCTCCAGTGAGGGTGGGAATAAAGCCAAAGGAAAGGAAAGACAGATTCTGGTGGTAGGGGACTCAATTCTTAGAAGGACAGAGAGGGCAATCTGTCACAGAGACCTGAAGCGCCGAACTGTATGTTGTCTACCGGGCGCTTGAGTGGGGCATATCACGGATCTGGGGGACAGATTACTGGGAGGGGCTGGGGAAGACCCGGCTGTCATGGTGCACGTTGGCACCAAATGGAGTGTCCTAAAAAACGATTTTAGGGACTTAGGAGCTAAATTGAGGAATAGGACCGCCTAGGTAGTATTCCCAGAAATTCTACCGGTACCTTGAGCCACACCAGAAAGGCAGAGGGAGATTAGGGAAGTAAACAAGTGGCTGAAGAGCTGGTGTTTAAGGAGGGGTTTGGGTTCCTGGAGGACTGGGCCGACTTCTCAGTTGGTTACCAGCTCTATAGAAGGGACGGACTGCACCTAAATGAGGAGGGTGCAGATCTGCTGGGAGTGAAGATGGCCAAAAAGTTAGAGGGGCTTTTAAACTAGGTGACAGGGGGGAGGGTCCAGAGGTAGAGATAGTCAGCGTGGAACATATTCCAGAGGGTAGTATTAGTGGTAGGTTGACTAAAGCACCTAAACCCGAGGTAAGTATAGTAACAAGTCCTATTTGCAACCTCAGAACACCCAATAAGGAGATAGTATGCGACCGGTCTAAACTACAAGGCATGTTCACCAATGCCAAGAGTCTGGCGAACAAGATGGGTGGACTAGAGATACTGTTGTTTGAGGAGGATTTAGATTTTGTAGGAATTTCAGAGACTTGGTTTAACAGTTCTCATGATTGGCTGGCAAACATTCAAGGGTATTCCCTATATCACAGGGCTAGAGAGGGTAAAAAAGGGTGAGGGGTATGCCTTTATATCAAAAATGATGTACAAGTCATTATGAGAGATGACATCACTAAGGGAGCTAGGGAGGAGGTGGAGGAGGTGGAATCCTTATGGGTAGAGCTACGAAGGGAGGAAACTAAAGGGAGATTAATGCTGGGAGTGTGTTATAGGCCCCCTAACCAGAGGGAGGAGGCTGAGGCGGACCTCCTATCACAATTTGGATTAATGGCAAGAATGGGAAGTGTCATCATAATGGGGGATTTTAATTATCCAGACATAGACTGGGTGGAGGGAACCGCGCATTCATCTAAGGTTTGCCAGCTTCTAAATGTCTTGCAGGACAATTTCATTGATCAGATGGTAAATGCACCAACTAGAAACAAAGCGTTACTAGACCTACTGATTACCAACAATACAGACCTGATCACGGATGTGGAAATATGGGGCAATTTAGGAAATAATGTTTACAGGTCAATTAGTTTTAGTATAAATCACACTATAATGCCCCGTACACACGGTGTGATAGGACCTTGTTGTCGGAAATTCCGACCGTGTGTTGGCTCCATCACGCATTTTCAATCGGATTTTCCGACACACAAAGTTCGAGAGCAGGCTATAAAATTTTCCGACAACAAAATCTGTTGTCGGAATTTCCGATCGTGTGTACACAAATCCGAAGCACAAAGTGCCACGCATGCTCAGTATAAATAAAGAGATGAAAGCTATTGGCTACTGCCCCGTTTATAGTCCCGACGTACGTGTTTTATGTCACCGCGTTCAGAATGATCGGATTTTCCGACAACTTTGTGTGACCGTGTGTATGCAAGACAAGTTTGAGCCAACATCCGTCTGAAAAAATTCTAGGATTTTGTTGTCGGAATGTCCGATCAATTTCCGACCGTGTGTACGGGGCATTATAGGAAACATAAGGAGAACAGAAGATACTGAATTTCAAAAGAGTCAACTTCCCTAAACTACGATCTTAGCTAGAAGATATAAACTGGGATAAAATCTTAGAAACAAAGAACACGGAGGAAAAATAGGTATGCTTTAAAAGCATACTAAATAAGGGCATTAGCCAGTGCATCCCAAAGGTAAATACATTTAAAAGAGCTAATAAAAGTCCTGGGTGTTTTAACTCCAACGTAAAAATGCATATAAAAGCAAAGGTGAAGGCCTTCATAAAATACAAGGCTGAGGGATCATCATCAGCATTCCAACTTTACAAAGAATGCAACAGGAAATGTAAGGGTGCAATCAGGGCTGCTAAGATAGAACACGAAAGGCACATAGCGGAGGAGAGAAAAAAATCCTAAGAAATTCTTTAAGTACATAAATAGTAAGAAAGGGAGGTCAGATCATATTGGTCCCATAAAGAATGATGAAGGGAATCTGGTTACTAAGGATGGAGAGATGGCGATGGTATTGAATTTATTCTTCTCCTCAGTCTTCACGAGGGAATCGGGGGGCTTCAGTAACCAAAACTGCAATGTTTATCCTCATGACATGTCACAGGATGCACCTCCATGGCTAACAGAGGACAGAATTAGAAATAGACTTGATAAACTTAACATTAATAAGTTACTGGAACCAGATGGCTTGCACCCGAGGGTCCTTAAGGAACTCAGTCAAGTAATTGCCAGCCCATTGTTCTTAATTTTTACGAACAGGAATGGTATACCAGCTGATTGGAGAAAAGACAATGTAGCACCAATATTTGAAAAAGGGCCAAGATACATCCCTGGGAATTACAGACCAGTTAGCCTAAAATCAATAGTATGTAAACTCTTGGAGGGGATGATAAAGAACTATATACAAGATTTTAGCAATGAAAACGGTATCATTAGCAGTAATCAGCATGGATTCGTGAAGAATCGTTTTTGCCAAAGCAATCTATTAACCTTTCATGAGGAGGTGAGTTGCCATCTAGATAAAGGAAGGCCCGTAGACATGGTGTATCTGGATTTTGCAAAAGCATTTGATACAGTTCCCCAGAAAACACATGTGAGAGGGTTAGAATCAGAGAAAGAGTTCACTCCTTTGGTGGTGGAAGCGACACTAACTGCTGCATTTCACACTTCCCGCGGTGCACACAGGAGGAGAGGGGTGGGAGGAGAAAGAGCAGATCGGCTCCCTCCTCTTCCATCCATGCGAGGGAGGGGGAACTGTCAGTGCAGGCTCTGGGCTATATAAGAGAGACACTCTCAGTGCAGAGTCCTGCTGAGGAGGAACTGATAGGCAGCACTGATGGGCACTAATAGGTGACACTGATGAGCACTGATAGGTGGCCTTAATGAGCACTGATAGGTGACACTGATGAGCACTGATAGGTGGCCTTAATGAGCACTGATAGGTGGCACTGATGAGCACTGATAGGTGGCCCTAATGAGCACTGATAGGTGGCACTGATGAGCAGCATTGATAGGCTGCCTTGGTGAGCACTAATAGGCAGCACTAATGGGCACTGATACATACCTCCCAACTTTTTGAGATGGGAATGAGGGACACCTATTAGCAAAAGTATGTAGGCAAAGGACACACCTCCTGCCACGCCCCCTTAAAGGAGAATTATACCCCCGAATTATTCGTTATACCCCCAAGTGCTTTTTTTTTTTTACCACTACTATTCCTTTATATTGACTTTTGAAATTTACAAATGCAGCAATTTAGAAACTGGATGAAAGGTTTAACACTGGGAAACACTTTTTGAAAGAGAAAAAGTGTATTTTATATACATTTTTATAGATCAGACCAAAATGAGGAACAAATGAGGAGGAATGAGGGACAGACAGACTTTGTTACAAATCAGGGACAGTTCATCGAAATCAGGGACAGTTGGGAGCTATGCTGATAGGCGGCACTGATGAGGCTGCGCTGATGATCAGTACCATGATTATCAGTGTAAACAATGTACTGACAGTTTTGCTGGTTAACGGCAAGTCTGTTTACATGTTTACTGTTTACATTACCCCATCAAACAAAGGGCCGCATTTGGCCCCAGGCCGCAGTTTGGAGACTGCAAAAGGAGCGGTACAGGAGGTGTGAAGGGGTGCAACCAAGGAACGGTGCTCAGAGGAGGGTAGGGGGTGGAACCAAGGAACGGTGCTCAGAGGAGGGTAGGGGGTGGAACCAAGGAACGGTGCTCAGAGGAGGGTAGAGGGTGGAACCAAGGAACGGTGCTCAGAGGAGGGTAGGGGGTGGAACCAAGGAACGGTGCCCAGAGGAGGGTAGGGGGTGGAACCAAGGAACGGTGCTCAGAGGAGGGTAGGGGGTGGAACCAAGGAACGGTGCTCAGAGGAGGGTAGGGGGTGGAACCAAGGAACGGTGCTCAGAGGAGGGTAGGGGGTGGAACCAAGGAACGGTGCTCAGAGGAGGGTAGAGGGTGGAACCAAGGAACGGTGCTCAGAGGAGGGTAGGGGGTGGAACCAAGGAACAGTGCCCAGAGGAGGGTAGGGGGTGGAACCAAGGAACGGTGCTCAGAGGAGGGTAGGGGGTGGAACCAAGGAACGGTGCTCAGAGGAGGGTAGGGGGTGGAACCAAGGAACGGTGCTCAGAGGAGGGTAGGGGGTGGAACCAAGGAATGGTGCTCAGAGGAGGGTAGGGGGTGGAACCAAGGAACGGTGCCCAGAGGAGGGTAGGGGGTGGAACCAAGGAACGGTGCCCAGAGGAGGGTAGGGGGTGGAACCAAGGAACGGTGCTCAGAGGAGGGTAGGGGGTGGAACCAAGGAACGGTGCTCAGAGGAGGGTAGGGGGTGGAACCAAGGAACGGTGCTCAGAGTAGGGTAGGGGGTGGAATCAAGGACCAGTGCTCAGAGGGGGGTAGAGGGTGGCGACAAGGGGTGACCCTGTGAAGGGGGTAAAATCTTCCAGAGCTGAAGTGGTTAAGGTGCGGTTGCAAAGGGTCAACAGTGATCATTCCCCATTTTAGTCTTGTACAAATTTGAGAAAACACATCTCATAGGGTATTTGAGGAACGTTATACAAGAACATATTTGGGGGGCACACCATACAATGCGTTTAAATTCAAGATGGTGCTGCTATAAGACCTACGAACAGTAAAAAATATTTTACAGCGCACACATACAAGAACGACATTTCCTGCAGGGCTAGTTAAAAACACCTGAACATATTAAAAAAATACGGGGGTTTGGTCACACTATATGGTCATATAGTGCTAAGCCCACTTACTGCGACAAAGTACCACTAATTCGGGGTACTTTGTCGCAGTAAGTGGGCTTAGCACTATATGACCATATAGTGAGACCAAACCCTCCTATTTTTTGAATATGTTTTCAACTAGCCCTGCAGGAAATGTCGTTCTTGTATGTGTGCGCTGTAAAATATTTTGTACTATTTGAAGAATGTTGCCTGAGGCAACCTGAATTTCTCTACAATGCAACCAAAACACTCGTTACCGCTATAGTCGGGTAACTGTGTAATGTGTAGGCTGCTGTATGATTCATTGTTTGTGTGAAGGAGCCCTAACACGCCAACCCAGCCACTCACGTGAACGAACATTTAAATGACCTTTTATGGTAAAACCTTGGACATTTATTGCGAAATTACAGTAATCTGCAGAGCTGCTAGAGAAGAGTAGAAAAGTAATATTATTTTTTCTTTGTTTCCTGTTGTCTACATACCCAACTGTCCTATCTATTGCTTCATTAGGGCGTTGGCTTAGAGTGTGGCGGTGTTGTCCCGTAGCTGAGCTGCGCTGAGTAAGTCTTTGTTTTATATGGTCTTTTCTTACTTTGTATAACTTTCGTGTTATATGTTTATATAAAAGGAAGCGGTTACATCAGTCGTGATCTTTTGTTTGCTCGGTGCTCTGCTGGGTGTGCGGGAACGGAGAACTCAGAGCAGCAAACCGTCTGCTGGAATCTGATATATCAAGAACATCTGCCGTGTAGGATTCCTGCATATTACATTGTTTCAGCCCTTTAAGTCTTCATGTACAGTAAAATACTCATGTAGTTTTATCAATGAAAAATTGCTTTTCTGCTTGGTCATTGCTGGACGCCGTCCAGAAATCTGATACAAGGCTTCCTGAGTAGCCCGCCACAATTCTTTGGCGCCAAAACAGAGCGGAAGTCAGAGGTTTTAGGCGGCAAAGAGAGCGTAACCCCTTGAAACAGTCAGCTTGGTGGTGGAGCATCGAACGGAAGGGTGTCGTAGCATAAAGCACATTACGATTGTTGGCTGGCAGTCTGGAGTACATGTATAGTATTTAGAACTACAGTATCTGAATTTCTTACATATTTGCTGAATGAACTTTGACTTAGAGGAGAACTGAAAGCAAGAAGTGAAAGCAGGGGAGGGAAGAGCGAGGAGGAGAGGGAGAGGAGAGGGAAGTATAAGGAAAGATGGGAGAGAAATGGATAGGGGAAGAGTATAGGAGAAGAGAGGACAGGGGAAGAGGGGGAAAAAAGAGAAGAGGAGGAGGAGGAAGGGGGAAAAGTAGAGTAGAGATGGCAGGAGAGGGAAGAGAAGAGAGGCGATGAGGGGGGATAAGGAGAGAATGAGACAGGAAAAGGGAAGAGGGGATGGGAGATGAGAGGGGATAAGTAGATGATAGGAAAATTAAAAGGAAATTAAGGAGAGAAGAGAGGGGAAGAGGAGAAGGGAGAGGATAAGAGATGAGTAGAGGATAGGGGAGAGGAGAGAAGGGAAGGAGAGGATAGGAGAGAGCAAAAGGGCGGAAAGAGATAAGTAGATGATAGGAAAGTGGAAAGGAAAGAGCAAGAATAGAGAACAGGATAGAAACGAGGGGAAGAGGAGAAGGGATGAGGAGAGGATAGGGGGGAAAAGATAGGCAGAGTAAAGGGAGGATAAGAGGAGGGAAGAGCAGAGGATAGGAGAGAGGAGGGGAGGGGAGGGGAGGGGAGGGAAAAGAATAGAAAAGGAGAGAGGAGAGGAGGGAAGAGCATATGATAGGGGAGAGCAGGGGGGGGGAGAATAGGATAGGAGAGAGGAGAGGAGGGAAGAGGATAAGAGAGAGGAGAGGAGGGAAGAGGATAGGAGAGAGGAGGGGAGGGAAAAGAATAGAAAAGGAGAGAGGAGAGGAGGGAAGAGCATATGATAGGGGAGAGCGGGGGGGGGGGGAGAATAGGATAGGAGAGAGGAGAGGAGGGAAGAGGATAAGAGAGAGGAGAGGAGGGAAGAGGATAGGAAAGAGGAGGGGAGGGAAAAAAATAGGAAAGGAGAGAGGAGAGGAGGGAAAAGCATATGATAGGAGAGAGGAGGGGAGAGCATATGATAGGGGAGATCGGGGGGGGGGAGAATAGAATAGGATAGGAAAGAGAAGAGTAGAGAAGAGGATAGGACAAGAGAGAGGAGCGGAGGGAAGAGGATAGGATAGGAGAGAGGAGGGGAGAGAAATGAATAGGATAGGAGAGAGGAGGGAAGAGCATATGATAAGAGAGAGGAGGGGAGGGAAGAGGGTAGGATAAGAAAGAGGAAAGGATGGAAGAGGATAAGATAAGAGAGAGGAAAGGAGGGAAGAGGATAGGATAAGAGAGAGGAGAGGTGGGAAGAGGATAGGATAGGATAGGAGAGAGGAGGGTAGAGAAAAGAATAGGAAAGGCGAGAGGAGAGGAGGGAAGAGCATATGATAGGAGAGAGGAGGCGAGGTAAGAGGAAAGGATAAGAGAGAGGAGAGGAGGGAAGAGGATAGGATAAGAGAGAGGAGAGGAGGGAAGAGGATAGGAGAGAGGATAGGGGGAGAGAGGTGGAAAATACTGATGTGCTTTTTTCATCATGATTTTTGATTCAAATCTTTGGTAATGTGATGATATTTCTTCATTATGATTTTCATTATTCAGCTTCAATTGATTGTTCGATGGTGATAATTTTATACTCTATGTTTAATGTCTTAACAGAACATCAGTCATGGCCATGGAGCCCCTGAATAAACCTGTTCAAGAAACTGGGTAAGTGTGAGCAATAAGAAGAATGGACAGAGGGGGAGATACCTGATAGAAATACAATACAGAAAACAAAATTAATGTAGAATTCCAACAAACAAAAAAAAAATCTCTGGTTTGGAAGGAATTGGAACACCTGCCTGTTTTCTTTTTTTGCCATCTGTATCCCTCGCTGGGGAGAAACATGCTCTAATTTTGTACTGGTTGTCATTGTCACTGGGACAAAAGGTGAAGAGAAATACAAAATCTGACCATTGTCACCAGAGCAGAGGATAAATCTTTAAACGGGGACACTTCATCATATGACAGCTGTCAAAGGTATAGGCATCTCAGCGTACTTCCTGAACAAGTATATCGGAGGTGCTGGATTTAACTTATAGCTCATAGCTGAAGAATGCCAGTCGAGTTCATATGGAGCATAGTATCTCTGGTTAGACTTATCTCAGAGAAAACAGGGTGCCCATTATCTAGGCAAACAAAATGTGACAAAGAACAGCCAACATGCTTTGGGGATTCAGACATTCCTCTTCATCAGGGCTTATAAATGCTGTGATTATTCTCAATGGAATGCTTTTATTACTTGTATGTGTATAATAAAGAGCAGTATTAGCAAGTAACATAAAGGAGCATTCTTATGGTAGTATTATATTTATGCAAGTACTAACAGCACCCTATTAAGTCCAGCATTTATTAGCTCTACTGAAGAGGAAGAATACCCAAAACATTTGTTAACAAAGGTAAATGATTTTGGACTTTTAGATCTTTGGCCTGATACTCTCATTAGTGGATCTTAAAGAAGATTGATACAATTCGCGCAGAGATCTCTACTGTTCCGAAACCCTCCACGCTTTACACTTCATGCCCACAGGCACAATCATTATTTCCCTCTTTCAACCCCACCAATACAGACGAAGTTGCTAAACTACTTGCTAATGTCCACCTTACCACCTGCCCTCTGGATCCTGTTCCCTCACAAATGCTACGTGCACCCTCTGGCCCTATGCTACACTCTGTAACCCACATCTTCAATCTCTCCCTCTCTTCTGGCATCTTCCCCAACTCTCTAAAACATGCACTTGTCAGCCCCATACTTAAAAAGCCCTCATTGGACCCATCCAATCTTAACAACCTACGCCCCATCTCCTTGCTCCCCTTCTTATCCAAACTCCTCAAACGTCTGGTCTACAACCGACTAAGCGCCCACCTCGCTGATAATAACCTTCTTGATCCCCTTCAGTCTGGATTTCGTCCTCAACACTCCACAGAAACTGCTCTTCTAAAACTAACAAACGATCTACTAGCGGCCAAAACCAATCGACACTATTCTGTACTCCTACTCCTGGACCTCTTTGCTGCCTTTGATATGGTTGACTACCCCCTCCTCCTCAAAAAACGACACGCCTTTGGTCTCCGTGACTGTACACTTCGCTGGTTCTCTTCCTACTTATCCAACCGCACCTTTAGTGTTTCTTATAACTCTTCTTCCTCCTCTCCTCTTCCTTTCTCTGTTGGGGTCCCCCAGAGTTCTGTTCTTGGACCTCTCCTATTTTCAATCTACACCGCCTCCCTGGGTCAACTGATAGCTTCCCATGGCTTCCAATACTACCTCTACGCTGACGACACCCAAATCTATTTCTCTACCCCTCAGCTCACTCCCTCTATTTCCTCACGTATCACTAATTTACTATCAGATATATCAGTCTGGATGTCACACCACTTCCTCAAACTCAATCTATCCAAAACCGAACTTATAATTTTTCCTCCCCCATACGCCCCTTCCCCTGATCTCTCTGTCAAAATCGATGGCACAACTATAAGCCCATCCCCACATGCCAAGGTTCTAGGTGTAGTCCTGGACTCTGAACTCTCCTTCAAGCAACACATCCAATCACTGTCCAAATCCTGCCGCCTCAACCTCTGCAACTTCTCCAAAATACGCCCCTTTCTAACCAATGACACAACAAAGCTCTTAATTCACTCGCTGGTCATCTCTCACCTCGACTACTGCAACTCCCTTCTCATTGGCTTACCTCTACATAGTCTATCACCTCTTCAATCCATTATGAATGCTGCTGCCAGACTCATCCACCTTACCAATCGCTCTGTGTCTGCCACTCCTCTCTGTCAATCCCTCCACTGGCTTCCACTAGGCCAAAGAATTAAATTCAAAATTCTAACAAAGCCATCCACAATTTCGCCCCCAGCTACATCACTAGCCTAGTCTCTAAATATCAACCTACTCGTACTCTTCGTTCCTCTCAAGACCTTCTGCTCTCTAGCTCCCACGTCACCTCCTCCCATGCTCGCCTCCAGGACTTTTCCAAAGCCTCTCCAATCCTATGGAATGCCTTACCCCAATCTGTCTGCTTATCTCCTACTCTATTAGCTTTTAGATGATCCCTGAAAACCCTTCTCTGTCCCTGATTTGGAGCAATGTCCCTTTGTCATTCTTTCCCTTTCATTTGTCCCTCATTTTGGTCTGATCTATATAGATGTATATAAAATGCACTATTTATTCTTCAGAAAGTGTTTCCCAGCGCTAAACCTTTCATCCGATTTCTAAATTGCTGCATTTGTAGATTTTAAAAGCCAATATAAGAAATAATAGTGGTAAAAAAAGCCCTTCTGGATTTAATTAACCATTTTTTTTGGTTAATTCTCCTGTAAGGGGGTGTGGCAGGGGGGCGTGTTCTATGCCTATATTTGTTAGTAGGTGTCCCTCATTCCCATCTCAAAATGTTGGGAGGTATGTATATGTGACATATTTTTACAATATATTGGAAATATATTTATCTTCCATGTGGGCCTCCTCCATCTTGTACCCTGCTCCTTGCCATAGGCCTTCACATGACATTCCCAGCCATAGACCTTTGGATCCCCAAATAAGAAATGTCCACACAAGAAGTCGTTTTGCTGCACTTTACTGGTGGAAATCAGGAAACGGCATTACAGTCACATCACCAGGACATACATTCTGGTGTCAGTTGACATTACACAGTCAATCACTTGGATGGTCAGCAGTAGTCACAAGTGAAAGCATGTGCAGTACCTCAGCAGCCATCTCCCTTATAATCTCTCCTCTGCCTTGGGTCATTAGTACGCACAGGATCGTGCTCTCTGTAGTCACCTCCTCCCAAGGTACATCTCTTTTGGGAACCCTCCAGGGAATCAACCTCCCACAGGGATCTCTAACCTGGCCTAAAAGGTCTTTTGCAATACTTCCTATCCGGGCCCCCACCTCCAGGAGCCACAGAGACTACAGCTGGCTCCTCCTGCATACAGGTCCACTCCACCCGGCCTCCTGCCCTCTCCAGAGCCTATGTGGGCTGGTTACATCCACATATTAAAAGGGTGTTTAGCTACCATGCCCCAAGTCTGTCTGTGCTCCTCTCTACCTTACTTATATATGGGCACTGGCTCACCTCTGACATAACTGTAGGAGGGTTCTACCTACAAGGGGCCTAGCACCTGGTGACACTCTCTGCTGTAACCAGACACTATTCTGGTACAGTACCACCTAGTGGCAAAGTAGCTAACTGCCCCTCCCTGCATACTTGTTGAGGAATATTAAAAGATTTTGGTCTCTTTGATCTTTGGTCCTTCTGCTTTCTTCCTGTCCTGTCACCAAGTCTAAAACTGGCCACAGATGTTTCAAATCTTGGCTGGTTCAGTAGGGAATGGACAAGATTCAAACCATGTATGGGCAGGCTGATTGTACTCAAGTTGATTGATTTCTCATGCAATTATTGTCAGTGGCTAGAGCCACTAGCAATAATCACCGTGTTCTCCCGGCCGGGACGGCTCTCCCGCAACTGACTGTGTTGATGGGGGACTTTAGAAATTTTCTTTCCTGCAACCCACGGGTTGCAGGAAAGAAAATTGCCCATCTATGGCCAGTTTTAGTCTATCGTAGTTTTGCTTGGATTTCTAGATTTCGAAACTAGGGTTTAACTAAAAAAATCGAATGAAAATGTTATTATTTTGTACAGGTCCAGTGATCAAACGGTGAAAGACCATCCCCAAGGTGGGTCTGGAGTTAGTACCGCCGAGAAGTCAACGACCATCGAATCGCTGGAGGTTGCGAGTGATAAGGGAGAGACACCACCAGTGGAAGAAAATGATGGATTGCCCAAAGAACGGGCTGCTTCTTCTGGGGTTAAGGATGGTCAGCCTCCCAAAATTAAAGTAAGCGTTGAAACCCAGACAGAATTCTCTGAGCAGAGCTCAGAGGTGAAACCAGAACCAGAAGTGGAAAAGGAAAGCCATATTAAGGAGATGAGCACACAAACCCTCTTAGAAGAAAAGGACCAGCTTTCACCGGAACGTGACGTCAAAGGCAAAAAGAAAAAACAGCGACCGAAAAAGAAACGTCCCCGAAAAGAGAAGAAAGAAGCCCAACCGAATCTATCAAGTGATGACACACAAAGCTGGTCCATCTCATTCCAACTTCTATTGAAGTCTGGTACGTAAATCTTCCATCTTCAAAAACAAGTCAGCACCCCCCCCCCCCCTTTCCCCATTACATTGAATTGGGCTGTCTTTGGCTTTTTTGTCTGCTTACACGATGTACTGGGTTTAAGTCAGAATGTTCTAATAAATATTTTCTTGTGATTTTTTTCCCGGCAGGTAACATATTGCAACCGGTTTCCTATTTGGTCCTTTTGTTCTGCTTCATTGGCGTCACACAATGTAAGTAAACCTTAATGTCATATATAAGTAGCACCGTCTTAGTTTGGTAGGCTGCTAGGTAAATTTAGTTAGCTGCTCTGTAGGCAGAGGAACAAAGGTTAATTGTGTTAGGAGCTGTGCAGTGTTTCACAGGTTGCTGGTTGTCAGAAACCATGACTCAGACTGAGACAGAAGTACAGTGGAACCTCGGATCCGTTCCAGGAGAATGCTCGTAATCCAAGGTACTCGCATATCAAAGCGAGTTTTCCCATTGAAGTCATTGGAAACTAAAATAATTAGTTCCGCATTGACTTCAGTGGGATGCAATACCGCATGCGACCAGAGGCGGGGTCGCGCCGTAGAGCCTCTGAAACGGCCGAAAAGGCCCGAGCACATTTCGGCTGACCTCGGCAAACCTTGGAATGACTCAGTTCAAGAGCCTTTTCGAAGTTTGTCGAGGTCAGCCGAACTGTCCTTTGTCCTTTCCTGTATTTCCGAACGCTGACGATCGGCGCTGTTTGGCTCCGGCGCCCCCCACCTCAGGCCAAAAGCGGTACCGCACACCGCTTTTGGCCTGAATCCTGCTCGTTTTGCGAGACAACACTCGCAAACCGAGTTAGGATTTTTAGAAATACAGTGCTCGTTTTGCGAAACGCTCGCAAACCGAGGTTCCACTGTACAGTTAAATCACACTTGTTTAATAATAATACAAAAAAGGTAAACAGAGTAACGTAGCCAGAGTTCAGAAACTGGAACGGATAGTCAGACGAGCCAAAATGTCAGGAAGCCAGAGAGGAGCGTAGTAGAACAGCAAGCAGGATCTGGAGGCAGAAGAAATGTCAGCCAAGCAAGTCTTTAACAGGAACACAGGAGAGCGTCTCTACAGATGTGACCAAGGCGAAGGCAGAGATCATCTGAACTGGACGGCTTAAGTAGGTAAGCCCATAAATACTCTGAGGACAAGCAGTCTGGGAGCAGAGTCCAGCCATAGGGAGGAGACCCCTGTTCCGGGGGCTGTGCCCTTGGGGCAGAGAGGAGAAGGAAAGAGGCCTCAGGAGTTTGGTGCAGCCATTAAGGTCTCAGCTAGGCTTAGCTGAGAACTCTACAAGAAAAAGACAAGCTGGGTCAGCGAGTAGTCAAAGCAGTCAGGAGTTTTGGAGGGAGTAAGCTCCATTTCACTGGGACTGAGTGAGCACTTAATCCAGCCATTCAAATAAGAAGTGACTGTGCAATACGCTACAAGTCAGGACCAAGTGCAGCCAGGAGTTGTGCAAGTCAACCTGTAGGTGGGGTGCAGCAATAATAACACACTCAGTCCCAGTGCAATAAAGAACTGGTATTGCAAAGACAGTTCACAAATAACCCAGGCGAGCCAAGAACACTCGCAGTTCTAACAGTAGATAGAGAGCAGAGTATAGCCGGACTGTAGAAAGGGGTAGAATGTGGCTTGGCCGACTTGAGCCCAAGCAAACAGATGTCCAAAGAAGTCGCCAGCTCCACACTTTCCCTTCTCATCCGGAACCTTTCCCTGCCACTAGTCCTATCCGTACCAGGTGGGGTACTTGCCCCTTGCTTTGTGCACTGGTCCAAATCATTTGGTTGAGGGGGGATTATGGTGTGGGGGGTTGTTTTTCAGGGGTTGGGCTTGGCCCCTTAGTTCCAGTGAAGGGAACGCTCAAGGCGCCAGCATACCAAGACACTTTGGACAATTTTATGCTCCCAACATTGTGGGAACAGTTTGGGGATGACTCCTTCCTGTTCCAACATGACTGAGCACCAGTGCACAAAGCAAGGTCCATAAAGACATGAATGAGCGAGTTTGGGGTGGAGAAACTTGATTAGCCCGCACAGAGTCCTGACCTCAACCCAATAGAACACCTTTGGGATGAATTAGAGTGGAGACAGCGAGCCAGGCCTTCTCATCCAACATCAGTGCCTGACCTCACAAATGCTCTTCTGGAAGAATGGTCAAACATTCCCATAGACACACTCCTAAACCTTGTAGACGGCCTTCCCAGAAGAGTTGAAGCTGTTAGAGCTGCAAAGGGTGGGCCAACTCAATATTGGACCCTACGGACTAAGACTGGGATGCCATTAAAGTTCATGTGCGTGTAAAGGCAGGCGTCCCAATACTTTTGGTAATATAGTGTAGATTGCACTGGTTCACATCAGTGCAGCTTTGAAATCGTGCTACTTCAGCATGATCAGTGCGATTTGCACCTCCAATATTGTTGCGACTTCATTTAACAGATGTCTTTGCAAGTCACAAAGAAATCCCCAAAAAGTAGTGCAGGAACCTTTTTCAACGTCGCTGCAACTTGAATAGCAACGATTTGAATGGTTCCATTGCTAGCAATAGGGTGCGACTTGTCATGCCATTTTGAACTGTCAAATCGCATTACAAATTGGGGGCTAAGGCCAATAATAGCTTGAGAGCAGTGGAGAGATATCAGAGGATGGGGGGGGGGGGGGGTGACCTAACAACAGAGCCTACTGTAAGGTTTAATTCAACTTTACTGGGGTTGGGGGCAACTCAGTACAGAGACGTGTAGGTGAGGTGCAGCGTGGTGTGGTGGCAATAATGCACACAGTCCAAGTACGATGTAAAGAATTAGTATTGAAGTAATGCAAAAACAGTTCACAGTAAACCCGGAGGGAAGATAGCCAATCGGGACCACTCAACAGTGTGTAGAGAAGAGGTATCAGCCAAACTGAGGCAGGGGCAGTACGTGGCCAGGCTGTCTCGTTCCCCAAGTGAGGAGTTGTCGAGAAGATCCAATCCCTACTCTTTCCCTCCTCGCCAGGAACCCTTTTTCTGCCACTAGTTCTGTCCCTAACAGACAGGATACCTCTCCCTACTCTACCCACTCGCAAAAATGCGTGCCGAGCCTGGGAGCCAGGTCTTTAAATAGGCTCTGCCTGACCCAAGATGGCTGCCAGAGTCACATGTGGCAGCGGCATCCAATGGGATAGGTTCCCCAGTGACCCAGGAAATCATAGAGGAACCACGTTTGCCTTGACTTCCTCTCCAGCTGCCGGAGAGCTCCACCTACAGTGGAGAAAGTAGACTGAACCTGCTTACAGACGTACAAGTGACCTGGCTGAACTGACTACAGTATGAGGTTGTATATATTTGCTTGGAGTGCATCAGACATTCACACTCCATTACAGCTCTGATTTTCTTTTACTTTATTTTGCAGGCTCTCCAGAGAACAATGTGAAAGTAGAGTGCTATTTCTACAGCGTTGTTGCACAGAGCAGCATCACCAATACAAATCTGACTATTAAAATAGGGAGTGAATTTTGTGGGATCTCGGTAAACATGTCCCAGAGGAGAGTCCTCTGTGATAAATACTCAGTCTCCCTGATCAACGAGACTTCACTGTTTCTGTTCACTGAGAAGAAGAGACATTCCTACTTTCTGGAAACTGGAGACATGCAACAATTACCATTCAAATATGAAGGTACATGTCATGGGTGTAAATAGAACCTTCAGGACCCCCGGTGCAAGAAACCATGAAGGGACCCCCCCTTTGACCCCCTGGGCAGGGTCCTTCCCTCCAAGCCCAGTGGCAGAACGCCAGGGCCCAGTCTGCAAGTGCCACCTTTGTGACCCTGGTAGTTCCGCCACTGGTGTCTGTCGTTTTTTATTTTTTCTATTTTTATTATTTTATTTAACAAAAATTTACAATATTTTTTTTTTTTTTTTTTAGGAGCCCCGTTACGGGGACATTGGAGAGATATCGGGGGTCTAAACAAAACCTCTGATGTTTAACTTTTTAGACAGAGAAAGGAGATTGAGGACACGGCCCTCAATCTCCTTCTCTGCAGCCTCAGCTGCACAGAATTAATGGATAGGAATAGCTCTGTACAGAGGCTTCCAGGTCATTCACAAACTGAAGCATAGCAAACACCATTTACTATGCTTCAGTTGTGAATGGACAGCACCGATCACTGACTCTCTATTCAGAAAAGGAAGGGGACGGTAAATTTCACATTTACTGGCCCCTTCACTACTTTCCATCCAGACCCATCCACAGCAGCCGGCAAGATGGGGAAGGGGAACCTGGCAGAGCTGCGAGGGACAGGGAGCCAGGAAAGAGCACAGGGGCTGGGGAGCACACGAGAGGGGGGAGGGGGGGCAGCAGGAAAAAGCTGGATAGAAGGAGTGGCGGGGGTGGCTGCATATAGAGGAACCCATCTCTCCATTTTCCTCCTCTCCGCTGAATTGCCATTTCTCCTCCCCTCCCTCCCGCGGGCATTTAATGGCTGCAGGAGGAAAATGGGGAGATCGGTTCCTCTATATGCAGCTCCCCCTGCTGCTCCTCCTAGCCAGGCTTACAGAGGGAGCTGCACGCAATTGCGACCCCTGTAGGTACGCCCCTGGTACATGTCATTGTAGATGATAAATAGATCGGTAACTGGTACTTGCAAGCTTTTTAAGTATATTTAAAGTATGGCCTGTTGTTTTTTTTTTTTTACAACAACAAGTAGAATAGAGCATTTAACTTATTAGTAGGTCAATCAAATTACAAATGGGTGCTCCGGTAAGGTTGCTCTCAACAACACTGGGGAACTCCTTGAGGAGGTGACATTGGGCGCAGCACAGAGCGCAGTGGGCACAGCACAGAGCCCAATAGGCACAGCACAGGGCACAGTGGGCACAGCACAGAGCATAGTGGGCACAGCACAGAGCCCAATGGGCACAGCACAGATCACAATGGGCACAGCATAGAGCCCAAAGGGCACAACACAGAGCACAATGGGCACAGCACAGAGCACAATGGGCACAGCACAGAACACAATGGGCACAGCACAGAGCACAATGGGCACAGCACAGAACACAATGGGCACAGCACAGAGCACAATGGGCACAGCACAGAACACAATGGGCACAGCACAGAGCACAATGGACACAGCACAGAGCAGAATTTGCACATCACAGACAACAATGGACACAGCACAGAGCACAATGGACACAGCACAGAGCATAGTGGAAACAGCACAGAGCACAATGGGCACAGCACAGAGCGGAGTGGGCACAGCACAAGGCACAATGGGCACAGCACAGATCACAATGGACACAACACAGAGCACAATGGACACAGCACAGAGCAGAGTGGACACAGCACAGAGCACAATGGGCATAGCACAAAACACAATGGGCACAGCACAGATCACAATGGACACAACACAGAGCACAATGGGCACAGCACAGAGCACAATGGGCATAGCACAAAACACAATGGGCACAGCACAGATCACAATGGACACAACACAGAGCACAATGGGCACAGCACAGAGCACAATGGGCACAGCACAGAGCACAATGGACACAGCACAGAGCAGAGTGGACACAGCACAGAGCACAATGGGCACAGCACAGAGCACAATGGGCACAGCACAGAGCACAATGGACACAGCACAGAGCAGAGTGGACACAGCACAGAGCACAATGGGCACAGCACAGAGCACAATGGGCATAGCACAAAACACAATGGGCACAGCACAGATCACAATGGACACAACACAGAGCACAATGGACACCGCACAGAGCAGAGTGGAAACAGCACAGAGCACAATGGGCATAGCACAAAAGACAATGGGCACAGCACAGAGCACAATGGGCACAGCACAGAGCACAATGAAAATTCTTCACCATCATCATTGAGGGGGGGGGGGGGATGGGGGGAGAAAACATCAAACCACATACCCTTTACAATTTATCTAAAATTAGTTTGGCTGTTAAGTGCTGACTTTTACTGGTTCACCTTTGAATCCTGTGTATAAAATACAACCATCCATTCTCTTATTTTCTAGATGTATGCGGGGATCAAGAATTGGCTCTAAAACAATTAAATCCTGAAGAAGCTCTGACTACCCCCTCTTTACCTACTGAAAGCCCGACAGTTTCGTATACCGCTGAAAAAATGCCTGACTGGGCAATCACTTTAATCGTTTTAGGAATACTGGTGCTCACCGCTGCAATTATAGCAGTGGGGCTGTGTGTGTTCAGAGGCAGGTAAGGCACAACTTTGCAACACAAAGGGCTGTATTTATAAAAATAATTCGCATTGCTGTTGAACCTGCATGTCAATTCATTCTGTTCCAATGGGGCAAAATCGCATGTTCTCAGGCTATATTCTCTGCAAATCAAATATTATTCATTGAAAAAAAACTGTGGGAAAAGTACACATTATGGCCACTAGATGGTGCAGAGCATCATAAAATATAAATATGATTCTCAGCACCATCTAGTGGCCATGTTGTGGTACTTTTCTCATTTACGCTTTTTTTTTTTGCTCAATGAATAACATTCGATTGGCAGAGAACATAGCGTGAGAACATGCATTTTCTCAGTGGATGCAAAGGGAGAGATTTACGAAAACCAGTGCACTCAAAATCTGATGTTGCTCTGCATAGTAACCAAACGGCTTCCAGGTTTTATCATCAAAGCTTAATTGAACAAGCTGTGGTTAGAAGCTGATTGGTGACTATGCACAGCTGCGCCAGATTCTGTGTGCACCAGTTTTAGTAAATCCAACCCATCTGATTGGGCAAGGTGGAGATTGTGGACCACCGCTGATCTCTGAAGGCCGGCCATGTGTCTTAATGTGTTCAGTCAGCAGTAGGTCAGCTACTGCACTTGGGACATCAAAACGAATGGAGCTCATTGTAGTAGCGGTGTCTTCTTCAGTGATCTCCAGCTTCTAGGGGGATCCTACAGGTACAGTATATACTGTACATAGTTACATTTGTCCAAGCTGGACCAAAAATAACTACAGTTGTTCTCAAAAGTTTGCGTCCCCTGGCAGAATTTGTGAAATTGTGGCAATACTTTTGAAAATATGACTGATCGTGAAATCCCCCAAATGGCCCTGATGAAAAGTTTCCATCCCCTGGAATGTTTGCCCTTGGTACAGACACACACAGGTTACAAGGCCAATTAAAGGTTAATTTTCCCACATATGTGGCTTTTTAAATTGCAATTCGTGTCTGTGTATAAATAATCAATGAGTTTGTTCGCTCTCACTTGAATGCACTGAGCAGGCTAGACACTGAGCCATGGGATGCATAAAAGAACTGTCAAAAGACCTGCGTAACAAGGTAATGGCACTTTATAAAGATGGAAAAGGATATAAAAAAATATCCAAAAATATGCCAGTCAGTACTGTTCAATCACTTATTAAGTGAAAAATTTGAGGATCTCTTGATACCAAGCCCAAGGTCTGGTGGACCAAGATAGATTGCAGCCACAACTGCCAGAGGAATTGTTCGGAGTACAAAGAAAAACCCCCACAGGTAACCTCAGGAGAAAAGCAGGTGACTCTGTAAAAAGACAGTGTATTTCTCCTGTGGTTACCTGTGGGGTTTTTTTTTTGTATCCTGAACAATTTTTCTGGCAGTTGTGTTTGCAATCTTTCTTGGTCTACCTGACCTTGGCTTGGTATCAAGAGATCCCCGAGTTTTCCACTTCCTAATAAGTGATTGAACAGTACTGACTGGCACTTTCAAGGCTTTCAATAACTTTTTATATTATTTCCATCTATATAAAGTTCCATTACCCTATTATGCAGATCTTTTGACAGTTCTTTGCTGCTCCCCATGGCTCAGTATCCAGTCTGCTCAGTGCATCCATATGAGAGCTAACAAACTCATTGCCTATCTATACACAGACACTAATTACAATTTAAATAGTCACCGATGTAGGAAATTAACCTTTAATTGCCCTTTAACCTGCGTGTGTGTGTGCCACCTTGCGTGTCTGTACCAAGGCCAAACATTCCAGGGGATAGAAACTTTTCATCAGGGCCATTTAGGCGATTTCTGTTATTATTATAGTTTAAAAAGGAGCCAAACATCTATGTGATAAAAATGGCTTCACATGATCACTATTCTTAACCACTTCAATACCGGGCACTTTCACCCCCTTCCTGCCCAGGCCAATTTGCAGCTTTCAGCGCTGTCGCACTTTGAATGACAATTGCGCGGTCGTGCAACACTGTACCCAAATGAAATTTTTATCATTTTTTTTCACACAAATAGAGCTTTCTTTTGGTGGTATTTAATCACCACTGGGATTTTTATTTTTTGCGCTATAAACAAACGAAAAAAGACCGAACATTTTGATAAAAAAAAAAGTTTTCCATAGTTTCTGTTGTAAAATTGTGGACATTTGTAAGTAATTTTTCTCCTTCACTGATGGGAACTGATAGGTGGCACTGATATGTGGCACTGATGAGTTGCACTGATATACGGCACTGACAGGCTGCACTGATCGCCACGGCAGCACTGATATGTTGCACTGATATACAGGACTGATGGTTGGCACTGATAAGCACTGATAGGTGGCAATGATAGACAGCACTGATAGGCATTAATGATGGGCTGCACTGATTGGCACTGACAGGCATAACTGGTGGGCACTGTTTGGCACAGATTGACAGCACTGGTAGGCACCAATTGGCACAGATTGGCAGCACTGGTGGGCACTGTTTGGCACAGATTGACAGCACTGGTAGGCACTAAGGCACTAATTGGCACAGATTGGCAGCACTGGTGGGCACTAATTGGCACAGATTGGTAGCACTGGTAGGCACTAATTGGCACAGATTGGCAGCACTGGTGGGCACTGTTGGGGTTGCACTGATAATCAGGACACTGATGATCAATGCCCTGATTGTCAATGCAGATATCCCCTGGACTTGCCAGGAGGGGAGGATTGCCAATAACTGGCAAATCTTGTTTACATCCGTGATCAGCTGTGATTGGATGCAGCTGATCACGTGGTAAAGAGCCGGCGTGATTGGCTCTTTACCCGATCACAGATCACTTGCCGAAGTGCGCCGTAGAGGTCGGGCAGGCAGCGCAAGCACGGCCTCCCGACAAAGAGCGGCCGCCCTCTAGCAGTCATTCGGCTATAGTGCGGTCCGCAAAGGAGTTACGTAAATGATTGGCACGATCAGTCATATTTTCAATATTAGCCCAGGGTATGCAAACTTTCGAGCACAACTGTATATTAAAGTATCCATACCTGGAATTCGGCTTTTAACCCTTGCAGTGCAGGGAAGGGGCGGGGCTAAATCGGATGGGGCCCACTGCAAATGTTAATTCTTATTAAATCCTGGTTGCATTAATCCTCAGATTATTGATTTATTGTGATTTCAGTTTCAGGCTGTGTAGAGGGAACTGCCAGAACAGACCGCTACCAGCAGATCCAGATGAGCTGGAGCGCATGGGAGACAGACCTGAACACCCAGCGCCAGTTTAAGGATTCTCCTTTAAGAAACCGCGTTTTTTCGGTAGCCTCTGCTTTTGTGTTGGATGTTTACATTATATCAACTGCGTGGATGCGGCTCGTGATGTTGAAGTGAAATCCTGCACAGCGGAGGCTCCCATTGTACACCGCGGCACATCAGTGATTTTAAAATTTTCATATCTGTTTGTTTAGTGTTGATCCTGCAAGAAATCCTGTGATAACTTCATATGCTTGATTGTTAGCAATTTCATTGTTCCCAGCTTTCTTGGTTGACTACAGAAACCCTTCTTGATGTTGTAGTGCTTGTTTTTTTTTAAAGCAGCGACATAATTGTATGTGTTGCCTGTTGCAATGTTTTTCGGTGTGTCGAAACGCGTTGAGTTGCGTAAAAATACATGTTTCTTTGTTTTTTTGCACTGCAATGGTATGGAGTGAAGCCGTAAAGCGTTGCCTTGTTCTTGCCCATTGCCGCCCAATGGAGCAAGTTAAAGCTGAACTCCGGGAACAGCAAAACTGAGAGATTGCTCCTGCACTGCAAGGGATAGCTGCTTGTTTATTTCTATGAGAGTGAATACAGCAGATTTGCTTTCCCGATCCTCTGCTCTCGCAGGGTCTTCTGCATTCCCACACCTGTAGGTTGTAGTTCCAGTGTCCACCAGCGGATGTCTGTCAGCATCCGGTCATAACCTGATGCTGGCTGCTGGGAGGATATTTAGTCCCTCCTCTGCTCCTCCATCTTGCCTCAGTTTGCTCCTTGTTCTGTACTGGGGGTTGTGGGGGATCAGGTACTGCTTTTACCACCCCCTAGACCTAAATTGGAAGTTAACCCATGGGAAGGGCTCATTTACAACAGCGGCAAGGACTGCTGCCCTTCTGAAACGTGATCCGCGGTTGGATTGCCTTTCAGGGGCATTTGACAGGTGGTTATGAGGCGATATGTCACCTCTCTTTTTAGCCCATAAATGCCTCACCCCCCCCCACGGCACAACTGCATGCATTGTGCATGGTTGTGGGTTGGTTGCAGCATGGCTCCATTCAACTTAATGGGTCGCGCTTGGCCGGCGGTAGTGCCCGTTATAGCCGCTAGCAGTAAACATTGTATTCTGCATGCTGGGAAAATGGGGGAGGGGGGGGAGCAAGCAATTTTATTTTGTAGTTAAAAAATCTAATCATCTATGGCTTGCCTTCAAATACTTTCTTTACTGGTAGACATGTGCATTTTCTTTCAGGTGCATTTGTTTAGATGGAAAAGGGTAAATAAAGGGGGGGGGGGTGTGGACATCACACAAAATGCATGTCTATTTGCTGGCAGGACATAGGAGAGTCAGACCACGGCTCTCTCTTACACAAAGCAGCGTCCCAGCTCTCCAGTGGCCCAACACTCCCTTCTAACACTTCGCAAATCACTCCCTGAGCAGAGTCAGACCACTGGAGAGCCGGACCGCTGCTTTGTGTAAAGATGAGCTGCGGTCTGACTCTCCTATGTGCTGCCAGCAAAGAGTCTTTTAACCCTTGCTGCAGCATTTAGTAGTGTATAAAAGTAATACATAATGAGGTTAATAATAATTGAGCTTTTAGTATATGAATTTAGAGTGGAGTTAAGTTGCTACTTTGTAATGTCTTTCTGCTGTTATAATAAACTCTATCGATTGATTATCTGATATTTTTGCATATTGTCTTTTTCGTGTTTACTGCGTTTTTTATATGGTTTGATAACAGGACTGCCAGACCTGAGAAGCACATTCTGCATGCCTCTGTTACAATATATCTGATAAAATATTAGAGAGGACACTGAGCTATTAAAGCGGAACTACACTACATCTGAGCAACACAAACCAAAACCGATATTTGATAAATTTTTAATATTCAATGCAATCCCCCCCCCCGCTCCCCATCCATCGAAGTCTCTGTGCTTTATTTTTGCTGAAAAATCACTTTGAAGAACACCCCCCTAGATTCTCTGTCTTGAAAAAGGGCAGATGATTCATGTAGCATTTACTTCCTGGAATCCATCTGCCCTTAGCTCAAGCATGCAGACATGAGGGTGTGCTTAGCTGAGAAAACCCTTCCTCCCCTCCTCCCTTCCTAGAGACACCTGGGATGCCTAGCCCCCCAATGGAACAAAATCCCTCCGTCCCTCTTTCCTCCTCATCTGTCCCTCAGAGGTTTGTTAGAGAACCTGTCAGAAACCCCGAATCAGACTGAGACAGAAGTACAGCTAAATCTCACTTGTTTAATAATAATACAAAAAGGTAAACAGAGTAAACGTAGTCAAAACATATACCTTAAAAAATGCAGCGCATAATATATGTGTAGGTGAATAGAAACAAGTGAATTATTTCAAATAAGTGCTTCAAAGAAGAGAAAAAAAAATAATTGAAGAAAAATCAGCCTGATGGCCTGTGCTAAACATAAAGTCAATAATAAATGAACAATAGTGTCCCGCAACCCTGGGAGGTGAATAGACTCCAAAGCTTGGTGTTGTTCAGATGGTTGTCCCAAATTAAACTTCATGAAAATCGGATCAAGATAAAGGGATGAGGCAATGGTAAAAATGATGGTAGAAAGGATGGTATGTAGGAAAACTCTTACCAGATCCCGTTGATTCCCATGTCAGCGACAGGGAATCGCATGAGCGTTATGCCACTCAGGGCACCCTTTGGGCTCTACACCACCCTCCATGTTGCCCATTCATTTTAATGCATCGTGATCACGTTTTTTTTATTGTTAAATGGTGTTTTTTTAGAAATAAAAATACTCCCCGTTTTTTACCTGCACTATGTGGAGGCATGTTTTTTCTTTCCACATATCCTTGCAATAAGTCAAGTGTTCACTTGAGCTTTTTAAGCGACGTCTCCGTCTACCTGATTTGCATCCTGGTCTTGCTGTGAGGACTTTCCAGGTGGCCCCCGGAGTTCCATTTTCATGAAGTTTAATTTGGGACAACCATCTGAACAACACCAAGCTTTGGAGTCTATTCACCTCCCAGGGTCATCAGGCCATCAGGCTGATTTTTCTTCAATTATTATTTTTTTTTCTCTTCTTTGAAGCACTTATTTGAAATAATTCACTTGTTTCTGTTTACCTACACATATATTATGCGCTGCATTTTTTAAGGTCAGTCGGGGAGTGCTGTTACCTGAGTGGTAACAAATACCCGGAAGTGTTACCCTGACACATTATTACTCTGTATGCCGCTCTCACATTGAACAAACATATCTGATGATGCATCCACTTTATAGCATCACCAAGCACAGCGGCGGGAGTCCCTAAGGATTACCTCTAGGGGGCCACACACTACGGGCTGAGAATCTGCAGGTTCACCTTTACGCTTTACTTTATTTTAGGAGGTCTCTATAAATTCTTTAATGATAATTGGACATCATAATTACCCCCCCCCCCCCCCCAAAAAAAAGAAAAAAGAAAAAAAAGCTAAGCTTTGAAGAATGTGTGTAAGCTGATGGTGGTCAATAGTGCCATCTTGTGGCAGTTTTTAGGTAAGGCATCTGAAGTTCGTTAGACTCATCTATGATAAACTCAGCTTTGCACACTGCTTTGCATCCCCTGTTCTTGGTCATTTAAACTCACAGTTCACACAATATCACTCTCTGTCCTAAAATTGCCATGTTGTGGGGCAAAAAGGAGGAAAGGTCAGTCAAATAGTACAATCTTTAACCTTAGGGTCCCTATTCTGTAAAGATATACTGTACCACTAATCTCTCTCTCTCTCTCTCTCTCTCTCTCTCTACATAAACACAGTATTTATATATATATATATATATATATATATATATATATATATATATATATATATATATATATATATATATATATATATATATATATATATATATATATGCGGCACAGTGGTGTAGTGGGTAGCACTTTTGCCTAGCAGTAAGAAGGCTCGCTGGTTCGAATCCCAACCACGACACTACCTGCCTGGAGATTGAATGTTCTCCCTGCGCCTGCGTGGGTTTCCTCCGGGTACTCCGGTTTCCTCCCACACTCCAAAGACATGCTGGTAGGTTAATTGGCTTCTGTGGAAAATTGTCCCTAATATGTATGAATGTGAGTTAGGGACCTTAGAGTGTAAGCTCCTTGAGGGCAGGGACTGATGTGAATGTACAATGTATATGTAAAGCGCTGCGTAAATTGACGGCGCTATATAAGTACCAGAAATAAATAATATATATATATATATATATATATATATATATATGCTAAAAATACTGCGTGTATATATATATATATATATATATATATATATATATATATATATATATATATGTATAATAGTATACTAATATAGTATAGTATATAAAACAATATACATTCAAATTGACCCAAAACCATTACAGTGTTCTGTCTTTCTTTGGATAAGCCATAGTGCTCTGGCTTATTGGCATAGTGCTCTGGGAATCCTTGATCATGTAAAAGATTTATTATTAGTAAAACAAAAATTTCAAAAAAGCCAAATGTATAGTCTAAACTATATAGTAGTAAAAACTAAATGAAAATCGCCTCAAACCAATATGGTGTTCTGTCTTTCATTAGAGAAGCCTTAGAGCTCCAAGAATTAATTGTCATGTAATAGATTTAAACACAAATTGCATACATAGAGTAAAAATAGAGTTAAAAAACACATAAAAAGCATTCATTTAAATTGCATTCTCTTATAAATAATAAATTCCATCAATACTGACCCAAAACCAATTATAGTGTACTGTCTCTCTTTAGTTAAGCCATAGTTCTCTGGGAATTATCGGTCATGTAAAAGATTTATACTATTTATAACTATAATTTATATAGTAAAACACATATTGCATACATATAGTTAAAAAAATCACATTAAAAAGCATTTGTTTCAACATGTACAGTATTTACTTAAAAATAATGAATTCCATCAAAATTGATACAAAACAGTTATAGTGTTCTGTTTCTCTTTAGATAAGCCATAGTTCTCAGGGAATTCTTTGTCATATAATATATTTATATTGTTAGATTGCATACGTATAGTAAAAAAAAAAAAAAAAAACACATTAAAATGCACTATTATTCTCTTAAAAATAATAAATTACATTAAAACGGATCCTAAACAAATATAGTTTACTGCCTCTCTTTAGACAAGCCATAGATATCTGGGAATTCTTGGTCATGTAAAAGATTTATAATTAGTAAAACACATATTGCATACGTATAATTACAAAACAATCACATTAAAAAGCATGTTTTTCAACATGTATATATTTAAAAATAATAATTAGCCAGTTAGCCAGATAGTTCTCAGGGAATTCTTTGTCATGTTCTATCTATCTATCTATCTATCTATCTATCTATCTATCTATCTATCTATCTATCTATCTATCTATCTATCTATCTATCTATCTATCTATCTATCTATCTATCTATCTATCTATCTATATATATATATATATATATATAGATATACATATATGTATATCTATATCTATAGATAGATATATATATATCTATATATATAGATATATATAGATATATATATATGTATATAAATATATATCTATATATATATTAGATTGCATAGTAAAAAAAAAAACACATAAAAAGCACTAGTTTAAAATGTATTCTCTTAAAATAATAAATTACATTAAAACTGACCCAAAACCAATACAGTTTACTGTCTCTCTTTAGATAAGCCATCGTTCTCTGGGATTTCTTGGTCATGTAAAATATTTGTAATTAGTAAAGCATATATTGCAATGGTATAGTAAAAAAACACATTGAAAAGCATTAGTTTAAAGTGTATTCCCTTAAAAATAATAAATTACATTAAAATTGACCCAATTCATTATAGTTTTCTGCCTCTCTTTAGATAAGCCATAGCTCTCTTGGAATTCTTGGTCATGTCAAATGTTTATAATTAGTAAAACACATATTGCTTACGTATATTAAAAAAAAACACATTGAAAAGCATTCATATAAAAATGTATATACTTTAAAAAAAATGCATCAAAACTAACCCAGAACTATTATAGTGTTCTGTCTCTCTTCAGATAAGCCATAGTTGTCATGGAATTCTTAGTCATGTAATAGATGTATTATTAGTAAAACACAGATTGCATATACTGTATATTGTAAAAAAAATGTTAAAATACATTCATTCAAAATGTATTCTCTTAAAAATAATGAATTACATTGAAATTGACACAAAACCATTATTGTTTACTGTCTCTCTTTAGGTAAGCCATAGTTCTCACAGAATTCTTTGTCATGAAATACATTTATTACACAGATTGCTTATACAGTAAAAAAAAACACATTAAAATGCATTCATTTAAAATGTATTCTCTTAAAAATGACATTAAAATTGACCAAAATCATTATAGTTTTCTTTATCTCTTTAGATAAGCCATAGTTCTTAGGGAATTCTTGCTCACGTAAAAGATTTATAATTAGTAAAACACATATTGCACATGGATAGTGAAAAAAAAACATATTAAATGCATTCGTTTTTAATGTATATACTTAAAAATAATAAATTACATTTAAACAGACACAAACATTTTATAGTGTTCTGTCTCGTTTCAGATAAACCACAGTTGTCATGGAATTCTTTGTCATGTAACTATTAGATGTATTATTAGTAAAACACAGATTGCATACATATTGTAAAAGAAAAAAACACATTAAAATGCATTTTTTATTAAAAATGTATTCTCTTAAAAATAATAAATTACATTAAAACTGACCGAAACCATTGTAGTTTTCTGTCTATCTTTAGATAAGCCATAGTTCTTGGGGAATTCTTTGTCATGGAATACATTTATTACAAAGATTGCATATACAGTAGGGATGGAAAGTATTCAGACCCCGTTAAATTTTTCACTCTTTGTTATATTACAGCCATTTGCTAAAATCATTTAAGTTCATGTTTTTCCTCATTAATGTACACACAGCCCCCCATATTGTACACACAGCACCCCATATTGCACACACAGCACCCATATTGTACACACAGCACCCCATATTGTACACACAGCACCCCATATTGACAGAAAAACACAGAATTGTTGACATTTTTGCAGATTTTTTAAAAAGAAAACCTGAAATATCACATGCTCCTAAGTATTCAGACCCTTTGCTGTGACACTCATATATTTAACTATTTAATTCTGATCATCCTTGAGATGGTTCTACACCTTCATTTGAGTCCAGCTGTGTTTGATTATACTGATTGGACTTGATTAGGAAAGCCACACACCTGTCTATATAAGACCTTACAGCTCACAGTGCATGTCAGAGCAAATGAGAATCATGAGGTCAAGGGAACTGCCTGAAGAGCTCAGAAACAGAATTGTGGCAAGGCACAGATCTGGCCAAGGTTACAAAAAAATTTGTGCTGCACTTAAGGTTCCTAAGAGCACAGTGGTCTCCATAATCCTTAAATGGAAGACATTTGGGACGACCAGAACCCTTCCTAGAGCTGGCCGTCCGGCCAAACTGAGCTATCGGGGGAGAAGAGCCTTGGTGAGAGAGGTAAAGAAGAACCCAAAGATCACTGTGGCTGAGCTCCAGAGATGTAGTCGGGAGATGGGAGAAAGTTGTAGAAAGTCAACCATCACTGCAGAGTGGCCCGACAGAAGCCTCTCCTCAGTGCAAGACACATGAAAGCCTGCATGGAGTTTGCTAAAAACACCTGAAGGACTCCAAGATGGTGAGAAACAAGATTCTCTGGTCTGATGAGACCAAGATAGAACTTTCTGGCCTTAATTCTAAGCGGTATGTGTGGTGAAAACCAGGCACTGCTCATCACCTGTCCAATACAGTCCCAACAGTGAAGCATGGTGGTGGCAGCATCATGCTGTGGGGGTGTTTTTCAGCTGCAGGGACAGGACGACTGGTTGCAATCGAGGGAAAGATGAATGCGGCCAAATACAGGGATATCCTGGACGAAAGACTTCTCCTGAGTGCTCAGGACCTCAGACTGGGCCGAAGGTTTACCTTCCAACAAGACAATGACCCTAAGCACACAGCTAAAATAACGAAGGAGTGGCTTCACAACAACTCCGTGACTGTTCTTGAATGGTTCAGCCAGAGCCCTGACTTAAACCCAATTGAGCATCTCTGAAGAGACCTAAAAATGGCCGTCCACCAACGTTTACCATCCAACCTGACAGAACTGGAGAGGATCTGCAAGGAGGAATGGCAGAGGATCCCCAAATCCAGGTGTGAAAAACTTGTTGCATCTTTCCCAAAAAGACTCATGGCTGTATTAGATCAAAAGGGGGCTTCTACTAAATACTGAGCAAAGGGTCTGAATACTTAGGACCATGTGATATTTCAGTTTTTCTTTTTTAATAAATCTGCAAAAAAGTCAACAATTCTGTGTTTTTCTGTCAATATGGGGTGCTGTGTGTACATTAATGAGGAAAAAAATGAACCTAAATGATTTTAGCAAATGGCTGCCATATAACAAAGAGTGAAAAATTTAGGGGGTCTGAAGATTTTCCGTCCCCACTGTATATATTGTAAAAAACACATTATAATGCATTCATTAAAAATGTATATTAAAATTGACCAAAATCATTAAAGTTTTCTGTTTCTCTTTAGATAAGCCATAGCTCTTCTGGAATCCGTGCTCATGTAAGTTATTTAGGAAAATTTGTAAAATACATATTGCATATGGATAGTAATAAAAAACAACACACACACATTAAAAAGCATTCCTTTTTTCATTAGTATATTCCTAAAAATAATAAATTACCTTCAAACTGACCCAAAACCATAATAATTTCCCTGAGAACACCAAAACTAGAGAATTCTACAAAAGAAAGACATTCCGATTAATTTTATTGAAAGCTAGCTACTGAGATTTTTACAACCAGAGTTGAGAACACAATCCACATTTTCTGTGCTATTGTGATGGAGGGTTATCTGTCCCGACTAAGACACAGGAATGTTTGTTTTGTTGCAGTCGGTTCCAGAAAGATATGATCTCCCCAGGACGGAATCCATGGGAGGAAACAAGCTGGTTGTATCCACAGTCAGTATACGTCACCTTACGGACATTGAAATCGGTTTCCTTTGGTGGTGCCACTGGTTGAACCCCTAAATGTTCAAGGCAAAGGCCAACATAGGCATCCTCAATATGAAGCCACCTAATGGCTGGGGAGACCTTAACAATTTTACTTGCCAATCCTGCAGAGAAGACATAGCCAGTCCCAGAACAGAACAAGGGGTATTTGTCCCCTGGGTATTCCTCTGGGGACACGTACCATTTTTTCTTTATGTTGCGAATTGGTGGGTCATTGGCAATCAGATATCCTGTAAAATAGTTAAATCTCGGGGGCTGATCTGGTTTCAGAAGACTGGTTATTAAATACTCAGTATTAATAAACATATCACTGTCCGTTTTCAATACATAGGAGGCTCCTGGACAATATGTGGCCACCCAGTTTAAGCCCATGAGGACCTTCGTGGTTAGGTTATTGTAGGTATCCAAATAATCTTGTTGAATGATATCATGATATGCTTGACTTTCCTCCAGAAGGGACCTTTTAGCATCATCTGTCCACTTGGTGTCCCTGCCTAGTAAAAAGAGTCGGAGTAACCTGACTTCAGGTAGAAGGTCCTCTTTTCCCCACGTCTGCCGGATGGCCTGCCGGGCTTCCTTCTGCCCTCTTTCCACGGTAATTAGCAGAATAAGGAATGGAACATTGTCTTTGCATTTGTCAGGCTCATTAATGATGTAGTTGTATATGGAAGGCTTTCTCTGCGAAAAATTCCTACTCATAAGTGGGAACAGGTTGGGTATTTGAATACGAGAAACATCCAGACTCAACGAAAGCCTGCTATTGTGGGTAAGGATGACAAATGTCAACGTCAGAAGAACTACGCACAGAAACGCATTGATTATATGCCGTCTTTTGCTCAAGGAGCATTTGGTCCATTTTGGGAAAAGCATGACGGATTGTTCAGATGTGCTAAATATTTTCATTTGTGGTTATTTTTTTTATATGGTTATTATTATTTTTTTGGCGCTCTCACAGTGTCTTCATTTTCTAGAATGGTTCTTTGGTACGCTGAAAAAAACATCAAATGATATAAAATTTAAAAAATATAAAAAGAAGTACGGTAAGCAATATACAGTAAGGTATATTAATTCCTACAGAAGACATTGGTGACCTCCTTCCAAAACATGGTGGTTTCCTGGCTCCCATGAACATCCTCTAGACTAGAGCTTCAAGGTTTTCTGAATCTTTGGCCCACAACCAAGTATGAAGATCTAAAGAGGAAGAAACACCAAGCAGACCTTTTCTTCTTTTTCAGATATTACGTAGAATTAGGATATGGTACTCCTCAGTATCTAGCCCCCTTTCTCTTTGTGTCACCTAATCCATGAAGATCTGAGAAGTTCTAACTTGTTGCCCACTAGTTCCATGTGCATAAAAATCGAAATAACGCTCCTAAAGCCACATCCGTACAAACTTGATTGGAAGAGAGAAAGGGCCACAGGGCCCTAATTCGGACTTTACAGGCAAGCTGGACAATGATATACCCTGTTTCCCCGAAAATAAGACCTAGCGTGATTGTCGGTGATGGCTGCAATATAAGCCCTACCCCCCAAATAAGCCCTAGTTAAAGTCCTTGTAGGTCTTATTTTCAGGGTAGGGCTTATTTTCAGGGAAACAGGGTAGGGCCTATTTGGGGGATAGGGCTTATATTGCAGCCATCACTGACAATCACGCTAGGTCTTATTTTCGGGGAAACAGGGTAGTGCAAAAATACATTTTATTAATAACAATAGGTCATATCAAACAGGTCAAGTAAAATCGATTTTTACAATTTTACTTGACCTGTTTGATATGACTTATTGTTAAAAAAATATATTTTTGTACTCTATCATTGTCCATCTTGCCTGTAAAGTCAGAATTAGGACCCTTTTCTCTCTTCCATGTGCATAGTAACAGCGATCTGGCTGTTTCTTCTCCCTGTGAAGCAGGGAGAAAAAATAGCCAGATTGTAACGTAAAAGCAGCACGCATTACACATTGTTAGGCACAAGGCTTTTTGGTTTTTTTTGCTTTGCAAATAATAGATACAGGAGCTCCCCTCTTCTGAGCGGCTTCTTGTCTCCGCCCCCACCCCCCAGCCACCTACAAGCGCCGTCTCTTGGTTCCACCCCCTACCCACCTCCCAGTACTGCTGCTTTTAGAGAATACAGAGCCCAGTATCATTTTGTAGTGCTAAGTAATCTGTATGGAATTGGTAATGATAACAAAAAAAAAGCAGTAAAACAAATCCCCCGCAGCCCAGCAACAATGGACCCCTGGCAGCAGTAGATCCCCTTCCAGCAACAATAGATCTCCCATCAGCAACAAAATATCCCCCACCAGTATCAGTAGATCCCCCCCCCAGCAACAATAGATCACCATCCAAAAAATGTATTCTCTCCAGTGACAATAGATCCCCTAGCAGCCAGAATCAATAAACCTTCCAGCACACTCCAGAACCCCTTACAATTACATGGAGGTGCAGGAGCTGAATTCCAGTGTTCCTGCTGAAAAAAAAAAAAAAACCCTGGTTAGGCACACAGTTAACCCCTTGATTGCCCCTAGATGTTAACCTCTTCCCTGCCAGTGACAGTGTATAGTATTATCACTGATCACTGTATTAGCGTCACTGGTGATGTCAGTTAGTGACCCTTCCAGCCAGTGTCTGTTAGCGCCAGATTGTCCGCCACACTATCACAGTCACACTATAAGTCGCTGATCACTGCCATTACAGTATGGTGCCTATAGCTGTGCAAATACCAGTACATATCCCATAGTTTGTAGACGCTATTGCCCCGTACACACGGTCGGACATTGATCGGACATTCCGACAACAAAATCCTAGGATTTTTTCAGACGGATGTTGGCTCAAACTTGTCTTGCATACACACGGTCACACAAAGTTGTCGGAAAATCCGATCGTTCTGAGCGCGGTGACGTAAAACACGTACGTTGGGACTATAAACGGGGCAGTAGCCAATAGCTTTCATCTCTTTATTTATTCTGAGCATGCGTGGACCCTTGTGCGTTGGATTTGTGTTGTCGGAAAATATTATAGCAAGCTCTCAAACTTTGTGTGTCGAAAAATCCGATGGAAAATGTCCCATGGAGCCCACACACGGTCGGAATTTTCGACAACAAGGTCCTATCACACATTTTCCGTCGGAAAATCCGACCGTGTGTACAGGGCATAAAACTTTCACACAAACCGATCAATTTACAGTTATTGGGATTTTTTTTTTTTTAACCAAAGACATGCAGCCAGGATACAGTTTTTGCCTAAATGTATTAAAGAAATTAGATAGAACACCTTTGGGATGAATTAGAGCAGAGACTGTGAGCCAGGCCTTCTCGTCCAACATCAGCGCCTGACCTCACATATGGTCTTCTGGAAGGATGGTCAAACATTCCCATAGACACCCTCCTAAACCTTGTGGACGGCCTTCCCAGAAGAGTTGAAGCTGTTATAGCTGCAAAGGGCGGAGCCAACTCAATATTGGACCCTCCGGACTAAGACTGGGACGCCACTGAAGTTCATGTGCGTGAAAAGGCAGGCGTCCCGATACTTTTGACAATATAATGTATACATGCTTTGTGTTTCACAGGATTTATACCTCTGCTTTTCTTCCTTGGAGTGTTTAAGTTTGGTGGGCAAATACATTGAACAAAGGTTTGAAAAACGGAACAAGTACGGGCAGGTTTACAAGGAAGTTTTTATATAAATACACCCAAGGTGCAGCTAAACTCCAGCAATTACTTTTTCCTATTTGCACTCTTTGGTACATATAAAGCATGTTTCAGTTATTTCTGTTCAACAAATGCAAATAATATTCATCAATCATGTAATAAATTAGGAGCTGTTCCGTGTACTGTACTGATTTCCTGGGCTATCTCAAGAAGCCGGTCAATGTCTCCCGACATTCGGCCTGTGTGTACCCAGATTAAGTCTCTATATTGGGGAGATAGGAGAGCAGTGGAGGCTGGTGCTCAAAATTTGTAGGGGGGGGGGGGGTGCAAACAAACTGAAAAAAAAAACATCAAACGCAGCCACTGTGCCCATCAAACGCAGCCACTGTATCCATCAAGCGCAGCCACTGTGCCCATCAAATGCAGCCACTGTGCCCATCAAGCGCAGCCACTGTGCTCATCAAACGCAGCCACTGTGCCCATCAAGCGCAGCCACAGTGCCATCAAACGCAGCCACTGTGCCCATCAAATGTAGCCACTGTGCCCATCAAACGCAGCCACTGTGCACATCAAGCGCAGCCACAGTGCCATCAAACGCAGCCACTGTGCCCATCAAACGCAGCCACTGTATCCATCAAGCGCAGCCACTGTGCCATCAAATGCAGCCACTGTGCCCATCAAACGCAGCCACTGTGCCCATCAAATGCAGCCATTGTGCCCATCAAACGCAGCCACTGTGCCCATCAAACGCAGCCACTGTGCCCATCAAGCGCAGCCACAGTGCCATCAAACGCAGCCACTGTGCCCATCAAACGCAGCCACTGTGCCCATCAAGCGCAGCCACAGTGCCATCAAACGCAGCCACTGTGCCCATCAAACGCAGCCACTGTGCCCATCAAGCGCAGCCACTGTGCCATCAAATGCAGCCCCTGTGCCCATCAAACGCAGCCACTGTGCCCATCAAACGCAGCCACTGTGCCCATCAAACGCAGCCACTGTGCCCATCAAACACAGCCAATGTGCCATCAAATGCAGCTACTGTACCCATCAATTGCTGCCAGTGTGCTCATCAATTGCCGCTACTGTTCCCCTATCAAATGCTGCCAGTGTGCATCGCCCGGCACTTACCTGTCTCGCAGCGGGTCAGCGGCGGTGTCCTGCACGCTCCTCGATGTCTTCTTCCATCCTCTCTATCAGGCGTCCAATCATAGCGCCTGACGTTTCAGCTAATCAGGTGACAGGTAACAGAACCGAGCACCTGATTGGCTGAGAGGCGGTTCAGTTTTAGCAAAGCAAATTCCTTCGCTTTGCTAACACACAGCTGAGTGAACAGCGAACGCAAAGCATTGCGCCCACTGTTCACCTTTTTGGGCGCCTATTGGAGCCTACGGCTCTAATCAGGTGCTTCCAAAACACCCCCGCCACTGTAATTCAGTTACCCGGCGCCTGAAAAGGCCAAGAACAAAAAAAGTAATACATTGCTCAAAAAATTTTTAAGGAACACTATTTAATCAGAGTATAGCATCAAGTCAATGAAACTCCTAGGATATTGATCTGGTCAGTTAAGTAGCAGAGGTGGGAGGGGTGTATACAGAGGTGGGAGGGGTGTATACAGAGGGGGGAGGGGTGTATACGGAGGGGGAGGGGTGTACACAGAGGGGGAAGGGTGTACACAGAGGGGGTTGTTCATCAGTTTCAGCTGCTTTGGTGTTAATGAAATTAACAACAGGTGCACTAGATGGGCAACAATAAGACGACCTCCAAAACAGGAATGGTTTTGCAGGTGGAGGCCACTGAATTCCTCTGACTGTTTTTCACTAGTTTTGCATTTGGCTGGGGTCAGTGTCACTACTGGTAGCATGAGGCGACACCTGGATCCTATAGAGTTTGCACAGGCAGTCCAACTCCTCCAGGATGGCACATCCATACGTGCCATTGCTGGCAACAAAAGTGAGTACACCCCTAAGTGAAAATGTCAAAATTGGGCCCAATTTGCCATTTTCCCTCCCCGGTGTCATGTGACTCGTTAGTGTTACAAGGTCTCAGGTGTGAATGGGGAAAAGGGGTGTTAAATTTGATGCTATCGCTCTCACTCTCTCATACTGGTCACTGGAAGTTCAACATGGCACCTCATGGCAGAAAACTCTCTGAGGATCAATTGTTGCTCTACATAAAGATGGCCTAGGCTATAAGAAGATTGCCAAGACTGCTGAAGACAAGCAGACTAAGGACATGGATTACTGGAACCATGTCCTGTGGTCTGATAAGACCAAGATAAACTTATTTGGTTCAGATGGTGACAAGCGTGTGTGGGGGCAACCAGGTGAGGAGGACAAAGACAAGTGTGTCTTGTCTACAGTCAAGCATGGTGGTGGGAGTGTCATGGTCTGGGGCTGCATGAGTGCTGCCGGCACTGGGGAGCTACAGATCATTGAGGGAACCATGAATGCCAACATGTACTGTGATATACTGAAGCAGAGCATGATCCCCTCCCTTCAGAGCCTGGGCCGCAGGGCAGTATTCCAACATGATAACAATTCCAAATACACCTCCAAGACAACCACTGCCTTGCTAAAGAAGCTGAGGGTAAAGGTGATGGACTGGCCAAGCATGTCTCCAGACCTAAACCCTATTGAACATCTGTGGGGCATCCTCAAAACAGAAGATGGAGGAGTGCAAGGTCTCCAACATCCACCAGCTCCGTGATGTCGTCATGGAGGAGGGGAAGAGGACTCCAGAGACAACCTGTTGAAGCTCTGGTGAACTCCATGTCCAAGAGGGTTAAGGCAGTGCTGGAAAATAATGGTGGCCACACAAAATAGTGACACTTTAGGCCCAATTTGGACATTTTCACTTAGGGGTGTTGCCAGCGGTTTAGACATTAATGGCTGTGTGTTGAGTTATTTTGAGGGGACAGTAAATTTACACTGTTATACAAGCTGTACACTCACTACTTTACATTGTAGCAAAGTGTCATTTCTTCAGTGTTGTCACATGAAAAGATAGAAGAAAAGATTTACAAAAAATATGAGGGGTGTACTCACTTTTGTGAGATACTGTGTATGTATATATATAATTAGTATCTGATATACTCTTCCCTTTTTTGCATCTCACAATCACACTCTGTATTTGTAGAACCTAACAACCTCAATCAATTGAGAAAAAAAATAAACACTGCACGATTTTAACTTACATAATTGTACACACATATGTTTTTTAATATGTGACAATTTTATTATACAATTGTAAGTTGTAACATTTTATATGTTGACCTGTGGTTTAACCTGCCTTTTACGTTAATTTTTTTTTTTTTTATAAAACTATGGGAAAAAAAAAAAAAAAGTTTATATACTACAAAACACGTCTGAAAGCAATGTAATGGAATTCTACCCAGATTCAAAATGTATATGAAATAAAAAGTCATACAGTATAAGCTTTGGCGATAGAGATGATCTGTATAATCGTGTAGAAATACAAAATAAAAAAAAAAAACTAAATACATTGTAAAACTTTTTTCTAACAATATTGTAACAAAAACATCTGACTAAACTAGAAACAATGAGGCTGAATGCTCCCAAAGATAAAAACAGTAAAATAAACATTACAATAATAACAACAACAGCACTACTAGTACTAAGTCATATAAATGATTCTAAATATTTAGCATTGTGCATCAATAGCAGCCAGAAAAAAAAACTTTTTCTAACTTTTTTACATTTAAATTTTAATAAACAAAAAAAAAATACAACAGGTAATTACTGTTGGCAGAAGAGATATACTGTAGACATGCATGATAATAACATACCTCCTCCATGTAGAACTCAGCAAGCAAGTGCCGTCATCCAAGGAGATTTCTGCACACTTGTCTCCATCTGCTCGTGTCACCGAAACCGCCTATAAAATAAATAAAGACAATGTAACAATTTAGTTGAGTGACAAGTGAGCCGTTCGTTGTGTATGTTGTTAATCATTTTCTACATGTCTTTAGAAATGTATTGATTTTTCACCTTTTACATAGATACGGTTAGGAGACGAAGCTAAGATGTTTGTTTAACTCACCTCGGATATCTGTCAAAACCTGGAAAAGGCCACTGGATAGCCACATATAAAAGAGGATATGCCGTATTCGGCAGGTGACACTGGCTGCCAGCGCCTTCTATAAGGATGAACGGGGCTGCACCCAATAAAGGCAGTTTTTGACACAAGAAAGAGGAATTTCAGTGTTTAGGGCATTCCTCAGGGGTGGAGCTATTTTTTACCAATTTAAACTCATGGGCCGGAGGATAGAGTGGCAGATTAGAGGGGGAGCCACAAAATTTTCTAATTTTGACCATTTTTTTCTGTTTCAATGGTTTTTTATTAGTTTTTACAACAGAGAGTAATACAATTTAGTAGACATTTTCAGATTACTGAGGCTATCAAGAACAGTAAAGGCATACAGTAGTATCAAGTCAAGGGATACCGGTGTAATCCCACGATTCAAGCAGATAATATTCACAACTGTTATGCCCAGTACATACGGTCGGATTTTCCGACGGAAAATGTGTGATAGGACCTTGTTGTCGGAAATTCCGACCGTGTGTGGGCTCCATCACACATTTTCCATCGGATTTTCCGACACACAAAGTTTGAGAGCAGGATATAAAATTTTCCGACAACAAAATCCGTTGTCGGAAATTCCGATCGTGTGTACACAAATCCGATGCACAAAGTGCCACGCATGCTCAGAATAAATAAAGAGATGAAAGCTATTGGCTACTGTCCCGTTTATAGTCCCGACGTACGTGTTTTACGTCACCGCGTTTAGAACGATCGGATTTTCCGACAACTTTGTGTGACCGTGTGCATGCAAGACAAGTTTGAGCCAACATCCGTCGGAAAAAATCCTAGGATTTTGTTGTCGAAATTTCCGAACAAAGTCCAACCGTGTGTACGGGGCATTAGGCTACTAGGCGCCAGGGGTTGGCTCAAGGGTATAAACCCAAAGTGAACCCATCAACAATTTCAACAATATAAATTTGAAGCTATGACAGGTTTCCGTACTGTGCTAAACCTTTGATAGGATCAAGAGTCAGGGTACAAAACCCAACATTATTATCGAAAACAATTTGGAAAGAAAATCTTAAAAGAGCAAAAGCAGGAAGAGAAAAGAAAAGAAGGGGATGAAGGAATGTCCATCTGAGGATCCAGTTTTTTCTTAGGTTGCTTACCTCTTCTGCCCTTGAATATGGGTGGTTAAATCCAACTAGAGAACTTTAGAGATATTATGAAAAAAAAAATATGCAGGATGGTCATGTTCAAGACCTGTAAAGAGAAAGCTGGAGCTGATCTTACCTTTAAAAACAAAAAAACAAAAGAGCCTGTTTAGAGAAAAAAACTATTTTGGATGAGGAATTCTTCTGTTGGGATCGATTGGTATCTGCAAAGTCAGAAGTGAACACAAGTCACACTTTACCAGGCAGGCTGCCCTATGATTGCCTTATGTCCATAAGGATCTGAAGGCTTCTGGATTGATCAAGAATCATTTATGATGTGCTTTTCCTTGAAACTTTGGGGGTCTCCAAAGGTATGGCAAAATTAGTCCCACTGCAGGACTTTATCTGGCTCTCAGCTAGGGTCATTGGCCTCACACAGATCTTCAGCTCAGCCTATGGTCTTCGTTTCTCCCCAACATCCACAACCCCCCCCCCCCATCCTGGTCTTTAGCACAGGTTCCCTCTCACTGCACTGATTTTAAAGCCATTTGCCAGGACCACCAGCATCCTAACTTACCCCAGCATTCAAAGGATGACGGTGCTTCCTCTGTCCATATCTACTATGTTGTATGCTGCTACAGCCATGCTCTTGGGCTTTCCAGGCTACCAGCCATGCTGTAAGTGTGTGAGGTAAGGGTGAACTCTAAAGGGGACTCTGACGTAAAGGGGCTCTGATGGGTTTCCTAATGTGAGGGGGGGCCCTGTTGAGGACTCTCATGTAAGAGGGACTCTGATGAGGATCCTGATGTAAGAGTGAATATAGTGGGGACTTTGATGGTGACCCAGATGTAAGGGGGGACTCTGATGGGAACCCTGATCTAAGGGGGATTCTAATGGGGAAACTGATGGTGGCCCAAATGTAAGGGGGGGGGGATTTTTTGTAAGGGGGGGTACTTTGTTGGGAACCCTTATGTAAGGGGGATTCTAATGGGGTTTCTGATGGTGACTCAGATGTAAGGAGGGGCCATCATGTAAGGGAGGACTTTTATGGGGACCTTGATGTTAGGGGGATTTTAATGGGGTCTCTGAAAGTTAAATGTAATAAAAACACTTATTGCCACAAACTCGCTTATCCATGTCTTTATGGACCTTGCTTTGTGCACCGGTCCAAATCGTTTGGCCCCTTGCTGGCTTTTTCCTGTGTTTCATTACATGGCGGTCCTGTCAATATACATAGGGGGATCTGTCTGGTTGGCTCAATCTCTCTTCACATACACCTCCCTCTCTCCTCACATTTTTCTGACCTGCCTTTCTACAATCATGGGTATTAAAGGTCAGCACGGAGAGAGTTGTCTGTAGGCTGCTCCCTGAAAACAGGGGATATTTTGGGGATTTCCTGACCTATGACCTGTATATCTGTGGCTTGGTAAGCTTACATTTGGATGCCATTAACTTTAGGCATATTTCTAAGCGGCTTTACTTACTTACACTGGCTTAGTTCCATCTTAGCCTGCGTCTACATTCTTTCTGCTTAGACTAATACAGTCAGTGCATTGTAGACTCCCTGTGCTTTATTCTTTTCTTCTACCTTACAGGTTCTCCGGTACTCACTCCAGTTCAGACATTTATACAATAAGGCTTTAACCTTATATACATTTCGGTGATTATTGTTCCACGTCAGTATCAAGTGAAAAAAAGGCACTCTATGTGAATTTTCTTGTATTTCTATTTTTCTATACGTAGTCTAGCATTGCCTGTAGGGTCGTAGTTGATAGATATATATCTGTCGATTTACATTTTATATAGATATGTATCTAAAAAAGCTTACAAAAATATTTTAAGCCTCCATTTTGAAATCAAAATGAGTCTACTAAAATATTTAATTTACCTTAATCATAGATTATAGTCCTGGTCAGGACACCATTCCCCCTTTGGTTTCTGGGTCCCTACACCTAGGGACTATTTTTGAGGCCCAATCTTTGGTTCACAGCCCCCCCCCCCCACCAACACACACACTTTTAAGTGAGCGATGTTTTTGAATTTATTGTCTATTCATTATGCTTTATTATCAATATTGGCATGTGCTCATTTTTGTTTGCACATCCAATTCATTATGTATTATTAATATGGCCTGTAGTCTATATTTATGTCTATTCATATGATCCCCACAGATCTTGACCTCCCGTATCGCCGGATTCACCAGCTCTGGGCTGGGTTCATCTTCCGGAAGTTTGTTGCTTCCCCCCTTTTTTTGGCCTCCACTCTGGTGGTCAGGGGTGCATCTTTTTCCCCCCCCATACATGGGTCATTGTGTGGTCGGCACAGCCATTCTCTTCCCTTGTCGCTCGTCTCTCCCCCCTCTTTCCTACCTCTGATGCAAAAGCATCAGGATATTTGCAGGTATATACACATATATATGGTCAGTAAATGTTTTTCAAAATTATATAGTGCTTATCTTTGGACAAATTTTTGTGTCCTAATTTGTGTATGCATAAATTTGGTATTTACTCGTATCTTTATGAATTGTAGATTGCATATATTTCTACACCATTTTTCTCCTGACGAAGAGGAATTAATAAACCTTGAAACGCGTAGAGCTTCACTCTGTACGGTTGCACACGAGTGTTGTAAACAGTGGTTTGATTATGCTTTTCTACCTATGACATAAATTTATCATGCGGTTTTGACAAAAGCTTTTATGTATTGATGTTTTTTTAGAATTTGTATTAAACTATATTTTTCTATATTTTATTGTCTGCATACACTATTTTTAGAGTCATTGCCCTAAAAAGTCCCGTCAGAGGGTTTCTTTGTGTCTTTTTTGATATTTCACCAAAGCCTCCCGATAGGGCTCCTAAAAAAAAATTTCAAAAATGTAAAAAATTTTGGCTGAAAATAATGTAGGTGTTACAGGATTATCTGTGATCTGAGTGCGAGGCATAGGCGTGCGCAGGGGGTGTGCCGAGCGTGCCTGGGCACACTCTAATCACCCCACGCGGCAGAATCCCCCTGTTGATATTTTACCAAAGCCCCCCGATTAGGGCTCCTAAAAAAGATTTGTTAAAAATGTAAAAAATATGAGCTGAAAATAATGTAGGCGTTAAAGGACTAATTGTGATCTGAGTGCGAGGCATGGACGTGCGCAGAGGGGGGTGTGCCGGGTGTGCCTGGGCACACTCTAATCACCCCATGCGGCACATTCCCCCCTGCTGATGTTTCACCAAAGCCTCCCAATAATGCCCCAGAAAAAAATAAATAAATGTTTTTTTTTATATAAAAATGTAAAAAATGTGGGCTGCAAATAATGTAGGTGTTACAGGATTATCTGTGATCTGAGTGTGAGACATAGGCGTGTGCAGGGGGGTGTGCCGGGGGTGCCTGGGCACGCCATAATCACCCTGCGTGGCACAGATTCCCCCTGCTGATATTTCACCAAAGCCTCCCCCCAATGAGAGAGAGAAGACACAGCTCATTGTTGCTTTTCAAGTTTAATGTGAACTTGTTGGTTTCAGTCACACACACTACAAATCATGAGAGCTCCCTCTAGCTGCAGCCTAGTAAATAGCCGTACTGGGAGGTTTATTCATTTACTTGCTACATAGGCAATGAAAAAAGAAAAGATTTGAATTAAGACATTTTATTATGCTGATGATGGGGGGGGGGGGGGGATGTGGGAGGGGGAGTTGCAGGAAAGAACCAGAGAAAGCACAATATCGGTAGATTTCCCCTTCCATCACTCTACTTCTCCTTTTTCGAGAGGGACTTTTCTTTACTTCTTGCTCCAATGATGAGTTCCCTTAGAGATGAGTTTGTGGATAATAAGAGGATCCATGACTAGTCTAAGGTTTATGTGCGGGTGAACACTCATTGGGCTTCACACATTTGTTAAGCTGGTTCTGATCCATGACGTATCCGTCGTTACAGACACACCTCGGGCCTCCTGGTAATTTGCAGGGTTCGGTACCAGTTGGCTTTTCACAGGTGGCCTTGCAGGGGGATCCGAAGGGCTCGTAGTGCGTGTTGGCGCCACAGTTGGCTTGGCATTCTTGCGGAGTGACGCATTTGATGGTGAAGCCACTGGTGCCGCTCTGCGCGAGCAATCCTTTTTTACACTTGCAATCCTTGTGCGTCTTAGTGTTAGTACACTCTACAGGTGTACCGGGAGATGGCAATTTGTCGCATCTTAGCTCACATCCTCCGACCTCTCTAAGGTGGCTGTGTTTTGGACATACACCTTTACCTGTTTAATATATAAAAAGATAAAATAAAAAAAAACAAATGAATAGAAAAGATATAAATATAATATAATGTAAATAAAATAATATAATACATTACATAGCAAAGGAAAAAAAAATCCTCCATATACAGAATCTAATATCCACAGTTGGTCAAGAGGAAGCCAAAAAACAAAAACAAAACCCTATAAAGAATGGTCCAATATGCTCTAGTGGAAAAAAAAAAATATATATACACAAACTATATTGTCAAAAGTATTGGGACACCTGCCTTTAAGCTGGCCATACACCATACAATTTTCCTGTTCAATTTTCTTTAGATTTACCTTTAACTATGTAGTACAAGGGCCTGCCTGATTGCATCCAAATTGAAAGTGTTTAGGTTTGACCTCCTATTATATGGTTTTGGTAAATCTAAAGGAAAGTTGAACAGGAAAATTGAATAGTGTATGGCCAGCCTTACACGCACATGAACTTTAATGGCATCCCAGTCTTAGTCCGTAGGGTTCAACATTGCATTGGTCCACCCTTTACAGCTATAACAGATTCAACTCTTCTGGGAAGGCCGTTCACAAGGTTTAGGAGTGCGTCTATGGGATTGTTTGACCGTTCTTCCAGAAGTGCATTTGTGAGGTCAGGCACTGATGTTGGACATGAAGGCCTGGCTCTCAGTCTCCGTTTTAATTCATACCAAAGGTGTTCAATCGGCTTGAGGTCAGGCCAGTCAAGTTCCTCCACCCTAAACTCGCTCATCCATGTCTTTATGGACCTTGCATTGTGCATTGGTGTGCAGTCATCGTGAAACAGGAAGGGGCCATCCCCAAACTGTCCTCAAAAAGTTGGGAGCATGAAATTGTCCAAAATGTCTTGGTATGCTGACGCATTAAGAGTTCCCTTCACTGGAACTAAGGGGCCAAGCCCAACCCAACCCAAATGATTTGGACCAGTGCACAAAGCAATGTCCATAAAGACATGGATGAGCGAGTTTGGGGTGAAGCAACTTGACTTGCCTGCATCTGTCCCTGAGGTTGGGACCCTGCCCGAGTCCCGACCTCAACCCGATAGAACATCTTTGGGATGAATTAGAGCGGAGACTGCGAGCCAGGCCTTCTTGTCCAACGTCAGTGCCTGACCTCACAAATGAGCTTCTAGAAGAATGGTCTAACATTCCCATAGACACACTCCTAAACCTTGTGGACGGCCTTCCCAGAAGAGTTGAAGCTGTTATAGCTGCAAAGGGTGGACCAACTCAACATTGAACCCTACGGACTAATGCCCCGTACACACGGTCGGATTTTCCGACGGAAAATGTGTGATAGGACCTTGTTGTTGGAAATTCCGACCGTGTGTAGGCTCCATCACACATTTTCCATCGGATTTTCCGACACGCGAAGTTTGAGAGCAGGCTATAAAATTTTCCGACAACAAAATCCGTTGTCGGAAATTCCGATCGTGTGTACACAAATCCGACAAACAATGTGCCACGCATGCTCAGAATAAATAAAGAGATGAAAGCTATTGGCCACTGCCCCGTTTATAGTCCCGACGTACGTGTTTTACGTCACCGCGTTTAGAACGATCGGATTTTCCGACAACTTTGTGTGACCATGTGTATGCAAGACAAGTTTGAGCCAACATCCGTCGGAAAAAATCCTAGGATTTTGTTGTCGGAATGTCCGAACAAAGTCCGACCGTGTGTACAGGGCATAAGACTGGGATGCCATTAAAGTTCATGTGAGTGTAAAGGCAGGCGTCCCAATACTTTTGGTAATATAGTGTGTATATATATATATATATATCTATATATATATCTATATATATATATATATATATATATATATATATATATATATATATATATATTAATATATATATATATATTATCCACAGTTTGCCACTGCAAACATATCAGAGATAAAAAATGGGCCCGGGTGCGTGCAAAGACTGTAGTGCATGAACACACAATGAAGGTTTTATTTCGACATTTCTAAGAGGCACAAGCTGGACCTGAGGAAGACGAGCTTGTGTCTAGTCGAAGGACGGGAGGCAGGAGCAAGGCGAAGAATCATAGTATCACTTCGCTGGTTGGGACTAATTTAGTAGCGGCGCAGCATGATGTACATGTGCCCCAAGAATTTTAAAAAAGTCCCTCCACTACTCTCTCTCCCCAATGCTGACCTGATGGGGCCCAGGAAAATGTAATTGCATCCCCCCATAAGCAAGTAGGAACAGGGGAGAAGTTTAGCAAGCTCTATTTTTTTTAAATTCAGTAATGAACTGTAATGCTGCCCGGGCACCCCCTGTGGAGCTGATGGGGCCGGACCCGGTAGAACAGGGTCGGTTGTACTGCCCTATCACTAATGTTATTAGTACAGTGACATTTTTTTTAGCTCTGATCACTGTAATAGTGTCACTGGTCCCCAAAAAGTGTCAGTTAGTGTTCGATTTGACCGCTGCAATGTCCCACTAAAAATCACTGATTATTAGTAAAAAAAAAAATGAAAAAAAAATTCCATAAATCTATCCCATAGTTTGTAGACGCGATAACTTTTGCACAAAACCATTCAATATACGCTTAATGTTTTTTTTTTACCAAAAATATGTAGCATAGAAGAAATTCAATTTTTTTAAATTTAAATTTTTTTTTTATTGGATGTGTTTTATAGCAGAAAAAAAATATATGTTTTTTTTTTTTTCACAATTGTCGCTCTTTTTTTGTTTATAGCTCAAAAAAATAAAAACCGCAGAGGTGATCAAATACCGCCAAAAGAAAGCTCTATTTGTGGTAAAAAAAAAGGACATACATATTTGAGTATAGCGTCTCACGACTGCGCAATTGTCAGTTAAAATAACGCAAAAAAATGGCCTGGTCATGAAGTGGCGTAAATCTTTCGGGGCTGAAGAGGTTAACTGAAAAAAACTGTCACGCATCTGTCACTTTTTTGAAAATCGTGATCTCTATCCTGGTGCGTTGGCTTTGTAAATAGTAACATGTCACTCACCTGTAATAGTCTGAATGTGGAGCGCTGTAAAAGAAAAAAGAAACAAATTAATAGCTGCAGTTGCTGTAACATTTTCCTGAAGAATATTATTATATTATATTATTAGAATTATTTATATGCAGAATAAAAGGAATCAACAGTCTAACTTTCTTTAGCTATACATGTGAAAGTGGCCATCTTTTTTTTTTTTGGGCTTTATTTATCGTTTTATTTTTTTGTAATATAATGCTCAGAAAATTATTATTATTATATTATTATTATTATGCAGGATTTATATAGCTCCAACAGTTTACATAGCGCTTTACAACTTGAGGGTAGACAGTATAAATAACAATACACTTTAATAAAATACAAACAAAAATATTTTCTTATAAAATTAAAGAAAAAAAGATTTTACAATATTAATGAAAGTATTTATATGGAAACATAACTCATTATAAAAATCTGTTGAATTGGTTATTTTTCACCAAAACTTTTTATTTATTTGTTTATTTTTTTTTTTTTAATTTCTGAGTAACATTATTACTATTCCTATTGTGATTGACATAATATTAACCATCTTCAGAGTATAACCCAAAATGCCATTAGAATGGCTTTAAATACCACTTCCTTTTCACTTAGCTTAGACTAATTCCGTTTTATAAAAAGAAAAAAAAAAAAAAACTCTTTGCGCCCCATTGCTACCCACCATCTCATTACTCTACTCAGCCAGAGGGCCAAATTGTTCCGAGGTTTTCTGTCAGGCCCACAAAAATGGTTTCATTCTGAAGAACTAGATTTCTAATCCCTTATTTAGAAATTCCAGAATATTTACCGATAGGACTGTAGGACCTATCGATTATTACTATTTCTACTGTAGTTGTCATAATTTTGTAATAAAAAAATAAACAAAAAAGACCTTATTGTAAAATAATAAATAAAAAAATAAAAATAATAACGAATAAAAAATACCTTATTGTAAAATTATAAATAAAAAAAATTAAATAATAAAAAATACCTTATTGTAAAATATTGTGAATGGGTTATTTTTCAATTTTTTTTTTTATTTCTGAGTTACACTATTACTATTTCCTACTTTTACTATTTACTGTAATTGCCATAATATTATAAAATGATATATTTTGATATTTTTGCACATCTTGCACTCTTTGGGGTTGATTTACTAAAGGAAAATAGACTGTGCACTTTGCAAAGTGCAGTTGCTCCAGAGCTTAGTAAATAAGGTAAAGCTTTACTTTGCAAAGAGTAGCCAATCAGGTGCAAGGAAAATACAAAAAAAAAAAAAAAAAAACAGCATTTTTGAGCTTCTGCTCATTCATTTACCAAGCTGTGGAGCAACTGCTCTTGCAGAGTGAAACTGCACTTTGCAAAGTGCACAGTCTATTTGCCTTTATTAAATCAACCCCATGGGGTCTTTCTGTCTAAACATTTTCTGAGGATCAGGCCATAAGAATATCCTTTCCCTTGGACTAATTAAATTTTACAAAAAAAAATAAAAATAAAAATCACTCTACTAAGCCAGAGAGCCAATTTATTTAAAGATTTTCTAACAGGTACACAAAAAAAATGGTTTTAATGTGATTAACTTTGAGCAATTTTTTCACTCCTTATTTTAGAAAATCTAAAATATCTATTGATAAAACTGCACAACTTATTGATTAATTATAGGCAAATCTCAAGTCTGCAGTCAAGTTAGTTTCAAAGATCTCTCCATATGCTCTTATAACCACCTCACCAACAAAATGTATTTGCTGGAAATACAAATAATAATAATAATAATAATAATAATAATAATAATAATAATAATAATAACAACAATGAAGTAAACAATCTTTAATAATATATGGGTAAGACACCAAAACTGACATGTTAGCTATAAATGATAAATAATATTAATGATAATCACAATATCAATAATAACAACGATGAAGTAAATAATCTTATTAATATATGGGTAAGCCCACCAAAAAATTACATGTTAGCAATAAATGATTCATAATAATAATAATAATAATAATAATAATAATAATAATAATAAAGTAAATTATATTTAATAATATATGGGTAAGACGCTAAAAGTTGCATGTTAGCTATAGATGATAAACAATAATGAAATTCTAAATTCTAAAAATAATAATAAAAAAGTAAATCATCCTATTAATATATGGGTAAGCCCACCAAAAGTGACATGTTAGCTATAGATGGTAAATAATAATAGTAATAATAATAATTATAATAATGTAAATCTTATTTACTTATTTATAAATGATAAATAACCTTACTTTTGTACTCTAAACAAAAAAACAAAACAAAAAAAAAAACTAATTTAAACGAAAAATTTAATAAAAAAAACTAAGAAAAAAATAAATGAAATGTTCAATGGGTACATGTGTGATCAGCTTGATATTCTGTTGTGTCTCTGGGGCAGGAAATAACAAAGAAAAAACTAAATAATAAAAAAAACTAAGGAAAATAAAATGAAAAGTTCAATGGCCACATGTGTGAGCAGTTTGATATTCTGTTGTGTCTCTGGGGCAGGAAGTAACACAACAAAAAAAAGGGAAAAAAAACAAAAACAAAGAAAAACTAAATATAAAAACAAAAACCAAAGAAAAATGAAATTAAAAGTTCAATGGCCACATGTGTGAGCAGTTTGATATTCTGTTGTGTCTCTGGGGCAGAAAGTAACACAACAAAAAAAAGGGAAAAAAACAAAAACAAAGAAAAACTAAATATAAAAAGAAAAAAAAAAGAAAAATTTAATTAAAAGTTCAATGGCCACATGTGTGACCAGCTTGATATTCTGTTGTGTCTCTGGGGCAGAAAGTAACACAACAAAAAAGAAAAAATTAAATTAAAAGTTCAATGGCCACGTGGTTCAATGGCCACGTGGCGTGACCAGCTTGATATTCTGTTGGTTCTCCAGGGCAGAAAGTAACAGCACAGAAAAAAATACAAAGAAAAACAAAATTAAAAAAAAAAACAAAGAAAAATTAAAAGAAAAGTTCAATGGCCACATGTGTGACCAGCTTGATATTCTGTTGTGTCTCTGGGGCAGGAAGTAGAGGAAAATTGCAATAAAGTCCTGCTGTATTCAAAAACATAAAAAAGGCTTTATATATAATTCAATAATGAGAAGATTTGGGCCCTGATTCCCATCTGAAGTTGAATTACTGATTTTTGAAAAAGAACTAAAAAAAACTTACCTGCTACCACAAAGAAAACGGCAAGGCTGAAGGACACCATGTTTGATGGAAATGTCCAATCTGGCCTTCAATAAGTCACTATAAATAAAATAAAACACAGAGGGAAGATGAGGATGAGGATAGTCAACATAAGGTAAAGTCAAAAACCCATAACCTGAATTGTTACTGTATATATAACAATGGAACATCGCTGATATTATGTGAAATGTTACCTGGTTGGAATGAAGATGTAGAGGGATCTCTGAGTCCTAGTTACTGAAATGGGCTCAGCTGTATGCCATTTATAGGAGTCAAGAGTAGTAATAATTAGTACCTTCTCCCTAAAACACACCCAGCTAATACATTCCCTGTTCCTTGAAGGATTGCAAAACCAGTTCTGCCCTAAAATTAATAACCGCAGATGTTCTAGTTACTAAGTTTACCAGAACTGGAGCACTCAGAATCTTGAGCGGCTGTGCATGGGAGCCAATCAGCTTCTAATCTTCTAATCTGACTCACCTATTTTATGATGGTTTCACTCTTGTCTTTAGGGTATCGAGAAAACCCATACTTTGCTACACTTTCCATATTCTGCTCCTGTCTACCCATGCTCATCTCTTCCCACCTTTCTACCTATCTCTACTCGAGTCCTTCAACACTCATCTCTTCCATTCTGTCCACGCTGACCTCTTCCACTCAGTCAGGGCCTTCTTTGATATTATTTGGACCCTGGGCAAAAATTTTCTTGGGGCCCCCCCATGCAGTTTTGCTCTCCACCTGCTCTGGGACATACAACAACTAGCAGCTAGACTAAAAATCAGTTTACTGAATCAGATCACACAGTGATTGCGATTGGTTGCCAGAGGTTACAGTGTATCATTACCGCTCACTGACTGGTTGCTAGAGGTTACAGCAAACATTTCGGCTCACTGATTAGTTGCTAGCGGTTACAGCACATGATTTCTGCTTGTTGATTGGTTGCTAGAGATTACTGTACATCAATACTGCTCACTGATTGGTTACTGCACATCATTACTGCTTACTGATTGGTTGCTAGAGGTTACAGCACATCATCTCCTCACTGGCTGCACACCATGGACTGGACCTTGCTCACCTGTGCACCCCAAACTGTAATTCCTTCTCTGCCTACCTTTGCACACCACACACTACTCCCCCCCCACTAATTTGCTTACCTTTGCAGAACAGGCTGATGGTAGGCTTAATGACCACAGTTGTAGGCAGGACTTTCAAGCACGCCCCTTTATCTCCCCAGTGGATAACATTCAGTATAGGTGATGGTGGATATGACCTCAGGGGGGCATGATATACATATGAATACCACCTCTGTTTACATAGAATGCTGCCGGTCTGCCACTATTTACATATGAATGCCGCTGCTGTTTACATATGAAAGCCGGTATTTACATGTAAACACAGGGTGTGCAGGTGAGTGATCAGTACACAACAACAAGGCAGAGCTGGGCAGCATTAATAACAGAACTTCACACTGAGATATTAGGACAAAGCATGAGACTTAAACCTCATGGGACGAGGGAATTTAAACGGGGAAAGTTTGCAAGTATGAGGCAGCTGCTCTGGGCGCTACAACAATGACAGGGCCCAGGGCAGCTGCCCCTTTTGCCCTGCCTTAAAGATGGCCCTGCACTCAGTTCTTATGCCGCCCCTTCCATCTCACCCACTCTACCCTCCTATGCTTATCTCTTCCATTCTCCTCCTGATCTTTCCATTCTCATCTTTCCCACCTTGCCTCTGCCCTACTAGAACCATCCCTGCTCCTGCCATTCTACGTTCATTTCTGCTACTCTGCTCCTGGCCTTCCATTCTCATCTCTGCCCCAATGGTACCTACTGCCCCTGTTGTAGAGATACCATTGCACCTGCTCAGAAGTTGACAACCAGTAGCAGTGGCGGTGCATCCATAAGGGCGCACGGGCGCCTCTCCCTCTCTTCTGCCACCCCTCTACCACCAATAGATAGATTAATGCATTGCATGAATATATCCATGGCTACAGCTGCCACCCCCTATTCAGGTGCCTGGCCCCTTTTTCGGGCGCAGGGTGCCTGAATTACCATGGCGTCTGATGTTTTTGAAGCACCTGATTAGAGCCATAGGCTCTAATAGGCGTCAAAAAAGGTGACCTGCGCGCACCATACTGGGCGCTCGCAGGTCACTCAGCTGTGTGTTAGAAAAGCGAATGAATATTCACTTTCCTAACACTAAACTGCCTCTCCGCCAATCAGGTGCTTGGATCTGTTACCCGTCACCTGATTGGCTGAAGGGACAGACGCTGTGATTGGACGCCAGAGGACAGGAAGAGAAGACGGGAGAAGATATCGAGGAGCTGTCCCACTGAGTGAGTGCAGATGGTGGGCCAGCGGGGGGGACACTGGCAGCATTTAATATGGCACAGTGGCTGCGTTTGATGGGGCACAGTGGGGGCAATTGATGGGCACAGTGGCGGCAATTGATGGGCACAGTGGCGGCAATTGATGGTCACAGTGGCGGCATTTTATGGGGCACAGTGGCTGCATTTTATGGGGCACAGTGGCTGCATTTGATGGCACAGTTGCTGCGTTTGATGGGCACAGTGGCGGCAATTGATGGGCACAGTGGGGGCAATTGATGAGCACAGTAGGAGAAATTGATGGGCACAGTGGTGGCAATTGATGGGGCACAGTGGTGGCAATTGATGGGGAACAGTGGCGGCAATTGATGGGGCACAGTGGCAGCATTTTATAGGGCACAGTGGCTGCATTTGATGGCACAGTAACTGCATTTGATGGGCACAGTGGCAGCAATTGATGGGGCACAATGGCGGCAATTGATGGGGCGCAGTGGCTGCATTTTATGGGGCACAGTGGCTGCATTTTATGGCACAGTGGCTGCGTTTGATGGGGCACAGTGGCTGCGGTTGATGGGCACAGTGGCTGCGTTTGATGGGCACAGTGGCGGCAATTGATGGGCACAGTGGTTGCATTTTATGGGGCACAGTGGCTGCATTTGATGGCACAGTGACTGCGTTTGATGGGCACAGTGGCGGCAATTGATGGGCACAGTGGCTGCATTTTATGGGGCACAGTGGCTGCATTTGATGGTACAGTGGCGGCAATTGATGGGCACAGTGGCGGCAATTGATGGGCACAGTGGTGGCAATTGATGGGCACAGTGGTGGCAATTGATGGGCACAGTGGCTGCATTTTATGGGGCACAGTGGCTGCATTTGATGGTACAGTGGCGGCAATTGATGGGCACAGTGGCTTTGATTGATAGTACAGTGAGGCTGCAATTGATGGGTTTTTTTCTCAGAATTTTTCAGTTTGTTTGTGCTCCCCCCCCCCAAAAAAAAAATTTTTTAAGCACCATCCACCACTGACCATTAGTGTGGAAACCACCAGAAGCAGATGATCAGCTAAATAAGCAGTGATGGCTTTTTCCCTTTTTCGACCCTCTCTCTCCCACTCTTGGAAAGCATCATAAGCCCCCAACCGATCTTACTGGTTGCATTGGGGGTCACTTTGTGGTGAGAACCAAGCCGAGATGAAATCAGGTGTATCAACCAGTTAGCTTTCACCTTGTACAGAGAGATCTTTAGAAACCTGAAGTCTTGTTGATTTAGCAATTTGCACACCATCATTATAAATATTGTCCTCCTGATTTATCCCGAAGCATCTACTGGAAACCGGTATCAGGCATCGCCCTACTCAATGTACTTAATGACCTGCAGCATGGTTAGGCCATGTGTCTAGAACTAGTTCTCTCCGTTATTATATTATAATTAGATGATATTATTAGGTGCTATTCGGAACATCCATTTAAAAGTGTTGCTATTCGTATACTCCTGCCTAGGAGGCTCCGTCACAAAATGTGTCACAATTGTTATTGTCATTAGAAGCAAACTAGTTTCTGGCGGGATTTCTAAAAACTGGATTCTTAGATGCATTTAAGTAATTAATAAAGTGATTATAAAGTCTCAGTTTTTTCTATTAAAATACCCAACAGGTTATACTTACCTGCTCCGTGAAGTGGTTTTGCACAGAGTATTCCAGATCCTCCTCTTCTCAGGGTCACTCTTCGGCACTCCTGGCCCCTCCCTCTTGTTGAGTGCCCCCCCACAAAAAACAGCTTGCTATGGGGGCACCCGAGCTGAGCTGCAGCTCTGTGTATCCATTCAGACACAGCGATGGTTCGGTCCACCACCCCCCCTGCCCTGATTGACAGCAGTGGGAGCCAATGGTGCTATTTAGGAGGGAGAGTCCTGGAGGATAGAGAGGGGGCTTAGGGAAGTATTTGGGGGGGGGGGGGCTGCTACACACAGGAGGCTTTTTATCTTAATGCACCTTCTGCCTTTACAACCACTTTAAAGCTAAACTACTAGACAATTTAACCACTTCAGCTCTGGGAGATTTACCCCCATTCGTGACCAGGCCGTTTTTTTGGAATACAGCACTGCGTTACTTTAACTGACAATTGCGCGGTCATGCGACTCTGTACCCCAAAAAAAAATTATGTCCTTTTTTCCCCACAAATAGAGCTTTCTTTTGGTGGTATTTGATCACCTCTGTGGTTTTTCTTTTTTGCGCTATAAACAAAAAAACAAAATAAAAAAAAGACAATATTTTTTACTTTTTGCTATAACATATATCCAAAAATGTAAAAAAAATATATAATTTCTTCATCTATTTAGGCCAATATGTATTCTGCTACATGTTTTTTGAAAGAAAAAAAAATCGCAATAAGCATATATTGATTGGTTTGCGCAAAAGTTATACCGTCTACAAACTGTGGGATATTTTTTTTGTTTTCATTTTTTTTTTGTTTCATTTTTATTTTTTTTTACTAGCAATGGCGGCGATCTGCAACTTATAGCGGGACTGCACTATTGCAGCGGGAGCATGCCCGCGGGTCCCTGGAACTCGATGTTCTCCAGCAACCCGCGATTGCTGTGAGGAGAGGAAGAATGGGGAGATGACAGAGATCCACTGCTCCCTGTCATTGGGAGCAGTGATCGCTGTCATGTCAGTGGTAGCCCATCCCCCCCACAGTTAGAATCACTCCCTAGGAAACACTTAACCCCTTGATCGCCCCCCCCCCCTAGTGTTTAACCCCTTCCCTGCCAGTGCCTTTTACACAGTAATCAGTGCATTTTTATAGTACTCATCACTGTATAAATGACAATGGTCCAAAAATAGTGTCAGAAGTGTCCGATGTGTCCGCCATAATGTCGCAGTCACAATAAAAATCGCAGATTGCCGCTGTAATGGAAATTTGTAAGTTCTGTATATAATTGTATTGTATTTTGTATGTATTGCACACTGCCCTCACTGTGCACACGGCACTAATAATATTTTCAGTAAATGTTTACATTCTTTTGAGTCCTGATTAGAATAAGCCTGCCTATGTAACGCCCCTTGTTACCATGAACGTACAATTGTAATATTAATGTGATACCTACGTAATCATGTGCATAAAAACCTTCAATTGCGTTATAATAAAGCAGAACAGTAATTTGGAAAGATGCTGAGCGTATCTTTTGTGTCTGTTCCCTACTGCAGTAGTTATTATTAATTTGGAACCACTAATCAATATGAGGATAGGAGTTGCCTATCATCAATTCAACCGAGTCAGCATGGCGAGCCAGCCAGGAGGGGATTCCAGGTGACCCTGAGTATCCGAAACGAGGAGCTTGAGACGATCCGGGAATTTCTGATAATCAGCCGGCTGAGGTAAGCCTTTTGCTTACATTTGAGTTATCAGACTTCCTTGATCGGTAAGGCATTTTCGGGACAAAGGGTACCTATTTTACTCCCCTTAATCGAACTGTATTGATTGGTGGTTATATGTTATGTTGTCCCTGTCTATTGTCCATTGGAGTGTTATAGATAAGAAAGGGAAGAATAGTGCTGTTCACAGGTATATGTAGTACATCTGCTAGATAAAGTGGTTTAGAGGCAAGAGGGTATAGGCACAAGTAGAGAAGAGAGACGACTGGCCAGTCATTATGGGCATTGAATTAAGTAAGGGAATGAAGGGTAAGAGACCCTCAAAAATGCCCAGCGCACGAGGAGCGCTATATATGAACCAAAGGTGCGGTTCCGCCTATACTGAGCCCCTAAATTAATGGTTAGAGTGGACAGGGATCCACAATGGGTAACTGGGTTACCAAAGGCCATAGGGACTAAGAATCATGCAGAGTAAACAGCTAGAGAAACAGCTATCTATGTGAGCAGGATGGATCAAGGGTGACATTAACACTAGACAGAAAGGGACATTTTCATGTTAAGTTGTGGGATGAATCTGGGGTCAGGCACTACAACTATTAGAATCAGAAACAGAGAAATGAGAGTTAAAACAGAATACTTTATATGTTGTCAGAGAGGGAAGATGGGATGAGCACTCTGGCTGCCTGTCTGATCATAGAAGCTAGATATAAAAGATATCTGAACAAAATAAGGAATGCAGAATTTAGGCAGGGAAATAGTAAAGTGTTAAAAGAAAGTGAGAGAATGATATGCATGTGTTGTGTACAAATGGGAAAAATGTAAGCGATTTTAGAGAGATATTGGTGTATGCGTGTGCGAATGCTGGGACCTTTAGTTCTATTGCTTGTGTGTGTCATGTACGCAGATGTGACCCCCTCCTTTGTGCTCTCCTGAAAGAAATGTGGCTGAGATGAGAGGTCGGTGATAAGCTGGAAGGACACCATGCCAATTCCAGTTTTTTTAGACAAAACATTTATAACAAAATGTGCCGGGTTAACGAATCTAATGGTAAACAATGTGATCACAATTATTTTGAATCTGTTTTCCAAACATGGTAAAATGAAGGTTACATTTAACCGTGTATTACACAAATTGAATATCCTTTGATAGTGGAAACAGTGCATTTAAAAAAGGGAAATTAAGTAAAATTAAGTAATAATGAGTATTCATTTCTAACATGAGTTTAACAGTAATATAGATACATTGAAACTGGTTTAGACAACCTTTGGTTGTAAATGAAATCCAGGTTATTGGGGAAATTTGTAATGAATGAGATTTGTTTAGATTAAGATAACAATTTTGTAATTTTACATTTATACAATAAGCCCTTATTGAGAGAAAAAACGATTAAGATGAGGTTGTTATTTGGAATAAAGCTGCCATAATATTTAACAAAGCCAAGATGGATGGGATACATAAGAAGTTCTTCTACAAAAATAAAATTTTAAGGTTTTTGATAATAACTTGATGTGCGGTCCATGATGTGGGAGTAATAATAAATAAAATGTAAATATAACAGACCCATCACATCAAGTCCACACACCCTGTTAGGATAGATGCCACCTGCAGCCAGTTGTTTTATAGTTTTTGATGCTTTCTGGTCCATCATACAGATTGTTGATCCTTTTGTTTTATTTATTTTTATTTTTGAAATCCAAAGCAGAATGTGTGGATTGTGAAATGATGTGCCCCTTTTTCTTGTAAGTAAAGTGGTATAAGCAGAAGAATATTTTGGATTTATGGGCATCTCTGCATGACCGCAGGGTATTGTTATCATTTATTATAATATTGCCAGGAAGAAGTTGTCTTTTGAAACATGAAACTGGAGTTCTTACACAAACAGCGTGATAGAAAACAAGCCATTGTAATATATTTATGCAAGCTGGACCCAGTAATGAAGGGTTCATCCGGACATATCAGAGCTGTAGCTTTTATGCAAAGGTGCTATTAGACAAAGTTAGATATTGTTTTGCTCAAACATTTAATTTTTAATGGTCCGACATTCTGTGCAGCAAATATACAGCTAACTAAATGTTTGTCTAATGAAAGGTTTAAAATATGAGTTTGTTTATGTACAAATCTAACAATGAAAAATGCGTACATTTGAATCCAGCCACCTTATTGCCTCTATTGGAGGAGGCTGGTGACAAAGGAAGACGTGTGTTAAAATGATGATGTAGGAATCAGCTGCTGTGAGCCCAGTGCAGGACACACTCCCTGAAGACCCAGATATTTAATTTTTTGTAGATTTGAGTATGCAGTTTATCACCCAGAAGGATACTCTGTATTCAAAGTCATTGGATCCTTTTTCCCCAGCTCAAGAAGCAGAGCTCCATGTTTTAGCAAAGCCTGTGAGCTATAAAAAGAGTGTATATTCATATAGATAGTCAAGATATCGAGAGCTTTTGGTTTCATTTGAAGGGCCAGAAGTTTGTTTTTACTTCGGCAGGTAAACCAATAAAGCATGCCAAGTTAATTTGATCGGCTGTTTTCAGCCTTCCAGGTTCTTGCTGAGGTAGCCATATTAACTTTCACACATGGCAGCAGACCAGGTGACTAAGGATGCTGCATTTACAGCCCCGGACACTTGATGGGTCTGTGCAACTCACAGATTCCACCCTAGTTCTGGCCCAGTATAGCTGGGATTAATAATTCAACTTTAAGGACCCTAGAACGAGAAGAACAAGTGGTCCACAGGGGGCAACTTCTTATGAAACAGGACTTTGGAAAAGGTGATCATTTATGTCTGCCAATCACTCTTTTCCCTCCAGCTTTTGACACATGGACCGTGTCATCAGTCACAAGCAGTTATGGCTGCCTTAGTAAATGAGCGTGGGATAGAGCCAGGGTTCTCCACAGTTGTTTTTATAACATACCACTTCTTGTTTTACCTGTTACCAAAGGTGTTACCAAAAGCTGAACATCCCTTCCAGATATTACAAAAAGATATATCCAGATGCCCAAGTCAGGATCTTACGAGTATGCATTTTGTCTGTATGGACATGTTTTTTTGATGTCCAGTGGCAAATCCTACTGCAAAGGCCACAGTAAAAAGTGTTATCAGAAGTAGTTTGTAAGTACAGAGTGCCAGAATCTACAGAGAGTAACAGAGGAAATCATTTTTTATAGGAGAGTCCTTAATGGAAGTTTTGAGGTTTTATTTTTACACCCCCTACTGTCTACAATGTAGCGGAAAAAGTAGAGTAAGAAACTAGAAAACTTTTTGCCTGAATGTTTTCTTATATTTTATGAAGCCCCTAAGGGGGATATCGGACTCTCTCCCTATGGGATTTGGTTTGGGAGTGTGTTACTCACTTGCTTATATTTTGTCTCAGCAGCTGAAGTCCTTCATTTGGATCTCACAGAGAAAGTTGCTGATCTTTTAAGGTTTTTTGACAAACTCATTTATGTGTTTTCTCCCCAATTCCAGATCCTAAAAGTTTGGAAGGATCTAAAACTAAAGCCAGGTGACGTGTGGATTGTTAAGAGATATATATATATATATATATAAGGAAATGTTTGGAGACTCAATACAGCATCTATTTCATGTACAGTTTTTGCAAAACGTGAAGAAAAAGTCGCCTGGATCCACACCAGACACTGCAAAAATGACTAAATTAAAGAAATCTCTGTGTTTGATTTGTTTCTCTCTTGTGATCACAGTCTAGGGTACTTTTTGATTAAATTACTTTAATTGTAAGGGATATATATATATTTGAAAAGTAGTTTAGCCACGTTGAAGTCATATTTTGTCTTTTGTACGTCTTCCATTTTATGTAGAATTGTCTGTGTTTACATATGCTGATCAGTCAGCATGCCCACAATTCAGCTAGAAGGCCATTCTGGCCACAGGAGTGTACAGCCAGTACTCTGTAAATATGTCTCATATGTCTTATCAATCATTTGTTTTTCACAATGAAAAGTCATTTTGTAATGAAAAAGTTGCTCAGTTATTATTTTCTCCACAATGGAGTTTTTTTTTTTTTGCTTCTTTGGCCAGGACTACCTCCACCTAAGCGTGTGGAGGTTCCAGGTTAAAGGTGATAGCAGGTGTGGTTAGTGATCAAAATATTGATCAAAAGAGGGGAGACTGTAATGGAAATTTGTAAGTTCTGTATATAATTGTATTGTATTTTGTATGTATTGCACACGGCCCTCACTGTGCACACGGCACTAATAATATTTTCAGTAAATGTTTACATTCTTTTGAGTCCTGATTAGAATAAGCCTGCCTATGTAACGCCCCTTGTTACCATGAACGTACAATTGTAATATTAATGTGATACCTACGTAATCATGTGCATAAAAACCTTCAATTGCGTTATAATAAAGCAGAACAGTAATTTGGAAAGATGCTGAGCGTATCTTTTGTGTCTGTTCCCTACTGCAGTAGTTATTATTAATTTGGAACCACTAATCAATATGAGGATAGGAGTTGCCTATCATCAATTCAACCGAGTCACCGCCTTACTACAAAAAAATTATTACTAAAAACTGCCTAAACTGAGGAAAAACATTGTGTTTTTTATATATTTTTTGGGGATATTTATTATAGCAAAAATTAAAAAACATTGCTTTTTTTTTTTTAAATTGTCGCTCTTTTTTTGTTTATAGCGCAAAAAAAAAAAAAAAACGCAGACGTGATCAAATACCACCAAAACAAAGCTCTATTTGTGGGGAAAAAAAGGACGTCAATTTTGTTTGGGTACAACGTCGCACGACCGCGCAATTGTCAATTAAAGCGACGCAGTGCCGTATCGCAAAAAATGGCCCGGTCATTCAGCAGCCAAATCTTCCAGGGCTGAAGTGGTTAAAATACTGCCACTATATACCTTTTTTGGCTGATCTGTATACCACAGCCACGTGATAAACTGCAGGGTCTGCCTGAGTGCTGAGTGTTCAGGTAGGAGGAGATTTCCACTATAGCCTGTGTTATGGGAGGCGGATCATCCATCAATCAAGGTGTGACATCCCACCCACTGTGTTCTTCTTATTTAGTTACTGTGCATGGAGGAGGAGGGAGCGGTGACCATTACGTAGGGAGTCTACATATCTGACCACCCCTGACATTGGGGAACAGGCATTTCTAATCCTATAACATACTGTAGGTCTAGGTAACAGGATTCTTGTAAACAACCTGCAGAAGCAAAGAGGAAGCGTAGGTCACTATTAACTGCTTCAGATCCACGCTATAGCCAAATGACGACTACAGCGCGGATCTGCTTTGCCGGGAGTACGTCTATTAACTTCCTCCCCTTTGCAGGCTCGCCATGCCCTCCTGATGGGCGCGCGCAGCGCGAGCTGTGATCACCCGAGTCAATGAGAGTCGGGTGATCACAGATCCGACCCGTCTCGGCCCCTTACCACGTGATCAGCTGTCAGCCAATGACAGCTGATCACGTGATGTAAACAGAGGATCGGTAAGAGAGAGGAGAAAAAAAGCCGATCACCGACATCTGTTTGCAGGAACATCAGTCCTGAAGAGGAAGAGCCTCATGTGCCCACCAGTACCGCCTGCCAGTGCCACCTGCCAGTGCCACGAATTAGTGCCCACCAATCAGGGCCACCGTGCCCACAGTACGTAAGTGCCACAAATCAGGGCCACCTCTCAGTGCCCACAGGTGCCACCTATCAATGCCCACCAGTGATGCCAATCAGTGCCTCATCAGTGCCACCTAACAGTACTGCCTATTAGTGTCACCTACCAGTGCCGATCAGTGCCCATCACTGCCACCCATCAGTGCCACCTATCAATGCTCTTCCGTGCCGCCCATCAGTGCCACCTCTCAGTGCCCACCAATGCCATCTATCAGTGCCCACCAGTGCCGCCTATTGGTGCCCATCAGTGCCACCTTATCAGTGCCCATCAGTGTCACCTTACCAGTGCCCATCAATGCAGCCTATTGGTGCCCATCAGTGCAGCCTATCAGTGCCCATCAGTGTAGCCTCATCATCGTACATCAATGAAGGAGAAAAATTACCTGTTTGCAAAATTTATTAACAAAATATAAAACGGTTTTGTGTTTTTTTTTTTTTTAATTCGGTCATTTTCAATTTTTTTTAACAAAAAATAAAAAAAACCCAGAGGTGATCAGATACCACCAAAAGAAAGCTCTATTTGTGGGGAAAAAAATGATAAAAATGACATATGTGTACAGTGTTGTATGACCGCGCAATTCTCATTCAAAGAGTGACAGCGCTAAAAGCTGAAAATTGGTCTGGGCAGGAGGGGGGTTTAGGTGCCCAGTAAGCAAGTGGTTAAAGTATGACTATGGAGACTATCATACACTGGAAGAGATTGAGAAATGGATGCACCACATGAATAGATCGCGCTCAAACCTTGATCACATGATTTCAATTGGAACTTCATATGAAGGAAGACCGTTATATGTGCTTAAGTTGGCTACAAAGCCTTCCACTTTTAAGAAATCCTACAACAGAGAGATATGGAGGGACTGTGGTGTTCTTGTAAGAGAATGGATCAGACCAGCCTTTGGCCAGTGGTTTCTAAAGGAGGCCACCCCATGAAGATGCCCTTTTCTTGTATGAGTTTGCATAGAGTTATGGAACCGTGGATTTAAAAGGGCCACACACGTGAATGACAGGACCAGATCCAGTATACCAGAAGTTGCTCAGGAGGAGTAGGAGGAGTGCAGAGGAGCCCAGCTTCTTGTGCCCCATAGTAGAGGAAAGCGTGATTTGACCCGGTATGAGAGGTCAAATGGTGAGGTGACCACATTATTTGAATGGTGGTGGGACTCACCGAAAGATTGGCACATTCATGTGGAGAATAATTGATTCACCTTTTGGACTGCATCACAACTTGGATTCATTTTGAAGGACAATTAAAAAGTTGCAGTTTATTTATTCATCGTATAGTCACTGTATTTAATATATGTATATCTACTTCACTGCTATTTATAGAATTGAAAGCACCATTAGGATCATTACACTTATTGGGATATGTGGAGGAGTTTAATTATATGTGTTTATGATTGATGCACCTTTCAGTGATTTGATGTGCTTGTTATTATTTGATACACATATAATGGATAGGCTAAAATACAGACAGATATAAAAGATAAAAATGAATGATTTCTTTGCTGGTCAAGTCAAGTTTTATTGTCATTCCAATACACGTAAGATTCAGAACATACAGTAGAACAAAATATCGTATCTCACAAGGCCACGGTGCTACATACAAATTAAACATAATGATAACTAGATGTACAAAGAATAAAAACACAGTGAGGAATACACATCTTGGAACTACGTAACTGTACATATACTATATGTTTCCAAAAGTCTTTGTAGCAAGTGTTTATAAAAGTGTCTAGTGTATATTCAAGAGTAAAAAGGAGGGGACGTGAGACGTTCCTGATCACAATATAGAGGAATAGAAGAGGTTTCAAAGAGGATTGGAGTTGAAGGCTCTCACAGCCTGGGGGAAAAACCTGTTGAACAGTCTGACAGTCCTGGTTTTGATACCCCAGTACCTTCTACCTCAGTGGTCATCAACTCCTGTCCTCAGGGCCCACTAACAGGCCAGGTTTGCAAGATAACTGAAATACATCACAGGTGATATCATTTGCCGCTCAGCGATTGCAGTATTCTAGTCTGCATCAACCCAAAGTAGTACATAAAACCTGGCCTGTTAGTGGGCCCTGAGGACAGGGTTGATGACCACTGTTCTACCTGATGGCAAGAGCTGAAAGAGACTGTGGGAGGGATGAGTAGGATCCTTCACGATACTCAGAGGCGGCTCTCTAATTAGGCAAATTAGGCGGTCGCCTTAGGCCTTGCCCCCACAGGGGCCTCGCAGCTGCCTAATTTGCCCATTTCGCACTGCCTTCTGCGAACCGCTGTGGGTGTCAATACATTGTTTATGACATTCTGATATATGAGGGAACTCTGTGCAGGCTGGATTATATTAACCTGAACTTCATGTAAATGGAGAAATATGCGTATATTATATATATATATATATATGATTAAAGAAGAATTGGTTAGAGAAAATTCTATAGACGGTGAATTCATAGTTCATAGAATTTAAAACTCTTAATATAAACAATTTATATAGTTAATTTTTATCGCTTTAATTATTTTTCCAATTATGGATTTGAATGGGGCCTCATGTCTCAGATTTGCTTAAGGCCTCACAAAGCCTAGAGCCGCCTCTGACGATACTGGTAGCTTTTCTGGAGCATCGTATATGGAAAATGTCCAGGATGGAGGAGAGAGAGACACCAATAATCTTTTCAGCCGTCTTCACTAGCCGTTGCAGGGTCTTGCGGTCAGCGGAACTGCAGTTCTCATACCAGACAATGATGCAGCTGGTCAGCACGCATTAAATGGTTCCCCAATAAAATGTAGTAAGGATGGGTGGGGGGGAGACTGGCTTTTTTAGGGCGGCGGAGAAAATATAGGCGCTGTTGTGCCTTTTTGGTTAGTGACGTGATGTTGGTTGTCCAGGTAAGATCCTCTGAGATGTGCACTCCCAGGAATTTAATACTGCTCACTCTCTCCACAGTCAAGCTGTCAATGGTCAGTGAGGAGTGATCAACTGTATTTCTCCTGAAATCCACCACAACCTCCTTTGTTTTGCTTGCATTAAGGAACAGGTTGTTTGTACTACACCACTTAACCAGTTGTTCCACTTCCCCTCTGTAGAGTGTTTCATCATTGTTGCTGTTGAGACCCACCACAGTTGTGTCATCCGCAAACTTGATGATATGGTTGGAGCTGAACTTGGCAGTACAGTGGTGGGTCAGCAGTGTGAAGAGCAGCGGGCTGAGCACACATCACTGTGGGGCATCCGTGCCCAGTGTGGTAGTGCTTGACGTGCTGCAGCCAACACGGACTGACTGAGGTCTTCCGGTTAAAAAGTCCAGGATCCAATTACAGAGGGGCAGGTTGAGGCCCAGCGAGTTCAATTTAGTGATAAGTTGCTGAGGAATTATTGTATTAAATGCCGAGCTAAAGTCAATGAACAGCATTCTAACATAAGAGTCTTTCTGTTCTAAGTGGGTAAGGGCCAAGTGAAGAGTAGAAGATACTGCATAGTCCGTGGAACAGTTTGGACAGTATACAAACTGATATGGGTCCAGCGTGTTTGAAAGACTGAACTTAATGTTATGCATGACTAACCTCTCAAAGCACTTCATCATTATTGGAGTTAGTGCTATAGGACGATAGTCATTCAACCAGACACAGGTGTCTTCTTTGGTACTGGAATTATGATGGTGGATTTAAAACACATAGGGACAACCGCCTGGCTTAACGAAATGTTAAAGATATCTGTAAGGACATCTGTCAGCTGTACAGCACAGTCTCTCAGCACACGTCCAGGTATGTCATCAGGGCCAGTAGCCTTCCGTCGGTTGATCCTGAACAGGGTCTTCCTTATGTTGGTCTCTGCTATTGTCCAGACTGGTCTTGTTACTGGCCATCCATGATGTCACAGAACCAGTCCTTAAAGACTAAAGACCCCTGATATGACCCAGATGATGGACAACTTTCATAGCCAACAGGTACTGCCCATGTTACAAAAAGGAGATATGGGCACTGTAAAATGGACTGTGAGAAGACCCAGATGATGGACAACTTCAGTAGGCAATAGACAGTACCCATGTTACCAAGAAGAGATATGGGAACTGCAAAAAGGATCCTGAGAAGACCCAGATGAAGAACAACCTCAGTAGTCAATAGGCAGTGCTCATATTACCAGGAAGAGGCAATGGCACTGCAAGAAGGACCCTGGGATGATCCAGATGATGGACAACTACAGTAGCCAATAGGTAGTGGAGTGCCCATGTTACCCGGAAGAGACAAATATACTGCAAAAAAGGATCCTGAGAAGACCCAGATTATGTATAACTTCAGTAGCCAATAGGCAGTACCCATGTTACCAAGAAAAGATATGGGCACTGTAAAATGGACTCTGAGAAGACCCAGATGATGGACAACTTCAGTAGCCAATAGGCAGTGCCCATGTTACCAACAAGTGATCTGGGAACTGCAAAAAGGACCCTGAGAAGACCCAGGTGATGGACAACCTCAGTAGTCAATATGCAGTACCCATGTTACCAAGAAGAGACAATGGCACTGCAAGAAGGACCCTGAGAAGACCCAGATTATGTACAACTACAGTAGTCAATAGGTAGTGGAGTGCCCATGTTACCAATGTAGCGCACTACCCTCGTAGGAGCTGCTAATTTGTTCGTTTTCCCACTGGCCATCCCAGACCCTTGGAGCTACCCTTACCTCTGACACTTCGGGTTCCATCATGTGTAATAGTGTGCGATAACCACAAAACCTTGAAACAAATTCACAGTGCACAATATAGTATACCTGTTTGTCTTTACCTGGATCTTCACTTGCTTGAGGATACAAAGAAAATAACACCCACACAGTTATACTTAAGTAAATCTTTGTTTACTGTAATTACTTTAAAGGGATGTATTACAATAGTTGTACCATCAGACCAACATAGTCTGATAGTCAACTTCACTTTATATTACAAGAATATAATTCAGGTATAAAAATGTCTGAAGTAACGTATGAATGATATAGAAAGCGAATAGGATAACCGTCAGAGTGAATCTATCTCACTCTGAGCACTGTCCTATTTCCTGCGCATATTGACTATACTAAACCAAATGATAACTTGACTAAGTATAATACCACAATTTGGGAACTCCCTCTAATAATATCACACTACCCCTATATAGTAAGGGGACACAAGGCCTTGTGTTACTGAACAGTCATTCTTTATCTTCTTTTCTTCTGCTAGCAAACAAGGTAATTTTGTAATCCAAGGATTAATGACTCCTCATCAAAGTATACTAAGAAGATGAAGACCAGGCTCTGGTGTTGTGGCACTTTAACTAACTTTAATGTTAGAGATTCAGTACTAAATCCTCTTGAATCTGCTTGTGGAACTAAGGGTCCCAGCAACTCTGCCTTGTGTACACGTATGTATAAAAGTGCATCAAGGAACTTGCGGGCAACAGCCCTCTCACCCAACCAGGACAGTGTTGTCAGAGGACTCCGTACAGATGTTCAGGGTTCTGTCCCTGGCCGGCCGGCACTGCTGCGCTGCTCCGCATATGAGTAAGCACTCAACCAGGAGTGCGAAACGCGTCAGCTGAGTCTGTACATTCTGCCAGATTGTCTTATATTTTTGATGATCCAATTTTTATAATAAAGACATTTTTTCAACTTCATCCGGTGTGCGGCATCCAGATTCTCCCGTTTAAAGCTTTGCTCGAAAGTATTGGTACTCGTACTCGCTGATAAAAAAAAAAACAACCCTACTACCACCCTTATCATACATTAACGACTTAAGGACCAGTTTTGGATTTTAGGTGTTTACATGTTTAAAACAGTTTTTTTTTGCTAGAAAATTACTTAGAACCCCCAAACATGATATATGGTTTTCTTTCCTAACACCCTAGAGAATAAAATGGCTGTCGTTGCAATACTTTTTTTTGCACCGTATTTGCGCGGCGGTCTTATAAGCGCACTTTTTTTTGGAAAAAAAATCACTGTTTTGAATAAAAAAATAAGACAACAGTAAAGTTAGCCCGATTTTTTTAATATTGTGAAATATAATGTTACGCCAAGTAAATAGATACCCAACATGTCACGCTTCAAAATTGGGCCCGCTCGTGGAATGGCGTCAAATTTTACCCTCAAAAATCTCCATAGGCAATGTTTAAAAAATTCTACAGGTTGCATGTTTTGCGTTACAGAGGAGGTCTAGGGCTAGAATTATTGCTCCCACTCTACCGGTTGCGGCGATACCTCACATGTGTGGTTTGACCACCGTTTTCATATGCGGGCGCTACTCACTTATGCGTTCGCTTCTGCGGGCGAGCTCGACGGGACGGGGGGTTTTAAAAAAAAAAATGTATTTTTATTATTTATTTTACATTATTTTATTTATTTTTACACTGTTTAAAAAAAAAAAAAATTGTGTCACTTTTATTCCTATTACAAGGAATCTAAACATCCCTTGTAATAGAAAAAAGCATGACAGGACCTCCTAAATATGAGATCTGGGGGGTCAAAAGGACCTCACTTCTCATATTTACACTAAAATGCAATAAAAAAAAAAAGTCATTTAAAAAAATGACATTGAAAAAAATATGCCTTTAACCACTTCAATACCAGGCACTTAGAAACCTTCCCGCTCAGGCCAATTTTCAGCTTTCAGCGCTGTCGCAATTTGAATGACAATTGCGCGGTCATGCTACACTGTACCCAAACAAATTTTTTATCATTTTGTTCCCACAAATAGAGCTTTCTTTTGGTGGTATTTGATCACCTCTGCAGTTTTTATTTTTTGCGCAACAAATAAAAAAAGAACGAAAATTTAAAAAAAAAAGTTTTTCTTTGTTTCTGTTCAAATTTTTTGTAAATAAGTACGTTTTCTTCTTCATTGATGGGCACTGATATGTCTGCACTGACGGGCACTGATACGGCAGCACTGATGGGCACCAATGAGGTGGCACCAAGGAGGTGGCACTGATGAGGTGGCACTGATGGGCACTGATGATGGGCACTGATAGGCGGCACTGATGGGCACTGATAGATGGCACTGATGAGCACTGATAGGTGGCACTGGTATGCGGCACTGATGGGCACTCATAGGTGGCACCGATGGGCACTCATAGGCGACACTGATGGGCACTTGTAGGTGGCATTGATTGGTACATATGGGTGGCACTGATGGGTACTTATAGGTGGCATTGATGGGTAGCACTGATGGGCACTGATAGGTGGGCACTGATGGGCACTGATGGGCACAGATGGGCACTGACAGGTGGCACCGATGGGCAATGACAGGTGGCACTGATAAAACTTTTTGGTGGCATTGCTGGGCAGATCTGAAACATAATGGTGCCAATCAGTGCCCATTTGTGGGCACTGATTGGCACAGATTGGGCACATTGGGCACATGTGGATGGCCATGGGGTACATACCTGGCCATCCACATGTTGCCCCTTCCCTGGTGGTCCTAGTGGCGATCCCTGGTGGTCCAGTGTGGTGATCTGAGGGGGGCTGCGCTAAACAATCAGCGCAGACCCCCCCTGTCAGGAGAGCTGCCGATCGGCTCTCCTCTACTCGCGTCTGTCAGACGCTAGTGAGGAAAAGCCGATCAATGGCTCTTCCTATTGACAGCGTGATCAGCCGTGATTGGACACGGCTGATCACGTGGTAAAGAGCCTCCGCTGGAGGCTCTTTACCAAGATCGGTGTAGAGGTGTGTCAGGCTGACACACCGCTCCACTGATCGCCGAGATGCGCGCCCCCGCGGGCGCTCGGCGGCATGTTATCCTGCTGGACCTCATATGACACCCAGTCAGGATTACTGAACCACCGTTCGGCCGTCATCTGCTATTGGCTGGGCAGGAAGTGGTTAAGAGGCGTGGGCCGAAGTGACGTTTTGACGTTGATTCCGTCCAGCAGTGTCATGGAGACGAGTGGGCGCCATCTTAGCCTCACTCGTCTCCAGGCACGGCACAGAGAAAGACGCGATCTCCTCCGCCGCTACCGACGGCTCCGGTAAGCGGCGGAGGGCCCTGGATCGCGGCGGGATGGGGGGGCCTCTCTCCCGCCACCGATAAAAGTGATCTCGCGGCGAATCCAAGGGCTCTTACAATTGTGGAATAAAATGGTGTAAATATTGAAAATTTCATAAAAAAGACAAGAGAGGTACACTCTGTGGCTACTGGTGAGGTTTTTCCGATTAGAGATTTTTTTAAAGTGATATTAAAGTTTCCATTTCTTTTAATTAAAATGACAAACATGTTGTACTTACCTGCTCTCTGTAATGGTTTTGCACAGAGCAGCTCCGATCCTCCTCTTCTTAGGTCCCCCCCCCCCCCCGCGCTCCTGGCTCCTTCCCCTGCCTAGTGGTCCCATAGAAAGCCGCTCTCTATGGGGGACAATTGTGCAGGCTTGCTCCTGAGCCACCCTGTCTGCATCTATTGACATTGGTCCCCTCATCATAGAATTTAATTGCCAATGGCTCCCAGTGCTATCCATCTGCCCAATGAGGAGGGACAGAGTCGGGAGAGCCACAACTCTCAAACACAGTGGTGGATCTAGATCAGGCTCAGGTAAGTATAACGGGAGTGAGGGGAGGATTCTCTGCAACAGAAGAATTTTAACCTTAATGCATAAGTCTTTCTTCGGGAGACCTGTCAAAGCAAGGCCTACCCAAGTACTAGGTGGGTGTCAGGGCTGGCTTCTGCTACTTACGGGCAGCTCTTTTCTTTCAGTGCTCAGTGCTGTGAGTTAATTACCAGCCACTTGTTGTTTCCACAGTGACTTACCTGGTTACCATTAACTTGCCTCATTAGTCCAGCCTACAGCCAGCTCATTTTGGCTATTTAAGCAGCTTAGCTCATTCTCTCCTCGCTCTTGTATGGTCAACAATATCCAGTGTGTTCCTGTCTGCGTTTGTGTGTATGACCTGGCTGACTTCTCTTCCGATACCTGTTCCTGCTTTGGCTCTTTACTATGCTGATTTCTGGCTTCCTGACCCCGGATCGTCTGATTACCCGCTCTGGCATCCATACCCTGGCTTCAGTTTTTGACTATGTTCCTGTACTGAAAACTCACTTATTCAGGGAAGACTATCCCACACCCACCTAAGAACTGTCCCCAAGCCACCCCCCATCAAATCATTCCCTGCATCTATTTCCTTTTGTACCACCACCCCCTCCCTTTAGAATGTAAGCTCTACGAGCAGGGCCCTCCTGTCCCTTTAAAGGTGTGATTTTAAACTGCATTTAATGCCTTCTCTGGTTTATGGTTCCTGACAGTGGGACTCCCCCCAAGGGAAGGGGGAACTGGCCAAAAGGCCCCCGGCCCTCCCCCAATACATTCAGAGCAAGTCTGAGGACCTACACCCTGCTAGTTGGAAGTGAGTAAAGTGTCAGTGCAGTGTATACGTGAAAAAAAAAATAGAAAAGGGGAAGGGGAAAAGAAAAGTTGCCAAAGTGTGATACAATGGCTGATTTTGCGCCCAGCATAAAAATTCCTCCGATCCCAGCCCAAAGGCCCAGCCTAGGAGGCAGGATGAAAAGAGTGTGCTGAATAGCATGTGACCTTGGTGCCATAATAAACTCAAAGTGAGATCCCCTACTGTGAGAATTTCTAGCACCCCCTAGACTGCCACTCCAGGGGCACAAGCACCACAAGCTTGTCTAAGACCAAGCCCCCGGCCAGATCAGTGCAGCACCATCCCTACCAGAAAGGCATTAGCACTTAGGGAGAGTCCTATCTTCAACCGGGGACAAGCCTGGTGCACCAGGCCAGATTCAACCGAGGAGGAAAAGGACCTTCCACCGTTCCCACCTTATTGCGTCAGGCCCCTCCCCTGGCCATAGGAGGCACTGCATTTTCCCTTTCTAAAACTGATAAGAACAGACACTACACTTGATCTTAGTCAAAAGGCTGAGAAGCGATAAACCAGGTGAAGCATCCAATGACTGTAAAGTTTCTGCTGTCTTGGGCCACATGGCCTTTCTCAATCTTTGCAGGACCCAGAGGTTGCAATAGATTGATGAGTACTCCAGCTACCAGGAAGAGGCAATCCAACTTCTCGTGCCTACAGTAGGCCCCCTGCACGAGAACTGGCTTTTTCAACTGCCTCTAGGGGTGCTAGACGCCCACTCTTCCACAATGACATCCACCAATTAAGGCATTTTCATTTTTTCATTACTGCTCCCAAGAACCAGCCCACTGCTTGCATCAGAACTGAGGGCCCTTGAGCGAAGTACTAAGGCGGGGTGATGTGATGTTTTTTACGAAGCTATGTACAGCCCCCTGTCAGCTCCTCCCACCAGCCACGATCTGTCTGCATTGGACAGAGAATCATGGAGGGCCAATGATGACATCACTGGGTTCAAAGTAACGTAGGCAATGGAAACGGAAAGGTTTTAATTAAAAACATTTTATTAAGTTGATGATGTGGAGGGGTTGAGGGTGCAGGAAAGAAACAGAGGAGGCACAATATAAGCAGATTAACCCTTCCATCACTCTACTGAAAAAGGTGTGTTCATTTTGTTGTTTTGTCCCTGCTAGAGAGATTTTTTTCTCACTTCCTGTCCCCATGATGACTTCCTTTAGAGATGAATTAGTGGATAGTAAGAAGAACCATAAATGGTCTAAGGTTTATGCACGGGTGAACACTCATTGGGTTTCACACATTTGTACTGCTGGTTCTGATCCATGATGTACCCGTTGTTACAGACACACCTCGGGCCTCCTGGAAATTGGCAGGGTTCAGGAACTGTTGGTTGATTACAGGTGGCCTGGCAGGGGGATCCGAAGGGCTCGTAGTGCATGTTGGCGCTGCAGTTGGCTTGGCATTCCTGTGGACTAACGCAGACGACAGTTAAGCCATAGGTGCCACTCTGCGGGAGTAATCCGTCATTACACCGGCAGTCCCTGTGCTTCTTAGTTTCAAGACAATCTAAAGGTATAATGGGAGCCAGCAAACGGTCACATCTTATCTCACATCCTTCCACCTCTTTAAAGTGGCTGTGTTTTGGACATACACCTACACCTGTTTAATAACAAAAATAAACAGAAAAAAAAATGTTACTTTGGTTCATTATAATTATTGATGATATATACAGGAGAAGTCCATCTAGTTCAACAAATAGAAAAAAAGGAAAATACAATAAATTACATAGTTAAATAGTTGGTAAGGTTGAATCTATCTATCTATCTATCTATCTATCTATCTATCTATCTATCTATCTATCTATCTATCTATCTATCTATCTATCTATCTATCTATCTATCTATCTATCTATATATTTTTTTTTTTAAATCTAGATATATTTTTTTAAAATATATATTTTAATATATATATACTGTATATATATTCATACAGTACATGTGTGTTGATGTGGCAGTCATATTTTGCATATTATATTTGGTTTTCAACTCAATATAAGTCATAAAACTTTTTTTTTTTAAATGCATTAGTGTTGTGAATTGAGCCAATGGTAACATAACATGTCACTCACCTGTAATAGTCTGAATGTGGAGCGCTGTAAGAGAAACAGAAACACATTAATAGCTGCACCCGTTGTGACATTTTCTATTGCAGATTAAAAAGAATCAAGGGTCTAACTTTCTTTAGCTATACATGTGAAAGTGTCCATCCTCAAATAAACTTTTTTTTTTTAATTTACGACTTTATTTATTATATTTATTCTTTTTTTTGTAATGCTCACAAAAAAAAAACAGTTATCAATAATAATATTTTAAACGTTTTTTTTTTCTCTCCAGCTTGTCTGGGGGTTGCGGTCATTTATCGGCCTTCTGGACCAGTGTCACCCTTTCTGGATGACTTCTCTGCATGGCTACCCTACTTTCTCCCCTCTGAAGTACCTGCCATCATCCTAGGTGATTTAAACATTCCAATCAATGTTAATACTGCAACCACTTCTCAACTGCTCAACCTAACCTCCTCTTTTAACCTAACACAATGGGCACAAACCACCACTCACGCCAACGGCAATACTCTCGACCTCGTATTCTCCCATCGCTGCAACCTCTCTAAAACCCCCTTTCCTCTCTCTGATCACAACCTTATCTGTTTCACACTCTCCTTGTCTCCTACCTCCCATGCTACCAACCCACAAACCACTAACCTGCAGACAACTTCGCAACCTCAACTCTTCCCTTATTCATTCTGCTACTGATGGCCTTTACGACAAAATCGCACCCCTGTCCTGCCCAGACCTAACCACTTCCATCTACAACAACACGCTGTCATCCTCCCTAGACATACTCGCTCCTCTTTCTACACGCAGAACCAGGCCCCATCTGCCACAACCCTGGCAAACAGATGACACCAGAAGCCTCAAGAGACGCAGCCGTGTCTTGAGCGAGCATGGCGTAAATCTAAGTCCCTGCAAGACTTTACCCTCTACAAATCTGCCCCTCTCAAATACAACTCCTGCCTCCACACTGCTAGACAAACCTACTACAACACTCTCATCAAAATCCTCTCATTCAAACCTCGTCAACTCTTTTCTACCCTTTATTCCTTACTTCAGCCCCCACTGCCCCCCAGCCATCAACTTGCTTACCGCTCAACAGATTGCCAACCATTTCAAAAGAAAAATCGACACGATTTGCAAGGAGATATCCAGCATTCAACTTCCTCCCCTACCCAACCCATCAGGTCCAACACCCCCTCAATACTCTCCTCCTTCTGCCCAGTTACCACCGATGAAGTTGATAAACTCCTCTCCATGGCCCACCTCACCACCTGTCCCCTGGACCCTGTCCCCTCACAATTACTGCGACCACCTTCCCACTCTTTCCTAAACTCCCCAACTCCACATCTTCAACCTCTCCCTCTCCTCCGGTACCTTTCCTTCCCTGCTCAAACATGCACTGGTTACTCCCATGCTTAAAAAACCCTCACTAGACCCCTCCTGTTTGAATAACTTAAGGCCCATCTCCCTGCTCCCATTTGTCTCCAAGCTCATCAAATGCCTTGTCCATGACCGAATGAGTCGCTACCTCACGGACAACAACCTTCTCGACCCACCTACAGTCCGGCTTCCATCCACAACATTCCACTGAAACTGCCTTACTAAAACTCACCAATGACCTACTAACTGCTAAAACCAATGGCCATTACTCCATACTCATACTCTTAGACCTCTCTGCTGCCTTCGACACAGTTGACCACCTGCTCCTCCTAAGCAAACAACACTCACTTGGCCTCTGTGATTCTGCTTTATCCTGGTTCTCCTCCTACCTATCTCAGCGCACTTTCAGTGTCACTTACAACTCCATCTCCTCCGCTCCTCTACCTCTCTCTGTTGGGGTCCCCCAAGGCTCTGTCCTTGGGCCCCTCCTATTCTCGCTCTATAACTCTTCCCTGGGCCAGTTGATAACCTTCCATGGCTTCCAATATCACCTGTACGCCGACAACACCCAGATCTATCTCTCCACTCCTCAGCTCACCCCCCCCGATCTCCTCACGGATCTCAAACTTACTGAATGAGATATCGGTATGGATGTCACACCACGTCCTCAAACCCAATCTTTCTAAAACTGAGCTTGTAATATTTCCTCCTTCCCGGTACCCCCCCCCATAACTTTACCATTAAGATCAACAGGACAACTATTGGTCCCTCCACACATGCCAGGGTGCCGGGTGTAATCCTTGACTCTGACCTCTCCTTCAGCCCCCACATCCAATCACTGGCTAAATCCTGCTGCCTTAACCTCCGCAACATCTCCAGAATTCGACCCTTCCTGACTAATGACACCACAAAGCAACTTATTCACTCCTTGATTATTTCCCGCCTCGACTACTGCAACTCTCTCCTTAATGGCCTACCCTTACTCAGGCTATCCCCCCTTCAGTCTATTATGAATGCTGCTGCTAGACTAATACACCTCACTAATCGATCCGTGACTGTTGCCCCTCTCTGCCAATCCCTTCACTGGCTTCCCCTCCCCCACAGTATAAAATTCAAAATGCTAACCACAACATACAAGGCCATCCACAACAACGCCCCCAGCTACATTACCAATCTCATCTGCAGATATCGCCCAAATCGTCCCCTCCGTTCCTCCCAGGACCTCCTGCTCTCTAGTTCCCTTGTTACCTCCTCCCATGCTCACCTCCAGGACTTCTCCAGAGCCTCTCCCATCCTCTGGAATTCCCTGCCGCGATATATCTGATACCTGTCCACCTTTAGGAGATCCCTCCCTGAAAACTCACTTATTCAGGGAAGCCTATCCCACACCCACCTAACAACTATCCCCGAACTACCCCCCATCAAATCACCCCCCACATCTATTACCTTTTGTACCATCACCCCTCCCTTTAGAATGTAAGCCCTACGAGCCGGGCCCTCCTGTCTCTTTTGTATTAAACTGTATTGTAATCGTGCTGTCCCCCCTCTACATTGTAAAACGCTGCGTAAACTGTTGGCGCTATAAAGATCGTGTATAATAATAATAATAAAGGTGTTTATTTATAATTTCAAGTCATTATTTTTATTTTTATTATTGTTATTAATATTATTAATATGATTCACATTTATTTTTATTATATATTTATAAATATTTGTTATTATTACTAATTTAAATAATAAAGTAAATAATCTTATTTAATATATGGGTAGGCTCAACAAAAGTGATATGCTAACTATAGATGGAGCCTGGTGGGCTAAGACTGCCCCTGACTTCTTATATGTCTTGGATGCTCCAACATTAAGGTCTCCTTGCCTAGCTTAGACTAATTCAAATTTATCAGAAGAAAAAAAAATGATTTGTTCCCCTTTTCTGCCCACCATCTCATTACTCTAGAGGGCCAATTTATTGCAAGATTTTCTATCAAGCCCACAAAAAAAAAAATGGTTTAAATCCGAGGAACTTAATCTGCATAAATTTGTCTCCCCTTAGAAATTCAAAAATATTTATTAATAGAATTTGGTATGGCCTATTGATTATTTTAGGCACATCTGCCTCAAGTCTGCACTCAAGTTATTCTCAAAAACCTCTTCATATGTTTTTATAACTATCTTAGCATCAAAATGTAAATGTTGGAAATAATGTAATAAAAATAACACCATAAAAACAACAACAATAATAATAATAACAATAATAATAATAATAATAATAATAAGCATTCATTATTATTAATAATCTTAATAATAACAATATGTATTCATATTATTTTGAAGGTTTTTATTTAATAATTTTAAGTCATTATTATTATTATTTTTGTTATTATTATTATTATTATTATTATTATTAATAATTACATTTATTTTTATTATATATTTATAAATATATTTTATTATTACTAGTTTAGATAATGAAGTAAATAAGCGTATTTAATACATGGGTAGGCCCAACAAAAGCGACATGTTAGCTATAGATGGAGCCTGGTGGGCCAAAACCGCCCCTGACTTCTTATATGTCTTGGATGCTCCAACATCAAGGTCTCCTTGCTTAGCTTAGACTAATTCAAATTTATCAGAAGAAAAAAAAAAATTCTTTGCTCCCCTTTGCTACCCACCATCTCATTACTCTACTCATCCAGAAGGCCAATTTATTGTAAGGTTTTCTATCAAGCCTACAAAAAAAATCAAATGGTTTAAATCTGAAGAACTTGATCTGCATTGTGGCCCATTTGGCTCCCTTTATTTAGAAATTCAAGAATATTAATTAATAGAATGGTATGACCTATTGATAATTTTGCGCACATCTCCCTCAAGTTTGCGCTCAAGTTATTCTCACAAACCTCTCCATATGTTCATATAACTACCTCACTATCAATATGTAAATATAATAATAATAACAACAACACCAACAATAATAATAATAATAATAATAATAATAATAATATAATTATTATTATTATTATTATTATTATTATTATTATTATTATTATTATTATTTTAAAGGTGTTCATTTATAATTTCAATTCATTATTTGTATTTTTATTATTGTTATTAATATTATTAATATTATTCAAACACATTTATTTGTATTATATATTTATAAATATTTATTATTATTACTAATTTAAATAATCTTATTTAATGTATGGGTAGGCCCAACAAAAGTGATATGTTAGCTATAGATGGAGCCTGGCGGGCTAAGCAGGCCTAATTTCTTATATGTCTTGGATGCTCCAACACCAAGGTGTTCTTGCCATAATTCCTGAATCTCCAATTCCTGTCCACCTGGGAATTATGTGTGTTACAGCCCACTTTTGTGTGTGTCTTAGATGATCCTGTTACATTCTTCATAATAAAATATAATGTTAAAAAATCAACAGGGATGGTGGGAACCCCTCATAGTGGGCACAGCAGGTCTACAGACCCGGGAACTCAGCACAGGGATGGTGGGAACCCCTCATAATGGGCACAGCAGGTCTACAGACCCGGAAACTCAGCACAGGGATGGTGGGAACCCCTCATAATGGGCACAGCAGGTGTACAGACCTGAGAACTCAGCACAGGGATGGTGAGAACCCCTCATAATGGGCACAGCAGGTGTACAGACCTGAGAACTCAGCACAGGGATGGTGGGAACCCCTCATAATGAGCACAGCAGGTGTACAGACCCGGGAACTCAGCACAGGGATGGGAGGAACCCCTCATAATGGGCACATCAGGTGTACAGACCCGGAAACTCAGCACAGGGATGGTGAGAACCCCTCATAATGGGCACATCAGGTGTACAGACCCGGGAACTCAGCACAGGGATGGTGGGAACCCCTCATAATGGGCACAGCGGGTGTACAGACCCGGGAACTCAGCACAGGGATGGTGAGAACCCCTCATAATGGGCACAGCAGGTGTACAGACCCGGGAACTCAGCACAGGGATGGTGAGAACCCCTCATAATGGGCACATCAGGTGTACAGACCCGGGAACTCAGCACAGGGATGGTGGGAACCCCTCATAATGGGCACAGCGGGTGTACAGACCCGGGAACTCAGCACAGGGATGGTGGGAACCCCTCATAATGGGCACAACAGGTTTACAGACCCGGGAACTCAGCACAGGGCTGGTGGGAACCCCTCATAATAGGAATAGCAGGTGTACAGACCCAAGAACTCAGCACATGGATAGTGGGAACCCCTCATGATGGGCACAGCAGGTATACAGACCCAGAAACTTAGCACAGGGATAATGGGAACCCCTCATAATGAGCACAGCAGGTGTTCAAACCCAGGAACTCAGCACAGGGATGGTGGGAGCCACTCATAACGCGCACAACAGGTGTACAGACCCGGGAACTCAGCACAGGGATGGGAGGAACCCCTCATAATGGGCACATCAGGTGTACAGACCCGGGAACTCAGCACAGGGATGGTGAGAACCCCTCATAATGGGCACAGCAGGTTTACAGACCCGGGAACTCAGCACGGAGATGTTGTGGGCCCTTTCTAATGACCACATCAGGTGAGCTACCCAAACTGTTTAACAGCTGATGAAATAAGACATCAGCCCCATGGGGGGTGCATATTTTTCAATGAGTCGGCTGATCCCTAGACTTCAGGGTTACCAACCGCCAGTAAATTTACTGACAGTTTGTAAAAATCTGTAATTTTTTTACAACTGCCAGTAAATATCAGGGGCTGATAATTTCATGCTATGTTGACTTTTTTAAGTGTAAATCAAGCAAATGACTTTGTTCTAGGTATTCTCAGTATTTCCATATCATGTTTATACTGTTCAGATATCCACTGTGTTAGTTTTCAATAGGAGTTCTAAAATTTCTCAGGTTGGCAGTAAAAAAAATGTGCTCCGCCAGTAAATTGCTCATGTTTTGTCAGTAAAAAATGTTGTGTGAGGTTGGCAACCCTGCTAGACTCGTAATATGAGAAGGAGCGGTAGAGCATAACCACTGTGTACTTCTGCAAAGCAGGAAACCAAAACCTGAGCATTTGATGGGTAAATGTGGGTGTCTGTTCTAGATATATTATTATTAAGTATAACCTTTTACTTATACTTATTTTAAATGGAAACTAATTTAGAAAAACAACTTTTTAAAATTTTAAATTAAAAGTTCAATGGACAATGTGTGCGGCCAGCTTGATAATATATTGTCCTGCTGTATTCAAAAATATAAAAAAATGCTTTAGATAGAATTTAATTATGAGGAGACGTTGGGTCCGGGTGGTTCCCATTTGAAGTTGAACTCCTGAATTTTGAAAAAGAAACTAAAAACGTACCTGCCACCACAAAGACAACTGCGAGGCTGAAGGACGCCATGTTTGATTAAAAGAACGTCCAATTTGGTCGCCAAAAGGTCACCTAAAATAAAACACAGAGGAAAAATGAAGAGACAGTCAACAAAAGGCAAGGTCAAAACTCCATCTCAGCCCCACCTAACCTTAAATATTCTATAGCAATGGAACATCACTGATATTATGAGAAATGTTACCTGGTTGATCTGCAGGTGTGGACTGTGGAGTGATTTCTGTGTCCCGGTTACTGGAATGGGCTCAGCTGTATGCCATTTATAGGAGCCAGTAGTAATAGTAATTAGCACGTTCTCGGTAAAGCACACCCAGTTAATAAACGTCCTCGTACATCAAGATTGCACAACCAATACTGAACTAAAATTAGTAACCTCAGGTGTTCTTACATACATCAGAGGGTGCTTTTTTGTTATATCTACTAAAGGTTTACAAAAAATGGAGATAAAAGTTTGGTCTATCAATATACAGTGGAACCTTGGTTTACAAGTAAAGCGGTTAACAAGAGTTTTGAAAGACGAGCAACTTTTTTTTTTTTTAATTTCTGACTCAGTTTGCGAGTGTCTCGCAAAACGAGCAGAATTTAAGCTAATGGGCTGTGCAGTACCGCATTTGGCCAGAGGTTGCCGTGGCGCCGGGAACACTCGGAATGGTTCGGAGCCGTTCGAAAATACTCGGAATCACTCGGAAATACTCGGAAACACTCGGAAATACTCTGCTTCCGAGCCTTTCCGAGGCTTTCCAAGTTCAGCCGACCCGTCTCCGAGTATTTGGCCAGAGGTGGGGGGGGCGTCTTTACCTGCCCTCCTACCAATCTCTGCTCCTGTTCTCCTACCCTCCTACCAATCTCTGCTCCTGTCCTCCTACCTTCCTACTCATCTCTGCTCCTATCTTCCTTCTCTCACCTCTCCTACTTTACTCCTGCCCTCCTACCCATCTCTGCTCCTGTCCTCCTGTCCTCATCTCTCCCACCCTACGACTCTACTCTTGCCCTTCTACACCCATCTCTACCCCTGTCCTCCCCCCGCTCATTTTTCCCACTCTGCTCCTACCTTCCCACCTTTCACTGCCCCTATCCTCCCAAGCTCATCTCTCCCATTCAGCTACTGCCCTCCTACCTACCTCTGCTCCTGTCCTCCTGCTCTCTTACTCATCTCTGCTCCTGTCCTCCTGTCCTCATCTCTCCCACTCTACGACTCTACTCTTGCCCTTCTACACCCATCTCTACCCCTGTCCTCCCCCGCTCATTTCTCCCACTCTGCTCCTACCTTCTCATCTATCACTGCCTCTCTCCTCCCAAGCTCATCTCTCCCATTCAGCTTCTGCCCTCCTACCTACCTCTGCTCCTGTCCTCCTGCTCTCTTACACATCTCTGCTCCTGTCCTCCTGCTCTCACCTCTCCTGTTTTACTCCTGCCCTCCTACCCATCTCTGCTCCTGTCCACCCATGCTCTTACCCTGCAATCTGCTCTTACCCTTCTATCCATCTCTGCTCCTGTCCACCCATGCTCATCTCTTCCAATCCGCTTCTGTTATCCCACTCTCATCTCTCCCATTCTACTTTACCATGCTCATCGCTAACACGCTGCTCCTGACCTTCCCTCTCCCATTTCTCCCACTCTGCCCTTCTAGATCCATCTTTGCCCCTACCATCCCATGTTCATTTATTCCACTATGCTTCTGGCATTCTGTTCTCATTCTATTGTGGGAACCACCAGCAGCAGATGTGGTGAAGGCTCCACCACTTTAGAACATCTCAGCGTCCGATCTTTTTGGCCATCTGGTGTCATTCTGCAGTGAGAACCAAGCCAATATGCAATAAGCTATATCAACCAGCTAGCTTTCATCTCGTAGAGATAAGACTTTAGAATACTGAAATCGTGTTGCATTAACAGCACTGTGCACACCAATAATATAAATGTTGTCTTGAATTAGCCTAAAGCATTTGCTGGAAACCAGTATCAGGCATCGCCCTACTGGATGTACTTTATGACCTGCAGCATGGTGGACCGGAACTAGTTTTCCCTGTTATTATGCTATAATTAGATGATACTATTATGTATTATAATTCAGGGAAGGAGCATACATTTTAAACTGTTGCTACTCTTATACACCTGCCTAGGAGGCTCCATCACAAAATGTGTCATAATTATTATTATTATCACAAGCAAACTAGTTTCCGGTGGGATTTCTCAAACACTAGATTCTTAGATGTATTTGTGCAATTTTTAAAGCTGAATTACAGACAGATGAAAAAAGATAAAACCTAATGATTTCTTTGCTGGTCTCTGCTGTTGTCCAGCCTGGTCTTGTTACTGGCTATCCGTTCCGTGATGTCACAGCACCAGTTCCCTAAGGACTAAAGACCACTGAGAAGATGATGGACAACTTCCATAGCCAACAGGCAGTGTCCATGTTGCAAAGAAGTGATATGGGCACTGTGAACCGGACCCTGAGAACATCAAGATGATGGACAACTTGCACGGCCAATAGGCAGTGCCCATGTTACTAGGAAGGGATATGGGTACTGCAAAAAGGACCCTAAAAAGACCAAGATGATGGACAACTTATATAGCCAATAGGCAATGTCCATGTTACCAGGAAGAAACATGGGCACTGCAAAATGGACCATGAGAAGACCTAGATGATGGAAAACTTCTGTAGCCAAAAGGCAGGGCACATGTTACCAGAAAAAGACATGGGCACTGCAAAAAGGACCCTGACAAGACTCACATGATTCACAACTTCAGTAGCCAATAGGCAGTGCCTATTTTTCTAGGAAGAGACATGGGCACCGCCAAGAGGACTCTGAGAAAACCCAGATGATGTGCAACATCCATAGCCAATAGGCAGTGCCCATATGACCAGGAAGAGCACTGCAAAAAGGACCCTGAGAAGACCCAGATGATGGGCAACTTCCATAGCCAATAGGCAGTACCCACATTACTAGGAAGAAACATGGGCATGCCAAAATGGACCATAAGAAGACCCAGCTGATGGATAACTTTCCTAACCAATAGGCAGTGCCCATGTGACCAGGAAGAGCACTGCAAAAAAGGACCCAGAGAAGACCCAGATGATAGATAACTTCCATAACCAATAGGCAGTGCCAATGTGACCAGGAAGAGCACTGCAAAAAGGACCCAGAGAAGACCCAGATGATGGATAACTTCCATAACCAATAGGCAGTGCCCATGTGACCAGGAAGAGCACTGCCAAGAGGAACCTGAGAAAACCCAGATGATGAGCAACTTCCATAGCCAATAGGCAGTACCCACATTACTAGGAAGAAACATGGGCATGCCAAAATGGACCATAAGAAGACCCAGATGATGGATAACTTCCATAACTAATAGGCAGTGCCCATATGACCAGTAAGAGCACTGCAAAAAGGACCCTGAGAAGACCCAGATGATGGGCAATTTCCATAGCCAATAGGCAGTACCCACATTACTAGGAAGAAACATTGGCATGCCAAAATGAACCATAAGAAGACCCAGCTGATGGATAACTTCCATAACCAATAGGCAGTGCCCATGTGACCAGGAAGAGCACTGCAAAAAGGACCCAGAGAAGACCCAGATGATGGATAACTTCCATAACCAGTAGGCAGTGCCCATGTGACCAGGAAGAGCACTGCCAAGAGGACCCTGAGAAAACCCAGATGATGGGCAACTTCCATTGCCAATAGGCAGTACCCACGTTACTAGGAAGAAACACGAGCACGCCAAAATGGACCATAAGAAGATACAGATGAGACCAGGAAGAGCACTGCGAAAATGGACCCTGAGAAGACCTAGATGATGCGGCCGGTCTTGTAAACTAGCGTTCGTAATGGAGAATTGACATTCGTGTCGCGGCAAATTGTGAAATCTCCAAATGCAGCGCACAATTCTCTTCTTCTATAATGGGATAATAATGAAGCTGCTTTGCTGGTGATACTGATGGAGTTATTGCAAACAAATTTTCAAAGGCTTTTTTTTTCTAGTGATATCAAGAATAATATTATTATGTTTTTTTTATTATTCATTATCCCGTATTTTTTAAGATCAAAGATACAACTATGTTGGTTTCCCTTGTTAATTTTACATTGTATTTTATAAATTGTAACTGCCGACTCCCAAACTGTCATTTGAAGTAAAACACAAAGCCAAGAATTATTCTACACAATTTTTTTATTTGTATATTAAAAAAAGAAAACAAATAAAATTAGACATGATATCTGTCAATAAAACTTAACCAAAAAGTGCATTCTATGCATCTAAAAATATAGAAAATATACCAAATCAAATCATTTTTATTCAACCAAAAAAATAATGTCAAAGCAATAACTCCAAGGCCAATAATAAATAACACGTCATCTCCTCCGATTCCGTAACATGTCTGGTTGAGGAACGGCCGTTCAGAAACAAACTGAAAAGCGCTAAATGAAAAGTGAGAAATGAAAAGTGTGAATCAACACTCACCAAACTTCTACTAACACGAAACTATCAGAAGGAACCCAAAGGGTGGCGCTAGAGAGCTGAAAAACAACGTAGTAAGTCTCTACGTTCGTATTTGTTGGCCAACAATTGTGTGCCCCTGTGTATGCAAAACAAGTTTGGGCCCTTCAGACAAAAGTCCGCGGTTTTGTTGGCCAACAATCCGATCGTGTGTACGAGGCTTTACTCTTTATCTACAGTTCATCAGGTTTTAGCCCTATCGCTGCCAGAGCCATTTTTTTTTTGTACACATATTTAAATACACGTTTAGGCCTGCAGATTAAAACCCCCGAAATATTATATAGTCTAAGGAAGCAGAGACCCTGGAGAACAAAATGGTGGAGGTTCCAATTTTTTATGTCACACAATATTAGTAAAATAGTTTATCAAACCCGTATTTTGAGTAGAGACTATGCTAAAGTTAATATTAGTTGTTAAATAATATAATACCCAATTTTTTTGATATAACATAAAAGATGAGGTTGTGTCAAGTAATTAGATAACAAACACATCAAGCATTGAAACAGCAACAAAAATTAGGTACCCAAAGTGGTCCATAGGTGGCGATTTAAATGCCCTCACAGGTCATCAGTATAAAAAAAAATAGTGAATGGTGGTCTAGAAATATCGCCCTCACTCTATTGCCCACACAGCATGCATAGAGATAGCTGTTATGTGTAGTTCAATTGGCGGATTTATAAGTAGGAACACTCAATGTGTGCGCCTACCCTTGTGTGTGTGTGTGGGGGGGGGGGGGGGGAACATTTTTTTTTTTTTTTTACTGATTTAGTGTAAAGACCCTATCCTATGTGATAACATAATGGGCATGACAGGTTCTCTTTAAAGAGACATCATGGGTCTATGAGAAAGATCGTATATGATCAGCTACTTCCCTGGCCACAGTAACAAAATGTTTGTGGCTCCTGGGCTCATTCACCAGAAGAGCAATCAATGAAATGCCCGTGCATTGCGGGCGCATGGGCGCCACCCCCCCAATCCCTGCCGCCACCGCACCAACCATGCACCCGGCCCCTTTCAGGACACCAGGTGCATGGACTCCAATGTGCGGAGGTGGGCGGGGGTGTTTTTTTTTTAAGCACTTGATTAGAGCAAAAGGCTCTAAAAGGCTTCAAAATAGGGTGGGCTCTGCGCCACGATCCCACCCAATTGCGTGACCATAGCAAATACATTTTTGCTATTTTAACACTGAGCTGTATACCCTGAGGCTGAGCTATATACCCTGAGGCTGCGCTGTATACCCTGAGCTATATACCCTGAAGCTGTGCTGTATACCCTGAGGCTGAGCTATATACCCTGAGGCTGAGCTATATACCCTGAGGCTGCACTGTATACCCTGAGGCTGAGCTATATACCCTGAGGCTGCGCTGTATACCCTGAGGCTGCGCTGTATACCCTGAGGCTGAGCTATATACCCTGAGGCTGCACTGTATACCCTGAGGCTGAGCTATATACCCTGAGGCTGCGCTGTATACCCTGAGCTATATACCCTGAAGCTGTGCTGTATACCCTGAGGCTGAGCTATATACCCTGAGGCTGAGCTATATACCCTGAGGCTGCACTGTATACCCTGAGGCTGAGCTATATACCCTGAGGCTGCGCTGTATACCCTGAGGCTGAGCTATATACCCTGAGGCTGCGCTGTATACCCTGAGGCTGAGCTATATACCCTGAGGCTAAGCTGTATACCCTGAGGCTGAGCTACATACCCTGAGGCTAAACTATATACCCTGATAAAATAAATCTGAAAAAAATAACGTGTTATTCCCCCCCCCAATCCATATCAAGCCCTTCATGTCTGGTATGGATTACGAGGGGATCCGCACATCATAAAAAAACAAAAAAAGCGTGCCCCCCCTCCCCAATTCATACCAGACCCTTATCCAAGCATGCAGCCCAGCAGATTAGAAAATGAAGGGGACATATGGGGGGGGGACTTTGGGGCAGGGGGGCTTTTCCTGGTATAGATTGGGGGGGACCCTACGCCATTTTTTTTGTGATTTTATTTTGCAGGCAATTTATTTTTTTATTTTTTACATTCAGCTGTCAGCGGGGAACCCTGCTGACAGCTGACACCTGATCGGTTGTTAAGGACATGGCGGGCGGCTTCCCGGCCCACTCCTTAGCAACCAGCTAATATACAACGTGTTTAACCACTTGCCTACTGGGCACTTACACCCCCCTTCCTGCCCAGGCCATTTTTCAGCTTTCAGCGCTGTCGCACTTTCAATGACATTTGCGCGGTCGTGCTACACTGTACCCAAACACATTTTTTATCCTTTTCTTCACACAAATAGAGCTTTCTTTTGGTGGTATTTAATCACTGCTGGGTATTTTATTTTTTATTAAAACAAAAAGTCCAAAAATTTTGAAAAAAACATTTTTTTTTACTTAGTTTCTGTCAGTAAATTTTGTAAGTAAGTAATTTTTCTCCTTCACTGATGTGCGCTGATGAGGCGGCACTGATGGGCACTGATAGGCTGAACTGTTGGGCACTGATGAGGTGGCACTGATGAGGTGGCACTGATGAGGAGGCACTAAAATGCTGTACTTATGGGCACTGATAGGGGTGGCACTGATATGTGGCACTGATGAGCACTGATAGGTGGCACTGATGGGCACTGTTAGGTGGCACTGATGGGCACTAATAGGCGGCACTGATGAGCACTGTTAGGCAGCACTGATGAGCACTGTTAGGCGGCACTGATGGGCACTGTTAGGCGGCACTGATGGGCACTGTTAGGTGGCACTGATGGGCACTAATAGGCGGCACTGGTGGGCACTGATAGGCGGCCCTGTTGGGCATTGATCGGCGGGCACGGACAGGCGATACTGATGGCCACTGATGGGCATTGATGGGTGGCACTGATGGGCGAAACTGATGGGAATTGATCGACAGCAGTGATGGGCATTGATGGGCAATACTGATAGGAGGCACTGATAGCCAGCACTGACTGGCATCTCTAATGGGCACTGATTGGTGGCACTTGTGGGCAGTGGTGGGCACTGATTGCTGCCACTGGTGGGCATTGATTGCTGGCACTGGTAGGCAATGGTGGGCACTGGTTGGTGACACTGTTGGCACTATATTGTAATCAGGGCACTGATGATCAGTGCCCTGATTACATGTGTAGATGTCCCCCTGCTTGGAGATGCCGCTGATTGTCTCTCCTCGCCACACACTTTGAGTGTGAGGCGAGGAGCGCCGATTACCGGCATCTCCGTGTTTACATGTGACCGGCTGTGATTGGACACAGCCGATCACATGGTTAAAGAGCCGCGGCCCTGGCTCTTTACAGAGATCAGGGGCGCGCCGTGTCCTAGCAACATGGCGTGGGAGTGATCCCGGTTACCACCCCCGCGGGCGTGCGAGAGCGCCAGTTCTGGGACGCTGTCATATGACGTCATCCCAGAATGAGAGCCGCCCCGCCGTCATTTTATCGGTGGGCGGGCGGCAACTAATTAAAGAGAAAAAAAAAGTGCAAAATGCATGAAAGCTGCATGCAAAAATGCATCAAAAACGTGGGTTTAAAGATGCAAAATGCGCCGGAAAAACGCATCAAGCGCAGCCCGCCTAGATGTAAACCTAGACTCACTCTACGTTATGAATGAACCTGTCTTTATCACTGCCTCCAAATATCTGAAGAACATTCGGCTAAAAAAAGGCCTAAGAACATTCTCACAACAGCTGGTTAGTTCACACAGAACGAATGTACATGCAGTTCCACTGCGCGAATAGCTTTGCGTTTTCTTTTTTGCATCAATGCCACTTTAAATATTAACTCTCATTGAGGTTTCATTATGTCACTTGTTGTTTTCTATGTTGGTGTACACAATGTCCGATTCTTCACTCCTCCTCCTCCCCCTCCTCTTCCTCACACAGGACACCAGGATGACGAGTAGTAGTATTAGCAGTGAGCTTGCCAAGAGCATGACATAGAAGAGTACAGGCTGTGACGTCATCCCGCGACCTGAAAAAGATATTATTATTACAGATTGAACCCAAAGCTGTCTATTGCCCCTATACTATGAGCTGCCAAAATGTTTAATTTCCGGGGACCCGACTTTTCACTACCGCAGAAAAGCAACACACCTAGGTAACATCCTTCCCCTGGACAGTGATTGGACAGTGATGGATTAGCAGCATCCTGATTAGGTAATCTCTCTGCCAGAGGCGGCTCTCTAATTAGGCAAATTAGGCGGTCGCCTAAGGCCTCGCACTCACAGGGGCCTCGCGGCCGCCTAATTTGCCTGTTCTCAATCACTGAAGTTGACGCCGGCGGCTCCGCCTACCCCCACTGGGACTCTGTGGCTTAGGAGCTGACGGACAAATCAGATACTGCCCGCAGCCTGAGGAATAGCGGCCTCATCACGGAGCGTCCCAGTCCGTGGGGCCTCATGTGTAAGTTTTGCCTAAGGCCTCACAAAGCCTAGAGCCGCCTCTGCTCTCTGCATTTTCCTCCTATCAGCATGTTCTTTGTTAACTGTGTGAATATTATGTGCAATTCGTTTTTTATGACAAATTTGTTAATTCAGAAATATTCGAATTAACGAAAACCCATTTAACTGATTTTTCCGAATATTCAAAAAGTTTGTAAATTCTGAAATTTCGTAAACTCGAAATTGGGCAATCCGAAAACCCTGAAAATTCCAAAATCTGAAATAATAACTAACTAATAATAACCTAACTATTACTGAATATTAAATTATAGGGATTGGAATTCCCTTTCAAGTTTGGCTGTTAGTGAACGTAACAAATACGAATTTATCCAAAGTTACGAATTATCATAAATAACGAATGCCGCATCTAAACAAATGGAACGGAATGAAGTAATAATAATAACAATAATAATAATAATAATAATAATAATAATAAAAAACAATAATATTAACCACTTCAGCCCCGAACCATTTCGCTGGCCAAAGACCAGAGCACTTTTTGCGAATCGGCACTGCGTCGCTTTAACTGACAATTTGCGCGGTCGTGCGACGTGGCTCCCAAAAAAAATTGATGCCTTTTTTTCCCCACAAATAGAGCTTTCTTTTGGTGGTATTTGATCACCTCTGCGGTTTTTATTGTTTGGGCTATAAACAAATAAATAGCGAGAATTTTGAAAAAAACGCATTATTTTTTTTGCTATAATAAATATCCCCCAAAAAATATATAAAAAAAAATGTTTTTTCCTCAGTTTAGGCCGATACGTATTCTTCTACATATTTTTGGTAAAAAAAAAAAAATCACAATAAGCGTATATATTGATTGGTTTGTGCAAAAGTTATAGCGTCTACAAAATAGGGGATAGTTTTAACGCATTTTTATTAATATTTTTTTTTTTTTACTTGTAATGGCGGCGATCAGCGATTTTTATCGTGACATTATAGCGGACACATCGGACACTTTTGGCGCTATTTTGGGACCATTCACATTTATACAGCGATCAGTGCGATTAAAAATACATTGATTACTGTGTAAATGTGACCGGCAGTGAAGGGGTTAACCAGGAGGGGGCGCCGTAGGGGTTAAGTGTGTCCTAGGGAGTGATTCTAAATGTGAGGGGGAGGGGCTACTATACACATGACAGCGATCACTGCTCCCGATTACAGGGAGCTGTGATCAGTGTCACGAGGCAGAACGGGGGAAATGCCTTGTTTACATCAGCATCTCCCCGTTCTTCCTCTCCGTGAGACGTAGATCGCCGGCGGGCGGGCGCGCCCGCAAGCCGCTTCGCAAAGGGCAACGTACAGGTACGTTAATCTGCCTGTACGTTCCCTTCTGCCGACGTATATCGGCGTGAGCCGGTCGGGAAGCGGTTAATAAAAACTTTTTATTATTATTATTATTTATTATTAATTCGTTCCATTCCATTTGTTTAGATGCGGCATTCGTTATTTCGTTATTTCGATAGATAAAGACATTTTCTCTATCTATCTATATAACACAGAGTCCTATATGGGAGGAAACCTGGGCACTTACACCGGACCTGGGCTTACCTGGACAAGGGAACTCTATACTCCGGTTAGTCAGGGTGTTGCCCATGTATTGGAGTAAACAAACGGCGGTCACATTCTCGCGGCCGCGGCACTCGATCTGTCCAATGTGGAGCTCAGTGCTGATCTCATAGGAACTCTTCAGTGCTCGATGATAAGTGAGATTCTCCATCCGTCCCCCTTCATAGTCCCAGATCAGAGATACATTCTTCACTTCTTGTACTTCACTTTTACAGAGGATACTATTGGTGGTGACATTGATGGATGTATCCAGAGATCCTTCATTAGAAGAAAAAAAGATAAAGGAAAATAATCAATATCAACTGATCTGTCTTTATAATTATCTATCTATCTATCTATCTATCTATCTATCTATCTATCTATCTATCTATCTATCTATCTATCTATCTATCTATCTATCTATCTATCTATCTATCTATCTATCTATCTATCTATCTATCTATCCATCTATCCATCTATCCATCTATCCATCTATCCATCTATCCATCTATCCATCTATCTATCTATCCATCTATCTATCTATCTATCTATCTATCTATCTATCTATCTATCTATCTATCTATCTATCTATCTATCTATCTATCTATCTATCTATCTATCTATCCATCTATCTATCTATCTATCTATCATAAATGCGTAAATTCGTAAATTCAAAAATTTGAAAATTAATTAATTAATTAATTCGAAAATTCATTAATTCGAAAATTCTTTAATTCATAAACTCGAAAATCCGAAAATAAGAAAGAAGATTAGAAAATTCTAAAGAATAACGAACTAACTAATAATGACTAACTATTAAATTATGGGTATTCGAATGTCCTTACAAATTTGGCTGCTAGTGAACGTAACAAATACAAATTTATCTGAAGTTACGAATTGTTATAAATAGAGAATGCCGCATCTAAACAAATGGAACGGAACAAATTCATCTATTATTGTTATTTATTATTAATAATTCATTACGTTCCATTCATTTAGATAAGGAATTCGTTATTTCGGATAATTGGTAACTTCGGATAAATTCGTATTCGTTATGTTCACTAACAGCCACATTTGAAAGGAAATTCCAATACCTCTAATTTAATAGTTAGTAATAGTTAAGTTATTGTTAGCTAATTATTATTTCAGATTTTCTAATTCCCGAATTTTCAAATATACAAATTAATGAATTTATGGATTTACAAATTTTCCAATTTACGAATTTATAAATATTCAGAATAATTTGTTAAACGGGTTTTCGTTAATTCGGATATATCCAAATTAACGAATTTGCTGAAATTCGTTAAAGAATGAATTCGGAACAAAACAAATTGCACATGTCTACTAGCAACACCTTCTCTATCTATCTATCTATCTATCTATCTATCTATCTATCTATCTATCTATCTATCTATCTATCTATCTATCTATCTATCTATCTATCTATCTGTCTATCTGTCTATCTGTCTATCTGTCTCTCTGTCTCTCTGTCTATCTGTCTATCCGTCTATCCGTCTATCCGTCTATCCGTCTATCCGTCTATCCGTCTATCCGTCTATCCGTCTATCCGTCTATCCATCTATCCATCTATCTATCTATCTATCTATCTATCTATCTATCTATCTATCTATCTATCTATCTATCTATCTATCTATCTATCTATCTATCTATCTATCTATCTATCTATCTAGCGCAGGGCTCTATTAGTTGAGGCTGCTTAAGATTTCACAGGCTGTTGCTCTGCTTCTTCTCCCTGTCTTCTAGAGATTTCCGGAACATAGTGGGAGGGAGGGTAGAGGCTACAGCTTGAATATTTATGGGGACTTCAGCCAATCCTTTGGGAAGCGGGCCCAGAAGGTGGGGAAGAACCTATAAATAGTCTGAAGCCTGTGCAGCAGGAACAGCTTGCAGTATGTGTTACAGAGTCCAGCCTGCTGGAGGAGACCCCTATTGAGAGGCCTTGCCCTTCTGGGTCAACCTGAAGACACCAAGGTCCCAGCTAGGCTTAGCTTGGCTAACAATGTGAATGGGCCCTCAAATGCCTGCAGTTTACAATATAATCTATACGCGGCGCGGTTCATGTATTTGCTTACCGTGTACAAGTAGGTAGGTACCGTTCCCGGACACGGTCTTTTTCTTGCCGTTAACACGCACTGACATGTGACATATGTATGTGCCCGTATACAGCAGTCTGACATCAGCGATGGTCAGTGACATATCCGTGTTGTTGTTCTGGTTGGTTCGCCATACACAGATTTGGCAGACTTTGGTGGGGATGTCCGTGGCGACATGGGGAAACACAAACCATTCGCTGTCTTCCTGGGGCCCCGGCATGTACCAGTAGAGGTTCTTCTCACTCACTTGCTCCATTCCCGGCCTAAATTCGCAACTTAAATTCACTGAGGAGCCAACCTCGGCCGCTATAGCTGCGGGCTGCGGTAGGGTTACGGCGCAGCTTTTGGTGCCTGCAATGGTAGAAAAATGTGTATTAAGATAAGAACTCCAAAACCTATTAAAACCAGGAACAAAAAGTAGAGAGATCAGCCGTAATTATTGAAGTCACCAAAGTGGAACGTAGCCACGTAGACAGGAAATTCGATTCTTCTCACTTCCTGTCCCTGTGGTTACACTTTTAATAAATTCATTCTTTCCAATTTCAAGGCTGATAAGCAAGGGGTTGTCAAAGAAAGTGGGGCGAGCTGGGTGGCACCAGGAGGTCTGTGTACCGATGGAGCTTTTTTTTTTAAATACTGTTCAGTGGGGGGGGAGAAGACCTTTTAATGGGGCTTAAAAGCCAACACTGAAAATGCCCGGTTCCTTTAAATAACATGCATGGCGGATTCCCCAAACCTACAGCAAAAGTAATAGTTAGACATGTGCAATTTGTTTCGTTCCGAATTAGTTTTTTAACGAATTTCGACAAATTTGTTAATTCGGAAATATCCGAAATAACGAAAACCCGTTTAACAAATTTTTCCGAATATGCATAAATTCGTAAAATTTGTAAATTCGTAAATTCATACATTCGCAAATTCATACATTCGTAAATTCGGACATTCGTACATTCGTACATTAGTAAATTCGTGAATTTGTAAATTTGTAAATTCGGAAATTCTGAAATCTGAAATAATAATTAACTAATAATAACTTAACTACTATTACTAGTAACTATTAAATTATAGGTATTGTAATTTCCTTTCAAATTTGGCTGTTAGTGAACGTAACACATACAAATTTATACGAAGGTTACGAATGATCCGAAATAACGAATGCCGTATCCAAACGAATGGAACGTCATGAATTAATAATAATAAATAAAGATAATAATAATAAAAACTTTTTATTATTATTATTTATTATTAATTTGTTCCGTTCCATTTGTTTAGATGCGGCATTCGTTATTTCGGATAATTTGTAACTTGGGATAAATTCGTATTTGTTACGTTCACTGAAAGCCAAATTTGAAATTACAATACCTATAATTTAATAGTTAGTTACTTTTTCAGATTTTCGAATTTTCGGGTTTTTGGATTTTCAAATTTCGAATTTACAAATGTACGAATTTACGAATTTACGAATGTACGAATGTACAAATTTACGAATGTGCGAATTTACGAATGTACGAATTTACGAATGTACGAATGTACAAATTTACGAATGTACGAATTTACGAATTTACGAATTTACGAATGTACGAATGTACAAATTTACGAATGTATGAATTTACGAATTGCGATCATAACGAATGACTAGAAAAACGAAAAAAAAACAAAAAAAACGAATGAAACGAAAACGAAAATGAACGAATTTTTTGGCTGTGCACATGTCTAGTAATAGTTACAAAGAAAAAAATACCATTTGACACTAAATGACATTTCTATGCCAGCTTGTTTTTTTTTATGTAGAAAATGGCACAGGGACCCCACAATTCAAGCAAAGGGGAACCGGGCACTGGCGTGGGGGAGCATGTACCAATGCTGGGAGCTGCTCTTTTATTAGGATTTAAAGGACAACAATGAAACGTCCAATTCCTTTAAATATCATGCTTAGGAGATGCCCCAAACCTGTATGTGAAGTGGTGCACCTGTATGATGTAATACAGAAAAAAATGACAACGGTAAAAAAATAAATTTAAAAAAATTGAAAAAAAGACACTAAATGACATTTCCCTGCCAGCTTGTTTTTTTTTTTTTTTTTACATAAAAAATTACACAGGGACCCCATAAATCAAACGACATGGGAAGCTGGGCACCGCCAGGTAGCGGTAACAGTTCTTTTTAATCAGGGCTTAAAGGGCAATGTTAAAAATGCCCAGATAAATAACATGCTTAGAAGATGACCTAAACCTGCCTTTGAAGTGGTGTACCTGTAGGATGTAATACAGCAAAAAAATGACATTAATAAAGAAAAAAAAATGGCCACTAAATGACATTTCCCTGCTGGCTTGTTTTTTTTTTTATGTAGAAAAAATGCACAGTGACCCCACAAATCAAACAAAGAGGGGGGGGGGTGGGACATGTACCAATTCTAGGAGCAGTTATTTTATTAGAATGTTAAATTGGCCCAATTCCTTGAATTATTATGCTGAGGGGATGCCCCAAACCTGTATGTGAAGTGGTGCAACTGTATGATGGAGTACAGAAAAAAATGGGCAATTATAAAAAAAAAAAAAAAAAAAAAAAGCTTAAAAAAGTAAATAAATAAAATTGCCACTAAATTTCCTTGCCAGCTTGTTTTTTTTTTTTTTTTAGTGTGATCCCACATCAAAAAAAAAAACGGCATGGGGAGTTGAGCACTGTCCTGGAAGGAGTAGCAGTTCTTTTATCAGGGCTTAAAGGGCAATATTAAAAATGCCCAAATAAATAACATGTTTAGAGGATGACCCAAACCTGATTATGAAGTGGAGCACCTGTATGATGTAATAACATTTATAAAAAAAAAAAAAAACCTGGAATTTCCCAACCGGCTTTTTTTTTTTTTTTTTAATGGCACAGGGATTCCCCCCCCCCCCCCCCCCCCCCCAAATCAGACAAAAGTCCATCTGGACACTGCAGGGTGAACACCAAGTACCAAGTAAAACAAAAAAAATTTAGAAATATCGTTCGGCAGGAAACAGTTCTAATACACAATTTTTTCAACATGCATAGGGGATACCTTAAACCTGCCTATAAAATGGCACATCTGTATGATGTATGCAAAAAAAAAGAAATGTACAAAGAAAAAGTACAATTTTAATTTCTGGCTGCTAAATGACATTTTCTGGTCGCTTTGTTCAGCTTGGTAAGCAAACAAGATGGGAGATTCCCCTCCACATCCATTCCAGACCTTTATCCTAGATGAGGGTCTGCTATGGATTGTAAGGGGGGACCTTTAGGTGTGGGTCCATGCCAGACCATTATCCTTATTAGGGCGAGGTATGTATTTTAACAGGGACCTCACCAAAGGCAGCCCTTCCATTAGGGGTGCACGGGTGCCGCCCCCCCATCCATGCATCCGGCCCCCTAATCTACATGCAGGGTGGATTCCAATGGTGGGTGGTTTAAGCATGTGATTGGAGTCTGAGGCTCTAATAGGCTTCAAAATCAGGTGGGCTTGGGAAGCTACGCTGGCCGCTGGGAGGAGGAGGGAGGAGACGCACTGGAAGATAGCCGGTCGCCCGTCCGTCGCCGAAAGGGAAGCTACGCTGGCTGTCGGGAGGAGGAGGGAGGAGATGCGAGGAGAGGAGACACAGGTGAAGCCGGTCGCCCAGATGCTAAACTAGGGCGAGTGTTGCGGCTGGGTGACTGACCGTCTGGGGGTAGGGGGGAGGTGCGGATGACCCGAACGGGGGGGCACTGTTTCCCGCCTCCCCCCCCAAAAAATACCACTGGCCACCGCTGGACCTCACCCAAAAAAACAAGAATAGGGTCCCCCCAAATACCAGACCCTTTAGGCAGAGAACACCACGCACAAAAGGATAGGGTTCCCCCCCAAATCCACACCAGACCCTTATCTAAGAATGCAGCCTGGCTGGCATAGAAAAGGAAGGACAGCGAGTGTGTTCCCCCCACACCTGAACTATACCAGGAATACCAGGATACATGCCATTGACATGGGTTTCCCTCTCCTGGCAAAGCACCTTGCCCCATGATTTATAAGGGCAAAGGCCTCTTCCCCACAACCCTGGCCCGGCGGTGGCAAAGCACCTTGCCCCATGATTTATAAGGGTAAAGGCCTCTTCCCCACAACCCTGGCCCGGTGGTGGTTGGGGGGGTGGGGTCTGCAGAGCAAGGTAAACTCTGGCTTTGCAAAGACAAATTTTTTGAAAATGTTTTTGAAAAAAAAGAAAAATCTTCTGCTGCTAGCTGTAAATGATAGCGTGAGCAGTGGAGAAAACAACACATCCGATCGAAGCTTGTGTCACGTTCAGTAGCTAGGATGTGGTCACACAGAATGAAAATAACAGAATAATTCAAGGTGACAACCCCCTCCCCCTCCCCACAGGCAGGCAGTCAGTTTCATTTTAGTTGATGGACGGTGTTATAAATACATTATGTGGCTACAGCCGAGAGCTGCCCATCACGATTTTGGAAAGTTTCATATATTATATGAGGGACCATTTTATGAGTCCCTGCTCTTTTGTAGCTAAAAATCATCCACCAGGTCTAAGCTTCAATGCGCATTAGATCGTCTGTGAGGTTATTATTGTTGTGTGCCCTTATTGGGGAGATTCTCCTCACTTCCTGTCCTGGTGACTACACAGGAAGTGAGGGGCAAATCTCCCCAAATGGGGACACAGGCAGCAATAAAAACCTGGCAGAGGTTGTAAATTAGATTGTAAGCTCTAACGAGCAGGGCCCTCTGATTACCTACTGCTGTATTTGTACTGTCTACCCTCATGTTGTAAAGCGCTGTGTAAACTGTCGGCGCCATATAAATCCTGTATAATAATAATTATTATTATTAACCAATAACCATCTCCAGTCCAGGCATTTCCTGGAACTTTTTGTTCACCAGTAACAATCAGTATTTTTTTTTTTTTGCTAGAAAATTTCTTAGAGCCCCCAAACACGCAGAGGCCCTAGAGAATAAATTGGTGGGTTTTGCAATTTTTTTTATTTCACACGGTATTTGCGCAGCAGTTTTTCAAATGCAATTTTTTGGGGAAAAAAATACACTTTTTTGAAAAACAAAAACAAAAAACACAATACATAAACCAATTGTTTTTTTTAATAAAATATAAAAGATGATGTTTCGCCGAGTAAATAGATACCAAACATGTCAGGCTTTAAAATTGCGAATTCCCGTGCAACAGCAATAAACTATGTAAAATTTGACTATCCACGGGGGACGCTCTAAAAGCTTTTAACAGGTTCTCCTCGCTTCTTGGTGACTACACAGGAAGAGAGTGGGAAATCTCCCCAATGGGGACACAGGTAGCAATAGAAACCTGGCAGAGGTATTAACTGTCTCCAGTCCAGGCCTTTTCTGGCACTTTTTGTAACAATGTAACAATCAGTATCAGTATTTGAAAAATACTTAGAACCCCCCAAACATTATATATATATATATATATATATATATATATATATATATATATATATATATATATATATATATATATATATATATATATATATATATATATATATAATTATATTATTATTATTATATTATTATTATTATTATATTATTATATATTATATATTATTATTATTATTGTTATTATGTTATTATAATTAATAGTATTATATTATTATATATTATTATATTATTATTATTATTATTATAAAATATATATATATATATATATATATATATATATAAATAAATTATATATATATATTTTATTATTATATATTATTATTATTATTATTGTTATTATGTTATTATAATTAATAGTATTATATTATTATATATTATTATATTATTTATATATATATATATATATATATATATATATATATATATATTAATAATATAATAATATATAATAATATAATACTATTAATTATAATAATAACATAATAACAATAATAATAATAATAATATATAATAATAATTATATATATATATATATATATATATATATATATATATATATATATATATTTTTTTATTTTTAAAGCAGAGGCCCTGGAGAAATAATTGGTGGGTTTTGTGGGTTTTGACATTTTTTATGTCATGCGGTATTTGCGCAAATGCAATTTTGTGGGAAAAAATACTTTTTTTAATTTTAATGCAAACAAAAAAAAACCACAATACATAACCCAATTGTTTTTGTAAAATATAAAAGATGTTGTTACGCCAAATAAATAGACACCAAACATGTGCAACAGCAACAAACAATGTCAATTTTACTATTGACCTGGGAATTTATAGATCGGCAACTTCTATCCTCCTGCAGTAGGGAACAGACACAAAAAGATAAACTTGCAATCTTTCCAAATAACTGTTCTGCTTTATTATGATTCAATGGAAGGTTTTTATTACGTAGGTATCAATATTACAATTGTATATTTATGGTAACAAGGGGCGTAACATAGGCAGGCTTATTCTAATCAGGACTCAAAAGAACATGTAATGAAGAATGCAAACATGTAATGAAAACATTATTAGTATTGTGTGCACAATGAGGGCCGTGTGCAATACATACAAAATAGAATACAATTATATACAGAACTTTCCTTTACACTATGCATTGGCGACGCTCGAACAGCCTTTACAGGTTACCACTTTAGATTTACAGAGGAGGTCTGGCGCTAAAATTACTACCGATAATCTGACGTTCCTCACATGTGTGGGAGGATATCTGTTTGTGTGCGTGCGGGACCGTCCTGCTCGTTTGATTAAGCACACGAGCATGGGAGCATGCCTATTGCTGTCACAAGGGATGTTTAAATTCCTTGTGACAGCAATAAAAGTGATAAAAATAAATAAATAAAAGCAACAGTGTAAAAAAAAAAAAAAGAGTGTAAAAAAAAAAGAATAATTAAAAAAAAAATTAAAGTCCCCCCAAATTATTTTTTTTTTATTTTTTTTACATTTTGTATAATGTTGCTTTTTTAACCCCTTCATTGTTGTCACAGGAATGTAAACATCCTTTGTGACAGCAAAAAAGAAAACATGTGACAGGTACTCTTTTTTGGAGAGATCTGGGATCTATAAGACCACAAATCCCTCCTCCCTGCTTAAAAGCATTCAAAACATCGAGATCAGCGTTTTTGAATGTTTTCATTTTTTTAATAAATGGCGCCGATTAGTTAAGAGTAAACCGAAAAAGTGATGTCATGTCATCGCTTCTGGCTTACTATCAGGAATAGCCGATCAAAGCCGATCCAGGCTTGGCTCAGCTGTCCGGTCCGCTAGCTGGTCGCTCGGGTCTCCTAGTGGGACGGGGGAGCCCAAGCAAGTGGCCGGGGGGGGGGGCGGGGGACGGACATCTCCTGCCGCTGCTTGTAATAGCAATTGAGTGGCTAGTTAGTCGCTCCGATTGCTTTAACAAGAGAGCAGACCGCCGGGGGCACGATACGATAGTGATGCCTGCAGCTGCATATCATCCTGGCACAACCACCAAAAGTCCAGCGAACGAGTTTTGGCGGAATGGATTCCCTTCAGGGCTGTTGCTGAGTACTATTTGAAGGGAACAATTCCCGTGAATGGTTATGGTGGGTCAAGGTTTCAGAAACCGGGGATGGCAGGTGCCGGTTTTTGTTGCATGGGCAGCAAAAGTGTAAAAGTTTATGGAAAAAGGCAGCAGCAGGAGTATTAAAACTGAACTCCTGGCATAAAAAAAACTTTTATTGAAACATACACTATATTGTCAAATGTATTGGGACGCTTGCCTTTACACGCACAGGAAACTTTAATGGCATCCCAGTCTTAGTCCGTAGGGTTCAATATTGAGTTTGCAGCTATAACAGCTTCAACTCTTGTGGGAAGGCTGTCCACAAGGTTTAGGAGTGTGTCTATGGGAATGTTTGACCATTCTTCCAGAAGCGCATTTGTGAGGTCAGGCACTGATGTTGGACGAGAAGGCCTGGCTCGCCGTCTCCACTCTAATTCATCCCAAAGCTGTCCTATTGGGTTGAGGTCAGGACTCTGTGCAGGCCAGTCAAGTTCCTCCACCCCAAACTCGCTCACCCATGTCTTTATGGACCTTGCTTGCTTTAGGGCCAACTCAATACTGAACCCTACGGACTAAGACTGGAACACCATTAAAGTTCATGTGCGTGTAAAGGCAGGTGTCTCAATACTTTTGGCAATACAGTGTACTCCTTAATAGCCCCCAAAGATATAAATCCAAATTTAAATAAATTGTGTGCAACATAAGCCTTTGCAAACCCATTACCTTGTAAATGTAGGAGTGACATCATCATAGCCTGTGCAGAAAGCAGAGAAGTGGGAGGGGTTCAGCAGGCTCCGCCCATTACAGGCTGCCTGCAAAAAAAGGGAAGTGAGCCCAACTCTCCCCAGAGAGCCCAATAACGGGGGCTCTGCCCCCCCCCCCCTTTACAAAAATAACAAAAAATATTTTTACTGAAGTTTGGGCTTTAAAATAAAGGTTTCGGCTGAGAAATCACTGCGTGCAAACCACGGCGCAGGCGATACTTACAGAACGCTAGAATTAGAAGCAGAGCGGCCATGATCAGAACCCTCTTCCTGTGGTCTCTCCTTTACTAGAATCACGAGATCTGTGGAGGAAGAGAGAGAAATGATACAAAGACTCGTATTGTGGTGACCACAGAGGAGGAGGAGGAGGACACATCTCTGCACCATACAAGGTCGGGGTGATCCTCAGGCAGATAAAAAGACACAATTACTGCAAGTCTGTATTCTTTATATCATGAAATCTTTTTGGATCTTGTGAGCGGAGTCATGTGACCGGATCTCACCGCACTTAAAAATATCTCAAATCTGGAGCCCCTCTCTTCCCCCCCAGTCTGAAATGTCTGTAAGTGTCCCTCATCAACGGGAAACCTGAGCCTGGAATGATGGACACAACCACCTTGATGACATTAACTTCACAGAGTCCCTCATCATAGTGTCTCCCTTTACAGAAGAGGCTCCTATACCCAAGTCCGTCCATCACTTCAGAGTCCACACCCATCACATTAGTGTCCCCCTTTACAGAAGAGGCTCCTATACCCAAGTCCGCCCATCACTTCAGAGTCCACACCCATCACATTAGTGTCCCCCTTTACAAAAGAGGCTCCTATACCCAAGTCCACCCATCACTTCAGAGTCCCGCCCATCACATCAGTGTTCCCCTTTACAGAAGAGGCTCCTATACCTAAGTCCGCCCATCACTTCAGAGTCCCGCCTATCACATTAGTGTCCCCCTTTACAGAAGAGGCTCCTATACACAAGTCCACCCATCACTTCAGAGTCCTGCCCATCACATTAGTGTCCCCCTTTACAGAAAAGGCTCCTATAGCCAAGTACACCCATCACTTCAGAGTCCCGCCTATCACATTAGTGTCCCCCTTTACAGAAGAGGCTCCTATACCCAAGTCCGTCCATACCTTCAGAGTCCACACCCATCACATTAGTGTCCCCCTTTACAGAAGAGGCTCCTATACCCAAGTCCGCCCATCACTTCAGAGTCCCGCCCATCACATTAGTGTCCCCCTTTACAGAAGAGGCTCCTATAGCCAAGTCCACCCATCACTTTAGAGTCCCGCCCATCACATTAGTGTCCCCCTTTACAGAAGAGGCTCCTATACACAAGTCCGCCCATCACTTCAGAGTCCTGCCCATCACATTAGTGTCCCCCTTTACAGAAGAGGCTCCTATAGCCAAGTCCACCCATCACTTTAGAGTCCCGCCCATCACATTAGTGTCCCCCTTTACATCAGAGGCTTCTATACATAAGTCCGCCCATCACTTCAGAGTCCCACCCATCACATTAGTGTTCCCCTTTACATCAGAGGCTTCTATACATAAGTCCGCCCATCACTTCAAAGTCCCGCCCATCACATTAGTGCCCCCCTTTACATCAGAGGCTCCTATACATAAGTCCGCCCATCACTTTAGAGTCCCGCCCATCACATTAGTGTCCCCCTTTACATCAGAGGCTTCTATACATAAGTCCGCCCATCACTTCAGAGTCCCACCCATAACATTAGTGTTCCCCTTTACATCAGAGGCTTCTATACATAAATCCGCCCATCACATCAAAGTCCCGCCCATCACATTAGTGTCCCCCTTTACATCAGAGGCTACTATACACGAGTCCGCTCATCACTTCAGAGTCCCGCCCATCACATTAGTGTCCCCCTTTACATCAGAGGCTCCTATAGCCAAGTTCGCCCATCACTTCATTGAGCATGCCGCTGCTAACGGCGATATGTCGTTAGTGGTGGCTCCCATGAGCATGCGCGGGAGTGGCGTCATCGCGGCTCCGGCCAATCACAGCACCGGAGCCACGATACCCGGAAAGAAGATGGACGCTCCGTAGCAGAGGGGACAGCGGTGACATCGCAGGCTCCTGTATCAGGTAAGTGACACATAATGGGCTACTATGCGATGTATGGTAGCCCGTTATGCTTTACCTTTGCAGGGAAACGAAGAGAAAGTAACACCCATCAGGGTTTACTTCCTCTTTAAAGTGACATGTTACCCAAATATGTGAACAAAAAACAAAAAAATAATAAATAAATAAATAAACGAGAAGTGAAAAAATGTTTAAGGAAGTCCCAAACTGTGAAATATGTGATTTATGTAAAGTCCTCGAATGACTGTTGAAGGTTCTAGTGGTTCCTTCAATGAAGGACGGATGGGCAGCCAAAGGTTCAGTAAAAATCTTGTGACTTTATAATGTGAATCCACCACCACGCAAAGTACACGCCTACCAGCTGCACGAGTTTACACACTTGTGGCTAACACCCAGCCAGGGCCTTTTCCTCCAAAGACTTCAGATGTTGGTCTGGTCAGTAGGCGTAATGAGCCGTTTTGGTCAGGAACGTAATTGGTGGCACAGCTTTTGGACCCATCCACGGTTCGAGTAGTGATGGCAGCTCAAAAAAGAAAGGGCAGGGAAAATCGCCATAGGTAAAACCAGATGGATATTTATTTAAAAATTAAAAAAAACTGTATCGCTTACAAAGCGTATACAAATTCAGTAAAAAGTTTCAACAAAAAAAAAATGCGGCCGGCCGGCATTTATTTTTTATTTATTTTTTATTCATGCAAAACCTTTATGATTAGGCACGAGATGTCTGCGTGAAACGCGTCAGGATTTGGCCCTGCTCTGTTTGTCTGGCTACTGTGACAATAAAGGACTTTATCTGTTTCAGCTCCGTGGCGGGGTGTGCGGCCAATTTTGTCCTTTTTTTGCCTTTTAGCTTTGCGGCGGCGAGCCGGGGCGGGCATTCGGGCACCCACCCCCGATCGCCATTCATCACTCACCTCTATTCTACCTGGATGTAAAATCTTTATCCCAAAACTGTTTGCTGTAACTGATTATAAAGCGTAAGCTGGAGTTTGGCTTTAATTTGTTAGTGCATCTAAATTTGCTAATACATCTAACACTCCCCTCCCCCCCAGACTGACAATGCTGCTGTGTGCTGTGCCTCCTGTGCTCCTTCATCCAGAGTGGGGGGGGGGGGGCGGCTCTAATACAGGAGGTGTGTTACCGGCCCTGGCCAGATCACCAGGTGAAAACAGAAGGAAAAAAAAACAAAGAACAGAAAACGAACGCAGCCACCGCATCCAATGATTGCTCAGCTGCAATATATGACATTTTTGGCTTTGGGCTAATACCGCTTTAACATAAAGAATAAAAAAAGCAGACAATCTTCATTGTTATCCAAGATTGACACAACTTTCACCTAAGATTCACATGTTTGTATAAGTCTACCTTTCCGCTATTGCGACCCCAAAATCACGCGATTTAGAGTGCGACTTTGATGCGACCTTGAGCGCAGCTTTGATCCAACTTGACACTCTCTGGATCAAAGTCGCATCAAAGTAGCGCAGGCACCTTTTTTTTCACTGTCGCTCAGCTTCAAAGTCACATAGATTGGAACGGGTGCCATTGAAATCAATGGGCTGTGACTTCATGCGTCCAAAGTCGCAGGGCCAGTCGCACTAGTGGAAACAGAGCCTTATAATCTTGTGTTAAAAACAGGTGAGTCTTGGGTGAAAGTTGTGCGAATCTTGGGTGAAAAAACGCTGCCAAACAGACCCTGAGGTGTAATAACAATGACTTCTTTGCTACTCTCAAAAAAAGGTCCATTATGTGCGTCTGGATTTGAAATTGTTCGTTTATTCAAATTTAAAATGTGTTTAAATTTAATTAAATTTTCTAATTAGTGCGACAACACGCCGTGCATCATAAACAATTGGCTTTTCTTTTTTTTTTTTAGTTAAAGGGTTAGTTCACCTCTCCATACTTTTTAAAACAATGTCCCTTGTGTGACTGTGTCCTTAGGTTATAACTAAGGCTACTTTCACACTGAGGCAGGGGCGGGCGTCGGCGGTAAAGCACCGTCATTTTTAGCGATGCTTTACCGTCATTTTAGCTGCGCTATTCGGCCGCTGGTGGGGCACTTTTAACCCCCGCTAGCAGCGAAAGAGGGTTAAAACCGCCCGGCGCTTTGCCGGCGGTTTGGCGGAGCTGCCCCATTGATTTCAATGGGCAGGGGTGTGCTTTAGGAGCGGTATGTACACGGCTCCTACAGCGCTGCAAAGATGCTGCTTGCAGGACTTTTTTTTTCACCATCCTGCAAGCGCAGCGCCCCCAGTGTGAAAGCCCTCGGGGCTCTCACACTGGGGACACAGGAGAGGCTCTTTACAGGCGCTATGCAGGCGCTGTTTCTTAGCGCTGTAACGCCTGTAAAGCGCCTCAGTGTGAAAGTAGCCTAAAGGAAACTTTTTCTTTTTTTTCGTTTTGATTAGTGTGGAGAGGGATTGTCTGTTTTTTATTGTCTGTGCCCCCATTAGGGAGATCCACCCTCTTTAGTTGTCTTGTTTTTTTTTTTTTTAAAAAGAAGGGCAAATTGTTTATTATACACAGTGCATAGAGTACATGTTATCCAATTATATATATAATTAATATACATATTAATATATAATATATAATTATTATATATTATTAATATATATTATATTAATATTTAATATATATTAATATTAAAAAAAAATATATATATATATACCGGTATATATGGTGATACATGAGTTGCAGTAGATTTTTTTTCCTTTTTTTATTAATTATATATATATATATATATATATATATATATATATATATATATATATACAGGGCAGGACTTAGGGTGGTGGGGGCCCCTGGGCTTGAGTCACTTTCGGGCCCTACCCTTCTATACATATGCACAGCTCTATAAAACAGAAATAGAAAAGGACAAGGTGCGCCAGACTCAGTGCAGTATTAAAGAAATTCTGTTTAATTGGACGAGGCATATATATATATATATATATATATATTTATTTATTTATTAAGAAAAAAACTTGATCAACAGTATATGTAATATATATATAATATATTTATATATATATATATATATATATATATATATATATATCTATATATATATATATATATATATATATATATATATATATATATATATATATATATATATATAATATAAATATATATGTGAAAGAAAAAAAATATATTTATAAAATATGATACATTATAGGGTTTATGTCATTTTTTCACTATAGGGTGATACATGAGTTGCAGTAGATTTTTTTTCCTTTTTTTAATTAATTTTATATATATATAGTTTTTTTATTTAACCACTTCCCTACCCAGCCATAGACATATGACGTCCACAGATGGGATCTCCTAGGATCCCTGGGCGTCTAGGGGGCGCGCGCGCGCGCCTGCCGCGCGCGCGCGCCTGCCGCGCTGCTCGGGACCCGGTACGTGTGCCCGGCGGCCGCGATGTCCGCCGGGCACCCGTGATTGCCCGTTAACCGGGCCGGACCGTGGATCTGTGTGTGTAAACACACAGATCCACAGCCTGTCAGCTCTGAGGAGAGCGATCTGTGTTCCCAGAACAGAGGAACACTGATCGGTCTCCTCCCCTTGTGCGTCCCCTCCCCTTGTGCGTCCCCTCCCCCCACAGTTAGAATCATTCCCTAGGAAACATATTAACCCCTCCCTGCCCCCTAGTGGTTAACCCCTTCACTGCCTGTCACATTTACACAGTAATCAATGCAATTTTATAGCATTGATCGCTGTATAAATGTGAATGGTCCCAAAAATGTGTCAAAAGTGTCCGATGTGTCCGCCATAATGTCGCAGTCACGAAAAAAAATTGCGATCGCCACTAAAAAAATAAATAAATATATATTTTTAAAAAATGCCATAAATCTATCCCGTATTTTGTAGACGCTATAACTTTTGCGTAAACCAATCAATATACGCTTATTGCGATTTTTTTTACCAAAAATATGTAGAAGAATACATATCGGCCGAAACTGAGGGAAAAATATGTTTTTTTTTTTTTTTAAAATTGGGATATTTATTATAGCAAAAAGTAAAAAATATTGTGTTTTTTCAAAATTGTCGCTCTTCTTTTGTTTATAGCGCAAAAAATATAAAACACAGAGGCGATCAAATACCACTAAAAGAAAGCTCTATTTGTGGGGAAAAAAGGACGTCAATTTTTTTTGGGTACAACGTTGCACGACCACGCAATTATCGTTTAAATTGCGACAGCGCTGAAAACTAAAAATTGGCCTGGGAAGGAAGGGGGTGAAAATGCCCTGTATTGAACCGGTTAATAAAAAAGAAAACAATTTTTTCACCCTATATTAAAAGAATGAAATTACATAAACACTATAATTTACCATAATATATAAATATATATATATATATATACTTACAAAGCTATCCACAATTTAGCCCCTAGCTACGTCACTAGCCTAGTCTCTAAATCCCAACCTACTCGCTCTCTTCGATCCTCCCAAGACCTCCTGCTCTCTAGCTCCCTCGTCACCTCCTCCCACGCTCACCTACAGGACTTTTCCAAAGCCTCTGCAATCCTATGGAACTCCTTACCCAATCTGTCTGTTTATCTCCTACTCTATTAGCTTTTAGACGATCCCTGAAAACCCTTCTCTCCAGAGAAACCCACCCTACCCACACCTAACAACTGTATTTTAATTTTCTCCATCACCTCACCCCCTACAGTTATTACTTTTTGTTTCCACTTGACCCTCCCTCCTAGATTGTAAGCTCTCTCTCTTTCTCTCTCTCTCTCTCTCTCTCTCTCTCTCTCTATATATATATAAAATATGATAAATTATAGTGTCATTTGTGTCATTTCACTCCTTCATTATAGGGTGATATGTGGGCTACAAAAACTATCGCTATCTTTTCTGCTAAGCCCATTGCACTTAAAAACTCTGGTGCTGCGCCTATTTTCACCCTTTTTTAAATGTTTTTTATTAGGGGTCTGTTTTTTTATTGTGTTTACCAAAGATTCATACGTGTTCTAATAAAATATTGGGTGAATCTTGGTTGATGGATCTCTAAATCATGAGTGATAAATAGACCCCAATTTGAACATTGTGATTCTTCTTCTACAGCAAAGAAACAATGTATAAATTCCGGGGATGGAGAAGAGGAATAATCAAATATGGTCTTACCTGGGCAGGTCGGAGCCGAGTCTTTCTTATACGTTGTGTTTTGTTGTAGTGAAATATATATATAAGTTGTATCGCTTCTACAGAACGGCAGAGGAAGTCCTACTTCAGACGGGTATTTTGGTTGCTGGGCAGAGTAACAGAGTTCTAAAGCATTTGAGTGTTATCTACCTCGCTCTCACTAACCAGAACTGATTTTACCAACGTAGCTGTTAAAGAGGAAGTAAAGCCACTGAAAAAAAAAACACACCCTGCAAGACAAAGGCATAATGAGCTAGTATGCATAGCATACTAGCTCATTATGAATTACTTACCTGAGATCGAAGCCCCAGCATCGGCCCTCGTTTGCCTCCTCCGACGCCGCCATCTATCCCAGAGTAACTTCCGGGTATCGCGGCTCCGGCCAGTCACAGTGCCGTCGCTCCCGCGCAAGCGCACTGGTGCCGCCTCTAACGGTATGATCGCCGTGAGAAACGGTGCGCCTGCGCCAGATGTCTACGGCCCATGCGGCGTAGACATCGGTGCCGCTATTTCTGCAAATATCTCCTAAACCTTTTAGGTTTTGGAAGATATTTCTTGCACCTACGGGTAAGCCTTAATCTAGGCTTACCTGTAGGTTAAAGTGGTTGTAATGGGTTTACAACCACTTTAAGTAAAAGTCACTTCCCAAAAACTGTGGCTAAAAATTCCCCATAAAGAATAAAGCTGGTCATACATTATATGTCTTGCCGAAAAAGTTCCCCCGGCGGATAAGGACCCCCCTGTACTGCGCAGGCGCAGCGCTTGTGCAGTACGGTGTCTTGCCGAAAAAGTTCCCCTGGCGGACAATGACCCCCATGTACTGTGCAGGCGCAGCGCTTGCGCAGTACGGTGTCTTGCCAAAAAGGTTCCCCCGGCGGGTAATGACCCCCATGTATTGCACAGGCGCAGCGCTTGCGCAGTACGGTGTCTTGCCGAAAAATTTCCCCCGGAGTATAATGACCCCCATGTACTGTGCAGACGCAGTGCTTGCCCAGTACGAAGCACTACCGAGCCAAAAATAGCCAAACATACACAGCTGAGCGTCAGCTGTAAACCGCGCCTGCGCACATTTAACACCACATTCTACCACACGCTCCCGATGCTACCAGGCAATGCCGCACGCTCCCGACGCTCATGCTACTCTGCAAGAGGCGGATAATGAACACATTATCACAGTAATACACCCGCCCCTTGCAGAGTAGCACGAGCGCTGGGAGCGTGCGGCAGCGTCGGCCACAATGCCCTGCTCATTGCGCGTCCGCCGTGTACAGCTCACTCACAGCTGTTCAGCTTCGGATATTTTCGGCAGTTCCCTTTGGGTGTTCGTACTGCGCAAGCGGTGCGCCTGCACAGTACAGGGGGGTTATTATCCGCCGAGGGGAACTTTCTCGGCAGAACATTATACAATTTTCTTGTTCAATTTCCTTTAGATTTACCTTCAACTATGTAGTAGGAGGGCTGGCCTGATTGTATACAAATTGTAAGTGTTTAGGTCTGACCTCATATTATATGGTTTTGGTTAGGGATGCACCGATACCACTTTTTTGACACTGAGTACCGATACTTTTTTTTTTAAGTACTCGCCGATACCGATTACCGATACCTATCACCTAGGGATAGTAGGCGAGGCTAGGTTCACACTGCTGCAGTGCGAATTTAGCGCGATTTTGTTCCGATTGCGCTGCGAATTTGCATTGCGAATTCTATATGTGTTCTTGCGATTCTACTGCAAATTTTGCAGTCTATAGAGCTGAATTCGCATCGCACACGGATCAAACTCGCACAAGACCTTTTTTTCACGCAGGTTATATTCGCAACGCATCGATGTGAACGGCACTAATGTTAATCTATGAAATTTAAATGACTTGCGAATTCGAGCGATCGCAACGGCTCAAATTCGCAATAGAATTCGCAGCAGTGTGAACCTAGCCTAAAGGAGTGGTTTGGGGGGAGTTGGGGGAGTTGGGTGAGGCTGGGGTGAAGATGCTAGATGCGGAAAAAAAAAAGAAAGGCTGATAAAGTAGGGAGGGGAGTCACAATCCCGGCTACTGCTCTCTATTCAAATAAAACAAAACAAAATGTATGCACTGCCACGTAAATAAACATGATTGAAAACATTCAGCTGGTGCAAACACCCCACCAAAAATAAGTATAAATACAGTAAAACCTTGAATTGCGAGCATTATTCATTCCAGAAACATGCTTGCAATCCATAGCACTTGTATATCAAAGCATTTTTTTTTACAGGGTATAAAAGAGAAGAGAGGAGCCTCTAAGTGTAACAATAAGTTGCTAAATGTTATACTTTCATTAAATGTAACCATATTGCTACACTTAGAGGCTCCTCTCTTCTCTTTTACACTCAGCTGTGACATGATGCTACTCTTGTATCAAGACATCTCTTGTATATCAAGACAAAATTTATTAAAACATTTTGCTTGTCTTGCAAAATGCTCTCAAATCAATTACACTCAAACCAAGGTTTTACTGTATATGTGCTGCACTGCTGTGTCAAATTCTAACTATATAGTTTTAATAACATAAAAAAAAATTACTGGCAAAGAAAAGTGAATACTGATGCCTAAATATATCTTGGCATGTTAATATTATGAAAATTAGCATATATATATATATATATAAATATATATATATATATATATATATATATATATATATATATATATATATATATAGTGTCCGTGCATAAACAAAATATCATACATAATACATATTGTTCGATTTCCAACTTACCACTGGTTGGTGAAACCAAAACCCCAGTGCAAACATTCCTATTTGCTGGAATTACATGGACACTATACTGTAGATGCTAAATTTTCAGATTATAACACGCCAAGCAGGGGCGTAACTACCACCATAGCGACCCATGCGGGCGCTTTGGGGCCCGCAGCCGAGTGGGGCCCAGTGAGGATAAGAGCACCGCCGGCACAGTCTCCCAGCCAGGGGAAGAGAGAGGAAAGGAAGAGGCCAGCTGTCCGTATCAGCAGAGAGCTGAATTGCCCGATGTAAGAGCTTTCATTAGAACTTCCAGTGTTCCCGGGGCTCACGTCACATAGCTCCACCTTTTGGCCCGGTGCCTTTGATAGACAGAACGCCGATCCAATGCGGGACATGTGACGTCATCAAAGGCGTCGGGCCAAGAGGTGGGGCTATGTGACGATGAGCCCCGGGAAGACAGGAAATTCAAATGAAATCTATTACAGCGGACAATCCCACTCTCTGCTGATCTGGGTGGCTTGCCTCTTCCTCTGCATAGGTGGGGCTGTATGGGGCACAGGCAGACCAGGTTGTATTGGGCACAGGCCACGCTGTATGGGACACAGGTCACGCTGTATTGGGCACAGGTCATGCTGTATGTGGCACAGGTCACGCTGTATGTGGCACAGGTCACGCTGTATTGGGCACAGGTCACGCTGTATTGGGCACAGGTCACGCTGTATTGGGCACAGGTCACGCTGTATGTGGTACAGGTCACGCTGTATGTGGTACAGGTCACGCTGTATGTGGCACAGGTCACGCTGTATTGGGCACAGGTCACGCTGTATTGGGCACAGGTCACGCTGTATGTGGCACAGGTCACCCTGTATGTGGCACAGGTCACGCTGCATTGGGCACAGGTCACGCTGTATGTGGTACAGGTCACGCTGTATGTGGCACAGGTCACGCTGTATGTGGCACAGGTCACGCTGTATGTGGCACAGGTCATGCTGTATTGGGTACAGGTCACGCTGTATGTGGCACAGGTCACGCTGTATGTGGTACAGGTCACGCTGTATGTGGCACAGGTCATGCTGTATTGGGTACAGGTCACGCTGTATGTGGCACAGGTCACGCTGTATGTGGCACAGGTCACGCTGTATGTGGCACAGGTCACGCTGTATGTGGCACAGGTCACGCTGCATTGGGCACAGGTCACGCTGTATGTGGCACAGGTCACGCTGTATGTGGCACAGGTCACCCTGTATGTGGCACAGGTCACGCTGCATTGGGCACAGGTCACGCTGTATGTGGTACAGGTCACGCTGTATGTGGCACAGGTCACGCTGTATTGGGTACAGGTCACGCTGTATGTGGCACAGGTCACGCTGTATGTGGCACAGGTCACGCTGCATTGACACTAGAGCAGCTGTGGGGGGTGGGGGGCTATTTGCAGGGGGGCCCCATGCAACATTTTGCTATGGGGCCCTGCTATTTCTAGTTACGCCCCTGACGCCAAGATATATATTAGGCATTGATATTAGGCTTCACTTTTCTATGTCAGTTTCATGTATTTAACACTATATAGATAATTTAGTATTTTACACTTTTTTTGAGATGGGAATGAGGGACACCTATCAGCAAAAGTATGCAGGCATAGGACACACCCCATTGCCACGCCCCCTTAAAGGAGAACTGTACAAAAATACAAAATTGGTTAAACTCACAAGTGTTTTTTTTACCACTACATCTTGATTGATGGATGATCTGCCTCCCATAACAGAATGAGGACACAGGCTATAGTGGAAATCCCCTCCTACCTGAACACTCAGCACTCAGGTAGACCCTGCAGTTTATCACGTGACTGCACACCTCCCAAATTTTTGAGATGGGAATGAGGGACACCTATCGGCAAAAGTATGCAGGCATAGGACACACCCCATTGCCACGCCCCCTTAAAGGAGAAATGTACGAAAAAAACAAGATTGGTTAAACCCACGAGTGCTTTTTTTACCACTTCTATTCCTTTATATTGGCTTTTGGAATTTACAAATGCAGCAATTTAGAAATCAGATGAAAGGTTTAGCGCTGGGAAACAATTTTTGATAGATAAAAAGTGCATTTTATATACATCTATATAGATCAGACCAAAATGAGGGACAAATGAGGAGGAATGAGGGACAGAGGGACATTGCTCCAAATCAGGGACAGTCCCTCGAAAATCAGGGACAGTTGGAAGCTATGCATGGGGGTGGGGGGGGGATCTAATCACACACTAACCTGCTGCAGTGGTTCTGGCCGTGTATCTGTGCCTCTGCTTGCTGGAGAGGGGGTGAGGAGGGGCTCCACCAGGCTGAGTACGGACACACAAGGCACGGGGAGAAATCCTGATGTGTGCAGAGCCCTGCAGCTGACAAGGAAAGGACAGATCTGTGCGGAGGTCACACAGAACTCGCTCACCTGGACTGTGACAGAAATAGCAGAGCAGAGCTAATTGTGAGAGCTGACCCCGTCAGGGGGGGGGGGCAGTGGGATGGGGGGAGCTGGGCTTGCAGGAAGTTTCCACAGGCCTGCGGTCCAGAGCCTGGTAATAGCTGGCGAGAGGGAAGGAGGAGGCTGAGGACACGTGATTGGTTGTTAAGGACTTGGCGGCCCTCAATCAGCAATCCATTCCTCTAATGAGGAAAGTGGCAGTTTAGGGCATTTGGCCAGTGTCACGTACCTTGTGGACAAGCCCGACTTGCAGGGGATGGCCTCTCTTGCGGCTCGAGGGCCCTGGTAGGGTAAACAGGAAGCTCATGAGTCAGGAGTGGCACGAGTGCCTGGCAGGATCAACAGCAGGAGATGGGTCTGGAACTCAGGAAGCACTGTGAAGAAGAACCTCAGACTGAGCCGGAAGGTAGACAGGAACCTGGAAGGAGCTGGATCGGCAGGCTGGTGCAGCAGACTGGAACCGGACAGCAGACTGGAACCAGACAGCAGACTGGACCCGGACAGCAGACTGGAGCCGGACAGCAGACTGGAACCGGACAGCAGACTGGAGCCGAACAGCAGACTGGAACTGGACAGCAGACTGGAACCTGGAACCAGGATACTGAGACTGGAGGGTCAGACAAGCCGGGTCGGTAGTCAGGCAGACAACAAGGATAGTCAGGAGCAAGCCTGGATCAGATGCAGGTGGACAACAAGGACAGTCAGGAGCAAGCCGGGTTAGCACAGGAACAGGTTTTCAAAGATCAAGACACACGTAAACGCTGTAGAACAGACAGCAAGATCTCAGTGTGAAAGTCTGGTTTAAATAGCCCGCAATTGCGCAACTGCAAGCTCAGGATGCCTGTTACTGGCAGGATCTTCCTGACAGCCAGGTTTGGTTCAGGAGTTCAGGAGAGGGGGCGCTCGCTCGTCCCCCCCCCTTTCCTGACCTGCTGGGCTACATGCCTAGATAAGGGTCTAGTATGGATTTGGGGGGGGCACACCATTTTTTTTTTTTACATTTTGGCATGGGAGTCCCCTCCAAATCCATACCAGACTCGAAGGGCCTGGTATGGACTGAGGGGGGGGGGGACACGCTGTTTTTTTCTTTCTTTTTATTTTAGCCGGCACTTTTTTTTTTATTGTTCAGCTGTCAGCAGGGAAACTCATTGACAGCGGATGACTCATCGGTTGTTAAGGACGCCATGGCTGCCTTCCTGGCCAGGCGGAGTGGAAACTTGCCAACTTTACTGCAATGGGTGGAAACTTGTTGACCTTATTGCAATGGGGTGGAAACTGGTTGACCTTACTGCAATGGGGTGGAAACTGGTTGACCTTACTGCAATGAATGGAAACTGGTTGGCCTCCTTGCCGCAATGGGTGGAAACTGGTCAACCTTACTGCAATGGGTGGAAACTGGTCAACTTTACTGCAATGGGTGGAAACTGGTCAACTTTACTGCAACGGGTGGAAACTGATTGACTTTACCGCAATGGATGGACACTGGTTGACCCTACTGCAATGGGTGGAAACTGGTGGACCTTATTGCAATGGGTGGAAAATGGTTGACCTTGCCGCAATGGGTGGAAACTGGTTGACCTTACTACAATAGGTGGAAACTTATTGACTTTACCTTAATGGGTGGAAACTGGTTGACCTTACTGCAATGGGTGGAAACTGGTTGACCTTACTGCAATGGGTGGAAACTAGTTGACCTTATTGCAATGGGTCGAAACCGTTTGAACTTACTGCAATGGGTGGAAACTGGTGAACCTTATTGCAATGGGTGGAAATTGGTGGACCTTATTGCAATGGGTGGATACTGGTCAGCCTTACTGCAATGGGTGGAAACTGATTGACTTTACTGTAATTGGTGGAAACTGGTTGACCTTACTGCAATGGGTGGAAACTGGTTGACCTTACTACAATGGGTGGAAACTGGTTGACCTTACTGCAATGGGTAGAAACTGGTGGACCTTGATGCAATGGGTGGAAACTGGTCAGCCTTACTGCAATGGGTAGAAACTGGTCAACTTTACTGCAATGGGTGATAACTGTTTGACCTTACCGCAATGGGTGAAAAATGGTTGACCTTACTGCAATGGGTGGAAACTGGTTGACTTTACTGTAATGGGTGGAAACTGGTCAACTTTACTGCAATAAGTGGTTGACCTTACTGCAATGGGGGAAAACTGGTCAACCTTACTGCAATGGGTGTAAACTGGTTGACCTTACTGCAATGGGTAGAAACTGGTGGACCTTATTGCAATGGGTGGAAACTGGTCAACCTTACTGCAATGGGTGGAAACTGGTCGACCTTACGGCAATACAGTGCCTTGAAAAAGTATTCATACCCCTTGAAATTTTCCACATTTTGTCATGTTACAACCAAAAATGCAAATGTATTTTATTAGGATTTTATGTGATAGACCAACACAAAGTGGCACATTACTGTGAAATGGTAGGAAAATGGTAAATGTTTTTCACATTTTTTAGAAATTAATCTGTGAAAAGTGTGGTGTGCATTTGTATTCAGCCCCCCTGAGTCAATACTTTGTAGAACCCCCTTTTACTGCAGTTACAGCTGCAAGTCTTTTTGGGGATGTCTCTACCAGAAACAAAGCAAGGTACAGTAATAATTTTTTTTGTAACGATATTCTATTTTTTGTTGCTTACCAGCTACTGCTTTTTTTTTTTTTATAAAAAATCCTGATCCTGAAGAAGCCCCTTTTTGGGTGAAACGCTTTGATCCAGACCCATACATCTTCTGGGATTCATCCCAATGTGCTAACTTGTGTACTGTATGTCAATAATGTGTAACATAAGATACCCCTTTTGAGAGGATTTGTTCCCTCCCTCCCTGTTTTAAAATTTTATGTATAAATAAAATGTATTGATTTTACATGGATCATTTTTGAGTACTTATTAGTATTTGGGCACCCTAAAATTCCCATCTCCCATGAACCCCCTGTATAGGAGATTCATGGGAAATCTTTCTCTTTCCATTGCATTATTATAGGAGATTGTGCCAGAATGGTAAAAACAGGTTCATCCACCCAATATTCTTTTTATTAATCACAATTTACATTTGCTGTACAAAGAACAAATGATGGCGACGAGGAAAAAATTGCAATATCCCAACGAATCAGATTTCATCTGTAATTATCTAAGAGCACTTAGAAAAATAAAAAAAAAATGTTGTGAAGGTCAGCTGAGATGCACAAGTCCTTTTCTTCGTTCGGTGATTCATTGCCAATCGGCACATTCACTTCCTATACACTTCTTTGCCGGTTTTCATACATAGTTATCATCCACATACAGCAGGTTTATAACATGTGGCCGTTATTCACAGTATTTACAAATCCTTTTTTGGAAGGCGCCTCAATGATTGTATAATCCCAGTATATCCTCTATAAGCAATACGTTCTTTTTAAATCAGAAATGTTTGTATAAAGCGAGCTGTCTGCGTTTGTCCTGAAGATCCATTTGTTCTTAATCCAAACCAGAAGAAGGACGAGGAGTATAAGAAGGGAACTTCCCAGGATAAGACTATATAGAAGAACAGGCTGATGGGCTGCCAGCAGACCTGGGTAAAAAAAAATAAAAAATACATAAATACATAAATCAATAAAAAAAACATTATTAAAAGACCAAGTTCACCCAGAGGCAAACTTTTATGTATAGGTGGATCATTTCAATAAATGTACATAGACTGAATTTATACAACAGCTTTGCTTTACCTGTATGGATCTTGCCAAAGGTTTCACCTAAAACGTGTAAAATGTATGGTTAATAATAAAATAAATGTCACAAACAAATAAAGAAAATGAAAGTTTGTAACAACTATATCTTATGTCATAAAGTACTGAGAACAATGTAATGTCTGGTCTGTGGAGGAAGTGCTCTGCAATCGCCATCTAGTGCTCACACAAGGTACTTCAAGAAGACGCAAAGATATTATTTGTCTGTCTATCGTTTGTGCATTTTTTAAAATTATTTTTATTTTTTTTTAGAAAACGTTGAATCATAAAAATGAAGATAGCATTAAAGTGTACTGTTTTTCATTACTCAGGTGGCTAAAGTCTTCCCTATGGGCGATCATATTTTGGTATCTCCTAGATTGTAAGCTCTAATGAGCAGGGCTCTCTGATTCCTCCTGTATTGTATTGTACTTGTACTGTCTGCCCTAATGTTGTAAAGCGCTGCGTAAACTGTCAGCGCTATATAAATCCTGTATTATAATAATAATAATAATAATAATAATATCATACAAAAGTGGAGGAGTTGCACTATAAGGTTTCACCAGCAGATGACAAGTAAAGTATTATAGTAAATGTTTTTTTTTTGCCTTTGGAAAGGGTTTGGATCCCTGTCAGGTTTTTATTGTTGTCTTGCTGCTTGAGTCTGCTGAATACTGGGGTGGGGGGTGGGGGGGCAGGGGCGGAGAGGAGGGGATGCTGTGGCTGAGAAGGGTGGTGAGTGGTGCTGGATCTGTAGGGGGAGTTCAGTCCTCTTCTCTGCTGCTGAGTGCTGAGAAGGGGGAAAGGGGGAAGGGGGGCAGAGATGAACCTCTTTGTGGCTGCACATGCACAGAGAAGTGCAGGATCTGGAGGAGGAGTTCTGTCCTCCTCTCTGCTGTCAACTACTGGGACAAGGTGAGGGCAGAAACTTGGGGGGGGGGGGGGGGGTTGCTAGAGCTGCAGGAAAGGTGCGAGGGCAGCCTAAAATGGCCTGGAGGGGCAGATTCGGCCCATTGGCCTTGTGTTTGACACATGTATAAAAGAAGATTCAATCCTTCCCTACTCTACCCAAAGTTAAGATGCAATACTCATCTTCAATCTGGAGCTATCTCTGCTGCAAGGTGTCCTTATTTCAGGATGAATGGTACTGGGCAGCTGAGGACATACTGTGAGTGCAGGGTCTTACAGATTTACATACCTCCTAACTTTTTGAGATGGGAATGAAGGACACCTATCAGCAAAATTATGCAGGGCATGAGACACACCCCTTGCCACGCCCCCTTAAAGGAGAATTGTTCAAAAAAACAAGATTGGTTAAACCCACAAGTGCTTGATTTTTACCACTACTATTCCTTCATATTGGCTTTGGGAGTTTACAAATGCTGCAATTTAGAAATTGGATGAAAGGTTTAGACCTGGAAAACCCTTTTTGATAGATAGAAGGTGCATTTTATATACAACTATATAGATCAGACCAAAACGAGGGACAAATGAAGAGGAAAGAGGGACAGAGGGACATTGCTCAAAATCAGGGACTGTCACTCAAAATCAGGGACAGTTGGGAGCTATGGATTTACCCTCTGAGGGGCAGCGCTGACAAAGTACTGCTCCCAAGATCATGGGGGACTCCAAACCATCCCCCCCACAAACAACATTATTGGGGATTTAGTGGTGTCAGCCCTGCCCAGTTGTCTTTCGCTAAACTACTAAAATCTTCCCACTCTTCCTTCTCTACAACATAGACACTAAGGGGTCTAGTTATAAAAAAAATTGCTGGATGAATGCAACAAGCATTTGCACGGCCATCAAGGGATTTCCCCTGTATTCTGTCTATTAGATTTAAGCTCCATCTAGTGGCTGTAATGTGGTATTTTCATTCATTGAGATATTCCTTATAAATAGATTCCTAAGGATTCTGTGTTCACAAGATAAGAACTAGGAGGGCTAATTAGACTCCTTGAGATAAGAAAAAAGTAGTGTGCACAGGACAGCTCTGAATTTCTGGCAGGATCAAACTTTTTTTTTTTTTTTTTTTTTGCACTTTTGGCACAGATAAAACACTTTCAATAATATCATTAACAGACCAAAAGGGTTTATTGTTAGAGCCTACACTGTAAAGTGTCCATACATTAGTTGGGATATTAACATTCCAAGACAAAATGATGGTAAACATGAAAAAGCTCAGTGTACCTGCACAGGGGACTTCCATCCTTTTCCACGCTACAGTTGTCCCCTTGTATTGGAGAAGACAAGTGAAGGTGGCGTTCTGCGAGGGTTGACACAGGGATGTGCTGTTGGGAAAGGTATTACTGATCCAATATGAATTATCTGAATTGGCGAGCCAGCCAGGATCACCGTCTCCCAACGTGCCATTCTCAAGTTCCCAGACTAGGGTCACATTTGTCAAGGTCTGAACGTTCGTTGTACAGATGAGGTCGGTTTCATTGAGACTGATTTCTAGAGGTTCTGTAGAGGTGACAAAAATAAATAAATAAGGAAAATAAGAACGCCTAGGTTCAATTGACAACTAAAGAGTGCACTACTTATTAGTTTACCCAACAATAAGTCAGATAAGGAGTAGATATGCAGTGTGTGGGCCTTGGCATAGACAGAAAATATTTTTTCTGGCCTTTAAAATACTGCAAAATAATACAGGGCTGAAGTGATCTCAGAGGGGGAATAGACACAGAATGAACAGGATGCATTTAAGCTGATAACTCTCCAGTTTTCACAGATTTTGTTGTGGATACTTCTGTTCCTTCAAGTTCTTTAAGGACCTTGCTTTGGGCACTGGTGGAGGGGGGATTATGGTGTGGGGGTTGTTTTTCAGGGGTTGGGCTCGGCCCCTTTGTTCCAGTGAAGGGAACTCTCAAGGTGTCAGCATACCAAGACATTTTGGACAATTTCATGCCCCCAACTTTGTGGGAACAGTTTGGGGATGGCCCCTTCCTGTTCCAACAGGACTGCACACCAGTGCAACAAAGCAAGGTCCGGCACTGATGTTGGATGAGAAGGCCTTGCTCACAGTCTCTACTCTAATTCATCCTGTTCCAACATGCCTGCGCACAAGTGCACAAAGCAAGGTCTATAAAGAAATGGATGAGGGAGTTTGGGGTGGAGGAACTTGACTGGCCTAATAGCCCGATAGAACACCTTTGGGAAGAATTAGAGCAGAGACTGACAGCCAGGCCTTCTCATCCAACATCAGTGCCTGACCATGCTTTGTGCACTGGTGCACAGTCATGTTGGAACAGGAAGGGACCGTCCTCAAACTGTTCCCACAAAGTTGGGAGCATGAAATTGTCCAAAATGTCTTGGTATGCTGATGTCTTAAGAGTTCCCTTCACTGGAACTAAGAGGCCAAGCCCAACCCCTGAAAAACAACCCCCACACCATAATCCCCCCTCCCCCAAATGATTTGGACCAGTGCACAAAGCAAGGTCCATAAAGACATGGATGAGCGAGTTTGGGGTGGAGGAACCTGACTGGCCACCCCAAACTCTCTCATCCAAGCCTGGTCGGCAAGCGGTTAAAAAAGAGCATCTGGAAACGCATCAAAAACACAACAAAAACGCGCATGCCAAAATGCATCCGGAACGGATCTGGAGTGCGTTTTTGTGGTCTCTTCTGCAACACAGAGCCTGCTGGCAATTTTGTTTTTATTTTTCTCTTTGGTTCCCCTGGACAGGGCTGGTACAAGGATTTTTGACACCCTAGGTGAAACCTCATTTTGTTGCCCCCCCTGGCTCTGCCCCTGACTCATCCCCCTTCCCCCTGCCCATGTAAACCCCACCCTTTTAATGAAGCACCCATCAAATGCAGCCTCACCAGCGCCCGTCAAATGCAGCCTCACCAGCGCCCATCAATGCAGCCTCCCAGCACCTATCAAATGCAGCCTCACCAGCGCTCATCAGTGCAGCCTCACCAGTGCCCATCAATGTAGCCTCACCAGCACCCATCAATGCAGCCTACCAGCGCCCATCAAATGCAGCCTCACCATTGCCCATCAATGCAGCCTCACCAGTGGCCATCAATGCAGCCTACCAGCACCCATCAAATGTAGCCTCACCAGCTCCCATCAAATGTAGCCTCACCAGTGCCCATCAAAGGCAGCCCACCAGTGCCCATCAATGCAGCCTCCCAGTGCCCATCAAATGCAGCCTCACCATTGCCCATCAAAGCAGCCTCACCAGTGGCCATCAATGCAGCCTACCAGCACCCATCAATGCAGCCTACCAGCACCCATCAAATGCAGCCTTTACCAGTGCCCATCAATGCAGCCTCACCAGCGCCCATCAAATGCAGCCTACAAGTGGCCATCAATGCAGCCTCACCAGTGCCCATCAAATGCAGCCTCACCAGCGCCCATTAAATGTAGCCTCACCAGCGCCCATCAAAAGCAGCCCACCAGTGCCCATCAATGCAGCCTCCCAGCACCCATCAGTGCAGCCTCAACAGCGCCCATCAAATGCAGCCTCACCAGCGCCCATCAATGCAGCCTTACCAGCGCCCATCAAATGCAGACTACCAGCGCCCATCAAATGCAGCCTCACCAGCACCCATCAAATGCAGCCTCACTAGCGCCCATCAAATGTAGCCTCACAGCGCCCATCAAAAACAGCCCACCAGTGCCCATCAATTCAGCATCCCAGCGCCCATCAATGCAGCCTCACCAGCGCCCATCAAATGCAGCCTACCAGCAACCATCAAATGCAGCCTACCAGTGCCCATCAATGCAGCCTCACAGCACCCATCAAATGCAGCCTCACCAGCGCCCATCAATGCAGCCTCACCAGCGCCCATCAAATGCAGCCTCACCAGCGCCCATCAAATGCAGCCTCACCAGCGCCCATTAATGCAGCCTCATAGCACCCATCAAATGCAGCCTCACCAGCACCCATCAACTGCAGCCTACCAGTGCCCATCAATGAATGTTTGCTTGCTTCCATTCATTTGGGAGTCGGGACATAGACACAGTCCTCCGCTGCGCCTCTGACACTATGTGTGAACGGAGCGGCGGCTGCCTGCTGATGCTGAGACTTGCTTGCTGCAGAGAGAAGAGAGCAGGAACACCAGTGGCCGAGCACCCTAGGCAGCAGGGCACCCAAGACGGCTACCTAGTTTGCCTAGTGGTAGCACCAGCCCTGCCCCTGGAACCCTCAAAGTGTTGGGAAGGGGGTGGGTGGAGCCCCATTACCTGGGTATTTTTTCACATCCCCGGAAATCAGCTTTTAGGATCTTATAGAGACCCAATCAAGTCATACATGTTCAGCGCTATAAATAGAAATGACTATTTTTGGTTTCGTTGATAACAACTCTTCTACTTTTAGACGTCTGGGCTTAGGATCCGGCTTCTGTATCAGGGTGATGGAGGTATGGAAAGACTTGACACAGCTCTACATCTTTGTTTTCAATCTCTTTTCTCGGAAAGTTACTTTGTTTTTTGCAGGGGAAGGAAACCACAGATCACACATCACAGCAACCTACATGGAGAAGGTCGGTGGTTTTGCTTGACTTGCACATCCGGCACGCATATAACAACTCAAACGTCTTTTAGTTTTTGGTCCCAAACAAAAACAACTTTATAAATATTGCTTATTGATCCGTGCAATCTATCTTGTATGGTCTGGTCATTGATCACCATCTGACCACCCTCCTGCTTTAGCCCAGGTTCACACTATTGCGGTACGGGAAACTGCATGTGATTCGGACAGGAATTGAGCCATTCATTTTGCACCGGACCCGCAGGAAAGGTGCAGGCACCTTTTTTTTTTTTCCCACACTGGAACCGGATCGCAAGGGTGTGAACAATCGCACATTCAGCCAATCACACTGCATTTTGCAAACTGTTTTTTGGGGTCTCATTAACTTGCCATTGACACTCGCTGCTGCAGTTTGCAGGAACGCAGTGCAATTGTGATGCGGTGCGGGAAATGCACAGGAATCACTGCGAATCCTGCACTGCATCAGTGTGAACGGTGGGCTTCATTAGTTAGAAGACTTCACTTAAAGTGGCACTAAACTCTGGTTAACAAAAAACCCTATTCCAGTCTTTTCCTAACTCAAAAAAGTCCCTTCTATCACGCTCAGCCTCTTCCAAATCTACTAATTCCTTTTTTTGCTGCTGTGATCCTGCTGTGATCTGACTTTGTGCTAGAGGATGGCTACTCTCATTCTCCATGGTCCATGGCCAACATGGAACATGGCCACTCCCACTGTATGTAGGAACGTAGCCACATTGTCTTGGTCCCTCTGTATGTAGGAAAGTAGCCACCCTGCCTTTGTCCCACTGTATGTAGGAACGTAGCCACCCTGCCTTAGTCCCACTGTTTGTAGGGGTGTAACCACCCTGCTTTGGCCCCACTGTATGTAGGAACATAGCCACAATGTCTTGGTCCCACTGTATGTAGAAACGTAGCTACCCTGCCTTGGTCCCACTGTATGTAGGAACGTAGCCACCCTACCTTGGTCCCTCTGTATGTAGGAACGTAGCCGCCCTACCTTGGTACCACTGTATGTAGAAACGTAGCCACCCTGCCTTAGTCCCAATGTTTGTAGAGGCGTAGCCACCCTGCTTTGGTCCCACTGTATGTAGAAACGTAGCCACCCTGCCTTGGTCCCACTGTATGTAGAAACGTAGCCATCCTGCCATGGTCCCACTGTATGTAGGAACATAGCTACCCTGCCTTGGTCCCACTGTATGTAGAAACGTAGCCACCTTGCCTTGGTCCCACTGTATGTAGGAACGCAGCCACCCTACCTTGGTCCCTCTGTATGTAGGAACGTAGCCGCCCTACCTTGGTACCACTGTATGTAGAAACGTAGCCACCCTGCCTTAGTCCCACTGTTTGTAGGGGCGTAGCCACCCTGCTTTGGTCCCACTGTATGTAGAAACGTAGCCACCCTGCCTTGGTCCCACTGTATGTAGAAACGTAGCCACCCTGCCATGGTCCCACTGTATGTAGGAACATAGCCACAATGTCTTGGTCCCACTGTATGTAGGAACGTAGCCACCCTGCTTTGGTCACACTGTATGTAGAAATGTAACCACCCTGCCTTGGTCCCACTGTATGTAGGAACATAGCCACAATGTCTTGGTCCCACTGTATGTAGGAACGCAGCCACCCTGCCTTGGTAACTCTTTATTTAGGAACGTAGCTATTCTTCCTTGGTCCCACTGTATGTAGAAATGTAGCCACCCTGTCTTGGTCCCTCTGTATTTAGGGATGTAGCCATTCTTCCTTTGCCCCACTGTATGTAGGAATGTAGCCTCCCTGCCTTTGCCCCACTGTATGTAGGAACGTAGCCACCCTGCCTTGGTCCCACTGTATGTAGAAACGTAGCCACCCTGACATGATCCCACTGCATGTAGGAACATAGCCACAATGTCTTGGTTCCACTTTATATAGGAACATAGCTACCCTGCCCTGGTCCCACTGTATGTAGAAAGGTAGCCACCCTGCCTTGATCCCACTGTATGTAGGAACATAGCCACAATGTCTTGGTCTCACTGTATGTAGGAACGTAGCCACCCTGCTTTGGTCCCACTGTATGTAGAAACATAGCCTCAATGTCTTGGCCCCACTGTATGTAGGAATGTAGCCACAATGTATTGGTTCCACTGTATGTAGGAGTGTAGCCATTCTGCCTTGGTCACTCTTTATTTAGGAACATAGCCATTCTTTCTTGGCCCCACTGTATGTAGGAATGTAGCCACCCAGTCTTGGTCCCTCTGTATGTAGGAACGTAGTCTCCCTGCCTTGGCCCCACTGTATGTAGGAATGTAGCCTCCCTGCCTTGGCCCCACTGTATGTAGAAACATGGCTACCCTGCCTTGGTTCTATGGTATGTAGGAACGGTATGTAGCCACCCTGCTTTGTTTCCACTGTATGTAGGAACATAGCCACCCTGCCTTGGTCTCACTGTATGTAGGAACATAACCATCCTGCCTTGGTCCCACTATATGTAGGAATGTAGCCACAATGTCTTGGTCCCACTGTTTGTAGGAACGTAGCCATTATTCCTTGGCCCCACTGTATGTAAGAATGTAGCCTCCCTGCCTTGGTCCCACTGCATGTAGAAACGTAGCCACCCTTTCTTAGTTCTACTGTATGTAGGAACATAGCCACCCTGCCTTGGTCTCACTGTATGTAGGAACATAGCCAACCTGCCTTGGTGTCACTGTATGTAGGAACATAGCCAACCTGCCTTGGTCTCACTGTATGTAGGAACATAGCCAACCTGGTTTAGTCCCACTGTATGTAGAAACATAGCCTCAATGTCTTGGTTCCACTGTATGTAGGAACATAACCATCCTGCCTTGGTCCCTCTCTATGTAGGAATGTAGCCACAATGTATTGGTTCCACTGTATGTAGGAGTGTAGCCACTCTGCCTTGGTCACTCTTTATTTAGGAACGTAGCCATTCTTTCTTGGCCCCACTGTATGTAGGAATGTAGCGACCCTGTCTTGGTCCCTCTGTATGTAGGAATGTAGCCATTCTTCCTTGGCCCAACTGTATGTAGGAATGTAGCCTCCCTGCCTTGGCCCCACTGTATGTAAGAACGTAGCCTCCCTGCCTTCGTCCCACTGTATGTTGAAACATGGCTACCCTGCCTTGGTTCTACGGTATGTAGGAACGGTATGTAGCCACCCTGCTTTGTTTCCACTGTATATAGGAACATAGCCACCCTGCCTTGGTCCCACTGTATGTAGGAATGTAGCCACAATGTCTTGGTTCTCCTGTATGTAGAAACGTAGCCATTATTCCTTGGCCCCACTGTATGTAGGAATGTAGCCTCCCTGCCTTGGTCCCACTGTATGTAGAAACGTAGACACCCTTTCTTAGTTCCACGGTATGTAGAAACGTAGGCCACCCTGCCTTGGTTATGTAGGAACGGTATGTAGCCACCCTGCTTTGTTCCCACTGTATGTAGAAACATAGCCACCCTGCCTTGGTCCCAATGTATGTAGGAACAAAGCCACCCTGCCTCGGTCTCCACACTTCCTGTCCTAGGGTGACAACACTGCCCCTCCATAGACACAGTGCAGTGAGTGAGTTGCCACCCTAAACCAGTAAATCCAATAGATTTTCATATACTGTGCAGCTTTAGCTTACTTACTGTGCATAAGAAGGAAGGTCCCGCTCCCTGACACTGCGCTATTGTTCATACCGAACACCAGGGACACGTGACATACGTAGGTGTCCGTGTGGGCGAGGGTCAGGTTGGACACACTCAACGACATGTCTGTAGAATGTTTGGGGTGGACCAGGCTGACCGAAGATGCACTGTTGATGCTGCTGGTCACAGTCGGTGGAGGGTACAGGTACTTCTTTAACGTTCCATTTAGTCCTATACTAAACCAGTACAGGTTGATCCGCGTCAACTGTTCATCGTTTTTAAGGTGGCAGTTTAAATTGATGGTGGAACCAACGGTGGCAGACAAAATCGAAGGCTGTTCCAAGCTTGTGTCACAATACCCGAAGCCTGCAGGATTAAGACATCCGGTTAGTAGAGGTTACAAAGGCCACGAAGGGCCACAAAAGCTTTATAGACCAATTGAACTTTCGGGTTCATTTAGCTAAACGCATTCCAGGCTCACCTAAACAAAAGGCGTACATGCAAATATATTGGACAGGATGGGGATTTTTTTAAGGTGCTATATCAATTATCTAGACATGAGCTGTATTGTTGCATCATCCCCTGGAACAGATGGTGTTTTTATGGTCCTTTATGCATGTTCCTCTACCTGTTTCGACATTTGGCTTCCTCAGGAAGTATGCATATAGGATACTAACAAAAAATATACATAAATACCAGTAAGATTTACAGCACTTTGATGGATTTTACTTCCTCTTTTCCCCCCCTGAAAAGTAAAAGCATAATGGGCTAGTATGCATCGCATACTAGCCCATTATGTGGCACTCACCTGCAAACGAAGCCTGCGCGAACCTAGCTGGAGGCCGCATTCATCTTCACCCCTCTTCCTTCCGGGGCGGCGGACTCCGGCTCTGTGACTGGCCGGAGTTGCGTGACGTCACTCCCACCCATGCTCGCGGGAGCCGTCAATCACGGCACTTGCTAGTGAAGAAACAGCGCGGAGGGACGTTTCTTCACATCGCATGCGCATGCGCTGACTATGTCATTGGCGCACTACAAGGTAAAATATCTCCTAAACGGCCCACATGTTTATTACGGATTCAAATTAAAATCCATAGTAAATTATAAACACAGAATGTATTGTTGCATCATCCCTTGCAACAGATGGTGTTTTTATGGTCCTTTATGCATGTTCCTCTACATGTTTCGACATTTGGCTTCCTCAGGAAGTATGCATATAGGATACTAACAACATATATAAATAAATACCAGTAAGATTTACAGCACTTTGATGGATTTTACTTCCTCTTTTTTCCCCTGAAAAGTAAAAGCATTATGGGCTAGTATGCATCGCATACTAGCCCATTATGTGGCACTTACTTGCAAGCGAAGGCGGTGCCAACCCCGCTGGTGGCCACATCCATCTTCACCCCTCTTCCTTCCAGGGCCACAGTCTACGGCTCTGTGACTACCCAGAGTTGCGTGACGTCACTCCCACCCATGCGCGTGGGAGCCGTCAATCACGGCACTTGCTAGTGAAGAAATGGCACGGAGGGCCATTTCTTCACAGCACATGCGCATGCACTGATTACATCATCAGCGCACTACAAGGTAAAATATCTCCTAAACGGCGCACGTTTAGGGGATATTTACAGCACCTATAGGTAAGCCTTATTATAGGATTACCTATAGGTACAAGTTGCATAGAGGGGTTTACAACCACTTTTAAATGAATAAGTGAATCACATGGGGAAATGCAATAGCAGACATATGCTCCTCACTTGCCTTTTTTAGCTTATAATATAGCCTGCTCATTTCAGTGGCGCTCTTTTCTGTGTGATTTCGGGCATTGAGGTGGATGGTCCATTCTTTGGTGGGTTTTTTCATTGCATTTCCCTGTGTGAAGGGGAACAAACTTAACTGCCCGGTGGGACCGTGGAAGTACTGAGCCAGGTGGCGGGACTGAGCACGGGACAGACAGACCAGATACTCCAGCAATGCGCTACTCGCTGTGTCCGGCAAGGTGGCTCAGGTCAGTTCAATGAGAGGGCAGCACACATCACGGGGGGGGTATAGAGGTATGGGGGGGGGGCTGGTGCTAGTAGTTGGTCTTGCCTAGGGCGCAAAATAGTCTTGCACCAGACCTGAGAAGAGGGGTTGTTACTCTATGGTAAATATTGCCCAATATTGTCATCAATTTCAAGAGAGAGAGGGGGAGAGAGAGAAAGGGGGGGGAGAGGGGGGAGGAGAGAGAGGGGGGAGAGAGGGGGAGAAAGAGAGGGGGAGAGAGAGGGGAGAGGGAGGGGGAGAGAGAGGGGGGAGAGAGAGGGGGGGAGAGAGAGGGGGGGGAGAGAGGGGGAGAAAGAGAGGGGGGAGAGAGAGGGGAGAGGGAGGGGGAGAGAGAGAAGGGGGAGAGAGGGGGAAGAGAGGGGGAGAGAGAGGGGGGGGAGAGAGGGGAGAGAGAGGGGGAAAGAGAGAGGGGGAAAGAAAGGGGGGAGAGAGAGGGGGGCGAGAGAGAGAGAGAGAGGGGGGGTGAGAGAGAGAGAGAGAGAGAGAGAGAGAGAGAGAGAGAGAGGGGTGAGAGAGAGAGGGGGAGAGAGGAGAGAGAGAGAGAGGGGGGAGAGAGAGAGGAGGGAGAGAGAGAGGGGGGACAGAGAGAGATGGGGGGAGAGAGAGAGAGGGGGAGGCGGAGAGATAGAGAGGGAGGGAGAGGGGGAGAGAGAGAAAGAGAGAGAGGGAGGGGTTAGAGAGGGAGGGGGTTGAGAGAGGGGGGAAGGGGGGGAGAGAGAGAGAGAGAGAGAGAGAGAGAGAGAGAGAGAGAGAGAGAGAGAGAGAGAGAGAGAGAGAGGGGGGGGAGAGAGAGAGGAGGGAGAGAGAGGGAGGGAGAGTAACAGATAGGTGAGGCAGGGGGGAAGAGAGGGAGAGAGAGGGGGAAGACAAAGGGGGAGGAGAGAGAGGAGGAGAGATAGAGGTGGGAGAGAGGGAGAGAAAGGAGGGAGAGAAAGGGTAAGAGAGGGAGGGGGGGAGGAGAGATAGGAACTGAGAGGGGGAGAGAGAGAGGGAGGGAGAGAGAGGGAGGGGGAGAAAGAGGGGGGGAGAGAGGGGGGAGGGAGAGAGATGGGGGAGAGAGGGAGAGGGGGGGGAGAGAGAGAGGACCAGTCAAAACAGGTACCCACCCCCCCTAAAAAAAAAAGGAAGCAAAAAAGGCTTCCACTTTTTGATGAAATTCCACTTTAAAATCTGAGAAAATAGGTTTGTTTGACCCCATAGCAGACAAAAACTCTGGAGCCCCTGGAGCACCATGTGATATAGGGGTGCCTGAAGAAGAGGCCAGCCCGCCTCCAATGCTTAAACTACAAACTATTTAGTTGCCCAATAAACGGTATCACCCTAAACCCAAATTTCTACTTACTGAAATACAACGCAAAAAGCACAGCAAGCAGGTTCTGAGACGCCATCGCTTTCCTCCGAATTCTTCTCTAGAATGTGGCCTGAAATAGAATAAGAGGGACACATCTTATATTTACAATTGACATTTCGTACTCAAAGTTTTGGTTACAGAATCACAGAAGGGTCAGATTCTTCCTGAGATTTAGGAAAATTTATCAGAATGTTTAAATATATTTTGCTTTTTAACTTAGGTAGGGACCCTTTTACCAGACCATTCAATGCAACAATTAAATTCCCATAATAGTATGTAAGCAGGTTGAATTAGCCAGATAGGTGCTGTCCTGGAGGGTAGGAATTAAAGCAGAAGTACAGGGAAAGCTTGTTTGGCTGTATTTCTCTTGTGGGTCACAGGAGTGCAGTTCGTTCTGCAGTCCTGGGACCCGTTTGCAGCAGACAGAGGGCTGAAGTTCACTGTCTGCTGATGTCACAGAGTCAGTCCAGACAACATCGCGACAATGGAGTCGGGATACACACACATGCCTGGACTGGCACCTGGCTCAGCCAGGCACTGTAAGCCTGAGCCAGTGGCTCCTGCCCCTTCCACAGCCCAGCGCTTGAGTGAGTGTGGCCGGGAGGAGAAGCCCCGGTTCTTCCCAGATCCTCCTGGAGCGAGGAGCACCAGCCCTACCCCGGATCCGTGTCATCTTCCTCCTCATGGCAAGGCCTCTAACCCTTGCCTTCCAGTCTGTCTCCCATGTGGGGGGGATGGGGTTGGCGCGGGAGGCAGTTTTGTCTGCTGGGCCCCCCATAATATTGAGCACCAGCTGCCACTGGAGAGAGCTGAGATCAGTGCTCAAAAGACGGAGAATGACACCCACGAGAAGCTCAAGGAGGTCATCTATCACCATTGGGGTGTAAAGTCATCAGGACCTGGGTTTCGTCCCGAACACACCTGCATGAGAATGCCCATGAAGGACTGTAATTTCTTGGACTTCACCTTTACAGGTATGCAGGGGCAGCACAAGCCTGTAGTTAGGAGTAGGGACATAGGAAAACCTTATATGTTTTTTCACAACTCTCACAATTATGGTTGAAGGACGTAATACACAACCACAACCACTATCCCCCCACCCCTCCTTACAAGTACATGTTGTGATGGGAGTCACTTTGGGCGGGGGTCTTGTGGAAGGCAGCTTATCTTAGAGAGCTCTGGAGACTCCTTGTCCAGCTCCCCCGGCCCCACCGATGTGTAAGTCACCCTGCCCTAATGAAACTCACTGTACAACCACACCAGACTCAGCATTTCCTTTCACCGGTTATGCAGGGTTTTATATGTGTAGTTTGTGTTAAAAAAATGAAGGGCTCTTTCACTTGGGACAATAATATTTCTGAACAATATCCCTCAAGAATATATGAAGATAAAGCCCACCTTTCGTCAGAGATCATTGCTAGATGGTTTGAGGTGGGGTGGGGGTTGCTATGTGTTTGTTAAGTGTCTGTATCCCATTGTTCTATTGTTTGTGTCTGAGACCTCTGCTCCTCACCCACAGCAGTTCCAGAGGCCCAGGGTAAGAAGGTGGTGGTTCTTCTTCCCCAGTGGAAGTCAGAGATTCAGGAATATTTAGGGGAGGCAGCCATTCCCCTTCCCCAGCAAGTGTCCATGCGCCTGGGAGACAGTGACAAATGTCATCCCAGCAGCCAGATGAGGGAACGGAAGAGGAAGCAGCTCACCTCACCTCCCCTCCACAGTTTGGGAGAGACAGAGGTCATCCTTCCTCCCCAGCAGCAGATCAGACTGGGGTTATTGTTCACCCGGTGGCCCTAATAGATACAGGGCTACTTACACATAGGAGGGGTGGAGGGAGCTGGACAAGGAGTTTCCAGAGCTCTCTAAGGTATTCTGGGTTCCTCAAGCCCCCCTCAGCCCAAAGTGACTCCCGTCACACATGTGCTGTTTCTTTTAGGGCTCGGTTCAGTCCTTTGCATGTTAGGAACAGGATTGCACACTATCCCTACACGCTCAGAACCACCCTGCTCTTTAGAAGACGCGTGGCGGTGCCGTGCAGTTCAGTGTGACGCATCTTTGGAAAAGGGTCTGGGACTTCTTTTCTGTGTTTCTGGTGCATTGGGCAACCCATTGAGATGAACAGGCTGCCCTACAAGCGATGAGCAGAAACGCATGCACGCTCAGTCACACTTGTAGGTGAGAACCTAGCCTAATACTGAGTGCTAACAGGAGATAAAAGGAAATTAGTAGTACAGTATCATACAGGAAATGTAAAGACAAAAATGTGTCAATAGGTAACCGTTTATATTACTCCCTACTTGGTAAAACAACATTTTGTATGCTGAAAATTGCTGTGAATAAAATACTGCAAACATTACAAAATCAACCAGATTTTACTGAAATTTTAAGTAAATTAAACCTCTCAGTTTTGCTTATTCCTAGCAGTTTCTATATATTATTATTATTACTTTACAGGATTTATATTGTGCCAACAGTTTGCGCGGTGCAGTAAAACAGGAAGGGAAACAATACAGCAACATTACAATTCAATACAAGAGGGTTAGGAGGGCCCTGCTCTTGGGAGCTTACAATCCAATAGGGAGAGGCTGGTGAAACAAAAAGGTAGTAACCATGAGGGATGAACTGATGAGGGAAGTAGAAGATTTGGTTGTTAGCTGAAGGCAGAGATGAGTTTTCAGAGATCGCCAAAAAGAAAAAAAAAAAAAAAACGGACATAGCAGGAGATAACCAGACAGTTTGGGGTCGTGAGTTCCAGAGGATGGGAGAAGCTCTGGAGAAGTCCTGGAGACAAGCATGGGAGGAGGAGACAAGGGAGCTAGCGAGCAGCAGGTGTTGGGAGAAGCGGAGAGGACGGTTTGGGTGATATTTGGAGATAAGATTGGCGATGTAGCCCCGGGGCAGAGTTGTAAATGGCTTTGTATGTTATTGTTAGTGTTTTGAATTTTATTCTTTGGGCAATGGGAAGCCAGCGGAGGGATTGGCAAAGAGGGGTGGCGGGCCCCGAGTGGTGGGTAAGGTGAACGAGTCTGGCAGTGGCATTCATGATAGACTGAAGAGGGCGATAGCCTATGGAGAGGAAAAGCAATGAAGAGGGAGTTACAATAGTCAAAGCGTGAGATAACAAGGGAGTGAATAAGTTGCTTAGTGGTTTCAATGGTTAAAAAGGGGCATATACACTATATTGTCAAAAGTATTGGGACACCCGCCTTTACACGCACATGAACTTTAATGGCATCCCAGTCTTATGCAAGCGCACACGATCGGACATTCTGACAACAAAATCCATGTTTTTTTTTTCTGACGGATGTTGGCTCAAACTTGTCTTGCATACACACTGTCACACAAATCTCCCAAGAACGCGGTGACTTACAGCACGTACGACGAGCCAAGAAAAATGAAGTTCAGTAGCCAGTTCGGCTCTTCTGCTTGATTCCCGAGCATGCGTGGGAACTTTGTGCGTCGGAATTGTGTACACACGATCGGAATTTACGAGAACATATTTTGTGGTCGGAAAATTTGAGATCCAGATCTCAAATTTTGTTTGTCGGAAATTACGAAGGAAAATGTCCGATGGAGCCTACACACGGTGGGAATTTCCAACAACAAGCTCCCATCGAACATTTCCCGTCGAGAAAATCCGAGCGTGTGTTAGTCCGTAGGGTTCAATATGAAGTTGGCCCCACCCTTTGCAGCTATAACAGCTTCAACTCTTTTAGGAAGGCCGTCCACAAGGTTTAGGAGTGTGTCTATGGGAATGTTTGACCGTTCTTCCAGAAGCGCATTTGTGAGGTTTGTGAGGTCCAACTGATGTTGGACGAGAAGGCCTGGCTTGCAGTCTCCGCTTGAATCCATCCCAAAGGTGTTCAATCGGGTTGAGGTCAGGACTCTGTACAGGCCAGTCAAGTTCCTCCACCCCAAAATCGCTCATCCATGTCTTTATGGACCTTGCTTTGCGCACTGGTGCGCAGTCATGTTGGAACAGGAAGGGGCCATCCCCAAACTGTTCCCACAAAGTCGGGAGCATGAAATTGTCCAAAATGGCTTGTTTATTAAAATATGAAAGATAAAATTGTTACACTTACAAATATAGGTGAGTCACAAGCGTCAAAACTTCCTCCGGTACAGAACCCTGAACAGGGTCACATCCGAGCGATGACACCGGCTCATCAAGCAGCTGTTGACAGGCTGTCAGCGGGCCTCTCACTGGACTCCATGATCGGCCGGTCAGGACAAAGCTGTGGGCGCCTCCAACACTTAGCCTAGGGGGAGCTCAGATGGAACAAGCTGTTGTGGTTCCCAGGACAACGAGGGCGTGGCCTCCTTCCTCAGGTCCGCCCTGTGTTGTCCAGGGAGCCGTTTTGTAGCTACGATCAAATGTATAGAGTTTTAACCCTTTACTCTCAAATCATTATGCTTCCACTGGAAGCATACAGGGAATAATGTATGGCAACTACATATAGTAAAAAACATTAAAACAAATAATCGATGTGCTTTATGACTATATAAAAAAAAAATATATATATAAAAACATATATTTAGATAAAAAACAATAAAAAGAATATATACATTAATAAAAATCATATATTCATATGTTTTTATTGTTGTGCAATTCGTTTATTGGTTTTCTTTTTAGTAGATTCCTTTTTACCAGATGGCTTTTTAGCAGATTGCTTTTTTTTTCCGAATAACTTTTTAACTTTTTAACCCCTAGTGTGTCGTAGATGGTATGAATATATTAATCTATTCGTTTATGTTTTAGTTGATTAATGATATAGCTTCAAAACAAATGAAAGTGATTGTATAATTTAAAAACAATCCTTATCAGTTTTTCAAAAGAACCATATAATGGATTTTTATAGAGACCTACATAAGTATTGATTTTAAAAATTATAAATTCATTTTTTTATATAATAAATTAATTGAAAATTCTTTATATAAATAAAACTAAACATACCAGCAATATACTAAACTACTTGATGATAATAAGTATATCCACCTGTATAAAATTGATGATAGTGGTATATTAGATATCGATAAGAGAATATATTTTGCACAACTTTTGTATAACAACAGGAAGAACTTTAGCCACATACAACCCAATTGGGATGCATATACAGTATCTCACAAAAGTGAGTACGCCCCCTCACATTTTTGTAAATATTTTCTTCTATCTTTTCATGTGACAACACTGAAGAAATGACACTTTGCTACAATGTAAAGTAGTGAGTGTACAGCTTGTATAACAGTGTAAATTTGCTGTCCCCTCAAAATATCTCAACACAGCCATTAATGTCTAAACCGCTGGCAACGAAAGTGAGTACACCCCTAAGTGAAAATGTCCAAATTGGGCCCGATTAGCCATTTTCCCTCCCCGGTGTCATGTGACTCGTTAGTGTTACAAGGTCTCAGGTGTGAGTGGGGAGCAGGTGTGTTAAATTTGGTGTTATCGCTCTCACTCTCTCATACTGGTCACTGGAAGTTTAACATGGCACCTCATGGCAAAAAACTGAAGGATCTGAAAAAAAAGAATTGTTGCTCTACATAAAGATGGCCTAGGCTATAAGAAGATTGCCAAGACCCTGAAACTGAGCTGCAGCGCTGTGGCCAAGACCATACAGCGGTTTACCAGGACAGGTTCCACTCAGAAAAGGCCTCGCCATGGTCGAACAAAGAAGTTGAGGTCACGTGCTCAGCGTCATATCCAGAGGTTGTCTTTGGTAAATAGACGTATGAGTGCTGCCAGCATTGCTGCAGAGGTTGAAGGGGTGGGGGGTCAGCCTGTCAGTGCTCAGACCATACGCCGCACACTGCATCAAATTGGTCTGCATGGCTGTCATCCTAGAAGGAAGCCTCTTCTAAAGATGATGTACAAGAAAGCCCACAAACAGTTTGCTGAAGACAAGCAGACTAAGGACATGGATTACTGGAACCATCTCCTGTGGTCTGATGAGACCAAGATAAACTTATTTGGTTCAGATGGTGACAAGCGTGTGTGGCGGCAACCAGGTGAGGAGGACAAAGACAAGTGTGTCTTGTCTACAGTCAAGCATGGTGGTGGGAGTGTCATGGTCTGGGGCTGCATGAGTGCTGCCAGCACTGGGGGGCTACAGTTCATTGAGGGAACCATGAATGCCAACATGTACTGTGACATACTGAAGCAGAGCATGATCCCCTCCCTTCAGAGACTGGGCCGCAGGGCAGTATTCCAACATGATAACCACCCCAAACACACCTCCAAGACCACCACTGCCTTGATAAAGAAGCTGAGGGTAAAGGTGATGGACTGGCCAAGCATTTCTCCAGACCTAAACCCTATTGAGCATCTGTGGGACATCCTCAAACAGAAGGTGGAGAAGCACAAGGCCTCTAACATCCACCAGCTCTGTGATGTCGTCATGGAGGAGGGGAAGAGGACTCCAGTGGCAACCTGTGAAGCTCTGGTGACCTCCATGCCCAAGAGAGTTACGGCAGTGCTGGAAAATAATGGTGGCCGCACAAAATATTGATACTTTTGGCCCAATTTGGACATTTTCACTTAGGGGTGTACTCACTTTTGTTGCCAATGGTTTAGACATTAATGGCTGTGTTTTGAGGGGACAGCAAATTTACTATGGACTTGGTGCTATACAATTCTTAATGTTTCTTGCCCTTCTGAATACAGTATTGGGTGCAGTAGGCAATGTCTTGGATAGAGCTGGATCCTGTAACAATATTGGCCAAAATTTCTTGATTGTGTTTTTGATTGACCAATATTGACTATTATAATTGGTGATGAATTTAATAGAAAAATCTCTAGGTTCTTTGGAGTTAATAGGGTTCTCTACATCACCTTTTTGTAGATGTACTGCTAGATGTTGGAGGCGCCCACAGCTTTGTCCTGACCGGCCAATCTTGGAGTCAGTAAGCGGCCCGCTCGCAGCCTGTCGGCAGCTGCTTGATGAGCCGGCATCTGTGGAGTCAGCGCATCCATCCATCCTGTGGATATTTCATCAACCCCAGTGCTCGGATGTGACCCTGTTCAGAGTTCTGTACTGGAGGAAGTTTTGTGATTTACCTATGTTTTTAAGTGCATAGATTTTATCTTTTATATTGCAATAAGCAAGTTGTTTTGGACAATTTCAGGCTCACAACTTTGTGGGAGCAGTTTGGGGATGGCCCCTTCCTGTTCCAACATGACTGCGCACCAGTGCACAAAGCAAGGTGCAAAAAAACATGGATGGGCGAGTTTGGGGTGGAGGAACTTGACTGGCCTGCACAGAGTCCTGACCTCAACCCATTAGAGCAGAGACTGCAAGCCAGGCCATCTCGTCCAACATCAGTGCCTGACCTCACAAACGCGCTTCTGGAAGAATGGTCAAACATTCCCATAGACACACTCCTAAACCGTGTGGACGGCCTTCCCAGAAGAGTTGAAGCTGTTATAGCTGCAAAGGGTGGGCCAACTCAATATTGAACCCTACAGACTAAGACTGGGATGCCATTAAAGTTCATGTGCGTGTAAAGGCAGGCGTCCCAATACTTTTGGTAATATAGTGCATGTATACGGACGAACCTCTGTGACAGTCACATGTATTGCAGAGACAGGTCCAACTGGCTCTTGGTTGGCTAGCAGGGCTATGTTCTTTGAGACTTTGTACCGTGTATATATACAGTATGGAACTATTTCTCTAGCAAGCCATGCAGCTTCTATGGGGCCCCTTAATGTAAAGAGGGCCCAATACAGTCTACCTGTACAGTCATGTGTTGGCAATTTGGTAAATCATTTCAGATAAACGAAATGACGGGTCTTGTCTCCGCCCCCTCCTGTAGTTTTCTGCCGGCATCCTGTAGTGGGTGGAGCCTGATACGGGATAATTAATCATTCGGGATAATTATATAACAGAGGACAGGGCACGTTTCATTGAAACTGTGCGGGTATGTGCCACATTTGCTGAACAAACGTTTGATACGTAGACTCCTTTGTCTCTGGGGTTCAGCTTTACCATTGAATTTGTCATTCTCCATCTTTCATTCGGGAGACGCTTGAAAAGCCCTCTATAAATGGTCGATCGGCCATTCCGAATAATAATTGCAGAGGATAGAAAACGTTGTGTCTGTGATCTTCCACAGCTAGGCACAAGAATAGAAAGAGGAACAAAGTCTGCACAAAAGAGGAATCAATTCCCCAAAAAAGTAGAAGCTAAAACAACTTTCACTTGCATCTGGAGACCCAACAGGGTGTGAAACTGTTCACTTCACCAAGAACCAATCCTAATACTTTTACTAATGTTAAAGGTTTAAAAATAATACTTTTCTATAATAAATATTTTTAAACTATTTATATTAATAAAAAGCCGTCCATGACTTTCAGTCCCTCAGCTGATGTGATTCGTCTGCTGCAGGCAGAATTAGGCATTTCCTCAGTCTCTCCTCCCCCAGTGATCAGACTATACATTGTAACTTTGTCTCATTTCCCCAGTCTCCTCCCCCCCCCCCAGTGATCAGACTGTTCATTGTAACTTTGTCTCATTTCTTCAGTCTCCCCTCCCCAAGTGATCAGTCTGTACATTGTAACGTTGTATCATTTCCTCAATCTCCCCTTCACCCGGTGATCAGACTGTCCATTATAACTGTCTCATTTCCCCAGTCTCCTCCCCCAGCCCCCCCGTGATCAGACTGTCCATTGTAACTTTGTCTCATTTCTTCAGTCTCCCCTCCCCCAGTGATCAGTCTGTACATTGTAACGTTGTCACATTTCTTCAATCACTACCCCCCCCCCCAGTGATCAGACTGTCCATTGTAACTTTGTCCCATTTCTTCAGTTCCCCCCCCCCCCAGTGATCAGACTGTAAATTGTAACTTTGTCTCATTTCCTCAGTCTCCCCCCCCCCGAGTGATCAGAGTGATCAGACTGTACATTGTAACGTAACTGTACATTGTAATTGTAATGCTGGTGCCTTGATTTGGTACATTGGGGTCCCCAAACTTTTCACTGTGAGGTCCACATCTGCTACATTACAGATATTTGTGGACAAAAAAATATTATAAATGAATGAATATGTTTTACTTGCAGCGTTCTTCTGATCGGCAACAAACAATTCTGAACATAGGAGGATGATCTTCATTAAACTAAAGCGAAGGAATTCCAGAGTCCCTTCCCTTCATCCCCCTTCTATGTTCCTTCCCTTCATATCCCTTCTATGTCCCTTCCCTTCAAAACCCTTCTATGTCCCTTCCCTTCATATCCCTTCTGTGCCCCTTCCCTTCATCCCCCTTCTATGTTCCTTCCCTTCATATCCCTTCTATGTCCCTTCCCTTCAAAACCCTTCTATGTCCCTTCCCTTATATCCCTTCTATGCCCCTTCCCTTCATATCCCTTCTATGTCCCTTCCCTTCATGTCCCCTCTATGTCCCTTCCCTTCATACCCCTTCTATGTCCCTTCCCTTTATATCCCTTCTATGTCCCTTCCCTTCATATCCCTTCTATGTCCCTTCCCTTCATATCCCTTCTATGTCCCTTCCCGTCATGTCTCTTCTATGTCCCTTCCCTTCATATCCCTTCTATGTCCCTTCCCTTTATATCCATTCTGTGTCCCTTCCTTTCATATCCCTTCTATGTCCCTTCCCTTCATATCCCTTCTATGTCCCTTCCCTTCATATCCCTTCTATGTCCCTTCCCTTTATATCCATTCTGTGTCCCTTCCCTTCATATCCCTTCTATGTCCCTTCCCTTCATATCCCTTCTATGTCCCTTCCCTTCATATCCCTTCTATGTCCCTTCCCTTCATGTCCCTTCTATGTCCCTTCCCTTCATATCCCTTCTATGTCCCTTCCCTTCATGTCCCTTCTATGTCCCTTCCCTTCATATCCCTTCTGTGCCTCTTCCCTTCATCCCCCTTCTATGTCCCTTCCCTTCATATCCCTTTTATGTCCCTTCCCTTCATACCCCTTCTATGCCCCTTCCCTTATATCCCTTCTATGTCCCTTCCCTTCATATCCCTTCTATGCCCTTCCCTTCATATCCCTTCTATGAACCTTCCCTTACATCCCTTCTATGTCCCTTCCCTTATATCCCTTCTATGCCCCTTCCCTTCATATCCCTTCTATGCCCCTTCCCTTCATATCCCTTCTATGTCCCTTCCCTTCTATGTCCCTTCCCTTCATATCCCTTCTATGTCCCTTCCCTTCATATCCCTTCTATGTCCCTTCCCTTCATATCCCTTCTATGCCCATTTCCTTCATATCCCTTCCATGTCCCTTCCCTTAATATCTCTTCTATGTCCCTTCCCTTCATATCCCTTCTGTGTCCCTTCCCTTCATATCCCTTCTATGTGCCTTCCCTTCATATCCCTTCTTTGTCCCTTCCCTTCATATCCCTTCTTTGTCCCTTCCCTTCATATCCCTTCTATGCCCCTTCCCTTATATCCCTTCTATGCCCCTTCCCTTCATATCCCTTCTATGCCCCTTCCCTTCATATCCCTTCTATGCCCCTTCCCTTCATATCCCTTCTATGTCCCTTCCCTTCATATCCCTTCTATGTCCCTTCCCTTCATATCCCTTCTATGCCCCTTCCCTTCATATCTCTTCTGTGTCCCTTCCCTTCATATCCCTTCTATGTCCCGTCCCTCCATATCCCTTCTATGTCCCTTCACTTCATATCCCTTCTATGCCCCTTCCCTTCATATCCCTTCTATGCCCCTTCACTTCATATCCCTTCTGTGTCCCTTCCTTTCATATCCCTTCTATGTCCCGTCCCTCCATATCCCTTCTGTGTCCCCTCCCTTCATATCCCTTCTATGTCCCTTCCCTTCATATCCCTTCTATGTCCCTTCCCTTCATCCCCCTTCTATGTCCCTTCCCTTGATATCCCTTCTATGTCCCTTCACTTCATATCCCTTCTATGCCCCTTCCCTTCATATCCCTTCTATGTCCCTTCCCTTCATATCCCTTCTATGTCCCGTCCCTCCATATCCCTTCTGTGTCCCCTCCCTTCATATCCCTTCCATGTCCCTTCCCTTCATATCCCTTCTATGTCCCGTCCCTCCATATCCCTTCTATGTCCCTTCCCTTCATATCCCTTCTATGTCCCGTCCCTCCATATCCCTTCTGTGTCCCCTCCCTTCATATCCCTTCTATGCCCCTTCCCTTCATATCCCTTCTATGTCCCGTCCCTCCATATCCCTTCTATGTCCCTTCCCTTCATATCCCTTATGTGTCCCTTCCCTTCATTTCTCTTCATGTCTCTTCTTTGTCTCTTCACTTAATATCCCTTCTGTGTCCCTTCCCTTCATTTCTCTTCATGACTCTTCTTTGTCTCTTCACTTAATATCCCTTCTGTGTCCCTTCCCTTCATATCCCCTCTGTGTCCCTTACCTTCATATCCCTTCATGCCCTTTAAGTGTCTGTTCCCTCCAAAATTGTGTCCCTTCTGTGTCTGTCCCTTCAGGGCACCCTCCAAAATTATGGACAACCTGGAGGCATCCTCCAAAATTATGGGCAATCTGGAGGCATCCTCCAAAATTATGGGCAATCTGGAGGCATCCTCCAAAATTATGGACAATCTGGAGGCATTCTCCAAAATTATGGGCAATCTGGAGGCATCCTCCAAAATTATGAACAATCTGGAGGCATCCTCCAAAATTATGGACAATCTGGAGGCATCCTCCAAAATTATGGTCAATCTGGAGGCATTCTCCAAAATTATGGGCAATCTGGAGGCATCCTCCAAAATTATGAACAATCTGGAGGCATCCTCCAAAATTATGGGCAATCTGGAGGCATCCCCCAAAATTATGAACAATTTGGAGGCATCCTCCAAATATGCACAATCTTGAGGCACCTCATTCTTAAATGTAAAAACTATTCCGATAGTTTTACATAATGCAGTAATATCAGTACACATAGGACACCCAACGTTAACCACCTCCCACCCGCCATATAGTAAAATGATGGGAGCAAGGTGGCTCTCTCGTTATGGGACGAGATCACATGATGTCATCCCACTTTGGCACACGGCACGGCTATTGAGAGTGCGCCGTGTCCCAGGGACACAGCGCACCACCGATCTCGGTAAAGAGTTGTTGACGAGGCTCTTTACCCACGTGATCAGCTGTGTCCAATCACAGCTGATCACATGTAAACAAGGAAATGCCGGTTATCAGCTCTTCTCTCCTCACACTGACAGAATGTGAGGAGAGAAGAGCCGATCAGCGGCATTCACTCACAGGGGAGATCTGCACAGACAATCAGGGGACTGATCATCAGTGGAGCCCCCAACAGTGCCCATCAGTAATGCCAATCAGTGCCCATAAGTGATGCCAATCAGTGCCCATCAGTGATGCCAGTCAGTGCTGCCTTTCAGTGCTCAACAGTGCCCCCATCAGTGCCACTTACAAGTGCCCATAAGTGCCGCCAATCAGTGCTCATCAATGTTGCCTATCTGTGCCACTTAGTGCCCATCAGTGCCGCCTATCAGTGCTCATCAGTGCTGCATATCAGTGCCGATCAGTGCTGCATATTAGTGCCCCCTCATCAGTGCCACCTTATACATGCCTGTCCATGCCACCTATCAGTGCCCATGAGTGCTGCATATTAGTGCCCCCTCATCAGTGCCATCTCTTCAGTGGCCATCGGTGGCCATCAGTGCAGCCTATCAGTGTTCATCAGTTCTGCATATTAGTGCCACCTCATCAGTGCCCATCAGTGCTGCCTCATCAGTGCCCATGAGTGCTGCATATTAGTGCCACCTCATCAGTGCTCATCAGTGTCGCCTCATCAGTGCCCATCAGGGGCCCATACTTGTTTATAACATTTTATAACAAAAATATATTTTTTTCAAAATTTTCGGTATTATTTATTTATTTTTTAGCAAGAAATAAAAAAAATCCCAGTGGTGATTTAATACCACCAAAAAAAACTCTTTCTGCCTCAAAAAAAAAAAAGATAAAAATATTGTTTGGATACAGTGTTTCATGACGGCGCAATTGTCATTCAAAGTGAGACAGCACTGAAAGCTAAAAATTGGCCTGGGCAGGAAAGGGGGGGGGGGGGGGGTGAAAGTGGCCGGTATTGAAGCGGTTGGAGGTGATATATCCTCCAAAGCAAATACACTTTTGCAACCTGGTACTGACTAGTATTCCAATGTTTCTCTTGTCCCTCAGTTTTACCTCCATCACTCAGCTAATGAGACCACAAAGCTGATGGAGAGAAGCAAGGAAGGGTCAATCAAGGATGATATGCAGGCAACGGACATCCTCCTGATGATGTCATTGGTCGTTAGGAGGTTGGCAGCTAAAAGGTTTGCGATGGTGTACCATGAAAACCTGGGGCTTTGTGTAACTAAAAGGCAGGTGTCATCCACCCACCGGCTTATATACAAATTTGGGGCAAATTTTAGGCATTTTGCCAGAGCACCCCTGAAGAAACCTGAAGGCACTATTTAGGAAACCTGAAGGCACCTCTGAAGAAACCTGAAGGCACTATTTAAGAAACCTGAAGGCACAATTTAGGAAACCTGAAGGCACTATTTAAGAAACCTGAAGGCACAATTTAGGAAACCTGAAGGCACTATTTAAGAAACCCGAAGGCACTATTTAAGAAACCTGAAGGCACTATTTAAGAAACCTGAAGGCACCCCTGAAGAAACCTGAAGGCACTATTTAAGAAACCTGAAGGCACACCTGAAAAAACCTGAAGGCACTATTTAAGAAACCTGAAGGCACTATTTAAGAAACCCGAAGGCACTATTTAAGAAACCTGAAGGCACTATTTAAGAAACCTGAAGGCACACCTGAAAAAACCTGAAGGCACTATTTAAGAAACCTGAAGGCACACCTGAAAAAACCTGAAGGCACACCTGAAAAAACCTGAAGGCACTATTTAAGAAACCTGAAGGCACTATTTAAGAAACCTGAAGGCACTATTTAAGAACCCTGAAGGCACTGCCGAAGAAACGTCAAGGCACCCTGCTTGAAAGAGACTGATATAGAGTGATTTCCTAACCAATGTCCTCCAATCTCAGGTTGTAACTGCCTCGTAAGTTCTTTTACAATCGGTATAACTTTTGACTCCTGTAGCTTTCTAATTTCCTTAATAAAAGTCAAGTTTTATAAAAAATAAAATAAAATAAAATGTGGATGTTTCTCAGTCTTACCTGGTAGCTGTATTCTGTATGGTAAGTTGTATTTCGACTCGGAAGGCTTGTGGTTTGTCTTCTTATACTGTGACATGAGATACGGGGTCTCTGTTCGGGAGGAAGTCTGAGCGCTGAGTGCTGATTGGTACTTTGATCAGGACGTGGTTATGTAACAAATACAGGATACATGTAAATAAAAAAAAATGTTTTTATGCCATTTTGGAGGGGGCGTGGAAAGGTTGGAAATTTTATTGCTGTCCGCGTCCCTCTTGGGGAGAGTTGCACTCAAATGAAGGGAGATCTACCCAGCAAGGACAATGTTATATCGCTGTCTGTGCAATTCCTGTCTGGTGTGAGAGATTTGGCTTCAAATAGTAGAGTAATAACCGCTTCAGGCCCGGAAGATTTTACCCCCCTTCCTGATCAGAGTACTTTTTTTGCGACTTGGCACTGCGTCGCTTTAACTGACAATTGCGCGGTCGTGCGACGTTGCACCCAAACAAAACTGACATCCTTTTTTCCCCACAAATAGATCTTTGTTTTAGTGGTACTGCATTTGATCACCTCTGCGGTTTTTATTTTTTTTGTGCTATAAACAAAAAAAGAGCGACAGTTTTGAATAAAAAAGCAATATTTTTTACTTTTTGCTGTAATAAATATTACCCAAAAAATATATAAAAAACTATTTTTTTCCTCAGTTTAAGCCGATATGTATTCTTCTACATATGTTTGGTAAAAAAAAAATTGCAATAAGCGTATATTGATTGGTTTGCGCAAAAGTTATAGCGTCTACAAAATTGGGTATAGTTTTATGGCTTTTTTATTATTATTATTTTTTTATTAGTAATGGCGGCGATCTGCGATTTCTATCGGGACTGCGACATTATGGCGGACACATCGGACACTTTTGACACTATTTTGGGACCAATGTCATTTATACAGCGATCAGTGCTATAAAAATGCATTGATTACTATGTAAATGACACTGGCAGGGAAGGGATTAAACACTAGGGGGCGATGAAGGGGTTAAGTGTGTCCTAGGGAGTGATTCTAACTGTGGGGGGATGGGCTACCTAGGACATGACAGCAATCACTGCTCAGGGAGCAGATATCTCTGTCATGTCACAAGGGAGAACGGGAAAGTGCCTTGTTTACATAGGCACTTCCCTGTTCTGAAGCTCCATGACACGATCGCCATATTGAGTCCGCGGGTCCCGCAGGCACGGTCACGCTGTACGCGGCAGGCGAGCGCCTGCTAGCCCCGCCATTTAAAGGGGACGTACATGAACGCCCATTTGCCCACCGCTGCCATTGTGCCGACGTATATCGGCGTGCGGCGGTCGGCAAGTGGTTAAAGTTCAAAGAGTCTCACAAGAGTTTCATAGTTACATAGTAGGTGAGGTCGAAAAAAGACACAAGTCCATCAAGTCCATCCTATGTGTGTGATTATATGTCAGTATTACATTGTATATCCCTGTATGTTGCGGTCCCCCATAGAGATTTTCCAGCTTTTGCCTTGCACAAAACTAAACATACACTATATTAGCAAAAGTATTGGGACGTCTGCCTTTACACGCACATGAACTTTAATGGCATCCCAGTCTTAGTCCGTAGGGTTCAATATTGAGTTGGCCCACCTATTGCAGCTATAACAGCTTCAACTCATCTGGGAAGGCTGTCCACAAGGTTTAGGAGTGTGTCTATGGGAAGGTTTGACCATTGTTCTAAAAGCGCATTTGTGAGGTCAGGCACTGATGTTGGACGAGAAGGCCTGGCTCACAGTCTCCGCTCGAATTCATCCCAAAGGCATTCTATCGGGTTAAGGTCAGGACTCCTGTGCAGGCCAGTCAAGTTCCTCCACCCCAAACTCGCTCATCCGTGTCTTTATGGACCTTGCTTTGTGCATTGGTCCAAATCATTTGGTGGACGGGGGATTATGGTGTGGGGGTTGTTTCTTCAGGGGTTGGGCTTGGCCCCTTCGTTCCAGTGAAGGGAACTCTTAAGACATCAGCATACCAAGACATTTTGGAAAATTTCATGCTCCCAACTTTGAGGGAACAGTTTGGCGATGGCCCCTTCCTGTTCCAACATGACTGCACACCAGTGCACAAAGCAAGGTCCATCCTTCCCACCCCCCACCTACACCAAATGCCCACTCCTAGCACAAATACCCCTGATCATCCCTACTTGCACCCCCCCCCAAAAAAAATTCCCCTCCTAACACAAATCCCCTCCCCCTCTACCATATCACCCCTTCTAGCACAAACACCCCAAATCCCCCCTCCTAGCATAAGTCCTCTTCCCTATCCCCCTCCCAACATAAATCACCTTTCCTAGCACCCCCACCCTCCAAGAACAAAAACTTCTAGAACAATTCTTACCCCTTTCTGCCCCTCAAGTTCCCCCCACCCAACACAAATACACCCTCCCCAGTCTCCTTGTAGCCCCCCCATCTCACAATATACTACAGTGCCCACCTCTTGTCCTGGCCCCTGGGTGCAGCAGCCATACTAAGGCTGGCCATACATTATACAATTTTCCTTTAGATTTACCAAAACCATATAATAGGACGTCAAACCTAAACACTATATATTTGTATGCAATCAGGCAGGCCCTTGCACTACATAGTTGAAGGTCAGACCGAAGGAAATTGAACAAGATAACCAAAGCCTAAGCTTTGGGTATCTTCCATCACCATGGATTTGGCCAGCCTAAACTTTGGTTATCTTTCAACCATGGAATTGGCCGGCCTAAACTTTGGTTATCTTCCATCCCCATGGATTTGGCCAGCCTAAGCTTTGGTTATCTTCCATCACCTGGATTTGGCCAGCCTGAGCTTTGGTTATCTTCCATCACCATGGATTTGGCCAGCCTAAGCTTTGGTTATCTTCCATCACCATGGAATTAGCCAGCCTGAACTTTGGTTATCTTCCATCACCATGGATTTGGTCAGGCTAAGCTTTGGTTATCTTCAATCACCATGGATTTGGCCAGCCAAAATTTTGTTTATCTTCCATCACTATGGATTTGGCCAGCCTAAGCTTTGGATATCTTCCATGACCATTGGGTTTTCCTGGAACTACCAAGACTGCTATCATTGGGACAATATGTAATCTACACTCATTTTGGCGCCATCTTTTTCACTATACACAGAACAAGTATATGCGCATCAAATGACCTGACCCTTCACGGGTTCCATGCCGGCTCAGCAACTGACCCAGACCTTCAGCTCATCAATGGCAGGTCTTGTATTTTCCTCTCAATGTTTCCACTTTAAGCTGTAAGAAAGGCGTCCTGTATTGTGATGTGTGTGTGGGTTGTATTGTGGTCTCTGTGTTTTGATCATCTGAAGTGTTTTTGATGGCTTTTCAGGTACTTTTCTTATGAGAAATGTTTCACTTATCACCAAATACAGAAAAAAAGTCTTCATGATTCCACCAGCCTGATGGAAAAACGATTCAGATATTTTGATTACCATCATCAGAATGAACGTCAATAAAGAGCAAAAACACTTCTAAGAAGCGCGGTTCTCCACCTCCCATAGGTGGCGAGGTTCCGATTGTGGGGAGGGTGGGGGAGCTGTTATTTGTTAAGAAGTAACAATATAATTTATCAAAGGGCTTTAAAATACAGCAGAACTAAAAGATACAATCAAAGTTACACAAATTTAACATTTATCGATACAAAGTTTCTTCCCATAAAACAAAGAATAAAAATTGCTTGGGCCCCATTAACATTCATGACTTTAGTGTCCACAGTTGCATGACAAGTCGCAGAAGTGTGAGTGGAGCCTATGATTTTCAGCTCCACCTAGTGGTCATAATGCTGTATTTTCCTGATTAATTAAACTCTGGATGAATGAAAAACGTTCAACCTGGACAGAAATAACATTAATTTTACCCTCTGTTGCACAGAATTCACAAGACATAGTTACATTGTTATATACACCCACCGGCCACTTTATTAGGTACACCTGTTCAATTGCTTAGTAACACAAATTACCCCAAATGCGCTTCTGGAAGAATGGTCAAACATTCCCATAGACACACTCCTAAACCTTGTGGACGGCCTTCCCAGAACAGTTGAAGCTGCTATAGCTGCAAAGGGTGGGCCAACTCAATATTGAACCCTACGGACTAAGACTGGGATGTCATTAAAGTTCATGTGTGTTTAAAGGCAGGCGTCCCAATACTTTTGGTAATATAGTGTAGAACTTGGATGAGTTGAGGGAGCATGGGATAACACTGAACCAAAGAAATGAACACTTTGAGGACTCTTCTCTAGCCACTTGCCGACTGCGCGCTGTCGTTTTACTGCTACAGTGTGGGCCGGATGCACAGGATCACGTATACATATATATATATATATGTGATTCTGCATTTCTGGGTAAGGAGCGTCCCTGCCCGGCTGTGCTCCAGCACATGCCAATCACTGGTTCCCCCCCAATGATTGAAGGCTGAGACCCGTCGATCGTTGGAGCGAGTGACAGGAAAGAGCTTTGTGTATGTAAACAACACACAGCTGTCTTCTGACATCGGCGATGTGTCGTTTTAGGGAATAAAAACCGCCACATCCCTTAGTAAAAGCAGCACCCATTACACATAGTAAACATAGTTAGGCACATATTTAACTTTTGATCGTCTTAGATGTTAACCCCTTCCCAGCCAGAGAATCCATAAAAAGTGCAAGCCGGCAACTCGACAGCTTCTCCATAGAAATTTTTATTGTAGCATTATAGCAGTAACATCATTCAAAATGCTGACGCGTTTCGGCCTAAGCCTTCATCAAAATTCCAGTATATATAAATATATATACTATAGTTTATACACGCAATAACTTTTGTGCAAACCAATCAATATACACTTATTGGGATTTTTTTACCAAAGACATGTAGCAGAATACATATTGGCCTAAATGTATGAAGAAATCATTAATTTTTAACATTTTTTTATTGGATTTATTTTATAACAGAAAGTCATTTTTTCAAAATGTATGCTTTTTTTAATTTATAGAGAAAAAAAAATAAAAAAAACAGAGGTGATCAAATACCACCAAAAGAAAGCTCTATTTGTGGGAAAAAAATGATATAAATTTCATCAGTACAGCATCGCATAATCGCGCAATTACCAGTTAAAGTAGCGCAGTGCCGAATGGCAAACAAATTCCTGGTCATGAAGGGGGTAAAACCTTCCGGAGCTGAAATGGCTAGCTTGCTGAGCTACACAAAGGAACTGTCAGAAACCATGAAATCAGGCCGAGACAGAAGTACAGTTAAATCACACTTAATTAGTTTAATTATAAAAGTAAAAAGAACAAACGTAGTCAAAACATAGCCAAAGTTCAGTAACCGGAACGGATAGTCAGCCAAGCCAGAAGTCAAGGTTCAATGTAGTGGAACAGCAAGCAGGATCTGGAGCCAGAAGGGATGTCACCAAAGCAAGTCTTGAACAGGATCGCAGGAGAGAGTTTCTGTGATGTTGACCAAGGCGAAGGCAGAGATCCACTGGGCTGGACGGCTTAAGTAGGCAGGACTGACGAGCAGGATATCATCAACAGCTGAGTAACTGTGGAGAGATAGGCGCTGACAATTAGCCAACAGCTGAGCGGCCAGCTCTGAGAAGGAAGGGCTGAGACCAGCCCTGACAGGAACGTGCCACAGAACCTCTAGTGCTGGCCCAGAATAAAGCTTCACACAGTTACTAACTTCCAGCACTGGGGTCGGTTACTCACACAGCCACAGGGTTATCAGTTGTCTCCTTCCGATATCTACTGGGCACTCTCCAGTGAGGAAGACACACACACACCCAGGGGCGGGCTGACAACTCATGGGGCCCCAGGGCAATAGGAGATTGAGGGGCCCCCAAGCAATCAGAGATTATGGGGCCATACAGTATACAATCACACAGTATCCACATACATGTACACACAGTAAACACAGACATGTTTCTATTGGTTGAGAAGGTACTGGAGAGGTGGGGCAGCTATAATCTCGAGATTTTTAGACCAAAAGGATGTCGGTAAGGGACATTTCAGAGACAGATGTAAAAAAAACACAGATTTTTACATACTGTCCCTGGTTTTACTGAGGCTGGCAACCCTGATGGGGCCTCCTAGTGGCCGAGTGGCTGAATGGTCAGTCCGCCCCTGCACACACCAACATATGACAGCTGGACATTTTTCAGAAATCCTGCCCCAGGGCCCCTGCATGGGAGTCTCCTCCAGCAGGGCTGGACCCAGGAACTCTGCTGCTCCTGCCTCAGGCCTCTGGCTATTTATGGGCTCTTCCCTCACCTTCTGGGCACACCTCCCTCAGGGAATGGCTGGAGTGCCATAAATATTCAGGCTGCACACTCTGTTCTTCCTCCTGCTATAATTATAGAATCCTCTAGAATTCAGGGAGAAGATCATATTAGCAGCCCGTGAGACACTGAGCAGACCTAATCAATCAATCAACCCCTGCTTCACTGATTACAGAGGAACTAAATACATTTACCTAACAGCCAATACCACTTTAGAAGAGTGCTACCAATACATAATATATTTGTATAATGTATCATAATACAGAGCAGATGTTAAGCTGTTGTAAGACCAGTGGCGGTCTGTCCATTGGGGGTGCACAGGTGCCGCCCCCCCCCCCCCATCCATGTGTCAAGCCCCCCTGATCTACATACAGGCTGCCGGACCATGAATTGCAATGGGGAGTTTTTTAAGCACATGATTAGAGCCAGAGGCTCTAATAGGCTTCAAAAAAGGGTGAGCTCGTGGGCGCAGAGTACTGCGCCCGAAGCCCACCCAGTTGTGTGAGATAGTGAATGAGTATTCGCTATTTTTACACTAAATCTCCTCCCCGCCAATCAGGAAGCGGGTCGTGAGACCTGTTTCCAGGTTGGCCAAAACGCCAGGTGATCCTATTTAATGCCCAGTGCTTAGGAGGAAGAGAATGGAGACGCACGGCGGAAGCCGCTGAAGAAGTGGACACCGGAGCTGCTGCTCGCACCTCGCCACCTAGATGGGGCCCACCCGCCCTGATGGAGGGGACACCAGAACCGCTGCCCTCATCTCGCCGCCTAGATGGAGCCCGCTCACCATACTGGAGGTGACACCGGAGCGGCTGCCTGCATCTTGCCACCTAGATGGGGCCTGCTCACCATACTGGAGGGTACACTAGAGCCGCTGCCCTCATCTCGCCACCTAGATGGGGCCCAGTCACCAAGCAGAAGGGGACACCAGAGCGGCTGCCTGCATCTCGCCACCTAGATGGGGCTCGCTCACCGTGCTGGAGGGGACACCAGAACCACTGCCCACATCTCGCTACCTAGATGGGGTAAGGCAGCTAGTGCTGTGTCTCCAGTGGGGTGGTAGTGCCACCGCCAGCCCGGGGGGGGTGTTTGTTCGCCACCCCCCCAAAAGTTCTCCACCCCCCACTGTGTAAGACCATATAAAAGATAAAATAGGGTCCCCACATCATTCGGGAGATCATTCATTACTGCTATTCTATATACAATAAGGAAAACAACTAAAACATCAAGAGCCGTGTATGCGGCTTCTCCCTGATTGGGTACTCCAGGCCTGGGCCCCGCCTACAAGCCGAAAAAAGGATTCTTTGGAGATTAATCTGCAGCCCCCTTTTTGGGGGCCCCATTATTGACCACTTTTTACCCCCTTCATGATCAGAACATGTTTTTCTACTCAGCGCTGCACTACTTTAAAGTAGACATGTGCACTGCCGAAAAAATGTGTTTGTTTTCCTTTTGTTTTGTTTATTTTTCGGGTCAAATGTTATTATGAAAATTTGTTATTTTGAATAAATTCGTAACTTTAGAAAAATTTGAATTCATTACGTTCAATTAGATGCAGTATTTGTTGTTTCGATTATTCGTAAAAATCCGAAATTCGAAAATCCAAAAATAGGAACGAAAATCCAAAAATAAGAACGAAAATCTAAAAGTCAGAAAATTCGAAAAGCCGAAAATTCGAAAATCCAAAAATAAGAACGAAAATCCGAAAATTCGAAAATCCAAAAATTCTAAATCCGAAATAATAACTAACTATTAAATTATAGGTATTGGAATTTCCTTTCAAATTTAGCTGTTAGTGAATACGAATTTATCCAAAGTTACGAATTATCCAAAGTAACAAATGCCGCATCTAAACGAATGGAACAGAAAAAATTAATAAGAATAAATATTAGTAATAAAAAAAATTGTATTGTTATTATTTAGTATTATTTATTTGTTACATTCCATTTGTTTAGAGGTGGCATTTGTTATTTCAGATAATTCATAAATTTTGATAAATTCGTATTCGTTACGTTCACTAACAGCCAAATTTGAAAGGAAATTCCAATACCTATAATTTAATAGTTATTATTAGTTATTATTAGTCAGTTATTATTTTGGATTTTTCGAATTTTCAGGTTTTCAAATTTCGGATCTTCTTTCTGATTTTCAGATTTTCGTTCTTTCGTTCTTTCGAATTTTTGGATTTTCAAATTTCAGATTTTCGTTCTTTTGAAATTTCGAAAAAATAAGTTTAATGGGTTTTCGTTAATTTGAATATTTCTGAATGAACGAATTTGTTGAATTTTGTCAAAAAAATAATTTTGGAATGAACCGAATCATACATGTCTACGTTAAAATGTTACTAAACCCACAACAGTATAATCAGTCTGTATATGCAGTAAAGCATGGGTGCTCAACCTGCGGCCCTCCAGCTGTTGCAGGAACTACAAGTCCCATGAGGCATTGCAAGTCTGACAGGTACAAACATGACTCCCAAAGGCAGAGGCATGATGGGACTTGTAGTTTTGCAGCAGCTGGAGGGCTGGGGAGACCAGATATAGTGACTGCAGAGTCCTGAGGAGACCAGATTAAGTGACTGCAGAGTCCTGAGGAGACCAGATATAGTCTACATAATTTTGGTAAAATAATCCCAATAAGTGTATATTGATTGGTTTGCACAAAAGTTATTGCAAAAGTTATTGCCACCCTGAGCCCACCCAGTTGTGTGACATTAGCGAATTAATATTGGCTAATGTCTTCCTGCTTCTCCTCCTGGTCAGGAAGCTGGTCCTTGGACACGATTGGCCAGGGAGTCTTATGACCCCCAGCCAATCGGGTCTCAGGACACGCTTTTTTGTTTGCCCGGGAGGAGGAGAAGCAACAGCCTCTTCCTGGAGCCCTACTGTCAGCTCTGGGCTCAGCCCTTCCTTCTCTGAGCTGGCCGCTAAGCTGTCGGCTAATTGCCAGCTCCCCTCTCTCTCCACTGTTACTCAGCTGTTGATGATCCTGCTCGTCAGTCCTGCCTACCTAAGCCATCCAGTCCAGAGGAGCTCTGCCTTCACCTTGGTCACATCACAAGAAACTATCTCTTGTGTTCCTGTTTAAAGACTTGCTTTGCTGACATCCCTTCTGGCTCCAGATCCTGCTTGCTGTTCCACTACATTGATCCCTGACTTCTGGCTTGGCTGACTATCCGTTCCGGTTACTGAACTTTGGCTATGTTTTGACTACGTTTGTTCTTTTTACTTTTATTATTAAACAAGTGTGATTTAACTGTACTTCTGTCTCAGCCTGATTTCATGGTTTCTGACACCTACCCTGGATTCAGCTCACCTGTCTCCTCCCCGTACCTGTACCGCAGCAACGCAGCAAAAGATAAGGCTATGGATTTGCGCGCCAGGCAGGAGGGGGGGTGCGAGTCGATTGGTCAATTGCCACATTCCCGATCGATTGTGGGTGGGGGGAGGGGGGTGTGGTGCGAGTGCTGCCCCCCACAATATTGAGCACCAGCCCCCCACTGGATCAGGGACACCATCTTTGAAATGGGGACAGAGTAGGGGACACATTTTGTTTTTGGGGACAGTCTTCTAAAATAAGCGACTATCCCCATAAATCCGGGTCGTCTGATCGCTCTAAACTAGATTCCTATCTGCAAACTTCATTTTAGTTATCTGTAAATATAGATCTTCATTCTAAGTGAAACATAATGTAACAAAATGTATAATGGTCCTAGGAATGTAGAGTATTTAGAACAAAGGTTGGTCAATGTAGACATGAGTAATGAAACCCCCTCATGCAGGCACTACGTTGGTCACAATGCTGGCCGTACTGTATTCCTAGAGGTCTCACCAATAGAATCTTAGCACTTTAAGAACGAGCAGAGTAATTTTGACAAAACTGACTATGTTGCAAAATTACAGATTTTATTGTTTACAAAATTTGGCTGACATGAAACTTCTCAGTTTTGCTCTTTAAGTTATTTTAAGGTTAAACATCTGCTGATTAGGGGGTTTTTGTTTCATCTACAGCTCTTTGTATTTGTGTTTTTCATATTATGTATTTGTTGTGTGCTGCTGCTGCTTTAATTTTTTTATTAGATTTTTTTCACTGTCTTTTTTTTTTAATTTTTCCAAAAAAAAACTCAAAAAAGAGGTTAATGGTGGACACTTTTCTGGCATAGGAACAGGTCCTGGAGAGAAGTTTAAGGGAGCTTCTGTAGGCTTCGGGAGCCATTTAAAGGCCATCTTCTGCATTTACTCAAATTGCTACATTTTTCCAAATTCCCCCTAATTTTAAATGAAATTTTTACAAAAATTTTAGGGGAAACTAAATCTTTTCACTTCTTAATTCTTATTTTCCTTCCTTGCCACTCCATTACCTATCAGGCAACGTAAAATGACTGCCAATTCCCAATATGAAGATTTTCCCCCGTTCCTCTCCCGATGTAGCGCTGGATAGTTGCCGAACATTGGTCCTGTCCTCTGTGAACTGGAGTGTGGGGACTTAGTCATGTGAAAGCTCTGACCCAGAGACCCAGCCCTAAAACCTATATAAGACCATTTCTTATGGCTATACTCATTGTATGGGGGTCTGGGAACATCCGTTCTCCTAAGTCAGTGGTTCTCAACCTGGGGGTCGGGACCCCCTCGGGGGTCGAATGACGATTTGCCAGGGGTCACCAAATCCTGGGCTGTTCCTGAAGCCCGCGCCACTCTCCGAGCCTTTTTGCAGCCGCCCAGCAGGGCCCTCTCTGGAGCCTGTGGCCGCCCAGCTGGGCTGTTCCTAGAGCCCGCGGCCGCCCACTCAGTCTCTTCGCAGCCACCCATTCAGGTCATGGCATGGGATCAGTTCTCAGATCAGCAAATGACCTTGATCAAGAGCACCTAAGTTGTTTGATCAGAACTCCCCCCAGCAGTGCCACTGATCCCACCCCACACCAGAACTGTCACTCAAACTAAATCCACGCCAGCAATGCCACTCATCCCATTCCCCCCACTCCCCACCCAGGAATAAAAATAGAGAATACATGGAAGGGAGAGAAAAAGAGGGGGAGGAACAAAGAAAAATGGAGAGAAAGAATAAGAGAAAGAACAAGAAAGATGGCTAGAGAGAGGGATGGGGAAAAAAAACAAGAAATTAGGATAGAGAGAGATAAAAGGGAAAGAAAGGAGAACAAAGAGAAAGAGTGGTACATCCTAAAATGTACCATAAGAGGTTTTAATACTATACGACCAGAAGGGACTCGGGGAGAGCTAAATATCCGTGGGTTAGGGGTGCAAATTACTTGTCTTGCCTTGGGTGCTGGCAACCCATGCTACGAAAATAATTTTACTGTTAGGGGTCCCCACAACTTGGGAAATTTTATCAAGGGGTCACGGCATTAGAAAGGTTGAGAACCACTGTCCTAAGTTATTATGGCTCCCTGAAGAAAGGGGAGAGGCCCAGGAACCACCACAGTTCTTACCACTATAAAAGGGATTGAGCGACTGTAGAGCTGCTTGGATCACTTTTATCGAAAAGCTAACTGCTGGCTGAAAAAAAAGACAATATAATCATGGCTGTAACTGCAGCCTTGAGCTGGTTTTTAGCCACATAAACCCAGAATGTTTTAAAACAAGTATGAGTAGCGAACAGGAGCATCTTTAGGAAAACTTGTTTGTTCAAAAGTAGAGAATGCCAGAGCATATGGCACTGGTTAAAAGTCTGCAGCAATCATAGAGACTAATGCCGCATACACACGAGCCAGATTTTTCGACTGGACTGGTCCGATGGACCGAGTCCGACGGACAATTCGACAGTGTGTGGGCTTCGTCGGACCTGCAGCGGACTTTTTCGGTCGAAAATCTGACAGACTTTAGTTTTGGAACATGTTTCAAATCTTTACGTCTGAACTCCGCCGGACCCAGTTCCTATGAAAAAGTCCGCTCGTCTGTATGCTAGTCCGATGGACGAAAACCGATGCTAGGGCAGCTATTGGCTACTGATTATCAACTTCCTTATTTTAGTCCGGTCGTACGTCATCACGTACGAATCCGTCGGACTTTGGTGTGATCGTGTGTAGGCAAGTGCGTTCGTTGGGAAAGTCCACCGAAAGTCCACCGGATAGGCCTTCGTTCCAGTCCGGTCGAAAAGTCCGCTCGTGTGTATGCGGCATAACACGTTTTTGGCTGGAAAGCTCTTAGCTCATGATTAATCTTTCAAGATGAAACACTTTAGTGGTCTTGTCTCTGGTAACTGCTGCTGACTGTCTGTTTTAGCTTAAAAGCCTTAATCATTAGCTTTTTAGTTAAAATGCGTTAGCAATCTTATCTCTGTTAAATGCTGAAGACTTTGAATCAATAAATAATTTGAAGTTTACAGTCAAGCTCTGATATTTACTGCTTTTGGATAGATCCAATGGGTGTGCATGTGCATGGGTAGCCCAATAGTTGGCCCAAATGATCCATATTAGATGTTTACAGTTGGGCTCTGACATTCTCTACCTTTTTGGATGGATCCAATGGGTATGCTGGAACACAGTTGTTCAGATGACAATTCATATTTGTCATAAATGCACAGTTGGGCTCTGGCATTCTCTACCTATATATGAATCTGAGGAGTATGCTGAAATCCAACTGTGGAGCCAACGATTCATATTTAAAGTTTACAGTTGAGCTCCGGTATTCTCTACCTTTGGATGGATCCAGTGGGTATGCTGGAACCTAGTTATTGAGATTACAATCTATATTTTAAGTGCACATTTGGGCTCTAACATTCTTTATCCTTGGGTGGATCAAATGGGTATGCTGGAACCCAGTCATTGAGATGACAATCCATATTTAAAAGTGCACAGCTGGGCCAACTGTTGAGCCAACGATTCAATTTTAAACTTTACAGTTGGGCTCCCACATTCTCTACCTTTGGATGAGTCCAATTGGTATGCTGGAACTCAACCGTTGACCCAACAATCCATAACTGAAGTTTACATTCTGGCTTTGGCTTTCCCTACCTTTGGATGGATCTAATGGATATGCTGGAACTGTTGACCCAGCAATTCATATTTGAAGTTTACAGTCAGGTTCTGGCATACTCTACCTTTGGATGGATCCACTGAGTTTGCTGGAACCTGGTAGTTGAGCTGGTAATCCATATTTAAAGTGCACAGTTGGGCTCTGGCACTCTTTACTATGGATCTGAAGGGTACGCTGGAGCCCAACTGTTGGGTCAATGATTCACATTTTAATTCAGAGGGGGGTAGATTGAGTGACCTTAAGTGATTCGGCACCTCATCCCTTGTATTGAAAGTCAAAAGAAGGGGGTTTTGTTGGGGATTATAACTGTGCCAAACAAGTACAGATATTTCTTAAAAGGTATACATTTTATTACAAAGATACATAACAAGGAGATAGGTTACATAAAAGAAACAGCAGAGTTTTTATCTGGTACTGGCCATATTATCCAATTGATATAAGATGGTCATTGATGCATATCACGTCCCTACATGTTTTGCCAACATTGGCTTCCTCAGGGGATTGTATGGTCCCCAGTGTGAACAATGGCTCTAGGATTAATAATAACATAACCAAAAAATTAGTGATCAAATAACAAAGCAAGATACACATAGCAAATCTTGTGTTATGGTTTGGGGCCCTCCCAGCCTATAAGTCCCAACCAACTTACCAAAAGGAGCCTGGTGGGGTGCACACACCCGGGCCGGTCCAAAAGAGGCGACCACAGGGGGCGTACAAGGACCAGGCTGTATCAGAGATTAGAGCCATTGTTCACACTGGTGACCATACAATCCCTTGAGGAAGCCAATGTTGGCGAAACATGTAGGGACGTGATATGCATCAATGACCATCTTATATCAATTGGATACTATTAAAAACTCTGCTGTTTCTTTTATGTACCCTATCTCCTTTTAAGAAACATCTGTACTTGTTTATATGTGGCACCGTTATAATCCCCAACAAAACCCCCTTCCTTTGATTCACATTTTAGGTTTACAGTTGGGCTCCCACATTCTCTACCTTTGGATGGGTCCGATGGGTGAGCTGGAACCCAGCCGTTAAGCCAACTATCCATACTTGAAGTTGATAGTTGGGCTCCAGCATTCTCTACCTTTTGATGGATCTGATGGGTATGCTGGAACCCAGTTGTTGAGATGACAATCCATATTTAAAGTGCACAGCTGGGCTCTGGCATTCTCTATCTCTGGATGGATCTAAAGGGTATGCTGGAACCCAACTGTTGGGCCAACGATTCATATTTAAAGTTTACAGTTTGGTCTCCGCATTCTCTACCTCTGGATAGGTCCGATGAATATGATGGAACCCAACTGTTGACCCGACGATCCATATTTGAAATTTAAATTCGGGCTCCAGGATTCTCTACCTTTGGATGGATCTGATGGGTATGATGAAAGCAGGCACTGACCCGACAATCCATATTTGAAGTTTACAGTCTGATTTCAGCACTCTCTATCTTTAGATGGATCCGGTGAGTATGCTGGAACCCAGTCATTGAGATGACAATCCATGTTTTAAGTGTACAGTTGGGAATTGGCATTCTCTACCTTTCGATGGATCCAATAGGTTTGCTGGAATCCAAGGATTCTTATTTGAAGTTTACATGTGGGCTCCAGCATTCTCTACCTTTGGATGGATCTAATGGGTATGCTGGAACATAACTTTTGACATGATTCGAACTTGAAGTTTACAGTCCGGTGCATCCCTGTTCACCGTTTCAGGTCCAGTTTCAGTCTGGATTTTTGGCTGAATTTGGACCTGAAATGGACTTTTGGCTTAATTTGGACCTGAAATGGACCAGAATACGCACTGGACCCCTGTGCAATTCGCACCGGAGTTGCTCTGGAGATGTGTGAACGGGCTCCATAGAGAGCTGGTCACAGTCTCCTGACATGCAAATTGGATTCGGTGAAACCCACATCCAATTCACAGTAGTGTGAACCCAGCCTGAAGTTTATGTGGGCTCCAGCATTCTCTACCTTTTTGAATGGATCTAATGGGTACGCTGGAACCCAACTTTTGACACAATTCATATTTGAAGTTTACAGTCAGCTTCTAGCAGTCTCTACCTTTGGATTGATCCAATAGGTATGCTGGAACCCAGTTGTTGAGATGACAATCCATATTTAAAGTGCACAGTTGGGCTCTGGCATTCTCTATCTCTGGATGGATCTAAAGGGTATGCTGGAACCCAACTGTTGGGCCAACGATTCATATTTAAAGTTTACAGTTTGGTCTCCGCATTCTCTACCTCTGGATAGGTCCGATGAATATGATGGAACCCAACTGTTGACCCGACGATCCATATTTGAAGTTTAAATTCGGGCTCCAGGATTCTCTACCTTTGGATGGATCTGTTGGGTATGATGAAACCAGGCACTGACCCGACAATCCATATTTGAAGTTTACAGTCTGGTTTCAGCCCTCTCTACCTTTAGATGGATCCAGTGGGTATGCTGGAACCCAGTCATTGAGATGACAATCCATGTTTTAAGTGTACAGTTGGGAATTGGCATTCTCTACCTTTCGATGGATCCAATAGGTATGCTGGAATCCAAGGATTCTTATTTGAAGTTTACATGTGGGCTCCAGCATTCTCTACCTTTGGATGGATCTAATGGGTATGCTGGAACCCAACTTTTGACACAATTCGAACTTGAAGTTTACAGTCCGGTGCATCCCTGTTCACCGTTTCAGGTCCGGTTTCAGTCTGAATTTTTGGCTGAATTTGGGCCTGAAATGGACTTTTGGCTTAATTTGGACCTGAAATGGACCAGAATACGCACTGGACCCCTGTGCAATTTGCACCGGAGTTGCTCTGGAGATGTGTGAACGGGCTCCATAGAGAGCCGGTCACAATCTCCTGACATGCAAATTGGATTCGGGGGAAACCCACATCCAATTCACAGTAGTGTGAACCCAGCCTGAAGTTTACGTGGGCTCCAGCATTCTCTACCTTTGGATGTATATAATGGGTATGCTGGAACCCAACTTTTGACACAATTCAAATTTGAAGTTTACAGTCATCTTCTGGCAGTCTCCACCTTTGGATGGATTCAATAGGTATGCTGGAATCCAATGATTCATATTTAAGTCTGGGTTCACATATTTAAAGAACACTGTTGGGCTCTGGCATTCGCTACCTTTGGATGGATCTGAAGGGTACGCTGGAGCCCAACTGTTGGGCCAATGATTCACATTTTAAGTTTACAGTTGGGCTCCCGCATTCTCTACCTTTGGATGGGTCCAATGGGTATGCTGGAACCCAGCTGTTAAGCCGACGATCCATACTTGAAGGCTATAGTTGGGCTCCAGCATTCTTTACCTTTGGATGGATCTGATGGGTATACTGGAACTCAGCCATTGACCTAGTGATCTATATTTGAAGTTTTCAATCCAACTCCAGCACTCGCTTCCTTTGGATGGATCCAATGGTAATGCTGGACCAATGTAATTATATAAAAATATCCATACCTGGAATTCCTTTTAAAAAACTTAACTCTAGACATACAGCTAAATACAAAGGTAATTAAAAAAAAAAAAACATATGAGGGCTGTTTTACCTGCCAAAGTATTTTCATATCTGTCCATTCAGTCTTCGGACAAACACAGCTCTGCCACACAGCACAGCCCTATCTGGCAGGACAGGAGACCTACATTTTCTCTACTGCGGGTCAGTCACTCTAGCGGGTCTTGTCCGTCCCTCAAGTCTGTGATTGGACAATGAAAGGAGTGGCAACAGACTAATAAGCTTCACTTCCGACACCGCTCACTCCTCCTATCCACATGTTCCTTGCTAGCACTGTTGATTGGCTGGTTGTGCTGCTTATCCCTCTCCCAGTCTGAGCTCTGCTGTACAAAGGCTGCATACCAGGTCAAATTCAGGTACTGGCGTATAACTTTTTATTTAATTTCACCACAAGGAAATTCAAACGCTGCAGCTTTCAGATTAACACATAAATTTATAGTAGTAAAGAGACTTCTTTTAATCAAATGATTCAATATTTTCCATTTTTAAGTTTCTCTTTCTTACAGTCCTCATCCGAAATGCATTTTTTATATTCGTTGGAATAAAAAATATACCCGTCAACACAATAACAGGCATTCACTGCTATGGCAGGACACACATTTCGAGGAGCCAGCTCTGCGATGCAGTAAGGTGGGCAGACTCCGCCCCACCCTTGAAAACTGTGTTCCATTGTACACGGGGGTGCTGCGAAAAAGAAGATAATACAATCATTATGTATTATCTTATACTGAGTCTCAAAGCTGATATGTGTGCAGAAGAAAATGGCTGCTTAAAGTGGACCTGTCAGTAACTTTAATAGTCTGCATTTCTGGTGCAAAACCTGTGGCCCTTTGGCCTTTTCTGTGCGGCCCTTGGAGCCCCTGCAGACACTAATTTGTGTTTCCCTATTGCCTTGTTATACCTGTTATAGTAGTGATTTCTAGCAGTCTCATGTAGTATGTCTCCAGTAGCCAACAACTCCTATAGCATGTTCAAAGTCTCTGACCATCTCTTGTATCATGTCTGCAGTCTCTGACCATCTCCTGTATCATGTCTGCAGTCTCTGATCATCTCCTGTATCATGTCTGCAGTCTCTGACCATCTCCTGTATCATGTCTGCAGTCTCTGACCATCTCATGTATCATGTCTGCAGTCTCTGACCATCTCCTGTATCATGTCTGCAGTCTCTCACCATCTCATGCATCATGTCTGCAGTTTCTGACCATCTCATGTATGATGTCTGCAGTCTCTGACCATCTCTTGTATCATGTCTGCAGTCTCTGACCATCTCCTGTATCATGTCTGCAGTCTCTCACCATCTCATGCATCATGTCTGCAGTTTCTGACCATCTCATGTATGATGTCTGCAGTCTCTGACCATCTCTTGTATCATGTCTGCAGTCTCTGACCATCTCCTGTATCAGGTGTGTAGTCTCTGACCTTCTCCTGTATCATGTCTACAGTCTCTGACCATTTCTTGTATCATTCCCATAGTCTTTCACTATACCCCATTGTGTGTTTGCTGTCTCTGATAATAAATATTCACTGAAATTTATGTGTGGCTTTGTGGTGATGTGATGTGAAGGGCCAAACCTGAGGCCCCCCATATTAAGAAAGTTGACCACCACTAATCTACTTTTTTAAATTCCTGACATGTCACAATATACACAATAATGACACAGGGCATTGTTTAACCTGGAACACTGAAGGCATCTAGTGCCAAAAAAGATCTACTGCGTGGGCAGCTCTGGGGTTAAAGTAAGTATCCCTGCCTGAGCAGCATTTTATTTGTTATGTGACTGAAATTCAAATAGATTTTTACGTTTCTTTTATCTTTCTGAGACAAAATGGGTGAGACCCCTGTTGTTCCCAACCACAAACACCTGCTTTGCCCATTATGAGGGGTTCCCACCATCCCTGTGCTGAGTTCCCAGGTCTTCACACCCACTGTGCCCTTTATGAGGGGTTCCCACCATCCCTGTGCTGAGTTCCCAGGTCTTCACACCCGCTGTGCCCATTATAAGGGGTTCCCACCATCCCTGTGCTGAGTTCCCGGGTCTGTACACCTGATGTGCCCATTATGAGGGGTTCCCACCATCCCTGTGCTGAGTTCCCAGGTCTGTACACCTGATGTGCCCATTATGAGGGGTTCCCACCATCCCTGTGCTGAGTTCCCAGGTCTGTACACCTGCTGTGCCCATTATGAGGGGTTCCCACCATCCCTGTGCTGAGTTCCCAGGTCTGTACACCGGCAGTGCCCATTATAGAAACAAGGAAGGCATCAGACTAAACTTCACCATTAACAATGTACTTACATGGTGGTTGTGGGTTTCCCTTCTGGCATTCAAATGCTGTGAGAAGAATCATAAAATGGGGATATGATAAGTATATATGGCCATACAGAAAACAACTAAAAAAACAAAACACATAAAGAGGTGAAAGCCACATCAAAGGAACAACCCTCAGTCAAATGTTAAAGTGCTTGTAAAAGAAAAAAAAAAAGTAAAATAACAAACATGTTATATTTATGTGCGGTGTGTAGTGGTTTTGCGCAGAGCAGCCCCGATCCTCCTCTTCTCGGGTCCCCCGCCGGCGCTCCTGTCCCCTCCCTCCTCCTGAGTACTCCCATGGCAAGCCGCTTGCTATGGGGGCACTTGTTTGGGCTCAATCCTGAGCCAGGATCTGTATGTCCATTAACACGTTCACACAGGTTTTGGCACACAGTAATGTCAGTTGCATTAAAGGCAGCTCATTCATTTTTAATAGGCTGCCAGTGCACCTAAAACCAGACCTCACCCCTTTTTGTTGGCAGCACAATGCACAGTAGTGCCATGCAGTGACCTTCAACCCAAATCCTTTGCTTTAATGTACTGGGCGCCATGTTGATGCTGTGCAAAAGTGTAAAGCTGGCTTAAATGTTAAACTGCACAGCATCATTTATTTATTTATTTATTTATTTATTTATTGCAGAACCAGCAGAAGTACTTAAATCTATTCTGATTCCTTCAGCTTCCTTCAATTCCCAGCACAGCAGCAATTCTGAGCGCTACTTCTCTTTCAATGTCCAATTACAGGCCGGGGGGGCAGGTTGGTGACCACACTGTACTGCCTTAACTGCAAGAGGAATAAGTAAGCTCACCAGCCTGGCTGTACTATATGGCAGGGGTGCCGGGAATAGAACAACAAACCAACAATTGATGTATATACTGTATAGAGTTTAAGCTTAAATTTACATGTTTTCCTGGAGTTCAGATTGAGTAAATATTTTTATAAATAATTAAAATCTATCTATCTATCTATCTATCTATCTATCTATCTATCTATCTATCTATCTATCTATCTATCTATCTATCTATCTATCTATCTATCTATCTATCTATCTATCTATCTATCTATCTATCTATCTATCTATCTATCTATCTATCTATCTATCTATCTATCTATCTATCTATCATTTAATTATATATAAGTATATTTATAAAATATGAACTCCAGGAAGACATGTAAAACATGTAAATACGATGCATACAGCATATATATATATATATATATATATATATATATATATATATATATATAAACATTCATTCCTGCAGCTCAGATTTAATAACTATATTTATAGAATTTTATATAATAAAAAATAAATAAAAAATCACATATATATATATAAATAAATAAAATAAGATTACCTTGTATGAGGAAGAACAAAAACAGAATCAATGTATTTATTTGAAACTTCATAGCTACTAAAATCTGGAAAACAGAAGCAAAATTATTAAATAGACTTTGATTCCCGGAGTGCCAAACAAAAATTAAAGTGAGGTTCACACTAATGTGGTGCGGGAAACGCCGCTATCCGTGCACGTTTCCCACACCGCATTCTAATCGCATTGCCCCTGCGATCTGCTGCGGCTGTCAATACAAATTTAATGGTACCCCACACGCAGGCCACAAACGCAGTGCGTTTGCCTGCACAGGATCCCACGGTTCAAAAAAGACATTGCGATCTGGTTTGCGGTGCTGCTCCAGAAAAGGGGCGCGCACATCTTTGGCGCGATGCGGTGTGATTTGAGTGCGTTCAGAATGGATGGACTAATATTGCACTGCACTGAATCGCATGTGAATGGCACAGGAATGCGGTGCGGTTCCTGTGCGATTCACATGCAGTTCATAGTGTAAAGCGAGGCTTAAAGTACCTGTGTGAGTGTCTATCTATGTAATATAAAGTCTACCATAGTAGTTCTGCGGCAAGTGATTTATTTAACCACTGGTCAACCAGCCACAGAGTACATATACTACGGCAGGCTGGCATGGGCAAAAATCACATATACCCTGTTTCCCCGAAAATAAGACCTAGCGTGATTGTCAGTGATGGCTGCAATATAAGCCCTACCCCCCAAATAAGCCCTACCCTGTTTCCCTGAAAATAAGCCCTACCCTGAAAATAAGACCTACAAGGACTTTAACTAGGGCTTATTTGGGGGGGTAGGGCTTATATTGCAGCCATCAGCGACAATCACGCTAGGTCTTATTTTTGGGGAAACAGGGTATGAACATTACTTTGCCTGCTCACACAGCGCCTCCACAGGACACGGTGGATTGTGGATCCTGGTACTCGGGGCTCGGTGATTATGTGATCGCATAACAATCATGTCAACCAAGCTGAATTCATTTCATCAATGGATTCATTCATAACAGCTATGTTGACTATGATGTGATTGGACCATAGCTATCACATGGTACCTAGTGGTACCTAGACCAATCACAGCACCCTGTACCAAGTGATTACCTGTGGCCAATCACAGATCACTAGTGATCACAGCTGTCATGAATGGTTTACCCATTCATGACAGTTGAAATCTTTGTTACAATGATCTTCAAAAAATAAATAAAAATCCCTCATCACCACCCTGAATGGTGACACTAAACTACTCTGATGAAAGTATGTAAAAAAACAAACAAACAAACAAAAAAATGATATATATATATATATATATGTGTATATATATATATATATATATATATATATATATATATATATATATATATATATATATATATATATATATATATATTTTAATATTATATAATAGTAATAATAAAAATAACAAAATTACCGAAATAACAAATGCCGCATCTAAATGAATGGAACATAACAAATTAATAATAATAAATAATAGTAATAATAAAAATGATTATTTTTACTATTATTTATTATTATTAATTTGTTATGTTCCATGTGGCAGATGTGGCATTAGTTATTTCGGATAATTCGTAGCTTCTCGCATTCGTTACATTCACTAACAGCCAAATTTGAAAAGAGATTCCAATACCTATAATTTAATAGTTAGTTATTATTAGTTAGTTAGTGATTATTTTGGATTTTCAAATTGCAGATTTTCAGGTTTTAGAATTTTCAGATTCTCATGCCTAATTTTCGGATTTTCTTTCTTTCAAATTTTCTGATTTTTGAATTTTCATACTTTTTTTTTTCAATTTTTTTGGGCCATTCGTTATGATTGAAATTAGTTATTTTGAGTAAATTAGTAAAAATCAGAAAATTCGAAAATCTGAAAATAAGAACAAAAAAATCCAAGGATTCGAAAGTATGAAAATTCAAAAATCCGAAAATGTATAGCCCCGGTGCCCCATTGATTTTAATGGGCAGGAGTGGAGGAGGAGCGGTATACACACCGCTCCTTCACCGCTCCAAAGATTCTGCTACCAGGACTTTTTTTACCGTCCTGCTAGCGCACCGCTCCAGTGTGAAAGCCCTCTGGGCGTTGGAGACAAAGCAGCGGCACTTTCAGGGCGCTTTGCAGGTGCTATTTTTAGCGCTGTAGAGCCTGCAAAGCGCCCCAGTGTGAAAGGGGTCTTAACCCCAAATCATATCTGAGTGATATTAAATCTCAAATATAGTAAACTATATATATAGTACTATATAATATAGTAAAATGTTATAGTAACATCATTATTACAGTATAGTAACATTAAAGTAACATAATTGGCGACCACGAAGTTGAGGACCAGGACTGAAAGTATTTAATATAATACAGAGATTTGTGTAATGCAGATTAAGGTTGTTGGGATGGATTTAAACCGCTTCAGCCCTGGAAGATTTCACCCCCTTCCTGACCAGAGCACTTCGTGCGATTCGGCACTGCGTCACTTTAACTGACAATTGCGCGGTCGTGCGACGTTGCTCCCAAACAAAATTGACGTCCTTTTTCCCCCACAAATAGAGCTTTCTTTTGGTGGTATTTGATCACCTCTGCGGTTTTTATTTTTTGCGCTATAAACAAAGAATTAGCAACAATTTTGAAAAAAAAAAAACACATTATTTTTTACTTTTTACTTTAATAAATATCCCCAAAAATTATATAAAAACACATTTTTTTTCCTCCTCAGTTTAGGCCGATACGTATTCTTCTACATATTTTTGGTAAAAAAAAAAATTTGCAATAAGCGTTTATTGATTGGTTTGCGCAAAAGTTATAGCGTCTACAAAATAGGGGATAGTTTTATGGCATTTTTATTTATTTTTTTTCAAATATAAAGTTTTTTTATTGAAAATTTTTAGGAAAAGATTATGGCATTTTTTTTTTTACTAGTAATGGCGGCGATCAGCGTTTTTTATGGTGACTGCGACATTGTGGCGGACATCACTTTTGGCGCTATTTTTGGACCATTTACATTTATACAGCGATCAGTGCGATTAAAAATGCATTGAATGCTGTGTAAATTAGACTGGCAGTGAAGGGGTTAACCACTAGAGGGCGATGAAGGGGTTAGGTGTGTCCTAGGGAGTGATTCTAACTGTGGGGGGGAGGGGCTGTGTGTGACACGACACTGATCACCGCTCCTGATTACAGGGAGCTGTGATTGGTGTCCTGTCACTAGGGAGAATGGGGAAATGCTTGTTTACATCAGCATTTCAACGTTCTTCCTCTCCGCGAGATGATCGCGGGTATCCATGCGGACATCGAGTCTGCGGGCCCCGTGATCACACTCACGGAGGTCGCGCCAAGCACGCACCTGCAAACCGCTTCTTAAAAGGGCAACGTACAGGTACATTAATCTGCCTGTACGTGCCCTTCTACCGACGTATATGAGCCGGTTGGCAAGCGGTTAATGCAGAGGATATATTATTGAGGTGAAAAATTTGTTTTCATTTGTGCTTACAAAGCATGGTGTCTCTGTAATCATTGTTTGAGTTTGCTTTATGGTGAGTACATATGTGTTTTATTGGAAAGAGTGTGGTTTTTGTTGGTCTGTCGAAAAAGATTCAGCGGGTTTTTGGTTTTTAGATTTTGTTTCCACTGTAGGCATTGTGTTTGTGTAAGACATTGAAACCGAGCCACAAGAGAGTGGTTTGTTTTGTTTTGTTTTGTTTTTTTTGTTTTTTTTGTTGGCGGTTGTTGTTTTTTTTTTTTGTTTGTTTTTTGCTGTGGGAAATTACAAGCAGTAATATTCTCATTGTTGTCAGTTAAAGTACCAAACTGTGGAAGTCTGGTTACCGAATATAATATCTGATAGCAATCATAGAGTGTAAAATAAGGTGCATTTAGCACACTGTGTTATAGGCGACGCTTTAAGAATTTTTACAGGTTACCGGTTTAGAATCACAGAGGAGGTCTAGCGCTAGAATTATTGCTCTCGCTATAATTGTAGCGATGGCTCACATGTGTGGTGCGAACACCGTTTACATGTGCACACGTGACCCACGCAGGTGTTTGCTTCTGCACGCAAGCATGGAGGGATGGGGGCGCTTTAAAAAAATGTTTTATTATTATTTCTTTTATTATGTTTTTCTTTTTTACATTGTTCCTTTAAGTTTCTTTCTTTTTTTGTTTGTTTTTTGATCACTTTTATTTCTATCGCAAGAAAAGTATTCCTTTTGATAGAAATAAGGCATGACGGGTTCTCTTTATGGAGACATCAGGGCCAGGGGCTCCTCTACGCAGTGGCGTCGCTAGGGGGTGGCTTTTGGGGCTATAGCCCTGAATCTGGGGCCCATAGCCCTGAGTCTCTTCAGGGGTCCCCAAGGGGAGGGGACGGGAGGCTCTCTGGGGACCCCGATTTAAGGGGGAGGCTCTCTGGGGACCCTAATGTAAGGGGGGCTCTCTGGGGATCCTGATGTAAGGGGGGGCTCTCTGGGGATATATACACACACACGTATATTATATACATGTGTATGCCCACCTAAGCGTATGACTTTCTTTACTACGCTGCTATGGGCTCTAGCCCCAGATCTTTTGTAGACCTAGCAACGCCCTTGCCTCTTCCCATCCCCATCGTAATAAAACCCACAGGGGCATTTTATCAAATAAAATACAAAGAAGCTCTGACATGTATAATACCCCTTGATGTCTATTTTTCACCCTGTTGTTAGGACAATGTACACAGGACAGGCATGGAAAAGATCCATTACCTTCAGGGTCCAAAAATGTCAGAGACGGTACTTTAGGTAGAACTACATCAGAATTTACAATGTTGTGCATGTGAACTAAATTGGCTGTTTTTAATATCACCCAACTGCAATTTTTTTTTTTTGATACATAACTTTTTTTTTTATATTCCCCTCTGTTTGTATCACTTTTTAAAAAAATGTTGTTATTTGGTTACTTTGAGCTGCAGTAGTTTGCATGTAGCACTTTGCTTTAAAAATAGTTGGTTTTACTTTGTTTCGAACGTGTAAAAAAAAAACAAAAACATAACATACAAAATAAAAAAAGTAATCATTCAGTAATACACAATCACAAAAAAAATAGATACAAAAGAAGACTGAAAAAAAACAAATATATATATAAAAAGTCATTTAGTTTACATATCCGAAAAGGAATGGGAAGAAGTGCAGACTTATCTAATCCTACCTCTTCTCCATAATTAATAATAAACAATTTAATGTCCCATCACTATAAAGTCATACAAGAATTAAAAATTCAAATAGACCGTAATATACTAATTACCGATAATCTAACTAAATAAAAAATAATAAAAATAGTGTTTGGATGTATTTCTGATCAGAAGAGAAAACAAGATGCACTCACCTGTATAGAGACACTGAGGAAACTTCGTCCCCGCTGCTAAAACGAGATTGTTGAAATGTTCTGCAGATTTCCTTTTAATACAGTATATATATATATATATCAGGAATACAATACGCCTTCCATTGTTCGGTCATGCCACATCATCAGCAATTCAATTTCTTATTTACAAGTCTCTGTCGCTCACTTTCTTTCCCTTGCTCTCCCTCTCTCTCTTTTTCTTTTCATATACACACAAGTGCCTTGAAAAAGTATTCACACCCCTTGAAATCTTCCACATTTTGTCATGTTACAACCAAAACCGGAAATGTATTTTATTGGGATTTTATGTGATAGACTGACACAAAGTGGCACATAATTGTGAAGTGGAATGAAAATGATAAATGGAGTTGCTCCAGTGGCACAATCGGTTAGCGTGTGGTACTTATAAGAAAATAATAAATGGTTTTCGACATTTTGTACAAATAAATATGTGAAAAGTGTGGGGGGCATTTGTATTCAGCCCCCTTTACTCTGATACCCCTAACTAAAATCTAATGGAACCAATTGCCTTCAGAAGTCACCTAATTAGTAAATTGAGTCCACCTGTGTGTAATTTAATCTTAGTATAAATTCAGCTATTCTGTGAAACCCTCAGAGATTTGTTAGAGAACCTTAGTGAACAAACAGCATCATGAAGGCCAAGGAACACACCAGACAGGTCAGGGATAAAGTTGTGGAGAAGTATAAAGCAGGGTTAGGTTATAAAAAACTATCCCAAGCTTTGAACATCTCACGGAGCTCTGTTTAATCCATCATCAGAAAATGGAAAGAGTATGGCACAACTGCAAACCTACCAAGACCTGGCCGTCCACCTAAACTGACCGGCCGGGCAAGGAGAGCATTCATCAGAGAAGAGCCAAGAGGTTCATGGTAACTCTGGAGGAGCTGCAGAGATTCACAGCTCAGGTGGGAGAATCTGTCCACAGGACAACTATTAGTCGTGTGCTCCACAAATCTGCCCTTTATGGAAGAGGACAAGAAGAAAGACATTGTTGAAGGAAAGCCATAAGAAGTCTGCAGTTTGTGAGAAGCCATGTGGGGGACACAGCAAACATGTGGAAGAGGTTGCTCTGGTCAGATGAGACCAAAATTGAACTTTTTGGCCTAAAAGCAAAACGCTATGTGTGGAGGAAAACTAACACTGCACATCACCCTGAACACACCATCCCCACCCATAGGCGTGTGCACGGGGTGTGCCGGGTGTGCCTGGGCACACCCTAATCACCCCGTGCTGTGTCCAGAGATTTGCCCCAAAATGCTGCATCCAAGAGAGTGTGTGGCCCGCGCTGCATGTGAAACAGTTTCACAGGCAGCAGAGCGTGAGAATTGCCAGAGCTGTTCAGTGTATGAAACTGTCAGATAATGACACTGCATGCAGGGAGAGACACCAGCTGTCAAAATGTCGGGGTGATGTCGGGGGTGGGCGGGACAGAACGGCCATCAAACACCAGCCAATGGGATGGGATCTGGGTGGGCCGCTACATTTATGTGGCCCCTCCCCCTCTCTGAAGCAGCTCAAACATTGGCTTGTGTTTATAGCGCTTGGTCCCGCCCACTCCCGACATCGCGGCTGAGTTGTAAGTCATCACAACTCAGCCGCGATGTCGGGGGTGGGCGGGATCAAGCGCCAACACCAGCCAATGATTAGGCTGCTTCAGAGAGGGGGCAGAGCCAGAGAAATGTAGCGGCCTGCCCAGACCCATCCTATTGGCTGGTGTTTGGTAACTGTTCAGTCCCGCCTACCACCAGCATCACCGCTGACTTTTAACAGCTGTTGTCTCTCCCTGCATGCAGTGTCATTATCTGACAGTTTCATACACTGAACAGCTCTGGCAATTCTCACGATCTCCTGAATGTGAAACTCCCCCTCTCTCCTATCTGTGCCACCCAATGCTGCCTATCAGTGCCAACCAATGATGCCAATCAGTGCCAACCAATGCTGCCTATCAGTGCCAACCAATGCTGCCAATCAGTGCCAACCAATGCTGACAATCAGTGCCAACCAATGCTGCCAATCAGTGCCAACCAGTACTGCCTATCAATGCCAACCAGTACTGCCTATCTGTGCCAGTGCTGCTTATCAGTGCCAACCAATTCTGCCTATCAGTGCCAACCATTGTAAACCAGTGCTGCCTATCAGTGCAAACCAGTGCCGCCTATCAGTGCCAACCAATGTTGCCTATCAGTGCCAGTGCTGCTTATCAGTGCCAACCAATGCTGCCTATCAGTGCCAGTGCTGCTTATCAGTGCCAACCAATGTTGCCTATCAATGCCAACCAGTACTGCCTATCTGTGCCAGTGCTGCTTATCAGTGCCAACCAATTCTGCCTATTAGTGCCAACCAGTGCTGCCTATCAGTGCAAACCAGTGCTGCCGATCAGTGCCAACCAATGCTGCCTATCAGCGCCAACCAATGCTGTAAATCAGTGCCAACCAATGCTGTCAACCAATGCTGCCTATCAGTGCTGCCTATCATTGCCCATAAATTCTGCCCATCAATGCTGCATATCAGTGCCCATCAGTGCTGCCTATCAGTGCCAATCAGTGCTGACAATTAGTGCCCATCAGTGCTGCCAGTCAGTGCCCATCAGTGCTGCCAATCAGTGCCAACCAATGCTGCCTATCAGTGCCAACAAATGCTGCCAATCAGTGCCAACAAATGCTGCTTATCAGTGCCAACCAATGCTGCCTATCAGTGCCAACCAGTACTGCCTATCCATGCCAGTGCTGCTTATCAGTGCCAACCAATTCTGCCTATCAGTGCCAACCATTGCAAATCAGTGCTGCCTATCAGTGCAAACCAGTGCTGCTTATCAGTGCCAACCAATGCTGCCTATCAGTGCCAGTGCTGCTTATCAGTGCCAACCAATGCTGCCTATCAGTACCAACCAGCACTGCCTATCTGTGCCAGTGCTGCTTATCAGTGCCAACCAATTCTGCCTATCAGTGCCAACCAGTGCAAACCAGTGCTGCCTATCAGTGCCAACCAATGCTGTCTATCAGTGCCAACCAATGCTGCCTATCAGTGTCCATCGGTGCTGCCTATCAGTGCAAATCAGATGCCCATAAGTGCTGCCCATCAGTGCTGCCAATCAGTGCACATCAGTGCTGCATATCAGTGCCCATCAGTGCTGCATATCAGTGCCCATCAGTGCTGCCTATCAGTGCCAATCAGTGCTGACAATTAGTGCCCATCAGTGCTGCCTATCAGTGCCACCTACCATTGCCCATCAGTGCTGCCAATCAGTGTCCATCAGTGCTGCCAATCAGTGCTGCGAATCAGAGCCTATCAGTGCCCATAAGTGCTACCAATAAGAGCCCATCAGTGATGCATATAAGTGCCCATCAGTGCTGCATATCAGTGCCACCTATCAGTGCACATCAGTGCTACCAATTAGTGCCCATCAACGCTGCCAATCAGTGCAGCCTATTAGTGCCCATCAGTGCTGCCTTAGCAGGGATGGTGGAAACCCCTCTACAGATAATTGCAATACAAATTACCTTTGAGTGCAACAGCTTTTTAGTTGGGAGGTTCACACCATTATAGCACGTTGGATTTTTTATTTTTTAGAGTATTACCCTTAATTTTATATGTTTTAGTTACAGTTATAATGTGAATTATTGCACTTGAAGTTAATTTCCCACCACCCCCGCTAAGTCCATGTCTTTATGGACCTTGCTTTGTGCACTGGTGCGCAGTCATGTTGGAAGGGGTCATCCCCAAACTGTTCCCTCAAAGTTGAGAGCATGAAATTGTCCAAAATGTCTTGGTATGCTGACGCCTTAAGAGTTCCCTTTACTGGAACTAAGGGGCAAAGCCCAACCCCTGAAAACCAACTCCACACCATAATCCCCCCTCCATCAAATGATTTGGACCAGTGCACAAAGCAAGGTCCATAAAGACATGGATGAGCGAGTTTGTGGTGGAGGAACTTGACTGACCTGCAAAGAGTCCTGACCTCAACCCAATAGAACACCTTTGGGATGAATTCGAGTGGAGACTGCGAGCCAGGCCGTCTTGTCCAACATCAGCGCCCGACCTCACAAATGCCCTTCTGGAAGAATGATCAAACATTCCCATAGACACACTCCTAAACCTTGTGGACAGCCTTCCTATAAGAGTTGAAGCTTTTATAGCTGGGCCAACTCAATATTGAACCCTATGGACTAAGACGGCATTAAAGTTCATGTGCGTGTAAAGGCGTCCCAATACTTTTGACTATATATATATATATATATATATATATATATATATATATATATATATATATATATATATATATATATATATATATGTGTGTGCTTGAGCTTTCGGGTGCACACCCTAATGCAATAGGCTGCGCACGCCTATGTCCCCACCGTGAAACATGGTGGTGGCAGCATCATGTTGTGGGGATACTTTTCTTCAGCAGGGACAGGGAAGCTGGTCAGAGTTGATGGGAAGATGGATGGATCCAAATACAGGACAATCTTAGAAGAAAACCTGTTAGATTCTGCATAAGACTTGAGAATGGGGCGGAGGTTCACCTTCCAGAAGGACAACAACCCTAAACATACAGCCAGAGTTACAATGGAATGGTTTAGATCAAAGCATATTCATGTGTTAGAATGGCCCAGTCAAAGTCCAGACCTAAATCCAATTGAGAATCCGTGGCAAGACTTGAAAATTGCTGTTCACAGACGCTCTCCATCCAATCTGACAGAGCTTGAGATATTTTGCAAAGAAGAATGGGCAAAAATGTCCCTCTCTAGATGTGCAAAGCTGGTAGAGACATCCCCAAAAAGACTTGCAGCTGTAATTACAGTGAAAGGGGGTTCTATAAAGTATTGACTCAGGGGGACGCCATACAAAAGCCCCCCACACTTTTCACATATTTATTTGTAACATATTTTGAAAACCATTTATCATTTTCCTTCCACTTCACAATTATGTGCCACTTTGTGTTGGTCTATCACATAAAATCCAAATAACGTTTTTTGGTTGTAACATTACAAAATGTGGAAAAGGGGTGTGAATACTCTTTCAAGGCACTGTATATAAAGGATTCCCATAGTATGATGGGCTTAGTGCACAGACAGTGAAAGCTGTTTGCCTTAAGATGGCTTTGTCTCGTTGAAAAATGGACTGAGCAAGGAGTCCAAGTCAGTGTTTTGACTCATTCACGTGTGAATATAAATTTTACCTTAAGCTATCGAGTACTATAAACAGCAGACTTTTTGCATCAAAGAAAGAAAGGAAGTACCTCGGAAACCTGAACTGAAACCTAAAGCTCCACCTTCTTGCTGGCTCAATGTATTAAATATACCCAAGTAAAAAAACAGTGTGTGTATATGTATGTATATATATATATATGTATATATACATAATTTTTGAGTCACCCCTTGTCTTCACTGAATGGTGCCTGTGTCGAAGCAAACAACCTCTTGAGTTCACAATGCAGTAGGGCACCTGGAAGACAGCAAGGATCAATGTAGTAGCAGCGGAAGATTGTGTGCTGGGGAAAGGATACAGGGGAAAGACCAATGTGTGTGTGCTTGAGATGGGATCTTAAAGGGAAAAATCCAGTTTGTGTGATGGAGATGGGTTCTCAGTATGGGAGGAGCCATGTGTGTGTGTGCTGCGGGTGGGATCTCATTATAGTATGTCCAATGAGAATACTGAAGCTAGGATCTCACTGGAGAAAAACCGATGGGTGTGTTGGTGGTGGGAAATCATTGGGGAAAGTCCAATGTGTGTGCCAGGGTTGGGATTCCATTAGGGGAAGATCAGTGTGAGTGCTGGGGTTGAGACCTGACTGGAGTAGTACCAATGTGTGTACAGGGGGTTGGATCTCACTGTTGAAAAACCAATGTGTGTGCTGGGGCTGAGATCTCACTGGAGAAAGACCAATGTATGGCCTGGAGGTAGGAACTCATTGTGGAAAGACTAATGTGTGTGCTGGAGATGGGATATCATTAGGCAAAAACCAAAGTGTGTGCTGGGCTGGGAATGGGTAATACTCCATATTCCCATCGCACACGTTCCTGGATAAAGCTCTAGAGGTTTTGGGTGCTGCAGCAACCTCCAGCCAGAAACCGGATGAGAAAGCCACAATGAGGGTATTTGCCAGCACACCACGGATCGTCAAGTAGCGTCCACAGGACAGTTAGTGCAACGTTTTGGAGTCACGCAGGACCCCTTTGTCAGGCATAGGCTAGGGATGGGATCTAATAGAAGTTGGACCAATATAAAGGTCAGGGGTGGGATCCGATTGGAGAAAGAACAGTGGGAAAGAACAATGTGTGTGCTAAGGGTGGGATCTCATTGGATAAAGACCATTGTGGTTGCTGGAAATAGAATCTATTTAGGGAAAGTCCAAAAAGTGAAATGGGGTTGGGATTTCATTGGGGAAAGATTACTGTGTGTGCTGGAGGTGGGATCCCACTAGAGAAAACCCAATGTGTGTGCTTGAGGTGAGATCCTATTGAGGAAAGCCCAATGTGTGTGCTTCAGGTGGGATCTTATTAAGGAAAGCCCAATTTGTGTGCTTGAGGTGGGACCTTATTGAGGAAAGACCAATTTGTGTGCTTCAGGGGGGATCCTATTAAGGAAAGCCCAATTTGTGTGCTTGAGATGGGACCTCATTGAGGAAAGACCAATCTGTGTTTGCTGGTGTTGGGATTTCAGTAGGGAAAGATCACTGGGGGTGGGATCTGATTGAAGTAGGATCAATGTGTGTGCTGGAGGTTGGGTCTTGCTGGAGAAAGACCAATGCGTGTGCTGGGGGTGGAATCTCATTGGGGTAAGGTTAAACTGGATGGACTTGTGTCTTTAGTCAACCTCACCAACTATGTAACTATATGTAAGGCCAACGTAGGTGCTGGAAGTGGGATCTCATTGGGAAAAGACCAGTGTGTGTGCTTGGGGTGGGATCTCATCATTGGGGTAAGACCCATGTAGGTGCTGGAGGTGGTAGTATCTCACTAGAAAAAAAAATTGTGTGCTGTAGGTGGGATCTCATTAGGGAAAGACCAAAGTGTGTGCATGGGGTGGGATCTCATTGGGTAAGACCAAAGCGGCTGCCAGAGGTAAAATCTCAGAAGAGAGAAAAACCAATGTGTGTTCTGTGTGTGAGATCTCATTTAAGCCCCGGAAGTTTTACCCCCTTCCTGACAAGGCCATTTGTTGCAATACGGCACTGTGTTAATTTAACTAACAATTGTGTGGTCGTGCCACACTGTACCCAAATAAAATTGATGTCCTTTTTTTTCCCACAAATAGAGATTTCTTTTGGTGGTATTTGATCACCTCTGCGGTTTTTATTTTTTGCGCTTTAAACAAAAAAAGAGCGACAATTTCTTACTAGTAATAGCGGCGATCAGAGATTTTTAGTGGGACTGCAACTTTGCGGCAGACAAATCATACACCTAACTGCCACTTTTGTCACTTTTTGAGGACCAGTGACATTATTACAGTGATCAGTGCTAAAAAAAATGCACTGTCACTGTACTAATGACACTGGCAGGGGGTTAATATCAAGGGGTGATCAAAGGTTTAAATGTGCTCCTAGTGGGTGCTTTCTAACTGTGGGGGGAGGTGCTTTGACTGGGGGAAAACAGAGATCCACGTTTCTGCTTAGCAGAAACACAAGATCTCTATTTTCCCATCTGGCAGAACGGCGATCTGCCCTGTTTACATAATAAAGCACAGATCACAGGAACACTTATATGGGGTAAAGCTGCAGATCAGACAGCAATGCAATAGTGCAGCTGCTGCCCTTATATAGGCCAATTGATGCCAGAATTAATGGCTAACAGGCGTGTGTGTTTGCACCTGTACGTGCTAAAATTTGGGCGCATAGCTGTTAGCCCATGCCCGGCAAGACTGGCACCTGCAGGAGCATGTCTGCTCTAAACATCAAGGGATAATATATGCAACTAAATAAGAAGATGCCAATACGACAAGAAATGTCTTTAAAAATGATATTCAGAAAGCAATAGCAAAGTCCAAAGAATCCTGTGAAGTTCCACCAAGCAAACGTGATATCATGCCGGTATAAGTGACGGATGTGCCCTTCACCGATATCTAGAGTGGCCTCTCACCTGACGACCAGGACCCTTTAATTACAGAGGGTCATATAGGCATTCCCTTGCGGGTCATATGGATGGATGACAATCCAAATCAAGGATCAGGAACTCCGTCATACACCGGGTGGAAAAGTTTCGGAATAATCCCAATGGCATATATAACAGAAGAGGAACAACAAATAGTGCTCTCCGTTTGTCAAAAATTTATTAACCACTTTAAGACCAGCCTCGTTTTGGATTTTAGGTGTTTACATGTTTAAAACAGGTTTTTCTGCTAGAAAATTACTTAGAACCCCCAAACATTATATATGGTTTTTCTTCTAACACCCTAGAGAATACAATGGCGGTCATTGCAATACTTTTTTTTGCACCGTATTTGCGCAGCGGTCTTATAAGCGCACTTTTTTTCGAAAAAATTCACTTTTTTGAATAAAAAAATAAAACAACAGTAAAGTTATCCCAATTTTTTTTTATATTGTGAAATATAATGTTACGCTGAGTAAATTGATACCCAACATGTCATGCTTGAAAATTGCGCCCGCTCGTGGAATGGCGTCAAACTTTTATCCTCAAAAATCTCCATAGGAGACGTTTAAAAAATTCTACAGGTTGCATATTTTGCGCTACAGAGGAGGTCTAGGGCTAGAATTATTGCTCTCGCTCTACCGGTCGCGGCGATACCTCACGTGTGTGGTTTGACCACCGTTTTCATATGCGGGCGCTACTCACGTATGCATTCGCTTCTGCGCGCGAGCTCGTCGGGACAGGGGGGTTTTAAAAAATTTTTTTTTTTTTTTTATTATTTATTTTACAATATTTTATTTATTTTTACACTTTAAAAAAAAAAAAAAAAATTGTGTCACTTTTATTTCTATTACAAGGAATGTAAACATCCCTTGTAATAGAAAAAAGCATGACAGGATCTCTTAAATATGAGATCTGAGGTCAAAAAGACCTCAGATCTCATATTTACACTAAAATGAAATAAAAAAAAAAAAAGTCATTTGTAAAAATGACATTTGAAAAAATATGCCTTTAAGAGGCGTGGACGGAAGTGACGTTTTGACGTCGCTTCCGCCCAGCAGTGTCATGGAGACGAGTGAGCGCCATTTTGGGCTCACTTGCCTTCAGACACACCACGGGAGTGGACGCGATCGCCTCCGCCGCTACCGACGGCTCCGGTAAGCGGCGGAGGGCACCGGATCGCGGCGGGAGGGGGGGGGGACCCTCTCCCGCCACCGATAAAAGTGATCTCGCGGCGAATCCGCCGCAGGGACCACTTTTATCTGAAAGCCGGCCGCCGCACGAAAACGGGAATACCGGGGTTATGGCAGCTAGCTGCTGCCATAACAACGATATCCCCGTTCAAACTTAGGACGTACATCGCCGTGCGGCGGTCGGGAAGTGGTTAAAGGAATATAAAAATACACTTACATAGCAAGCACTTCTCAAGTGCCAGTGAAACTGCAATGGACGATGGTGTGTACACATAAACAAGGATGGAGCATGCGCGGTGGCCGCGGGTAACGTCACGACGTCTTGTTCTGTAGATTCGAAGTGCTCCAGTTTTAGTAAATCTCCCCCCCCGTGTCTCCCCTGCCTTCCATTGTAACTATTTGAACACAGATCATATTTGAATAACTGCATCTCTGGCTACAGTAGCCAAGGAACGACAACTGTGACCCTGGAAGTTGTGTAATGCTCGTGGCTTCTTCGGCCCTTAGTCGTCAGAGTGATTGGGAATGGATGCTCACCCAAGTTCCTCCTGCTATCAATGTGGAAGCTTTTTCCTGGAGGAACGGGAGAGCCCGCAAACCTTCATGGGTGCTGCCAGTGGGGGATGGTTGGGCGTACTTTGAGAACCCCTTAAAAAAGTGATCAGGTGGCTCTAGAGCTGCCCAAATCCTATTTACTGTAAGTAGGGTCATGGATAAGGGGGTGCCACTAGTTCTCTTGTACTGGGCCCAGATGTGAGCAGGGAGGGTCACTCATTGTGTTCATTCAGAAAAGGAAGTGACTGGTAAATGTGAATTCCTGACGGAATGTATTGTGTGCTTGCACCTACCAGTGGAAAGGAGAGGAGGGAAGCCGGAAGCACTGTGGGAGTGGGGAAACACAGGGTCGCCTGGGCAGCAGGGGGACATATATGGTGCACATGGAGGGCGATGAGTGCGGCGGTGGGTGGGGGGCAATTACTGGAACCAATCCCCTGTATTGCTCTCAAAGCCAGCGGGAGAGGAGAAGATGCCAGCTTTCAGCTGCTGGCATCTTCTGATGGCCGCACCCATCACCCTCCCTGTGCAGCATATATTTCCCCCTGTGTTTCCCCACTCCCGCAGTGCTTCCGGCTTCCCTCTTCTGCTTTCCACTGGTAGGTGCAAGCACACAATAGATTCCTTCAGGAATTCACATTTACCAGTCACTTCCTTTCCTGAATGAACACAATGAGTGATCGGTACTCTTCCCTCACTGTGTTCATTCATAACTGAAGCATCATAATCAGTTTTTTTTTTCTTTTTTTTTGGGGGGGGGGCTGTCAAATGGAAATAGAAAAATTTGAACAGTTTCGAAATAACGAAACAAATTAAACAAATTAAACAAATTTAACGAAACAAATTTATGTAAATAAGAAATCGAAAACGAGACAATTTTTTTTTTCGTTCTGCATTCATGACTACTTGTCAGCGGCTGGTTTGGAGGACTACATTTTTCTCTGCAGCCTCCCAAACGCTTACAGGTCTTGTCCCCTCCCTCGAGCTTGTGATTGGGCAATGAAAGGAGAAGCAGCAGAATAATGAGGTCTGCTTTCCGTCGCTCTCCTCTCCCCTCCTATCAACATGTTAGCACTGCTGATTGGCTGCTTGTGCTGCTTCTCCCTCTCCCAGTCTGAGTTCTGCTCTGTAAGGGGCTGATACCAGGTCACATTCAGGTACTGGAATACAAACTTAACAATTTTTTTTTTTTTTTCAATTCACCACAAAAAAAATTCAAACACCACGGACTTCAGCGAAGCGCGTTCTTTATTAGAGTAAATTGACTGATTTTGTTTTTTTTTAATCAAGTCATTCACAATATTTGTAATTTTTTTTTTTAATCGTCTGCCACCTGCGTCTTGCATTCCTTCTCCGAAATGCATTTTGTGTATTTGTTAGAATAAAATATATACCCCGGGGCACAATAGCAGGCCGTCACTATTTGTTTAGTACATGGATTTTGAGGACACAGTTCTGGAAAGCAGTAAGGTGGGCAGACGGAGCCCTGCCCTAGAACGGTGTGTGCCATTGTACACGGAGGCGCTGCAAAAGAAGATAATACAAACATTATTTATGAGGGTTAATATCATTAGCACAATGCAGGGACAAGGTCAACTAGTGCTCAGGGAGAACATGCCAAATTGCCCCCAGGGTACATGAGCATTATGCATCAGCAAAAATCCCCCCCCCCCCAAAAAAAATTAAGCACCACTCTGCATACTTACCCCCTAAGAATAAATTCCCCCTCCTCCCAGTACAAAGCCACCTCCTGCTAAAATCCTCCCTCCCAGCACAAATCTTTGCCTCTGCATCCCCCCAGCTTAAACCCTCTCTCTCCCCCTATGACCCCATCACAAATCCCCCCCCCCCCCCGAAAAAAAAATTCCCCCTCCTAGCACAAATCCTCTGCCCCCAAATTTCCCCTCTGAACACTAATCCTCTTCCCCCACTCCACATCTCCCCCTCCCAGCACAAATTCCCCTCCCACAATCCCCCATCCTAGCATAAACACCCCCCCCCCGGCCAAAAGAAGTTCCCCTACTTGCACAAATACCCCATGATCATCCCAACTAGCACAATCCCCCCCCCCAAAAAAAATGTCCCCCTTCTAGCACAAATGCTCTGCCTTTCAATTCCCCCGTGGGCACAAATCCTTTTTCCCCCACTCCAAATCTCCCCCTCCCAGCACAAATTCCCCTCCCACGATCCCCCATCCGAGCACAAATCCCCCCCCGCCAAAAGAAATTCCCCTCCTAGCACAAATACCCCCCAATCATCCCTACTAGCACAATCCCCCTCCTCATAAGAAAGCTCACCATCCCTATTCTAAGTTCCTGGGTCTGTACACCCGCTGTGTCCATTATGAGGGGTTCCCACCATCCCTGTGCTGAGTTCCCGGGTCTGTACACCTGCTGTGCCCATTATGAGGGGTTCCTACCATCCCTGCGCTGAGTTCCAGGGTCTGTACACCCGCTGTGCCCATTATGAGGGGTTCCCACCATCCCTGTGCTGAGTTCCAGGGTCTGTACACCCGCTGTGCCCATTATGAGGGATTCCTACCATCCCTGTGCTGAGTTCCAGGGTCTGTACAACTGCTGTGCCCATTATGAGGGGTTCCCGCCATCCCTGTGCTGAGTTCCCGGGTCTGTACACCTGCTGTGCCCATTATGAGGGGTTCCCGCCATCCCTATGCTGAGTTCCTGGGTCTGTACACCCGCTGTGCCCATTATGAGGGGCTCCCACCATCCCTGTGCTGAGTTCCCGGGTCTGTACACCTGCTGTGCCCATTATGAGGGGTTCCCGCCATCCCTATGCTGAGTTCCTGGGTCTGTACACCTGCTGTGCCCTATATGAGGGGTTCCCACCATCCCTGTGCTGAGTTCCTGGGACTGTACACCTGCTGTGCCCATTATGAGGGGTTCCCACCATCCCTGTGCTGAGTTCCTGGGTCTGTACACCTGCTGTGCCAATTATGAGGGGTTCCCGCCATCCCTGTGCTGAGTTCCTGGGTCTGTACACATGCTGTGCCCATTATGAGGGGTTCCCACCATCCCTGTGCTGAGTTCCCAGGTCTGTACACCTACTGTGCCCATTATGAGGGGTTCCCACCATCCCTGTGCTGAGTTCCCGGGTCTGTACACCTGCTGTGCCCATTATAAGTGGCTGAGGGGGTCATGATGTGCCTGCATTGCACAGAGAAGTAAAGAGACTCAATGATGACATTACTGGGTTAAAAATAAGCAGCGGAAAGGTTTTATTGACAATTTTCATTAGCCTGCTAATGACAGGAAAAGGAGGAACCAGGGAAGGCAAAATATAATCAGTTTAATCTTTAGCTTTTTACTTACAAGGTGGCTTCGGGTAAAACGGCTGGCATTCAGATTCTTCTGGAATAAAAACAGATTGATTACACGTCTCAGTATACATTAATATCTATTACCCTGTCTGCGGGGAGAGTATTAAAATATGGATATGATATGCAAATATGAGTGTACACAGAAAAAATAAAAAATAAAAAACAAAAACCCAAAAAATGACCCTCAGTGAAATATTAAACTCATAGTATATACTATGTAGCCACTGAAAAAGGTTCCCAATAGAGATGTGTGATGTGTGATTGTTTTCGGTCCGAATTGAAATTTTGACAAATTTTTTTCTTATTCGGAAATTTGGATGTATCCGAATTACCGAATTACAATAGTAATGAATTTTAAGGAATCCAAAATAACGATCCGAAATGCGGACAAAATTTGATTCGAATTCGAAAACAAATTCGAATCTAAATCAAATTTGAAAATATTGGAAATCAATTTTCCAAAAAAGAAATACAATAAAATAGAATATAAAATAATAAAGCAATAGAATAAAAATGAAAGAATAGCAAAGACTAAATTATAATTTAATTTAATAGAATAAAATAAAACAGAATATAACCATCAGAATATTCCTAAATTTGAATTTGAATTGAATAGATTAGAATAGAATTCAAAAACAATGGAATCCAAAATAATAGAAAATAATATAATGGAAAATAAGGGAATAGACTAGAACAGAAAAACAATAGAATGGAATAAAATATAAAGATTATAAACATCTTCAGAAACTTTGAATTTCGAATAGAATTAATTAGAATAGAAAAGATTAGAATAGAAAATAATAGAATAGAAAATAATAGAATAGAAAAGAATTGAAAAACAATTCATATAGAATGGATCAAAGTAGAAAGAATATAACCGTAATATTCTTTCTATTTTATTGTATTCTATTTATTTTCTATTCCATTCTCTTATTTTCTATTCTATTATTTTCTAATATTTTCTATTTTTATTCTAATCTTTTCTATTCAAATTCGAATTCATTCTATTCTTAATTCGAATTTCGGAAGATGGTTATATATTTTTTTCTATTTTGAACAGAGGAGGGGTAACAGCAACAGAATGAAACAACAAACCCTCTGGATGATAAAACAATGTATGTATTTTTATATATATTTAGGTTTTCCACAAATACAAAAGAAGAAGACAACACTATATGACCCTTAAGGATCTCGTAAAATGCATTTATATTTTAACTTTATATTTAGATGTTCAGCCTTAATGAATTTTAACAAATCCAAAATAACGATCCGAAATGCGGACAAAATTTTATTCGAATTCGAAAACAAATTTGAATCTAAATCAAATTGGAAAATATTGGAAATCGATTTTGCAAAAAAGAAATACAATAAAATAGAATATAAAATAATAAAGCAATAGAATAAAAATGAAAGAATAGCAAAGACTAGATTATAATTTAATTTAATAGAATAAAATAAAACAGAATATGACCATCAGAATATTCCTAAATTTGAATTTGAATTGAATAGATTAGAATAGAATTCAAAACAATCCAAAATAATAGAAAATAATATAATGGAAAATAAGAGAATAGACTAGAACAGAAAAACAATAGAATGGAATAAAATATAAAGATTATAAACATCTTCAGAAACTTTGAATTTCGAATAGAATGAATTAGAATAGAAAAGATTATAATAGAAAATAATAGAATAGAAAATAATAGAATAGAAAATAATTGAAAAACAATTAATATAGAATGGATCAAAGTAGAAAGAATATAACCGTAATATTCTTTCTATTTTATTGTATTCTATTTATTTTCTATTCCATTCTCTTATTTTCTATTCTATTATTTTCTAATATTTTCTATTTTTATTCTAATCTTTTCTATTCAAATTCGAATTCATTCTATTCTTAATTCGAATTTCGGAAGATGGTTATATATTTTTTTCTATTTTGAACAGAGGAGTGGTAACAGCAACAGAATGAAACAACAAACCCTCTGGATGATAAAACAATGTATGTATTTTTATATATATTTAGGTTTTCCACAAATACAAAAGAAGAAGACAACACTATATGACCCTTAAGGATCTCGTAAAATGCATTTATATTTTAACTTTATATTTAGATGTTCAGCCTTAATGAATTTTAACAAATCCAAAATAACGATCCGAAATGCGGACAAAATTTGATTCGAATTCGAAAACAAAATTTGAATCTAAATCAAATTTGAAAATATTGGAAATCAATTTTCCAAAAAAAGAAATACAATAAAATAGAATATAAAATGACCCTTAAGGATCTCGTAAAATGCATTTATATATTTTAACTTTATATGTTCAGCCTTAATGAATACTGTATATAGTGTATCTGTTAATATATATAAAGAAAAGTATAAAATAAATGTACTTAGTATGAAGAAGAACAAGAACAGAAGCAGCATATTCAGGTGAAACTTCATAGCTACTAATATCTGGAAAACAAAATGAATAAATACATTTAATAATGAAATGGAGAAGGAGAATATGGAGTTAATAAGGCTGATTAGGGTAAATTGAGGGTTAATAAGTGGTTAAACAAAGAAACAATCTAATAAAAAACAAAAAAAGATTACATTTTTTTTTTTTATATATTTTGCTTTTAAGGGTAAAGGAGAGATTTGGGGTCTCAGATCTCTCCATAAAGAGGACCTGTCATGCTGTATTGTTATCGCAAGGGATGTTTACATACCTTGTGATAGCAATAAAAGTGATCAAACATTTGTTTTTTTTTAAAGGGACAGTGAAAAAATTAAAAAAAATGTAATACAATAAATTGAAAAAAAAAAACCCTTTTTAAAGTGCCCCCGTCCCCGCGTGCTCGCGTGCAGTTGTGAACGCATATGTAGGTCATGCCCACATATGTAAATGGTGTTTTCACCACACGTGAGGTATCGCTGCAGTGAGTCAGAGTGAGAGCAATAATTCAAGTACTAGATCTCCTCTGTAACCATAAACTGGTAACCTGTAGAATTTTTTTTTAAAATGTCGACCTATGGAGATTTTCAAGTACCGTAGTTTGGCACCATTCCGCGAGCGCCTGCAATTTTGAAGCGTGACATGTTAGGTATCCATTTACTTGACATGACACCAGCTTTCATATTATTCAAAAAAAATGGGGTCTATATTGTTTTTTTTTTTTTTTTAATTCATTAAAATTTATTTTTTCCAAAAAAATTGCAGGACATAAAAATTGCCATTTTATTCTCTAGGGCAATGATGGAGAACCTCGGCACCCCAGATGTTTTCAAACTACATTTCCCATGATGCTCAACTACACTGCAGAGTGCATGAGCATCATGGGAAATGTAGTTCCAAAACATCTGGGGTGCTGAGGTTCGCCATCACTGCTCTAGGGTCTCTGCTAAAAAAAAAGTATATATAATGTTTGGGGGTTCTAAGTATTTTTTTTTTTTTAGCAAAAAATACAGATTTTTACTTATAAACACCAAATGCCAAAAAAGGGCTGGGTCCTTTACAGTAAAGGGTTAAACCGATTTTATCTGCAGATCAAAGTTCATCCCTTTGATCTGTAGATTAAAAAAAAAAGAAAGATACAAAAAGAACAATGTTTCTTTTTATCTTTCTGTTTCAGCAGCTGAGCAATGTTGTTGACAAACATTGCCCGGCTGCTTTTTTAACCGCTTGCCGACCGCCACACGCAGATATACTGCGGCAGAAAGGCTCGTCCAGGCAGAATTACGTACCTGTATGTTCCCCTTTAAGAGGCGGCCAGCGGGCGCGCACCCACGGCAAGCTCCGTGAGTCGGATCGCGGGTCCAGCGGACTCGATCGCCTCACGGGGAGGAAGAACGGGGAGATGCTAATGTAAACAAGCATCTCCCCATTCTGCCTAGTGACACTGTCACTGATCTCTACTCCCTGTGATCGGGAGCAATGATCAGTGACGTGTCACACATAGCCACGCCCCCCCCCCACAGTTAGAATCACTCCCTAGGACACACTTAACCCCTACACTGCCACCTAGTGGTTAACCCCTTTACTGCCAAAATCATTTGCACAGGAATCAGTGCATGTGTATAGCACTGATCGCTGTATACATGTCAATGGTCCCAAAAATGTGTCAAAAATGTCCGATGTGTCCGCCATAATGTCGCAGTCATCAAATGCCATAAAACTATCACCTATTTTGTAAACGCTATGACTTTTGCGCAAATCGATCAATAATCGCTTATTGCGATTTTTTTTTACCAAAAATATGTAGAAGAATACGGATCGGCCTAAACTGAGGAAAAAAATAGGTTTTTTTATATATTTTTTGGAGGATATTTATTATAGCAAAAAGTAAAAAAATAATGCGTTTTTTTTTTCAAAATTGGCGCTCTTTTTTTGTTTATAGCGCAAAAAATAAAAGGCGCAGGGGTGATCAAATACCACCAAAAGAAAGCTCTATTTGTGGGAAAAAAAGGACGTCAATTTTGTTTGGGAGCCACGTCGCATGACCGGGCAATTGTCAGTTAAAACGACGCAGTGCCGAATCGCAAAAAGTGCTCTGGTCAGGAAGGGGGTAAATTCTTCCGGGGCTGAAGTGGTTTACATTTTTTTTTTTTTACAGCATAAATTGCTGGGACCTTGTTTACGCAACAGGGGAACCCCGCTGAGTCATCGGTTGTTAAGGACGCGGCAGCGCTGGATTTTTTTTTTACATTTCAGCTGTCAGTGGGGGGAATCCTGTGGACAGCTGAAAGAACCGAGCCTGAAACTATTAGTTTCAGGTATCGGAGCATTTGCATGAGTACTGATACTTGTGGAAATGCTTAGTACCCTGTTTCCCCGAAAATAAGACCTAGCGTGATTGTCGGTGATGGCTGCAATATAAGCCCTACCCCCCCAAATTATCCCTAGTTAAAGTCCTTGTAGGTCTTATTTTCAGGGTAGGGCTTATTTTCGGGGAAACAGGGTAGGGCTTATTTGGGGGGGGGGTAGGGCTTATATTGCAGCCATCACTGACACTCACGCTAGGTCTTACTTTTGTGGAAACAGGGTATTGGCACCGATACCAGTGTCGGTATCGGTGCAACCCTAGTTTCTATGCAGAAGTGAGACAGATTTTGCACTCTCCAGCTTAAGTAAATAAACCAAAAGTGGCCTGCCGCTAGGAAATTGTACAGAACTCAGAGTTTTGATATTTACCCCAAAATTGTGGGGGAAATACCAAAAAAAAAGTTCCCTCATTGGCCTCATTATTTCACAGAAGGAAAAATACCGAGGGCGAAAAAATAAGTGACGGGACAAAAATAATGAACACCTACTAAATAATATGATAAACACACAAATACAAAAAAAATAAATACATTAAATAAACTAAACTTCTTTAACTGCACCCTATTAAAAAAAAAAAAAAAAAAGAAAGAAAAAAAAAAAGAATGGGCAACTTTTTTAAGGAAATTGAGATTTTCCACTTTGGTGAAATTTCCCCAATCATAAAATCAGTCATTTTGCAGGGAAATTAATTTTAGCATGCTACAACGGTTTTAATTGGTCCTCCTTTAAGCTATGGTAGAATTTTCACTGGAACATACAAAGTAAAAAAAAAAAAAAAAAAAAAGGCGATGGGAGCCATGGGATTTTTTTGCCTCGGACGCTTAGCAAAGCATCACAACTGCAGCATGTGAACACCCCCTGTCCGCTACCATTCCAGCTTAAGGGGGTGGTGATAAGAAAACGACTCTACTGCACACTTAATGATACCCCCCCTCAGCTCTAAGCAAGCCTTAATAGAGCCCAATATAGCAGTAAAAATTTGACAGGGGTTAAAAACCGTCCTTACTCTATTCAATACTAATGAAAAAAAAAGTTTGGGTTGCACGTACACTTTAAGCTTACTTTTACTGAACCTCTTTTTTTTTTTTTTTATTATTATTATTATTTTTTTGTTTTTGCATCAGTCTCTTTTTTTTTTATCTCCCTCTGTTTCATTTTTATTTATTTTTTTATTTTCATTATTTGTTTAATTGGAGCTGCCATTCTTTGCAAGCGGCACTTTGCCTTAAAAATAGCATTACTTGCGTGTCTAGGATGCTATGGAAGGAGAAACAAGAGCAACTCACCTGTACAGAGACACTGGGGACCTTCTCAATGTTGTCACTGCTGATGTGGGATGTTCTGCAGATTGCCTTTATATATATATATCAGGAATATAATAATATAATACACCTCCCATTGTTCAATTATGCCACATCATCAGCAATTACACTTCTTTATTTACAAATCCCGCTCTCTCTCTTGTTCTCCCTCTCTCGCTCTTTCTCTCTCTATATACAGTGCTGTGAAAAAGTATTTGCCCCCTTCCTGATTTTTTTTTTCTTTGCAAATTTCTCACACTTGAATGATTGAGATCATCAAACAAATTTTATTAATACACAAAAATAACCCAAGTAAATACAAAATGCAGTTTTTAAACGGCAATTTAATTTATAAAGGGAAAAAAGCTGTCCAAACTTGCCTGGCCCTATGTGAAAAAGTAATTGCCCCCCTTGCTAAATCATGAATGAACTGTGATTCTCCACATTTTTTGGAAAGCTTAAATTTTACTTGCCTCACCCAGGCCTGATTACTGCCAGATCTGTAGAATCAGGAAATCACTTAAAGTGGATGTAAACCCAATGTCATCCTTTCTAAACTACTACCATAGGGGTTATCTATAAGGATATACACGCCTCCTGCATGTATGTTTACCTGTCAAATGTCTCCCCTCTGTCTGTTATGAGACCTGAAAAACTGCATATTCTGTGGGCGGGTCTTTTGTCTGGAGCTCGGTGGGTGGAGTCGTGATGTCAGTAGACTCCCCGCCCACCTCTACACTCCTTGTCAATATGCATTTTCTCCTGTGTATTTCTTACACTGAACTTCTTCTATGATCTCTAACATCCAGTGAAAAGACAGGAAAGTAACCACATGACTTCAGCATGCCAAATCATGCTGAGGTGTGGAACAGCCAATCCTTGCAGAGCTGCTGAAGAAAGGAGTGGGGGAGGGAATTCAAATATAATGCCTGTGTCTTAGGCTAGTGCAAGAGATATGTAAATCAGCTGTCACTCACAGCAAGGGGGAGGATTTGACAAAGTTTTTCTCAGTTTGTCAAGACTTTTCTCACTGAACAATAAAAGAGGATTGCTCAGAGATGGATTAACTCTTTGTGGCAAGACTGGGTTCAAATGATAGGAAATCTTATACTCTACAGTATGATAAAAAAAAAAAAAACAATTTCGGGTTTACATCCACTTTAAATAGGAAGCTGTCTGACAAAGTGAAGCATGCTAAAACATCTAAAAAAGCAACACATCATCTAAAGAAATTCAAGAACAGATGAGAAACAAATTCATTGACATGTATCAGTCTGGAAAGGGTTACAAAGCCATTTCTAAGGCTATGGGACGGCGGCGAACCACGGTGAGAGTCATTATCCACAAATGGAGAATACTTGGAACAGTGGTGAACCTTCCCAGGAGTGGCCAGCCAATCAAAATTACTCCAAGAGCACGACGACGACTCATTCAGGAAGTCATAAAAGAACCCAGAAACAACATCTAAAGAACTGTAGGCCTCACTTGCCTCAGGTAAGATCGGTGTTCATGATTCAACAATAATAAATAGACTGGGAAAAAATGGCGTCCATGGGAGAGTTCCAAGGCCAAAGCCGCTGCTGACCAAAAAGAACACAAAGGTTCGTCTTTGCCAAAAAAATCTTGATTACTTTTGGGAAGATATTCTGTGGACTGATGAGACAAAAGTTGAACTTTTTGGAAGATGTGCGTCCCGTTACATCTGGCGTAAAATTAACACAGCATTTCATAAAAAGGACATCATACTAACAGTCACACATGGTGGTGGTAGTGTGAAGGTCTGGAGCTGCTTTGCAGCTTCAGGACCTGGACGACTTGCCATAGTTGATGGAACCATGAATTCTGAGCTCTACCAGAAATCCCTGAAGGAGAATGTCTGGCCAACAGTTCCTGACCTCAACCTCAAGAGCACTTAGGTTATGCTGCAGGACAATGATCCAAAACACACCAGCAAGTCCACTCCTGAATGGCTTGAGAAAACAAAATTAAGATTTTGGATTGGCTTAGTCAAAGCCCCGACTTAAATCCTATTCAGATGCTGTAGCATGACCTTAAACAAGCCGTTCATGCTGGAAAACCCTCCAATGTGGCTGAATTAAAACAATTCTGCAAAGGAGAGGGGACCGAAATTTCTCCACAGCGATGTGAAAGACTCATTGCCAGTTATCGCAAACGCTTGATTGCGGTTGTTGCTGCAAAGGGTGGCACAACCAGTTATTAGGTTTAGGGGGCAATTACTTTTTCACAGGCAGGTTTGGACACCTTTTTTCCCTTAATAAATTAAATCATTAGAAAACTGCACTTTGTATTTCTTCGGGTTATCTTTGTGTAGTATTAAAATTTGTTTGATGATCTGATTCAGTGTGATGAAGTGTGACAAATATGCAAAAAAATAAAAAATCAGGAAGGGGCAAATACTTTTTCACAGAACTGTCGTACATACAGTATATAGAGGATTTCCATAGTATTTTGGGTTAGCAATACAGACAGCGGTAGCTCCTTGCCTTAATATGGCTTTGTCTTATTGAAACTTTGGACTGAACTATCTGCTAAAGGAGTCAGTGGAGTCATTCACTACTGTTTGTAGATTTCAACTTAAGCTATTGAGTTCTTTAAACATTAATATTTTTACATCAAAGAAAGAAAAGGAGCACCTGGAAAACCTGAACTGAAGCCTAAAACTCCACCTACTTGCTCAATATATCTTATATACCCAACTAAAAAACTAAAAAAGTAATATATACACATATGCATTTTTTTCTGATCAGTCCTGACCATACTTAAAGTATAACTAAAGGCAAAACTTTTTTTCAGTTTTGGATAGGATGGAGGGGGATTAGGACACACAATTTTTATTGCTGTCTGTGTCCTCGTTAGGGAGATTAACCCTCTTTATTTGTCCTGTTTACCGTTATCATTGAAAGTAAAATAAAATCCCAAATTTTAGGTTGTCCCCAGAAAAGTAATAGAGGGGGAAATCTTCGAATGGGGACAGTATGTCAAGTTCTCACGTACCTGACTGATGAGCCCGATAGTGCGGAGGAAGGCCTCCCTTAGGTATCTGACTCGCGGCCCCTGGTAGAGCAGACAGGTGGCACGGGAGTGCAGAATGGTATGAGTGCCTGGCAGGATCAACAGCAGATGGGTCAGATGGCCGGCACAGCAGACAGGACCAGCATGCTGGGATGGATCAGCAGACTGGATGGATCAGCAGACAGGTGAGCAAACTGGAAGGATCAGCAGACAGGTAAGCAGACTGGATGGATCAGCAGGCAGGTGAGCAGACTGGATGGATCAGCAGGCAGGTGAGCAGACTGGATGGATCAGCAGGCAGGTGAGCAGACTGGATGGATCAGCAGGCAGGTGAGCAGACTGGATGGATCAGCAGGCAGGTGAGCAGACTGGAAGGATCAGCAGGCAGGTGAGCAGACTGGATGGATCAGCAGGCAGGTGAGCAGACTGGATGGATCAGCAGCCAGGTGAGCAGACTGGATGGATCAGCAGCCAGGTGAGCAGACTGGATGGATCAGCAGACAGGTGAGCAGACTGGATGGATCAGCAGACAGGTAAGCAGACTGGATGGATCAGCAGACAGGTAAGCAGACTGGATGGATCAGCAGACAGGTAAGCAGACTGGATGGATCAGCAGACAGGTAAGCAGACTGGATGGATCAGCAGACAGGTAAGCAGACTGGATGGATCAGCAGACAGGCAAGCAGACTGGATGGATCAGCAGACAGGTAAGCAGACTGGATGGATCAGCAGACAGGTAAGCAGACTGGATGGATCAGCAGACAGGTAAGCAGACTGGATGGATCAGCAGACAGGCAAGCAGACTGGATGGATCAGCAGACTGGGACTGAAGCTGGATGGCTGCAGTAGGTAAGTATAGCAGGCTGGAGGAGAGTCTTGGAACGTCAGGCAGGCCAGGTCGATAATCAGGCTGGCAACAAAGGTACAAGAGGAGCAGGCAGAAGGAATCGTCAAACAAGCCAAGGGTCAGGTGCAGGCGGATAACAGGAACAGTCTCAAAACAAGCTGGGTCAAACAGGAGCAGATATCAGATCTTCAGGAAACACATACACAGAGCTGCAGATCAAACAGCAAGGACACAGAGCTGCTGAGGTGTTTAAATAAGGCAGCCTGTTGCCAATCACTGAAATCAGCCTGGACTAAGTTAACCCTTAGGTGGCAGATCCATGACACAGTAGTTCTGGTGACCTGGGGGTTCCCCAAGGAATTCCCTTAATTTCAAGGGATTTCCTCTCACTTCCTGTTTTGGCTATGAGACAGGAAGTGAAGGTAAATCTCCCTAATAGGACAACGATGGTACAAATAAATGTTACAGGGGTTAGAACCCTTCCTTACTCCAAAAATGAAAAGAAAAAAGTTTTTGCCTATAGTTCTAGTTTAAAGTGGTTGTAAACCTCAGACATGAAATATGAACAAAGCATATTCCTCTATAGTGTATACTTTTTTAGAGTCCTTCCAGCACTATCAGAACGAATCACTTCTGACAAGTTTTCCTGACACCAAGAGAAAAATGGTGACAGGAGAGGGAGCTCCAACACACGACATGTAATTGACAGCCTCAGTTCTGTTCCAGTGTGCTGTTTAAAGAAGGGGGAAGGGGGGGGGAGTGTCCCTTCCCTTCAATCAGCACGAAATTTCAGCTCTCCACCTTCTTTTTTCTGCACTGTAAAAAAATATTGTGCTGTGTCTACTCAAAAAAATTGAGGCAACTATTTGCATCAGCTTTTTACTGTCAACTAAACTTATTTTTGTCTGACTCATTAGACTTTTCATGTTTTCAACTTTGTTGTTTAAGTATAGCCAACTCAATTGTTTTCAGTTTATAGACCCTAGTGTTTTAAGTCAAGAATACATACCTTAACTTGTCTGGAACTATAGTATTAGGTAAAGCCAGCTAAACTTTTCCAGTTTATAGACCATAGGTTTAAGTAAAGCCAACTAAACTTTTCCAGTTTATAGACCATAGGTTTAAGTAAAGCCAACTAAACTTTTCCAGTTTATGGACCATAGGTTTAAGTTAATCCTACAAAAAATGTTTTCAGTTTATAGACCATAGTGTTTTAAGCTATGAATACATACCTTAACTTGTCTGGAACTATAGTATTAAGTAAAACCAACTAAACTTTTCCAGTTTATAGACCATAGGTTTAAGTAAAGCCAACTACATTTTTCCAGTTTATAGACCATAGGTTTAAGTAAAGCCAGCTACTTTTTTTTTTCAGTTTATAGACCATAGTATTTTAAGTTAGGAATACATACCCTAACTTGTCTGGAACTATAGTATTAAGTAAAGACAACTAAACTTTTCCAGTTTATAGACCATAGGTTTAAGTAAAGCCAACTAAATTTTTCCAGTTTAAAGACAATAGGTTCAAGTAAAGCCAAACCAATTTTTCCATTTCCTAGAAAAGCTTGAGATAGGGACACACACATTAACTTATATGGCACCGTCAATTTACGCAGTGCTTTACATATACATTGTACATTCCCATCAGTCCCTGCCCCCAAGGAGCTTGCAATCTAAGATCCCTAACTCACATTCAATCATACACATACTGGGGCCAATTTACACAGGAGACAATTACCCTACCAGCATGTCTTTGGAGTGTGGGAGAAAACCTACGGAGTCACAGGGTAGAACATGCAAACTCCAGGTAGGTAGTGTTGTGGTTGGGATTTGAATCAGCGACCCTTTTGCAGCTAGGTGAAAGTTTTAAGTGATATTAACTTGTAACTTACTCAATATTTTTACGTTGGTAAAACTTATTTTTCAAATGCATTTGATATGTGTTTGAAAGTTTTTATATAAAAATAAAACAACATTTTTTTTGGCTTTCAAAACAAATTACCATTTATTATTTATAAAGTATAAAGAGTACAAATGTAATATTAATAAAGCAGCATCAAATGTAAATGTAAACATTTTCAAAAAGAAAAAGAAAAAAAAGCCTCTTTCTCAGCTAACAAATCAAACTGAAACACACATGTAACATACAGTAGGTGTATACAACAGACTTATGTCCATTTATTATAAATATATTAATCTGCAAATAAAATAAAAATTTTGGATGGTATGTGAACCGCTTGCCGACCAGCCGCTGCAGTTGTACTGCGGCAACATGGAATCGCCATCATGTTACGTCGGTAACATATTCGCCCACTAGGGGGGCACGTGCCCCCTGCTCGCCCACAGAGCCGATGCGAATGCCGGCAGTCGCCTTCACCGCCGGGGTCCCGCAATCGCTTGGGGCACACCGAGAATCGGGATCTGTGTGTGTGTAAACACACAGTTTCCGGTTCTCTTAGGGGAGAACAGACAGATCGTCTGTTCACACAGAGTATGAACAGACGATCTGACTGTACAGCGATCTGTCATCTCCCCTGCACAGTCCCCTTCCCCCCTTCAGTTAGAACAGCCATTGGGGAACACATTAACCCCTTGATCGCCCCCTAGTGGTTAACCACTTCACTGCCAGTGACATTTTTACAGTAATCAATGCATTTTTATTGCACTGATTGCTGTTAAAATGCCAATGGTTCCAAAAATGTGTTAAAATTGTCCAACGTGTCCGCCATAATGTCGCAGTCCCGATAAAAATCGCCATTACTAGTAACAGAAAAATTATAATAAAAATGCCATAAAACTATTCCCTACTTTGTAGATGCTATAACTTTTGCGCAAACCAATCAATATACGCTTATTGTGATTTTATTTACCAAAAAAAATAGTTTTTTTTATATATTTTGGGGGGATATTTATTATAGCAAAAAGTAAAAAATATTGCGTTTTTTTTCAAAATTGTCCCTCATTTTTTGTTTATAGCGCAAAAAAATAAAAACCGCAGAGGTGATCAAATACCACCAAAAGACAGCTCTATTTGTGGGGGAAAAAAAGGGTGTCAATTTTGTTTGGGTGCAACGTCGCATGACCGCGCAATTGTCAGTTAAAGTGACGCAGTGCCTGAATCTCAAAAAGTGCTCTGGTCAGGAAGGGGGTAAAATCTTCCGGGGCTGAAGCGGTTAAGCAACATTTAAAGCATGTGAATGATAATTTGTTCAATGTTCACTCTTACCTTTCAATGGCATTGCATGGCTTTGTAGTGACTTGGAAAAAATGCTTGTCACTGGTGGCGCGCTTTTGTCCTGATGGGCCTCAAAACATATGGGAACTGCCTTGCGCAGGCTTTCAAAGTTCGAAAAAAGACATCAAACTCTTTAAAATATACAGCATATCAAAACTCGGGCGGTTGCACGTTTGGCAAATATATGTGTCAAGCAATTTTAGTCAAATGTCATTTTTTTAAGTAAATGTAACTCAATTAGAATATGGAAATGCACATACCTTAAAAGTTTTGTCTAGATTACTTAATATTATACATTATTTTTGTAAATGTAAAGAGGTGTGTGTTTAAGAATTAATGAAAATTAAGTAAGGTACTTAAAATATCCAAGTAAATTAATTAACATTTGCTTATATGTTGAAAATGATACAATTTTTATGTTAAAATTACAAGCCAACAGAATAATTTTTATCATGTGTGCACTCTCAGACAAGCTTTAAAAATTCAGCACTTTGAACAGATGTTGACAAGAGAAGGCTGCAGATAAACAGGTACAACTAACGTAGGAGGATTGGTTTGATCTCCATGTATCACCTAAAGCCAGGCACTTCACTGGGTACTTGGAAGGGTTTACAACCACTATAATAAAGTAATGATGTACATACCTACTATACGTTCACTTAAAGATGAACTATTATAGTGATCCTTTGCTAGTACATCTAAAAATTCCCTCCCCCCAGATTACCAATGCTGCTGTCCAAAGGTGCCTCCTGTACTCCTTCCCCCAGAGTAGGGGGCGCTCTAATACAGGAGGTGTGTTACTGGCCAGATCACCAGGTGAAAACAGAGGGAAAAAGAAAGAAACAAAAAAACAAAACAAAAGAAAACCAATAGAGCCGCCACATCTAATGATTGCTAAGCTGCAATTAAATGACATTATTGGTCTTGCGTTTAATACCGTTTTAATGCATTTTCACTGAGAAGACATTGGCAGCTGCCATACATAAGAACCTTGTTTTCAGCCCATGGAACAAATACCTGACCTTCATGTCATTTTATATCTTTCAAAGAATGATTTGTGAATCCAGAACTTCACAGAAGCTTGAATTTAATTAATAATGCTTTTGCAAAAAGTGTAAATAGGACTCAGTGTTGACTTAGAACAATAAGCCATTGTTTTACATGTTGGGTGAAGGTCAGGCGCCCTAGGTCGACAGAAGGCTATTTAGGAAAGATGGAAAATAGTGTAATTACTGCGCCAACCTGACAAATGAGCAGCCAACACAACAATAAGACTAATTGCAAAGGAATATATAAAATAAATGTTTAGCGCTGGAAGTGTATTGATCGTGGTCACCTGGAACTAATATTAGACAGGTGGTTACACAATCTGTAAACACAGTGATGTATCACTAATGTACAGTAATGTGACTATAAGCATCAAAAAAATGTGAACATATAGATAAGCAATCCAAAACTGCAAGCTAACGTGCCATAAGTGTTATACCCCACAAAGGGTGATAAGAAAATACATGTAAAAAAACAAGTGATCAACCACTGGCATGTCATCAGTACAACACCCCAGTGGAAGTCCATGTGGACGAAACGCGTTGGGTTATTATGCTTGTCAAGCTATTTTTACTGTGCCATCTTATCTGTTCATATGAACTACTTTTTATAGTACCGATCTGCCTTGATGTTGTACTTTTTACTCAAATAAACCCCACCATTTTTAATCTATACTATGTGTGTAAGGGCTTACCTAGGTTGGAGTCCATGGCGCAGAGATGTACGCTCACCCTTGCAAATACACACAGCCCACGGTAACAAAGAGATAGGTTACCTGGGCTGCGAATCTGTGCACGGGGGCTTGACAGGAATAGCCAAGGGATAGTTGAGGTAAAGCCGCAGTCAGGGATTCCAGGATAACAATAAACAAAGCCAGGGTCTGAAGCCGGGGTCAGTCTTGGAACACTGGAACACTGCAACAGAAGACAGGAACACTTGGCAAACATGAGAAAATGGGACAATGAACTTACCAAGCCCTCAGAGTGAGACAGGGTTTTATATCCAGCTAATTAGGTAACCTGCCTCAGCTGAACCAGGAGTGACAGGTACAAACAGAGTATCGCCCACAGTACTTCATGCTAAACTAGGCATGGCTGGAAAGCAGGCTGAATAGAACTGAGGTGTAGCTCAGAGGTAAAGAAACATGTGCAAGAACAGACAGTCATGAGTTCAATACCACCCAGAGCCACTTGGGGCACGACCACACCTGGCCATCTGGAAGGTATGGTATGGACCGTGACAATGTGGAGGCTATTTTTTTTCTCTTTTATACCTCTACCCATCGTTACCTGGATCATTGTTTTGAGAAGTGTGGCTGGTGATTCGTACCCTGGATTCCTACTGGTCATCAGAGAAGGATTTGGAGTGCCTCTCCCCTGGAGTTCGGTCCATGCCTACTGAATCTACATCCATGCTTGTTTGATTCACCGCCGCTGGCGTGTGGATCCACTATTTAGGGTAAGAGTACCAAATCCCCCTATCCCCAGAAGGTGGAGGCACAATCCCGGGTGTTGTTATAGCGGCTGGATTATTCTGATTGAATCTGTGATCATCAGACACCTGAATGAAGCCTAGCCATTTTGAGACTACTTTGAGTGCCCATTGTGGTGTTACGACTATATGGACTCATTGTGTTTTGGTGATGACATGTCAGTGGTTGATCACTTGTTTATTTACATTTATTTTCTTATCTCCCTTTGTAGGGTATAACACTTATGGCACGTTAGTTTGCGATTTTGGATCGCTTATCTATAGGTTCACATTTTTTTGGTGCTTGTAGTCACGTTAGTGTACATTAGTGATACATCACTGTGCTTACAGATTGTGTATCCACCTGTCTAGTATTAGTTCCAGGTGACCACGATCAATACACTTCCAGCGCTACACATTTATTTGATATATTTAGGAAAGATAAATTGTAAATTCAACTGGCCAAGGCCATTATTATTGGTTCAATAGACCATAAACATATTTTATTTTACTAATTCAATTTTTATATTTACATAAAAAAAATAAAAGCCATGCACAAAAATGTCCCCGAAAGTACAGAGGACCAAAGTTGCATTCTGGATGGGTATAGTACCTGCGCTAGCATGTACCAAGGCCCGCTCTCCTTCATGAAAGTGAAGGGTAAGGTACTGCAAAAGCCAAGACGTTACCATTTTTTGCTGGCGCCTCTCATTTTTTCTGCTGCTTAGGGGGTGTCTTTGGCGTCTTTTGGTGTGGCCTGGTTTATCGGTGGAATGTTTATTCCTGATGATATGCCCTGATTGGGTCACTGTGTTTTAGGTGCAAATTTACAATTTTGCATCCATTAAAATGTTTTATCTGCAAACAAAAAAACAAACAAAGAAAAAACAACATAAAAATAACAAAATGGAAACTTAGCCACCACAACTCAAGCTTCGTATAGCCAAATGTGATCTAAACTAGTCCAATAACTAAAACAAGCCCACCACCGACGAGAAGAGACATAACAGGAGGGAGGAGACACTTTAGGGGCTTCTTCTAACCTGGAAACTGCCAGGTCCACTGCAGGTACCAGGAAGACCACTGATACACCAGGAGCTTCTCTAGGAGGAACATTCAGTATTAACAGGTAAACAACTGGAAGAAATTTAAATGTCAAATCATAAACTTTCCACACCAGAAACAACAGTCCTCTCCAAAGGCCTCACATTCTGCCCAACCACCAAATTGGATAATTTACAGGTATGGTCAAATATGGAGGAATTCTTCTGTAGACTAAGGCTCAAAGAATATTTTCACTGTAATGAAAGGAATCCTAGCACAATAGGAGGTGACAAAAAGAAAAAGAACAGCAACTTCACACCCACCTCCACAAGGACGCAACCCCAAACTGGATACCTATATTGACAGCTTCAGGCTGCGTGTCACATCCCTGATATCCATCCAGCAAAAGAAAATATTATACAACCTTTCACCACTGGAGCGAAGAGCTGTACACGATCTGCGCAATAATCAGACCATAAGCATCAAACCAGCAGATAAAGGGGGAGCAGTCGTTGTGATGGATACAGACAAATATATACAAGAGGGCCAGAGGCAGCTGGCAAATACTACTTACTACAAAAAACTGGATTATGATCCGACCCAGGATTTTACTAAGCAATTAAAAGGTCTCATTACAACAATACCAAGCCACCTACATTCAGAACTCATCAATGCAATTCCGGATAATCCAGATGGGGGGCTTCTACATGCTGCCCAGGATTCACAAGCCAGGAAATCCAGGCAGACGCATTATAACAGGTATGAATACACTTACCGAAAATATCTCAGGCCTTGTAGAAAACATGTTAAAACCGTTAGTCATGAACGCTACTAGTTTCCTGCAAGACACCACTGATTTTCTGAACAAGCTTAAAAATATACAACAATTACCACCAAAAACACTTCTAGTCACTATGGATGTAGAATCTCTGTACAGTAACATCCCTCACAAGGATGGGTTGGCCGCATGTCACAGATTCTTATCATCCTCACCAGACCACAAATACACTGCTGAGGATGTTACACAGCTCATCTAATTCATTCTTACACATAAGTACTTTACTTTTAACAATGACATCTATCTCCAATGTATGGGTACTGCTATGGGAAGTAAAATATGCAATGCAATATCCAATATGCAAATTTATTTATGGCTGACCTGGAGGACAACTTCCTGAACAGCATACAACAAAAGCCATACAGATATTACCGCTATATTGATGATATCTTCATGATATGGACTGAAGGTGAAGAAAATCTAAAACAAATTTTCTCATTGATCAACACTTTTCACCCATCTATCAAACTAACAATGGATTATTCGAACACACGTCAACTTCCTAGACACTACAGTATACATCAGGGATGATAAGCTTCACACGTCGATATACAGAAAACCGACTGACCGATGCAGCTATCTCCATAATTCCAGTTTTTACCCCCAACACATTAAACGAGCCATCATACACAGCCAGGCCATCAGATACCACCGAATATGTTCAGACCCAGAAGACAGAGATAAACATCTCAGAACACTGGCAGACTCCTTCCATAAGAAAGGTTACAAAGACAAAATCATCAACAACAGCATAAACACAGCCTTGAAAACCCGAAGAGAAAATCTCCTCCAATACACAGAGAAAAAAACAAACAACCGAGTACCTCTAGTCACCACATACAACCCAACACTAGAAGGGATCAAAAAGATAATCAAAGATTTACAACCCATTATAACAGAGGATGAAACTCTGAAAAAAATATTTCAACAACCCCCATTATTGGCTTTCAGACAATCACCCAACCTCAGACAAAAACTAATCAGCAGGAAACGTCACCCTGATTATAAAGTCACAAATAATGGAAGCAAACCCAGCAATAAAAAACGCTGCAAACTGTGCAACCAGATCAACCTATTGAAAAGTGTCACACACACAAATGGGACCTTCAATATCATGGGATCTTACTGCTGTACCTCCAGTAATGTTGTGTACCGATGCAAAAGGTGTAGCAAAGGATCTTATGTTGGTGAAACAGGACAGAAGTTGCAGGCGAGGATGAATTTGCACAGACATACCATCAAGGAACATAAAGAAGACAGTTTATGCACACCTGTGGGACATCACTTCTCACAACCCGGACCACACTATAGAGGACTTCAATGTTTTAGTTCTTAAAGGGAATTTCGGAAATATCCAGGAAAGGAAAACGTTTGAGCTAAGAATGATACTTCTTTTTGACACAAAAAACAATGGCCTAAATTTATATATTGGTTTCCTCACCCCTTATACTACAGTTCTATGACCCCCTCTGTAAATATCACCTCCCCCCCTCCAGTCTATAGCTTTCCCTCTATCTTAGCTCACTTTCTGATTGCTTTATTACCACTGCCATACACATTGATTTGTATGTGTTTGTTTTTTTTTTTCCTTTCACTCAGAGATTTTTTTGTTTTGTTTTAACATTTTACCTTCTGCTAAAACTTTTGTGAATCAGTACTGCTTGGACCTTGAAAAAGGGGACACACCCCGAAAGCTCGTCCATGAAAAATTATATGTTAGTGCAAATGAAAAAAGTATCACGGACAGTACTCAAAAGGGGGAAGAAAACAAATGCAAATGGATACAGCTGCCATAATTGCATGATGGGAACATTTTATTTGTTTCTGCTCTCATTTCATTCTAAGCTTTCTGTAGTTGTTCATTGACATCCCTACTAGCTTATGGCAGAGAGGTGGTACATACTGGCAAATCTGGACTGTATTCAACACAAACAGACAAAAATTTCCCAACACACTTAGAAGCTAGCCTACAAAAAACAAATTGATCCTGTATAACAATTCATGTTAAAAACAGAGGTTTTAGTTGCACACCTTTGCAAATATATGTAGAAGCCACAGTGCCTACGTGAATCAAAAAGGTTCTATTGGCCTGGGATCACTAAGGAAGCGGAAATTTACTGTTCCTCCTGTCCAGTGTGTCAGATTTCTGCACCCACGCCACATTTCCGCAGTCCTTTGGTACCCCTGCCATTGAGGTCCCTTTGAGAGAATTGCCATGGATTTGGTTGGCCCCTTGCTGAAGGCCGCTTCAGGGGCACCAGCACATCTTGGTGATAATGGACTATGCCATCCGGTACCCAGAAGCAATTCCTCTCTGAAACACCTCTGCCAAAACTGTTGCTAAAGAGCTATTTCAGGTTTTCAGCCGTGTGGCTTTCCTAAAGAAGTGCTAACTGACTGTCAGAAACCATTAATCAGACCGAGACAGAAGTACAGTTAAATCACACTTGTTTAATAATAATAAAAAAAGGTAAACATAGTAAACGTAGTCAAAACATAGCCAGAGTTCAGGAACCGGAATGGATAGTCAGACAAGCCAAAAGTCAGGGAGGCAGAGAACAGCGTAGTAGAACCGCAAGCAGGATCTGGAGCCAGAAGGGATGTCAGCTAAGCAAGTCTTTAACAGGAACACTAGAGATGTGACCAAGGCAAAGGCAGAGATCATCTGGACTGGATGGCTTAAGTAGGCAGGATATCATCAACAGGTCACTGTGGAGAGATAGGAGCTGGAAATTAGCCGACAGCTGAGCTGCCAGCTCAGAGAAGGAAGGGTTGAGCCCAGCCCTGACATTGACCAAGGCATCCCGTTTATGTTTAGAGTAACCAAAGAGCTTTCCAAACTTTTGAAAGTGACCTAATTACGTACTTCAGTTTATCACCCTCAAACAGAAGGGCTGGTTGAAAGATTTAACAAAATGTTAAAACAAATGCTGAGGAAGGTGGTTGATAAAGACGGAAAGAATTGGCATTGTCTATTCCCTTATTTGATGTTTGCTGTCAGAAATGTTCCCCAATCTTCCACAGGGTTCTCTCCTTTTGAGCTACCGTATGGGAGGAATCCACGGGGACTACTAGACATTGCCAGGGAAACATGGGGAGTGAGAGTTCCCCTCATAGAAGTGTGATTTAACATGTGGTACAAATGAAAGACAGAACTGCGCAAGTGATGCCTATTGTGAAGGAACATTTGGCACAAGCCCAGTTGGCTTAGCAGAGGATTTACAATCGTGGGGCCCAGGTCCGTTCTTTTGTACCTGGTGATAGAGTATGGTGGTCCCTACAGTCGAACGTAAATTCCTGGTCAAATGGCAGGGTCACTATGAAGTGTTGGAAAAAATGGGTGATGTGAATTATAAAATTAGCCAACCAGGACGACGAAAGCCTGAGCAGCTATATCATGTGGATTTGCTAAAACCATGGAAGAATAGGGAATCCTTGGTCACTGAGACTACCCCACTTTCTGCTCCATCTAACCTGGTTATCCCTGAAGTCGGGATAGCAGAGACTCTGCCCAAAACTCAGCAACCTGATGCTAGAGAGTTTGTGCTCCGGAATAAAGAGAAATTTTCAAAATGGGCAGGTTGGGTGTCTGGGGTTGAACATGAAATTGTCACCACACCAGGGGAAAGAGTCAAGTTGAATCCCTATCGAATTCCCGAATCCCGGCGAGAGGCAATTCGCCTCTTTCATGCTCCCCACAAAGTTGGAAGTAGAAAATGCCCCATCATTGGTTTTATTGGGAGGAATAGTGCCCCATTGATGGTGTCTGTAGGGGGAATGGTGTCCCATCATTGTCATCAGTTGGTGAATAATGTCCCAAGGGCCAGATAAAGGGAAGCAAGAGGGCCACATTTGGCCCCCAGGGGCCGCAGTTTGGAAACCACCATTCTAGAGATGTACAGTAAATATTCTAGCAGCTCAAAGAATTTGCATGATTCAACTGTTTCACTAACTGTCTAAAAAAAAAGAAAACAAATGCAGCCACTACATCTACGGACTCAAAGGTACAGTGTATTACATTTTTGTTCTCAACAGTAGTAAAGATTGCTACAGTACCATAATAGAGATCCTTCCTCTTTCATGGTATGTGGGATAGAAAAGTACAAACCCCATTGGAGGGGGGACAACAAAATCATCAAATTGAGTCAGTCAGAATCTCGTTGGATGCATGAGTTACTTACTTTAGCACCACTAGGACGTAATGTGGAGTTTGATTTGAACTGTTTCATATCCAACTTTTAATTTCTTTTCATAGTGATGCACTAGATGTCTCCACTGATTTTTTGTTTTTAGATGGGTGTTGTTTAATGTCTAGCCACTAGATGGTGGTGTTCTATACCAGAGTAGATTTACATGCAAGAATATCATTACGTCTATATGAATTGTTTCTGCTGCATATTCATAACTTTTTTTATGTGAAATGTATAGGAGTATTTGTATTTTATATGTATCATGTTGTGTTTAGATTGAGGATTCAGAGAGGAATAGGAGCCCTGTAGATTATTATTGTTATCATGACAGCAAACTTTGCATCGTACACCCAACTCCATACCCTTTGATGAAGTCACATGACGCAACGCGTCAGAGAGGAGCCGGGTGCCGTCACTTCCGCTCGCGGGCCGAGACCGGAAGTCCCCTCGTTTGTGAAGCTGTCCTGAGCTATTTTAACTGTAAGTTACTACTTGTCTTTTAAATAAACTGCACTGGATTATTACACCATGGAGACCCCCGTTCTTTTTTTGCTTGTAATCTGCATTTGATGAGCCTGGAAAACTGGTCCTTATACTGGTGTCGTCTTGTCTTGGATACCTCTGGAAATTAATCGATTGCTGTGGAATCAGTACTCCATCCACATAGGGGCTTGACTTGACCTGTAGGGGGTCTCCGTATGAGGTTGAGAGGCTTGCGAAAACTAATAGCGCACAGCAGATGGTGGAAATATTTGGATGAATTGGATTTCTTTTTGCACACGCACTTTACTTCATGAACTGTTTATCTGAATTCTATGATTGGCCACGATTTTTGCACCAATTATCACTTTGGCGCATTTTGCACTTTATTTATGAAGAATATTTGCACATCTCCATGAAAGTTATTCATTTTGATGTTATTGCATATTTGCACTTTTTTTTAAACCACTTGCTTACTGGGCACTTAAACCCCCTCCTGTCCAGACCAATTTTCAGCTTTTAGCGCTGTCACTGTTTGAATGACAATTGCGCGGTCATACAATACTGTACACAAATGAAATTTTTATAATTTTTTTCCCACAAATAGAGCTTTCTTTTGATGGTATTTAATCACCTCTGCGGTTTTTATTTTTTGTAAAAATTTTTTTAAAAAGACCGAGTTAAAAAAAAAAAAGTTATATTTTTTTATATTTTGTTATAAAATTTTGCAAACAGGTAATTTTTTTCCCTCGTTGATGTACGCTTATGAGGCAGCACTGATGGGCACCCATATGTGGCAGTGATGGGCACTGATGGGTGGCAGTGCTGGGCACTGATGGGTGGCAATGGTGTGCACTGATTGGTTACACTGATAGGTAGCACTGCTAGGTGGCACTGATTGGCACCACTGGTGGGCATTGATAGGTGGCACTTGTGGGCATTGATAGGTGGAACTCATGGGCATTGATAGTTGGCACTGGTGGGCACTGTGGGCACTGGCAGCTGGCAATGGCAGGTGGCACTGGCAGGGGGTACTAGTGGGCACAGATGAGGCAGAATTGCTTCCTTCCTCTTCGGAACCAATGCCCCTTTCACATAAGCTTTAGCATGAGGAGAAAAAAAAACGTTTACCAAGCTTTTGTTTACATCATGTGATCAGCTGTCATTGTCTGACAGCTAATCACGTGGTAAGGGGCCGGGATCGGCCCCTTACTTGGATCTGTGATCAGCCGAGTCTCAGTGACTCGGTGATCACAGCGCAGGTCCGCGCTGTGGCCGACCATTCGGCTATAGCGAGGACGCCAAGTGGTTAAGAAGATTCTCTTCCTTGAATATTGCAGTTTGATTTGTCTATTGTAGTTAGTATTGTTTATTAGCACCGAGCAAGCGCCACATTATCATTTTTCTTTTATAAGGATTGCTATATACTGCTTACCATGCAATCTATAATACTATAGGAATCTATTGCAGGCAACAGACAAAAAATATATTTTGCAGAGCTCCTATATATATATACTGTGTATATTGCCCAGTTACGTCATGCACCATTCAGCTGTATAGCCAATCCTCATGACCCAATAAGGAAGAGGATGAAGGTTCTTACGGGGCAATTATAAAACTTTAACCCCTCCACATTCTTTTATGCCATGATATTCCCCTACAGCATCCAAACTGAAACTGGTGCATGCTGCATCTTAGAGGACGGAGCTTGACCACTTCAGCCCTGGAAGGGTTTTCCCCCCTTTCTGACCAGAGCACTTTTTTTTTCGAATCGGCACTGCGCCGCTTTAGCTGACAATTGTGCGGTCGTGCGACGCTGCACCCAAACAAAAATTGACGTCCTTTTTTCCCCACAAATAGAGATTTCTTTTGGTGGTATTTGATCGCCTCTGCGTTTTTTTTTTTTTGCGCTATAAACAAAAAAAGAGCGACAATTTTGAAAAAAAAAAGCAATATTTTTTACTTTTTGCTATAATAAATATCCCCCAAAAATATATAAAAAAACTAATTTCTTTCTCAGTTTAGGCCGATATGTATTCTTCTACATATTTTTGATAAAAAAAATAAAATAAAAAGATTGCAATAAGCATGTATTGATTGGTTTGCGCAAAAGTTATAGTGTCTACAAAATAGGGGATAGTTTTGTGGCATTTGTATTATTATTTTTTTTAAAATTAGTAATGGCGACGATCTGCGATTTTTATCAGGACTGCGGCATTATGGCAGACACATCGGACACTTTTGACACTATTTTGGGACCATTGTCATTTATACAGCGATCAATGCTATAAAAGTGCATTGATTACTGTATAAATGACACTGGCAGGGAAGGGGTTAAACACTAGGGGGCGATTAAGGGGTTAAGTGTGTCCTAGGGAGTGATTTTAATTGTGGAGGGGATGGGCTCACTACAACATGACAGCGATCACTGCTACTGATGACAGGGAGCAGTACATCTCTGTCATTTCACTAGCCAGAACGGGGAAATGCCTTGTTTACATAAGCATGTCCTTAATCTGTGTCTCCATGACACGATCGCCTGGACACCGGTGGACATGGAGTCCACGGATCCCGCAGGCACGGTTATGCTGTACGCGGCAGGTGTACATGCCCGCTAGCCCCGCCAATTAAAGGGGACGTACAGGTTTATTGCATTTTTATAATTCATTTTTTTTATTAGTAATGGTGGCGATCTGCGATTTTTATCGGGACTGCGACATTATGGCAGACACATCGGACACTTTTGACACTATTTTGGGACCATTGTCATTTATACAGTGATCAGTGCTATAAAAATGCACTGATTACTGTGTAAATGACGCTGGCAGGGAAGGGATTAAACACTAGGGGCGATGAAGGGGTTAAGTGTGTCCTAGGGAGTAATTCTAACTGTGGGGGGGGGATGGGCTACTACTCATATGACAGCGATCACTGCTCCTGATGACAGAGAGCAGTGATCTCTGTCATGTCACTGGACAGAACGGGGAAACGCCTTGTTTACAAAAGGTATGTCCCCGTTTTTCCGCTCCGTGACACGATCGCGGGCCCCCGGTGGACATCGAGTCTGAGGGACCCACGGTCACGGAGCATGTGGCGGGCGCATGCGACCACAATGCCGCATCTTAAAGGGGATGTACCTGTACGCCCATTTGCCCAGCTGGGCCATTGTGCCGACGTATATCGTTGTGCGCTGGTTGGCATGTGGTTAAAGTTGGAGTAAACTCCCATGCATAATTTGTAGCCATAGGTAAGCCTATAATAAGAATTATCTATAGGTACTGTAAATTTCACCTAAACATGCACTGCTTAGGAATTATATACTGTACATGCAGCTGGTGACACCACCAGCACATGGGCTCTGAAGAATGGCCACCCGGGCCGTTCCTTCAGAGTCATGTGCCGTCAACGGCGGCTCCCGTGTGCGTGCGCGGGACTGACGTCACGCAGCTCTGGCCATTTACACAGCAGGAGTCCGCAAACCAGAAGGAAGACAGGTGAAAACCTTGCTTTGTGCACTGGTGGGCAGTCATGTTGGAACAGGAAGGGGCCATCCCCAAACTGTTCCCACAAAGTTGGGAGCATGAGATTGTCCAAAATCTCTTGCTATGCTGACACCTTAAGAGTTCCCTTCACTGAAACTAAGGGACCAAGTCCAACCCCTGAAAAAACAACCCCCACACCATAATCCCCTCCTCCACCAAATGATTTGGACCAGTGCACCATCCAAGGTCCATAAAGACATGGATGAGCGAGTTCGGGATGGAGGAACTTGACTGGCCTGCACAGTGTCCTGACCCCAACCCAATAGACCTTTGGGATGAATTAGACCGGAGACTGCGAACCAGGCCTTCTCATACAACATCAGTGCCTGACCTCACAAATGTTCCAGGGACGGGGACTAGCACAGCAGCTCCAGCCGCTGTCTCGGGTGCTCATTGGACAGACTGATAGCAGCAGGAGCCATTGCTGTCAATCAAATCCAGTGACACGGGAGCGGGGGGGGGGCGAGCCCTGCTGAGTGCCCCCCATGGAATGCGACTCTGTGGGGGCACCCGATGAAGAGGAGGAGGAGCCAGGAGCGCCGTGCGGGGGGGGGGGGACGACCCAGCAAAGGAGGATCGGGGCCGATCCCTTGCACAGAGGAGGTAAGTATAACATGTTTGTTATTTAAAAATAAAAATAAAAAAACAAAGCATTACAATCACTTTAAGTCTATAATAAAAATAATAATAATAATAATACAAATATCCACGTAATTATGATGTATTTTTGATGCAATATTTTGTATTGGTTGTGCTGGTCTAAATATTTGTGAATCACAAAAAAAAACATATTACAAAAATCCTCATTCAATAACCATTGACACATAATGTATTTATGATAACAGAGCTGCATTCATTTGTGTCTTTTATATCCCCGGAGTTCACCTTTAACTTTTTTTTTTTTAATTCACCAAGAAGAAATGCAAACACCACACATGTCATAAACCGATTTCTGATTTATTTCTTTTTTGAATCCAATCGTTCACAATATACTGTATGTAAAGGATTTTTTTTCAGTTATGTTTTTTTAATTTGAGATTTGAGATCATCACATTCCCTCTCTGAAATGCATTTTTTATATCTGTTGGAATAAAAAATGTACCCCTCAGCACAATAACAGGCTTGCTTTAATATCAAAGGACACACATGTCTAACAGGCAGTTTTGCGATGCAGTACTCTGGGCAGATTCCGCCCGACTCTTCAACGCTGTGTGCCATTGTACACGGAGGAGCTGGAAAAGAAGATGATACAATCATTAAATATGAGGATTCATATCACCAGTATTATCTTATACTGGGGACAGTCTATGAGCCATGGCACTTGATATATATGTTATATATGATATATATTGGAATGTATTTTTCTTGGCATTATTGTGTGTTTTGTCACATCATTTGCATTTTCAACTTCATAATAATTAATTCATGTGTTTATTATTAACAGAGCAATTGTTTAAACACTCATGATCACATAATTCCCTGAAGAAGCCTCTAAAAGAAATCCCCTGAAGAAGCCTCAAAAAGAAACCCCCTGAAGAAGCCTCTAGAAGAAATTCCCTGAGGAAGCCTCTAAAAGAGAGGGGTCTGTGGGACTTTATATGAGGAAATTCCCCTGAAGAAGCCATTATTTGGCGAAACATGTAGGGACTTGACATGCATCAGTGACCATTTCGAACATATGGATACGTTGGGCAGTATTACTATCTGTATATTACTCTGCTTATATTATATTGTATGCACCCTATGTTTGTTGTCTTTTGTATATTTATATAATAAAATTTATTTTTTTAAGTAAAATACTGTAATTTCCTTATATAAGGCACCGTTATAATCCCTATCCAACTCCCCTTCTTTGTACTTGTACCAATATAAGGGACGAGGTGCCGGATCAAATGAGGTCACTCAACCCACACCCCTCATAGTAATATCTTATATTCTCTCCAAGTTGGTTGTGCAGAAGAAAGTGGCTACTTAAAGTGGACCTGTCAGCAACTTTACCAGTCTACACAAATTCCTAGCTTTGCCTAGGCTGAGATGATGTCATCAGTCTGCTGCAGGCAGGAGGAAGCCTTTCCCCAGTCTACCCTCAACAGTGATCCTTTAGACCAGGGGTCTTCAAACTTTCTAAACAAAGGGCCATTTTACCGTACCTCAGACTTTAGAGGGACCGGACTGTGCCCATTGAGTGTTGAAATTTTCCTGGTATCAGCGGGAGTAAAGAGTGCATCTTTGGCATTGAAAGGGGGGGATAATGCTCCAGCATTGGGGGGAGTGGGAGGAATAGTGCCCCATCACTGGTGTTAGTGGGAGCAATAGTGCCCCATCACTGGTGTCAGTGGGAGCAATAGTGCCCCATCACTGGTGTCAGTGGGAGGAATAGTGCCCCATCACTGGTGTCAGTGGGAGGAATAGTGTCCTATCATTGTTGTCAGTGGGGGGAATAGTTCCCCATCATTGGTGTCAGTGGGAAGAATAGTACAGCAGCTTTGATTGGTACAAATCAGAAAAGTCCTCGCCGGTGCAAAATCACCTATGTTTCCAGAAGGAGCGGAAGTGGTGATGACGCGCATTGCATCACTGCCTCCCGCACATGCACAATACAATAGGGACGCCACCAGCATCTCTCAGCGCCATTCCTCTTGCCTCATTGATGTGGAGCCTTGCTGTCTTCTTCCTTCTGATGGCCAGTTCTTAGGGACTTTGCCCCATACCACAACTGACATTCAGAAACGGGATTCTTTGGACCAATGTACGTTTGGCTTACTTTCAAGTAAGTAATTTTCAATTAGTTACTGAGCCAGCCTTTTCGGGGAACAACATTCAGGTTGACCCAGTATCTCCTGAAATTGAGACTAATTTTCTTCCTGGGGATTTATCATCTTTGTTTTGTCTTGCCCCCCCCCCCGTTTCACTGTTTTCTGGGGCAGCCCACACCAGGCAACTAATGGATGCTGACACCTTGGGGGTCGTCAATGGCCTATCCTTGCCATTTGGAGGAGTGCTTCTGCTAAACACATTTTTATTGTAAGCCCATGTGAATGACAACTTACATGTAATTTTCATACAATTATGTACCAATGCTTCACTAATTTGAGATGTTTTTTTTTTTTAGAAGTGGTATAATCCCTGAAGAAGATTTAGAACAGTATATTTTGAAACGCGTTGGATACTCCCCCTCCCCTCTGCTGTATTCCTCGGCACAATCAATGATGAAGGGAACAGCAAGTAGATGGGGACTACCACTTTTCGGTTAACAGTCAAATGTGCAATATTGATAACATCATTGATGCAATATGAAATTTTTCTGTAATTTTTTTCTACAATAAAGATTAATTTTCTATACATGGAATTTTATATTTTTTCAATTGCCTACAAAATCCCATATTTGTGAGGTTTATTCTATGTATTACCAAGGGATGGTGGCAATTTTACATGTGCATATCTTCCAACATTTTGAGATGGGAATGAGGGACACCTACTAGCAAACGTATGTAGGCATAGGACACGCCCCCCCTGCCACACCCCCTTAAAGGAAAATTATCCAAGAAAAAGGTTAATTAAATCTACAAGGGCCTCTTTTTTTTTTACCACTACTATTCCTTTGTATTGGCTTTTAAAATTTACAAATGCAGCAATTTAGAATTCGGATGAAAAGTTTATCACTGGGAAACTCTTTTTGAAAGATAACAAGTGCATTTTATATACAGCTCTATAGATCAGACCAAAATGAGGGACAAATAAGGAGGAAAGAGGGACAGAGGGACTTTGCTCGAAATCCGTGACAGTCCCTCGAAATCCGGGACAGTTGGGAGCTATGCATGTGTGGCCCAGTGAATCACTCAATTCTACCCCCTTTCCTTCATTAGATTTCAGTTCTTTCAACCATGGAGACTCAGCATCACATGTGGGCAATAAATGCCTGCCTAAGAATGTCCACTCCCTGACACCCACCCATTAAGGCAATTTGATATTTGCATAACCCCTCCCACTGCTTGCATCAGGGATGAGATCTCCTGAGAGGAGCACTGGGGCAGGAGGGCTGTGATGTTTCAGGAAGCTATGTACAGCCCACTGGCCCCTCCCACCAGCCATTAACTGCCTGCATTGCATAAAGAAGCACAGAGACCCAGAGATGACACTTCCAATATAAGGTACGTATTGAAATGAGAAACCTCAGCTTTAAGTGTTTATGATCTTATAAAATGTAGTTCAATGTTTTACTTACATGGTGGTTCTGCATAACGCCTCTTGCATTGAAGTGCTTGAGAAATAAAAAAGGGTGGGTTACACATCTTCTCTATTATACATTATTAGATCTTTCTGTCTATGCGGAGAATGAAATGGAGATATGATATGTTGAGATATGATATGTTGAGATGATATGCAATTATGAACATACAAAAATCAACATGTAAAGAGGTGAAATACACATTAAGAAATGTCCCTCTGTTAAATACTAAAAAAATATCAGACAGAATATATTATATGTCCAGTGAAGAAAGTTTCCCATTAGCACAATATATATATATATTATTGATTGCATGTTAAGCTATTCCAAAAATAAATACAAGTTGTATTAAAGGGGTTGTAAAGTCTCAAAGATTATTCACCTTAATGCATTCTTTGCATTAAGGTGAAAAACCTTCTTTGCTGAAGCGCCGTCCCAGACACCCCCCTCCCCCCCTCTTAAACCTCTTTCACACTGGGGCGTCGGCGGTAAAGCGCCGCTATTTTTAGCGATGCTTTACTGTTTCGGCCGCTAGCGTTAAGGGTTTAAAATGACAGTTTTGCCGGCAGTTCGGCATTCATTCCAATGGGCAGGAGCGGTGTATACACTGCTCCTTCACCGCTCCAGAGATGCCGCTTGCATAACGTTGCGAACGGTCGTGATGACCGCCAGCCACGATCGATCGCAGACACGAGAGGCAGAACAGGGACGCGTGTGTGTGTAAACACACAAATCCCTGTTCTGTGAGGAGGGACAGATCGTGAGTTCCTAATAGCTAGGAACCATGATCCGTCATCTCCTCTAGTCAGTCCCCTCTCCCTACAGTTAGAACACACAGTGAGGGAAAACAGTTAACCCCTTGATCGCCCCCCTAGTGTTAACCCCTTCCCTACCAGTGACATTTTTACAGTAATCAGTGCATTTTTATAGCACTGATCACTGTATAAATGCCAATGGTCCCAAAAATGTGTCAAAAGTGTCCGATGTGTGCGCTATAATGTCGCAGTCCCGATCAAAATCACAGATTGCAGCCATTACTAGTAAAAAAAAATAATAATAAAAATGCTATAAATCTATCCCCTATTTTGTAGACGCTTTAACTTTTGTGCAAATCAATCAATATACGCTTATTGCAATTTTTTTAACAAAAATATGTAGAATACATATCGGCCTAAACTGAGAAAAAATTAGCTTTTTTTAAAAAAAAAAAATGTGGTAATGTGGTATATTTATTATGGCAAAAAGTACAAAATATTGTGTTTTTTTTCAAAATTGTCCCTCTTTTTTTGTTTATAGCGCAAAAAAAAACAACCACAGAGGCGATTAAATACCACCAAAAGAAAGCTCTATTTGTGGGGAAAAAAGGGACATCAATTTTGTTTGGGTGCAACGTCGCAGGACTGCGCAATTGTCAGTTAAATCAACGCAATTTGCAGAATCGCAAAAAATGGCCCGGTCATTCAGCAGCCAAATCTTCCGGGGATGAAGTGGTTAAAAGGGTTTATAACCACTTTAAGACTATACAGTTTAGTCTATAATTTGTCCTGTTTAAAATGAAAGTAAAATTATGATTTTGGTAGAAAGCATTGCTAATTTATTTTTATTTTTTTTAATGAAATGAAGGCTTTCTAGTAATAGGTAATGGGAGAAGAGATGGAAGGAGTTAATTAGGGCAAATCGATGCAAAAAAGCAAATACATAGGAACAAATTGTATTGTTTTAACTAGCAGATGAATGAAACATTGTAAATACAAAGTAACAATTTGTATCTTTCTATCATTATTATAAACACAGTTGCTGGAATAGTTGTTGTATTTGCACAGCAGTTTCCAACTATTATTATGAGGCTAAAGGGCTTTTTTTTTTTTTTTGAGCTTTGAGTTGACCGTGTACAGCACAACCAAGGTCTACAATTGATTAAATGTATTTATTTCACAGAACCAGCATAATTACCTAAATCTATCCTGGTATCAGCTTCCTGTGTTCTGTGTGCTAATTATAATTTTTTTTCAGTATGTCCAATCACAGGCTGAAACAGATTGGTGAATACACTGTAGGGGTTGATTTACTAAAACTGGAGAGTGCAAAATCTGGTGCAGCTGTGCATTGTAACCAATCAACACATATACACACACATATATATATATATATATTTTAAAGTTAAACTAAAAGCAGACATCTATATATATTTCATACTAAAAAAAAATAAATAAAACAATATTAAAAATGATAATAATCAAAAAATAATTTTAAAAAATTGAATAAAAAATGTGTAATACATATATATATATATATACACACACACATTATATATACACATATCTATCTATCTATCTATCTATCTATCTATCTATCTATCTATCTATCTATCTATCTATCTATCTATCTATCTATCTATCTATCTATCTATCTATCTATCTATCTATCTATCTATCTATCTATCTATCTATCTATCTATCTATCTATCTCTCTATCTATCTATCTATCTATCTATCTATCTATCTATCTATCTATCTATCTATCTATCTATCTATGAGAATACAATAACATTACCTGGTATGAAGAACAAAAACAGTAGATTTACGTAAAACTTCATAGCTACTGAGATCTGGAAAACAGAAGCAAAATTCTTATGAAATATTATTTGGCTCCTGGAGGGTGGAACAATAACTAGATCAAAGAAACAACTCACAGCGCTCTACCCCATGTACCATTTAGTCCCTGGGTTGGTTCACACTGAATGCGGCTTTGAAATCATGCGACTTCACTTTAAAAATTGCACGATTTCAAAGCCATCTGTCAGTGCAACTTCAAGTGCGGCTTGGCTGACATCTGTGAGACTTCATGCACAGGTGTCTATGCAAGTCGCACCTGAAAACGTCCCAAAAAATTAGTGGAGGAACTACTCTTTCAAATCAGCTGCAGCACTGCAAAGTTGGCGTCGCACCAATTTGACCGTTTCCATTGCCGACAATAGGATGCAACTTGTCATGCGATTTGGACCTGACAAGTCTCCTCGGTGTGAATGGGGGGGGGGGGCTTAGTCTAATAAAAGGGTGTCAGTGCTCTGACTCGAGCTCCTGTTAGCCAGAAAATTTTAATCTGCACTTGGCAGGATCTTAAACAAAATATGAAGCTTTGCATGGGGTTAAAAACCATGCTTCAGATTTTTTTTTTCTTCAGATTTTTTTTTCAAGATCCTGTCGGGTGCTGGATGGATGACAGAACAATAACTACACCTAGGTTCATATATATATATATCTTTTTAAAAAAAAATACATTTTTTTTTTCTAGAGTAGCGTTAGCCTTTGGGCTTTTATATATATATATATATATATATATATATATATATATATATATATATATATATATATATATATTCTCTCTGACATAAAGAAGCAATATCTGTTTCACTGCAGAAATGTAATTAAAGGTATAAAGAAGAGAACTTCGGATTGAATTTATTCCTCTAAGCACTCCAGGAATGTTTTAAAAACTTCCCCACTCTACCTAAAGATTATTAAAAAAAATATTTTGGTTGTACATACAATTTAGGACTAGAGCAACTTGTACTTTTTTCTGTTTTGCTCCCTATTTCTTTTTATATTCCTTTGTTTCTCTCTTTTTTTTTAATTCTAGATATTTAGTTGATGGGAGCTGCCATATATTGCAAGTTGCCCTTTGCCTTAAAAATAGAGTTATTTGTGTGTTATGGAAGTATCGCTGATGAGAAGGAAAGAACTCAACTCACCTGTATAGAGACACAGGGGGGAAACTTCTCAGTGTTGTCACTGCTGATGAAATCGAATTGTTGGGATGTTCTGTAGATTTCCTTTATATAAGATTGATATACACCTCCCACTGTGCGATTAAGCCACGCCCTCTTTTATTGCAACTTCTTTATTCAACAACCCCTCTATAAATCTATCTATATATCTAGATATATAGATAGATTTCTAGATATCTCTAAAAAAGAGATGATGTGGCATGATTGTGCAATGGTATATTTTAAACAAGTCAGCCCCGGAAAATCCCCCCCCCCCCCCTCCTGACCAGAGTACTTTTTTGCAATTCGGCACTGCGTCGCATTTAACTGACAATTGCGCGGCCGTGCGACTTTGCACCCTAAACAAAATTGATGTCCTTTTTTTCGCCACAAATAGAGCTTTCTTTCGGTGCTATTTGATCACCTCTGCGGTTTTTTATTTTTTGCACTATAAACAAAAATATTTTTTTTACTTTTTTGCTATAATAAATACAGGCATACCCCCACTTTTAAGTACACAATGGGGTTTATTTACTAAAGCTGGAAAGTGCAAAATCAGGCTCACTGCTGCATAGAAACCAAAGAGCTTCTAACCCCAGCTTGTTCAATTAAGCTTTGGTAATAAAACCTGGGCAGTCATTGGTTTCTATGCAGAAGTGAGCCTGATTTTGCACTTTCCAGCTTTAGTAAATAAACCCCATTGTGTAAAAATATATAAAAAACAAATTTTTCCTCAGTTTTGACTGATATGTATTCTTCTACATATTTTTGGTTAAAAAAAATCGCAATAAGCATATATTGATTGGTTGGCAAAAAAGTAATAGTGTCTACAAAATAGGGGATAGTTTTATGGCATTTTTATTACCATATATACTCGAGTATAAGCCAAGTTTTTCAGCACATTTTTTTTTTTTTTGCTGAAAGTGCCCCCCTCGGCTTCATACTCGAGTCAAGCACTTTTCTGGTGCAAAGAATGACATTTTCATTTACATTTGGGGCCCCTTATCTCGGGACCACTTGGTGCTAGGAACCCCAAATTTGGTGTGCAAACCTAGTGTAACTAGCACTATAACATATCTAAAGCTGGAGTTTCCTAGCACCAAGTGGCCCCGAGATATGGGGCCCCAAAATCGGTTTGGAAAATGTCATTCTCTGCTGCAGAAAAGTGCTTGACATTTTCCAAACTGACTTTGGGGCCCCGTGTCTCGGGACCACTTGGTGTTAGGAACTCCAGCTTTGGATATGTTGTAGTGCTTGTTCCACTGGGTACGCACACTACATTTGGGGTTCCTAGCACCAAGTGGCCTTGAGATACTGGGCCCCAAATTCGGTCAACTGTGTCCATCTGCAGCAATGTCATTTCGGGACCCTTTGGGTCCAGAGACCCCAAATTTTGGCTGCAGCTAGGGGGCATCTAGGAACCCTTAACTACCAAGTTTGAAGTTCGGGGGACCTATGGCTGCAAATGGGCACAGTGAGGCTGCAAATGGGCACAGTGAGGCTGCAAATGGGCATTGTTGACCCTCTTTTCCACTTACTGTAGCTGCACATTTCTCACCCTCGTCTTATACTTGAGTCAATAAGTTTTGCCAGTTTTTTGTGGTAAAATTTAGGTGCCTCGGCTTATATTCGGGTCGGCTTATACTCATGTATATATGGTATTTTTTTTTTAAATAGTAATGCCGGCGATCTGCGATTTTTATCTTGACTGCGACATTATGGCGGACACATCGGACACTTTTGACACTATTTTGGGACCATTGTCATTTATACAGCGATCAGTGCTAAAAAATGCACTGATTACTGTGTAAATGAACCTGGCAGGGAAGGGGTTAAACACTAGGGGGCAATGAAGGGGTTAAGTGTGTCCTAAGGAGTGATTCTAACTGTGGGGGGGAGGGGCTTCCACTGACATGACAGTGATCACTGCTCCCGATGACAGGGAGCGGTGATCTCTCTCATGTCACTAGGCAGAACGGGGAAATACTTTGTTTACAAAGGCATCTCCCCGTTCTTCCGCTCCGTGACCCGATCGCGGGCACTCGGCGGATATCGAGTCTGCGGGACCCGCGGTTACGGAGCACGCAGCAGGCGCACGCGTGAACCAACAATGCCGCATCTTAAAGGGGACGTAACCGTACACATCATTTCTTGGTCATTTTTCAGAGAATATGAATGATAACACAAAAACTTTTCTTTCACTCATGGTTAGTGTTTGGCTGAAGCCATTTATTATCAATCAGCTGTGTTTACTCTTTTTAAATCATAATGACAACAGAAACTACCCAAATGACCCTGATCAAAAGTTTACATACCCTGGTGATTTTGGCCTGATAACATGCACACAAGTTGACACAAAGGGGTTTGAATGAATATTAAAAGTAACCACCCTCACCTGTGATCTGTTTGCTTGTAATTAGTGTGTGTGTATAAAAGGTCAATGAGTTTCTGGACTCCTGACAGACCCTTGCATCTTTCATCCAGTGCTGCACTGATGTTTCTGAATTCTGAATCATGGGGAAAGCAAAAAGAATTGTCAAAGGATCTGCGGGGAAAGGTAGTTGAACTATATAAAGCAGGAAAATAGAAAATAACCTTTTGCCCTTCGGAAATTATTTACCCCCCCCACCTTCCTGACCAGGCCATTTTTTGCGATACGGTACTGCGTTGCTTTAACTGACAATTGGGCGGTCGTGTGATGCTGTACCCAAATAAAATTGATGTCCACCTCTGCGCTTTTTTTGTGTTATAAACACAGAAAGACCGAAAAGTCCGAAAAAGCATATATTGATTGGTTTACGCAAAAGTTATAGCATCTACAGACTACAGGATAGATTTAGGGATAGATTGAGGGACTTTTATTTTTTTTTACTGGTAATGGTGGCGATCTGCAATTTTGTAGTGGGGCTGCGAAATCTGACACTGAATGACACTTTTTGGGGACCCGTGACACCAATACAGTGATCAGTGCTATAAAAATGCACTGATTACTGTATAAATGGCAGTGGCAAGGAAGGGGTTAACAAAAGGAGCAATCAAAGGGTTAATTGTTCCCTAGGGAGGTGCTTACTAACTCTGTTGGGCAGAGTTAGTAAGCACCTCCCTAGGGAACAATTAACCCTTTGATCGCTCCTTTTGTTAACCCCTTCCCTGCCACTGCCATTTATACAGTAATCAGAGCATTTTTATAGCACTGATCACTGTATTGGTGTCACGGGTCCCCAAAGCCAGTCAGCAGGTCCCCACTGCCGGACCTGCTGACTGGCTCCTGCTGTGTCCAGCCCCCTAAAATGCGCGCACGAAATCACGTACAGGTCCGTGATTTTGCACAGCCAGGCCGCCCTGCCACAGTAAATGCACTGCTCAAAAAAATTAAAGGAACACGTTTTAATCAGAGTATGGCATCAAGTCAGTGAAACTCCCTGGATATTGATCTGGTCAGTTAAGTAGCAGAGGGGGTTGTTAATCAGTTTCAGCTGGACACTATAGAGGTCGCACAGATTGTCCAACTCCTCCAGGATGGCACATCAATACGTGCCATTGCCAGTCACGTATTGATGTGCCATCCTGGATGTGCCCTTTCTAAACAAACATGTGCCCGTGGAGGTTTAGGAGATATTTCAAGCACCTACAGGTAATCCTTAATATAGGCTTACCTGTAGGTAAAAGTGGTTGTACAGGGTGTACAACCACTTTAAGGGTTACTCGCCACCAGTTTCCCCACCCACTCCTACCCTGCCCAAATCCTGCCACTAAACACGCCCTCATAAATTATCTCAAGAAAATACACTTCAATGTTTTATGTAGAATTAAGTTACAAAAATAAATATTAACAACAACTTTATCAGTGCCCATCAATGCAGCCTCACCTGTGCCCAACAATACAGCCTCACCTGTGTCCATCAATGCAGCATTACCAGTGCCTAACAATACAGCCTCACCTGTGCCCATCAATGCAGCCTCACCTGTGCCCAACAATACAGCCTCACCTGTGTCCATCAATGCAGCATTACCAGTGCCTAACAATACAGCCTCACCTGTGCCCATCAATGCAGCCTCACCTGTGCCCATCAATGCAGCCTCACCTGTGCCCAACAATACAGCCTCACCTGTGTCCATCAATGCAGCCTCACCTGTGCCCATCAATGCAGCCTCACCTGTGCCCAATAATACAGCCTCACCTGTGCCCATCAGTGCAGCCTCACCTGTGCCCATCAATGTATGGTTTGGGAGCAGGAGGCCGCACCTGTTCGGCAGCGGCCTCTGGCTCTCCTGATCTCCAGGGGTCATCACGGCGGCAGTGGCTTCTGCTTCTTCCCTCCTCCTCGGGAGCCAATTGGGAGTTTTGGTCTTTTTGGCCAATCGGAAAATGGGTCTCACACCTGCTTCTGATTGGCCGGATTGAGGATCAGTGTTTCAACATATTCATTTGCTGTTGTAACACCTGGGTGGGCTCATTGCGCAATGCTCTGTGCCCCACCCTATTTTGAAGCCTATTAGAGCCTATGGCGTCCTGAGAGGGGCCAGATGCATGAATAGGGAGTGGCCATGGTGGCCATGGATAGATTTGTGCTATGCATGAATCTCTCTGTTCTACATATAGGGAGTGGCGTGGATAGAGGGGGCGGCGCCTAATGAACGGGCCACCGCTGTCTACTTCCATGTGACACTCCCTTGCTGATGGAAATGCTGCAGAATTTAAAGAGTAACTCCACTTTTCCTGAGCCAAAAATCATTCCCCTCTGGGTGATCTCTGTACATTGCAGGGATTATCACAAACTTTGTTGCATATTCCTACCTTTTGTTAGTCTGAAGAAATAGCTGTTTGTTTGTCTGTGTCCATGTGAATCTAAGGGGAGTGGTTTTATGTCAGTCAGCTGCTTCACCTGCAGGGCTCTAATGAGGAAAGTGGAAGGGTCTGCATCCCTTTAGATGTGATTGACCTTTGGGAGTATCTAACCAAAAATGATAATTTTGTTGCAGGGGAAGCTCAAAATCTGATTTGTATTTTAGTGCAGACTTCTGGGAAAATCAGTGAGCCAATCACACAAGCAGGAAATTACATTTTCAGGGGGTGTTATGTGTACCATCTGTGTACAGAACACTTCCAGGTTGACATATTGCATTTTACAGAAAATTGCAGTGACTGCAGATTGAAAAGGAAAGATAATTTTTAATAACATTCAGTTACAATATTGACTTACAATTGTATGTGCAATATTCTATATTTTTTTTATCTGATAATTCCCACAAAAGTGGAGTTACCCTTTAAGTTGCAGATGACTTGTTCTACAGGTGAGGGAGTAATACATGGAATTAGGTTTGTGTCCTTGCATAACTATCCTGTTGCTTGTGATTTCTTGCCAGTAACGGCTCCATTTTTTGGGGGGGGGGGGTAAAACAAACTCGTATAAATGATATCAGTCATGGTCAGATTGCGGCAGAAGGTCATGTTATCTTGACTTCTCAGAAATTGTTTGTCCCACAAACAGATCCCGGGAACATCTCACCCTTTTCATTACACAATCTCACACAAAGTATATCGGATATCTGGACAGATGAATATATATTTTTTTTCCTTTGTATAAGATATGACTTCTTCTGTTTGGACTGCTGGCCACTAAGTCCAAGTCCTTTATATATCCTTATTACGACAAAAACCTCCCATACATGTTATTAGGAAACACAGATTTCCATATTTTGCTCCAGCAGACCACAATGATAGTAACAACGACGCATTTCAAACAAAAACAAAGAAAAATTCCCAGCTCAACTTACCAGCCAGCCTGCAACAAACCAAATTGTCCTGTCCAACAGTCCATGTTAAAACCAAGGGGTTTTACATACGTAAGCTGAAGGGTCCCCAACAAGGTACCCCAGTGTTATCTACAGTCCTAACGCTATAAGTTTTGAGAGCCTCCATATTAGAAGCACATACACTATATTTGCAAAAGTATTGGGACGCCTGCCTTTACACGCACATGAACTTTAATGGCATCCCAGTCTTAAGCCTCATACACACAATCGGATTTTCCGCAGACAAAACCTCAGACTTTTTGTCCGGAGGTGTGTGCCTGGATTTTGTCTTGCATACAAACAGCAAGGAATTGTCGGCCAAAAAACACGAACGTAGTGATGTACTAGACATACTATGTGGTTTTTCAGCTCTTTAGCGTCACCCTTTGGGCTCCTTCTGCTAATTTTGTGTTAGTAGAAGCTTGGTGAGTGTTGATTCGCGCTTTTCATTTCGCTTTTTTCATTTTGCGCTTTTCAGTTAGTTTTTGAACAACTGTTCATCAACCAGACATGTTGCGGAATCGGAGGAGATAACGTATTATTTATTATTGGCCTTGGAGTTATTGCTTTGACCCTAGTCCAGGAACAGGAACAGGAGGATGAGGATTTCTTGTACCAAAAATTGGTTGCTTTATTAATTGTGAACAATTATGTCATATGCCTTTGCTGCGGGAGCTCCAGGAGAATAATCCGGATGATTTTCGGAATTATTTCCGGATGACGGACCCCTGATTTGTTTCACCAACTCTTGGCATTGCTGACCCCCTATATTAAGAAGAAGGACACATGCATGAGGCTTTTATTTTATTTTTTGGTTGAATAATAATGATTTGATTTGGTATATTTTCTATATTTTTGGATGCATAGAATGCACTTTTTGGTTAAGTTCTTTTGGCAGATAGCACGTCTAATTTTATTTGTTTTATTTTTTTAATGCACAATTTTAAAAAAAAGTGTAGAATAATACTTGGCTATGTGTTTTACTTCAAATGACAGTTTGGGAGTCGGCAGTTACATTTTAAAAAATACAGTGTAAAATTAACAAGGGACACCAACATAGTTGTATCTTTGATCTTAAAAACCACAGGATAATGGTGTTGTGGTAACTTGCCCAAAAAAAAAAAAAGAATATTTATATATTAACATAGTAGCGGTAATACTACCACTAATATACATGATATTCAGCCTAACGGGTAAAAGTCTGGGCTTTGAGATGAATACTGGAACAAACAAAGCTCGCTCCAATCTCTGGGCTCATCCATAGTATGGAGACATATAGGTTTATCAGGTTTATCAGTTTAGCGGTTAGGATGCTCCAAAAACCAGCAAAATGATATCAGTCATGGTCAATTTGCAGCAGATGTTTGAAGGTCGGGTTATCATGACTTCACTGAAAGTATTTGTTCAACAAACAGATCCCGGGCACCTCTCCTGCTTTTCATTACACAATCGCATACAAAGCATATCTGATATCTGCACAGCTCAATTTTGCTTGAAAGGAATTTTTACTTTGTATAGCACCAGATTTCTTCTCTCTGGACTAACTCATGATGTCTGAGATGGAAACCAAATAGGTAACACGGTTACGTAACTAATAAGAAGGGGTGAGCAGGGTCTTTCCAAAATCTATCTTACTGAAAAATCGAAAAATTCTAATTTTTTTTCTCAAATAAAAAAAAAAATATTTTAAATTTTGCACTGGAGTTAGGCTTAGCATGAATGTTGAAGTTAGGGTTAGATTAGTGTTAGAGACAGGCTTGGTGTTAGGGTTAGGGTTAGCATTAGGATTAGAGTGGAGGTTAGTGTTATGGTTAGCATTAGGATTAGAGTTAGGCTTAATGTTAAGGTTAAAGTTAAGGTTTGCATTAGGATTAGAATTGGGGTTAGCATTAGGGTTTGAGTTAGGGCTAGTTTTAGGCTTATCAATAGTGTTGGATAAGGGTTAAAGTCAGGGTTAGCATTAGGATTAGAGTCGTGATTAGTGGTACGGTTAGCATTAGGATTAGAGTTAGGGTTAGAGTTAGGATTAGGGTTAGCATTTGGGTTTAAGTTAGGGCTAGCTTTAGGCTTGTCATTAAGGTTGGATAAGGGTTACAGGTTTAGTGATAGGGTTAAAGTGGGTGTAAACCCTTACAGACCACTTTTGACTACATCTAAGCCTATACTAAGGCTTACCTGTAGCTACCATAGATATCTCCTAAACTTGTTTTACACGGTTTAGGAGATATCCCCTGTATCTGCATGTGCCGACGTCATCGGCACATGCGCACTGAAGCAATGACACGTTTGCTTCAGTGAGTGTACCATTACCGGTGGCTCCCACATGCATGCGCAGGAGTGATGTCATCGTGGCTCCGGCCAATCACAGCGCCGGAGCCACGATACCCGGAAGTAACTCGCCAGCCGGTGCTGTGTACGGGCACCGCAGCGGGGGCTTCGATCTCAAGTGAGTATTACATAAACTAAACCTAACTTAAACCCTAACTCTAACTCTAAACCTTACCCCAACATTAACCCCAAGTCTAACTTTAAAGTGGTTGTAAACCCAATTAAAAAAAAAAAAAAAGACCTGAAAGACAAAGGCATAATGAGCTAGTATGCATAGCATACTAGCTCATTATGTAATACTCACTTGAGATCGAAGCCCCCGCTGCGGTGCCCGTACACAGCACCGGCTGGCGAGTTACTTCCGGGTATCGTGTGATTGGCCGGAGCCACGATACCCGGAAGTAACTCGCCAGCCGGTGCTGTGTACGGGCACCGCAGCGGGGGCTTCGATCTCAAGTGAGTATTACATAATGAGCTAGTATGCTATGCATACTAGCTCATTATGCCTTTGTCTTTCAGGTCTTTTTTTTTTTTTAATTGGGTTTACAACCACTTTAAAGTTAGACTTGGGGTTAATGTTGGGGTAAGGTTTAGAGGTAGAGTTAGGGTTTAAGTTAGGGTTAGTTTTAATCTAATCATTAGAGTTGGAAATGGGTTAGAGTCAGGCTTAGTGTTTGGGTTGCCTGGACGAGGTAACCTATTACGAAACGTGTTGGGCAGAGCGACGCGCTGACGTCACCTCGTGTTGTTGCTGACAGTTCCAGAAGGACGGGTTGGTCTGAGTGTTACTGGCCGGCGCACCAGACACTAAGGCGTTTTTCTGCTTTATTCATGTAAGTGCGATACTGTGTTTTATTGCTTAATAAATTTTGAAGGTTTTACACTATTGGAGCACTTATATTTTTACATGCTATGCACATCCACCCGTGAGTTGGGAACGGAATGAGGAGATTTGATGTGTTATGAGTTCCGTTTGGTGTCTCTGAAAACCGCAATATCATCACTAACCTATCAAGGATATTAGATGCATCTGATATGCCCTGGAGGGCTTTTCTCTATACAGGCTCCCCTTGATCCCCTGACCCCCTGATCCCCTGTAGCGGGGGATCATGGGCTTCTGGTAAGCAGTAACCTTTATTCAACGGTGGTGGATTTTCTGCACTAGTTCTTCATTCAACTTGAAGATTCCACTGTTTTTGGATGGACTTTTATGACATTATTTTTCACAGTTCACAGGTGAAATTGCTATATAAGCCTATTTGGACATTAATGTTTTGGCCCATTGTCTTTGTCACTTAATTACTTTTGGGTAGTATACATGTTTATACTTATCAGGTGTCACATTAATTTTACATTCATGTCACTCTTTCACTATTTTATGGTGCACATATGACCATCTAGTTGGTGTATGAGAGTACACTCACTCCATGTATAATATTTTCCTATGTTTAGCGCGATTCTATGTTTTTCCACTAAAGTTAAGGTTAGCATTAGGACTAGCATTAGGGTTAGTGTTGGGGTTAGCTTTAGGATTAGACTTAGGGTTAGCATTTGGGATTAAGTTAGGTTCAGTTTTAGGCTTATCAGTGGTTAGCATGAGGGTTTACATTAGCTTAGGGTTAGAGTCTGGGTTTGTGCTAGGGTTAGGGCCTGTGTTTTAACTTTTGGTGATTTTAAGCAGGTTTTGCAGTCCCATACAAGTCTATGGGTAAGTAAAACACGTGTGAAGCGCAACAGATGCAGGTTAGGAAGAATTCAACTGCATCTGTCAATGAATTCTAATGCCCTGTACACGCGATTGGACTTTCCAATGGAAAATGTGCGATGGGAGCTTGTTGTCGGAAATTCCGACCGTGTGTGGGCTCCATCGGACTTTTTCCATCGGAATTTCCGACACACAAAGTTTGAGAGCTGGCTATAAAATTTTCCGACAACAAAATCCGATTGCGGAAATTCCGATCGTGTGTAGACAATTCCGACACACAAAGTGCCACGCATGCTCGGAATCAAGCAGAAGAGCAGCACTGGCTATTGAACTTCATTTTTCTGGGCTCGTCGTACATGTTGTACGCCACCGCGTTCCTGACGTTCGGAATTTCCGACAACATTTGAGTGACCGTGTGTATGCAAGACAAGTTTGAGCCAACATCCGTCGGAAAAAATCAGATGGATTTTGTTGTTGGAATTTCCGATCGTGTGTACAGGGCATAAATGATCTCAGATGTGTCTGAAACTTATAACTTACCAACGCCATCAACAAAAGCCTAAAACCTGTCAAGTTTTCCTTGAGTTAGGGTTCGAGTTAGGTTTAGCATGAGGGTTAACATGAGTGTTGGAACTAGGGTTAGTTTAAGGTTAGTGTTAGGGTTCTTCTGCTCCTCAATATTTAAGGTCACGTTCCTGGCTAACAAGGTGACTTTATCTTTAGTGCAAGAACATGTCTGAGATAAAATATGGTTGAAAGAAGCTTATGTAACCCATTAGGAGCCATTTAAAGCTTACAGATCCCTAAAAAATATATACAATTACCTTCACTGAAATGTTGGGTGATGAAAAGTCTCAGTCTTGCTCATCCCTATTAGTAGAAGCTGATGTCTATGAACTTTGAAGGTTTTTGTCAGAAAAAAAGTCCAAATAACCACCCCAGAGCAATCCTTGTCATTTTGTGAAAAAAAAATGTCCTTCAAGACACCTTAACCCTTTCGCTGCCAGGTCCATACGACAGTGGTGGGTTTAACATACCAATCCGGTGGCTGCACATTGTGTGTGAAACTGAAAGGCAGACTCCTGCCTGTCATGTGAAAGCATTTGGGTGGCAGCGCTGCCACTTTATTGCTCACACACGCCCCTGTACCGCCCCCCCCATGCCACTGTGCCCCGTCGTTAGAACCAGCTTCCCCCGTTTGGGGGGGCTGCGTGCCATGGGTGGAAGTCGCAGATGAGGTTGGATCCGCGCAACGCAGCCGGGAGGGAGTTCCGCGGGCCCGGCCGCGTGACACGCTGAGCGCCCCTTCCGCCGCAGAACCTCCTCGACTCCAAGCACCCCTCGGCCTGCCTGTCCTCGACTCAAGGCTCCCCTCCATCCTCCTCCTTTGCTCGCCAAGCTGACCCACAACCCTTAAGCCGGCGCCGGTGTCCAACGCTCACTCCCCACCAGCCTATGCTCCCCCTCTCTGCCCCCCATACTTTCTCCACTTGCCCATCTGCGAGCTCCAGGAGTGAGAGGGCAGGTGCCGGTCGCTGTGGGGCAAGGAAAAGTTACAAACAAAAAAGTTAAGTGTAAATTTTTTTTTTTCAAAAAAATAAAGTTACACTCAAGCACATAAAATCCCCCCCACCTGAGGCCCTCCCACCTTCACATATACACAAGTACGAATGTAACCACATGCATTGGGGCTCCTACGCGTCAAAATGTTGATTGTGATACACATGTTACATATTGCCATGCACGCCGGAGTGAGCGCAATAATTCTAGCACAAGACCTCCCCTGTAACACTAAATTTATACCTATAGGGGGCTTTTGAAGTGTCACCTATAGAAAATATATACTGAAGTTTGTTGCCATTGCACGGATGCACACAAATTTAGGGTTAGGCATGTTGGCTACCTATTTAATCGTCTTTTATATTTTACCAAAAACGTGGTTCATTTATTGCGTTTGTTTGCCCTAAATTTCACTTAAGTGTTTTTTTAATGAACGGAAGGGGAGTAGGGTGGTTTGTTTGCCACCCCCCCAAAATATGAAGCACCAGCCGCCACTGTTCTGAGGGCCATTAGGTCAAATCCCTGTGAAGTATCCCTGTTTTAAAAACAACCTTCCATACATGCTATCAGGAAGTACAGATTTCCAAAAACTTTTCCACCAGACCACCAAAACTCCCTCATGTGGCCTGGTACAGTTCAGGAGGGGGGCGCTCTCTCACCCCCCTTTTCCTGCAGCCTGCCAGGTTGCGTGCCTGGATAAAGGTCTGGTATGGATTTTGGGGGGAACCTTTTTTTTTTACATTTCGGCTCAGGGTTCCCCTTAAAATCCATACCAGACCTGAAGGGCCTGGTATGAATTTTGGGGGGCCCTTCGCCATTTTTCTTTAAAATGTTGGTGCAGGGTTCCCCTTAATACCCATACCAGACCTGAAGGTCCTTATAATAAAGCTTACCTGTAGGTAAAATGAATATCTCCTAAACGTGCACCGTTTAGGAGATATTCCATGGAGCAGCAGCCGGTGCAGTTACCAACGCATGCGCTCTGAAGGAACCACACACTTCCTTTAGAGGGCTGTGCTGTAAACGTGCGCATGCGCGGGAGTGACGTCATCGTGGCTCAATCAGTCGGAGGGCCAGAGCCTGCGAACCCCGAAGGAAGAACAGGTGAAGATGGAAGTCCTTTCAGTGGTGACTGCTGGAGGGCTTTGTTTTAAGGTAAGTCTCTCATAATGTGCTGCATATGTGATGCATACTAGCACATTAGGACATTGCCTTCCAAGGTGAATTTTTATTTTTTAACAAACTTTATTACCGCTTTAGGACTACTTTCATTGAGCAACTTGCAATTTTTTCTGTTTTGCACCCTTTTTTCTTTTTTGTATTCCCCTGTTTCTCTCTCTTTTTAATTGAAATGTGGTTTATCGGAGCTGAAATATATTGCAAGTTGCCCTTTGCCTTAAAAATAGAGTTACTTTTTGTGCTATGAATATATCTCTGATTAGAAGGAAAGAAGAAAACTCACCTGTACAGTATAGAGACACGGGCGAAACTTCCCCCGTGCAGATTTCATACATAGTAACCACTTCAGCTCCGGAAGGTTTTACCCCGCTTCCTGACCAGGCCACTTTTTGCGATACGTCACTGTGTCGCTTTAACTGGGAATTGCACAGTCGTGCAACGCTGTACCCAAATAAAATTGATGTCCTTTTTTCCCACAAACAGAGCTTTCTTTTGGTGGTATTTGATCACCTCTGCGCTTTTTATTTTTTGCCTTATAAACAAAAAAGAGCTTCAATTTTGAAAGAAAAAAGAATATTTTTTACTTTCTGCTATAATGCATATCCAAAAAAAAATTGCAGATTGCTGCCATTACCAGTAAAAAAGTAAAAAATTTAAATAAAAGTCCCTAAATCTACCCCATAGTTTGTAGACGCTATAACTTTGAACAAAAGTTATAGCGTCTACAAACTACGGGATAGATTTAGGGACTTTTATTTTGTAACTGGTAATGACAACGATGTGCGATTTTTTAGTGGGACTGCGAAATCTGACATTGAATGACACTTTTTGGGGACCTGTGACACCAATACAGTTACCAGTTCTATAAAAATGCACTGATTACTGTATAAATGGCAGTGGGGTTAAATGTTCCCTAGGAGGGTGCTTACTAACTCTGTGGTTGAGTTTCACACTGAAGGAAAAGAGAGAGCTGAATCACAAGATCTTTCTTTCCCTTCCTGACAGATCCGTTGTTTGCCTTGTTTACACAGGCAGATAGCTGATCCGTCTCTCCTGTGAACGATCGGCAGGGTCACGGTGACCATCGCGGAACTTGACTGGCTGCACAGTCCTGACCTCAACCTGATAGAACACCTTTTGGCTAAATTGGAGCAGAGACTGCGAGCCAGGCCTTCTCATCCGACATCAGTGCCTGGCCTCACAAATGCACTTCTGGAAGAATGGTCAAACATTCCCATAGACACACTAAACCTTATGGACAGCCTTCCTAGCCTTCCCAGAAAGGCAAAAGGCAAGTGTCACAATACTTTTGACTACATGGTGTGTCTGGCAAAATATACAATGGTGGGAGATGAGACAATTTCTCTACATGAAGTGACATGTTTTGGATTCAAACCTAGACGCTCAGGGATACTAAGCAGAAGTTCTAACATCTAAGCCACAGAGCTGCCACATGCGAGAACCTCCTACACATAAATACTGCATTTCTTTGGACATACAGGTGATGGAATTACACTACTCAAGAGTTATTCTTGATTTATTCTGTGATATTGGGTGGTTCTTTGTGGGTGAGTGTAGAATATTGATATTACCCTCCATTTTTTGGAAATTACATTTTGATTTCTGATGTTGATACACAAATCACATTTTTTGGGCTCAAATTATGATTTTGGGTGATTTGTTTTTAGCCTGTCCAATAAATTTTGGCATACTTCACGATGGGATTTCATTCAACTTTTCCCCATACATGGCACAGTTTGTTTGTATGCATCTAAGCAGCTACAGTGATACCTGAGTTACCTGAGTTCCAGCACCTGAACAAAGCCGTGATCGCGTGGAGCTTCCTTGGCTGTTCTTGAAGCGTTCTTTGACTCCTGTCATGGGAGTCACCACAATCTGGTGAGTAGGCTGTGTGGCCGGTGATTCATCCAGGAGTCCAATTTTCAACATTATTTGAACACTTTTTTTAACATAGTTTTTTGAATATAATTTTTGAATTGAATTTTTTGAACTCATTTTGAATTTGAACTGTTGCTTTCACTTGTTTTTTTTTTGATTTTTCAATTTTTGATGTTTGATTATTTGCTGTTTTCACTTAGGTGATTTTTACCTATGAGTATCACTATTGACACTATATATATACTACATTTATTTTGTTTACATTAGAGTGTGTCATCTGCACTTGCACTTTACAGGGAGCGCGGTTTGCAATTAATTTGTTAATTATTGTTTTTTATTTTTCGTCACCATTATAACGTGCTGCTCCTTAATCTATATTAGTTTAACCAGCTTCCATTTGCGCGGGTTGGTAGCTTTTACTATCTATTATATATATATTCAAATGATGATTATTTGGAAATAATAAAAAGCACAAAAAATTGTGACTCATTTTAAATTTGCATCAGCAATGGTATTGTTTGTGCATTGTAAAGACGCCTGTGTGAGTTTGGGTTAAGATTGTTGTGAGAGGGAGAGTAACAAGTGAAAGTGACAGAGAAAAATATATTTTACCAAATCATCAAAACATTCCACATTCTAGCATTCTTAAAAACAAAACAGATTAAGTAGAAGCAACAATGTTGCAAAGGAAAATTTATTTCAGAGAAAGATACATTTCATCTCAACATTAAAAGGATTTATTTGTGAAAGTTACAATTGTTCCATTAGAATCAATGGCTAAAACTTGCATTGGACTATAATAGTGCTGATTTTCACTGCCAAAAAAGGCTCTTTAACACAGCGCTCATTTTGGTATTAACTATAGCACTATATTTATCTCTTCTCAGACTTTTAAAGATATTTCAGTGTAGAAATCACTTTTTTACACAGTTTAAAAGCACATTATCTTTAAATAATATAACACATATTTAAGTACCATTTAGGCAATTATATCATGCTCTAAACAATATTTCAATGTGCAGTTCTCCAGGTTTTAGCAGAGTAAGGGTTTGGGCGCTATTTGGTTTCAGGAAACTATAGTAAATTTGATTTTGGGAGTATTTTTTTTACCAGTGCTATAGTGAATACCGTTTTAGCACTAATTAGCATTAATTAGCACGATTAGTGCTAATTCAAGGTAATTAGCGCTAATTAGTGCCACGGCGCTACAGTAAATGACCCCCACAGTCTTTTATTCCAGAAACATGTTTACAGTTCCAATTCGTCTGGAATTTGATGTAAAATTTGATTTGAATTTCTAATAGAATTTCAAAAATTCTGACATTTTTTTGTTATTCTGAGCATTCAGTAAACTTTGTTTTTACTGTAATTCGGGTATTCGAATATATCTGAATCTCCGAATACTGAAAAAATTGTCTGAATATTTATTTGCAGTAAATCAGCCCGTAAATATGTGCTATTCAGGATGTGGGCATATAGGACTCAGAACCTCTGTCTAATTTAAAAAAAAATCAAACAAAACTACACAGATAAAAATATTTGGGACTATACATACCCCTTTAAGCACAGATGTAATCCGTTTTAAAACTACAGTAGCCTCAAGCACAGTACAATAATAAAAACCCAAACATGGCACAATACTAAACTCCCTGCATCCCAAACACACCCCCCCCCCCCCAAAAAAAAAGAAGAAATAAATAAAACAAAGAAAATGTTTGGGCTATACATATTCTTTAAGTATAGATGTCTTAAAAATCAAAGTAAAAATCATCCTGCTTATTATTCCACGACAGATAGATTTTTTTTTTTTTTTTTGCTCTATAAAAGGACAAGTTACAAGGCGTTTGGTACTGAAAATTCCACGTTCCAGATGTCTTCTCTTCTGTATGGAAGAAAAACACAGAAGTTAAAAATTTAATTTCGTAGGTTGCAAACATTATAAAAGAATTACTCTGGCCACCCACCAACTTTTTTCTTTTATATTTTTGTGCTTTTTTTAAAAATTTTATGTCTAATTATACTGTTTGTTTACCAACAATCACAAAAGTAACTGTCATATCTACATTAACATTATATAATAATTGAAATGTTTCCTTCTGTCTAGGAGGTATCCCTAAAAATGGTCTATTTCTTTAATGTCACTCTACAATAAGAAACAAAACATATATGGGGAAAAAATATACATATAGTAGAAGATAAATCAGAAAAAAGTAGAGAGGAAATGTATTGCCCCTTTCAGATGGAGCAGAATCTGTCAAGCATATCAGCCTGCTCAGCTGGGGAATCTTTTCGCTGATCCCCGATGAGAAGGGGGATAACAGATCCATGTCCGCTCCACTATGTAGAGCGGACACGGACACAGCCCGCTGTTCTCTATGAGGCAGATGGAAACCGGACTGCCTGTCTGTTTCCATCCGACTGTCATCCGATCCGATCTGCCTAACGGATGGGCAACGTATCCGCATTCGTCTGTGTTTACCGGATTGGATCAGATGCTGCCGGGTGTCCACTAACATCCGCCGCGCCATAGAGAACAATGGGTGGTCAGAACAGGTCCGCCTAAAAAAACAGACTGGTGGGTCCGATTGGGTCCGATTGGGTCCGCCCAAAAGCAGGGATAGGCGGACCGGACCAGTCCACTGGTGTGAAAGGGTCCTTAGAGTTAACAAAAACAAAGAAACATAAAACACACAAAAAATCAAATACAAAACAAGTATAAATTAATAAATAATAATAATAAAAAAAAGCTGGCAGACTCGATGAGCCACTTGGTCTTTTTTTCTGCCATTCCTTTTCTATGTTTCTATGTATCTGTGAGTTAAAAAGGAGTAAAATATAACCAAATAGCATTGCTGGAACTGACATTGTACAAGTCAGTGGACAAGTAAGTCTTTGATTTGCAAATAAGCACTAACTAGACTACATTATAACAAACCTATTCAATCACAGTTTGCAGGATCTACTTGTACAGGAACCGCTGTCAGCACTCCCAACACACAGAGGGGGAGCCGGCCGTCAAACTGACAGCTATGCCCTGCAGACTGCACTGGGAGTGGGTGTGGTGCCCACATCAGAGCCCTAGGGGGCGCCTCTTGTTACTCTGTGTAATGCCAATCCTAGTGCTGAGTTTCTTGCATAGAAAATGTGAACACTTAACCAGTGGGGAAGTTATGAATTCTCCCAATTTAAAACATAGCAAATAATTACCGAATTTGGGTACTTACTCTTTAGCATTTTTTTACTGGAAAACAGCGATTCCCTTTTATACGATGTCTTTTTTTCTTACATCTACAGCCATCTTCACACACCGAAATACACACCTTACCGCGGGGCTGACAATAAGCTGAACAGCCAGAGCACTTTGACTTCTCAGCTGCAAAGTGGCAAATTTAACCTGTAGTGAACATGTATTATTCATATTAAAAAAGAACAGAAAGATAATTGAAGTTCTCAAGTCATGTACATATTTAAAAAAAATAATTCCTTTTCTTTGTTTCTACCTCCTATCCTTCCTTCCTTTCCTACCACCCTTCTTTCGCCCATCCTTTTTAACATTCCTTACCCTCTTTTCTTCCTTTCGCACCCAATTCTTTTTTCTTCCTTCCTTCCTTTCTTCATTCCTTCCCTTTATTCTTCCTTCTTTCCTTACTATGTTCAATGGGAAAATGAATTTTTGGTGTACATGTGTCTTTCTATAAATTCCTTTTATAACCATCCTTCCTTCCTTCCTCCCCTTATCCTTCCTACCACCCTTCTTTCCCCATCCTTTATAACTTTCCTTACATTCCTTCCCCTCCCCTTCTTCCTTCCTTCCTTCCTATCCCCCCTCCTTCTTTTCCTGTCTTTTTTCCTTCCTTACTTCTTTCAATGGGAAGAAGGAAGTTAAAGTGTTCATGTGTCTTTCTATAAACCGTGAATTCTTCTATCTAAATATATATTTCGTAATAAACAATTCCTTCCTTCCTTTCTTCCTTCCTTCCTTCCTTCCTTCCTTCCTTCCTTCCTTCCTTCCTTCCTTCCTTCCTTCCTTCCTTCCTTCCTTCCTTCCTTCCTTCCCCCCCTATTCTTCCTTCTACCCTTCTTTCACCCATCCTTTTTAGATTTCCTTACCCTCCTTTCCTCCTTCCTCTCCTCTACTGCTTCCTTAATACCATTCTTCACTTCTATATTTCTTTATAAACAATTCCTTCCTTCCTTCCTTCCTTCCTTCCTTCCTTCCTTCCTTCCTTCCTTCCTTCCTTCCTTCCTTCCTTCCTTCCTTCCTTCCTTCCTTCCTATTCTTCTCTCCCTCTTTTCCTATCTTTTTCCTTCCTTCTTTTCTACTTTCAATGGGAAAAATGAATTTATGTTGTGCATGTGTCTTTCTATAAACACTGAATGCATCTATTTAAAAATATATATTTCTTTATAAACCATAAATCTCTCCTTCCTTCCTTCCTTCCTTCCTTCCTTCCTTCCTTCCTTCCTTCCTTCCTTCCTTCCTTCCTTCCTTCCTTCCTTCCTTCCTTCCTTCCTTCCCTCCTTTCTTCCTTCCTCTCCCCTTCTTCTTCCTTCCTACCTTTCTTAACTTTTTCTCTTTATTCTTCCTTCCTTCCTATTCTCCTATCCCTCTTTTCCTATATTCTTTCCTTCCTTACTTCTTACTTCTTCTTTCAATGGGAAAAATGGTTTTAGGGCACTCATGTGTCTTTCTATAAACACTAAACGCATCTATTTAAAAATATATGTTTCATTATCACCCATAACAAATCAATACAAGTGATATCCTTCCTCCCTTTCTTCCCACCCTTCTTTCATCCATCCTTTTTAACTTTCCTTACATTCCTTCCTTCCTTCCTTCCTTCCTTCCTTCCTTCCTTCCTTCCTTCCTTCCTTCCTTCCTTCCTTCCTTCCTTCCTTCCTTCCTTCCTTCCTTCCTCCCTTCCTTCCTTCCTTCCTTCTTCCCACCCATCTTTCACCCATCCTTTTTAACTGTCCTTACTCTAATTTCTTCCTTCCTTCCCCCTTTTTATTTCCTTGCTTCCTTCTTCATTCCTTCATTTTATTCTTCCTTCCTTCCTTTCTTTTCTCCTCTCCCACTTTTCCTATCTTTTTTCCTTCCTTAATTCTTTCAATGGGAAACAGAAATTTAGGGACTTCATGTGTCTTTCTATAAACACTGAATACATCTATTTAAAAATATATGTTTGGTTATAAACCATAAAAAATACATTCAAGTGATATCCTTCCTTTCTTCCACCCCCTATCCTTCCTCCCTTTCTTCCACCTATCGTTTTTAAATTTTCTTACATTTCTTTCTTCCTTCCTCCCCTCTTCTTTTTTCTTCCTTCCTATTTTCCTCTGCCTCTTTTCTTGTCTTTTTTCCATCCTTACTTCTTTCAATGAGAAAAAGGAATTTACATGTATCTTTGTATGTACATGTATCTTTACATGTGTACATGTCCACCCCCATCCTTCCTCCCACCCTTCTTTCACCCATCCCTTTTAACTTTCCTTACCATTCTTTCTTCCTTCCTCTCCCCTTCTTCTTCCTTCCTTCCTTTCCTTTTCCTCTATCCCTATTTTCCTATCTTTTTTCCTTCCTTACTTCTTTCAATGGGAAAAAGGAATTTAGGGTCTACATGTGTCTTTCTATAAACATTGAATGCATCTATTTAAAAATATATATTTTGTTATAAACCATAAAGAATAAGTACAAGCGATATCCATCCATCCTTCCTTCCTTCCTTCCTTCCTTCCTTCCTTCCTTCCTTCCTTCCTTCCTTCCTTCCTTCCTTCCTTCCTTCCTTCCTTCCTTCCTTCCTTCCTTCCTTTCTTCCTTCCTTCCTCTCTTCTTTCACCTATCCTTTTTAACTTTCCTTACGCTCCGTTCTTCCTTTCTCTTCCCTTCTTCTTTCTTCCTCCCATTTCTCTTCCTTCCTTCCTTCCTTCCTTCCTTCCTTCCTTCCTTCCTTCCTTCCTTCCTTCCTTCCTTCCTTCCTTCCTTCCTTCCTTTTCCCCTCTCCCTTTTTCCTGTCTTTTTTCCTTTCTTCTTTCAATGGGTAAAAGGAATTTAGGCTCGGTTCACACCGGTGCGACATGCGATCCGACTTTGAGAGCATGACGTGTATAAATCAATGGTTCCCTATGAGAGTCGTATGAGAGAGCCATCTTAACTGGTTTGACTTGTGTCGGTCCAACTTTGGAAAAGGTTCCTGCACTACTTTGTTTCAAATTCTGTTCGATTTCAGCCCACAGAGTTGAATGAAAGTCGCATCCATGTCAGATCCTCATCCTAATTGATGTGATTTGGAACCGACATTACAGGAAGATTACACAGGCATTCCCTGAAGTTGCGTCAAAGTCGTGCCGAAGTCACGCCGAATACACGCCAAAGTCATGCCGAAGTTGCGTCGAAGTCGAGCTGAAGTCACCTCAAAGTCACGGCAAAATCGTGCTGAAGTTGCGTCAAAGTCTTGCCGAAGTCACATCAAAGTCATACCAAAGTCACGTCAAAGTCGCGGCGAAGTCGCAGCGAAGTCATGCCAAAGAAGTGCCAAAGTCGTAACAGAGCATCGCTGAAGTTGCGTAGAAGTCATGCTGAAGTTGCCTCAAAGTCACAGCAAAGTCATGCTGAAGTTGCGTCAAAGTCATGCCCCCCTAAAATGTGTCCAAATGGTCTGTGTGTCCTTAAATTCATTTATAAGCCCCGCCCCCCTAAAATGTGTCCAAATGGTCTGTTTATCCTTAAATTAATTTATAATCCCCCTCCCCCTAAAATGTGTCCAAATGGTCTGTGTGTCCTTAAATTAATTTATAAGCCCCCCTAAAATGTGTCCAAATGGTCTGTGTGTCCTTAACTTAATTTATAACCCCCCTCCCCCTAAAATGTGTCCAAATGGTCTGTGTGTCCTTAAATTAATTTATAAGCCCCCCTAAAATGTGTCCAAATGGTCTGTGTGTCCTTAACTTAATTTATAACCCCCCTCCCCCTAAAATGTGTCCAAATGGTCTGTGTGTCCTTAAATTATTTATAAGCCCCCCCCAAAATGTGTCCAAATGGTCTGTGTGTCCTTAAATTAATTTATAATCCCCCCCCTAAAATGTGTCCAAAATATTCTGTGTGTCCTTATATTAATTTATAATCCCCCCTTTAAATTTTATCAATGGGCCATCAGAGGGGGCGAGGAATCATGAATCTGAGAAGTGGGCCTTATATTTTAGTCTTTAAATAATACTTAAAATACGGTAAATGTTATACTAATGTTGGGCAAGAATGTTTTTTGTGTAATGTGCTTGCAATGTTATGTGCAAAAGTAATTATATTTTTTTTTTCTTGTTTGACTCCCCAGTTTCATTCAACGCCACAGGAATGGCAGACTGTGGCAAACCCATTTTGCCACCCGTTGGGACTTTCCCAACTGTGGAGGGGCTATAGATGGGAAGCACGTTCACATTGTGCCACCACCCCATTTGGGGTCATACTATTTTAACTATAAGGGGTTTCATAGTATTGTGTTAATGGCGGTGGTGTCGGCACAGTATGAATTTCTGTATGTGGACGTGGGGAAGAATGGCCAGATGTCCGATGGAGGAGTCTTCGCCCAGACGTGGTGGTGGCCTGGGATTGCCACCTGATTCGGATAACGTGGAAGGACTCCCCTTTGTCTTCATTGCAGATGAAGCCTTCGGTCTGGGTGAGCACCTGATGAGGCCATTCCCCCAAAGGACCCTCACCCCGGAGAGGAGGGTTTTTAACTACCGGCTGGCCAGAGTGAGAAGAGTTGTGGAGAATGCCTTTCGGGATAATGGCCAGCCGGTTCCGCCTGTTTCAGACAGCAATCCACATGGTGGACTACAAACTTAATCACATTGTCCTAGCATGCTGCATCCTGCACAATTTTTTACGAAAAAATTCTAGAAATTATCTTGCATCAGTTGGGCCAGAGGCCGGACTTACAGAGAATCCTCTGATGGGCCTGGATACTGGCCGTACTGGCTTGGCCCCCCTAAGCGTCTGTGAAATTCAGGATAAAAAATGTTAATTTTTTTACGGGTAGGGGGACCATTGCAATGCCAGACAATGTCTAATTTTTATGAATTAAAAATAAAAAATCATCAGGGGGGGGAGATGGGCGGAGTCTAGCGGAGCAGACATGCATTGTTAGAGCTCCGCACCGCTGAGGAGAGAAGAGAAGGACAAAGCGGAGCCTGCAGGCTCAAAAGGTATCCATTTGAACCTTTTTGCCCCAGGGAACAAACTGTGAAAGTTTGGGCAGGAAATATGGTACTGGGAGGAAGCCGTGGCAGAAATAAAAATCACCTCACAAAGAGCTCACAGGCACTCACTGCAACTAAAGCAGCTCCAGTCACCTCACAATATACAGCATCAGGGCGCTCTCACAGACAGAAAATGTCACAGCAAGACTCTCCATTTGAGTCAGTTACAGAACAAATCCTCTCACAAACTTCTCCACAAGCCTCCTCAACATCCCCAGTAATATTATTACAATTTGAAAAGATGCTTCATAAGGCTTTAAAACAAACCTCAGACCAAATAACAAAAAGCCTAACCAAAGAAATAAGAGAGCTGGGAAACCGCACCGCAGCCTTAGAAATAAAAATGGATGAAATTGAAATTACAACCCAAGAAAATATAACAGAATTGGAACAATTAAAAGAAGAGAATTTAATACTTCAAACTAAGCTTGAAGATTACGAAAATAGAGCCAGACGTTCAAACTTGCGCATAAGGGGAATACCTGAAACTGTGACAGACCTGCAATCTACTATTACTGCTCTATTACAAGAACTAAAGCCAGAAATCCCTATTGAACGTTTAGAACTGGACAGAGTACACAGAGCCCTCACAGCCAAAAAGAAAGATGGACCCCCACATGATATAATCACAAAATTTCATTATTACAGAACGAAAGAACAAATACTAATTGCTGCAAGAGAAAAAAAGGAACTTAATTTTCAAGGACACAATTATCAAATTTTTGCTGACCTATCCCAACTTACTATTACTAAAAGACGATCCATGAAACCTCAACTAATGGAACTGCAACGCCACAACATTATGTATCAATGGGGCTTCCCCTTTTCAGTCAGATTTAACTACCAAGGTACAATTTAAAGAAGCACATCAGCAGATGAACTACAACAAACCCTTTTAAAATTAAATCTGACAGAACCCACAAGCAGCAACTCTCCCACACGCAGAAGAATGGCATCATCTTCACCTTCAGGCAGCACCCAGAAAATTTCAGAACAAAATGGGAATCATCATTCTCACAAAAGAGGCCGTTATGCCACATCATCCATGGACCAAGAAGATTCAATGGACTGACATCCTAATTCCTGATATCTCTTCATTTATTATACTAAGAGATGGTTCTCTATAAAAAACCTGTATTTATAACTGAATGTAACTGCATTCTGATAGTCACACACTGTGTGGGATCATGTTACATTCCAGTTATATTTCTTATTACTTCTGATTCATATAGCCTTAGAATATATAAGTGAAATAAGGAAATTCTTGTTCAGTTATATATTATCAGGTAATAACAATAGATTTATTACTTTTTAGGACAAATATGTTCAATAATCCAGAAGCTTTTTCTTTCTTTTCTTAAAACAAATATGTTATTACCTAACTAGTTCCTAGAACTATGTTTTTGTTTATTCTAATCTGAAGCAATACAACCTCAATTTTAACATATCTAAACAGTTACATATGAATAAAATATGTAATTGTTTACTCTAAAAGGGTTAAAATCCCAAAATAATTCAAACTATCTTCATCAATACCAAAGTTATTAACAGTACCTTTCTAACTGAATTATTTAGCCTAGGGCAAGACTAACCATATACAACCACCCTGGAATAAATAATTTCAACAAAAACTATAATCTGCACTCCAATTAATGAATCATCATTTTGATGTCTTTTGACATAGCACTTCTGTAAGCGGAAGATCCGTGTACCCCCATTAGCCCTCCTCATTCTCCCAACCATATTATGTGGGAGTGTGACGAAGGCACTTATTCCCCTGAGAGAGATATTTATTCTATTTCACGGGTAAATTGTGATTACTTGCAAAAAATAATTTATACAATGTATCATCTAATCTCATATGTTTTTTGTTTACTCTTTACTCCAGAATTCACTGGTTTCTTTTCTATCTTTTCATCTCTTCAGTCCACACAGGTTGATCTGCGCAGTCAGCTCTGCATAACAAAAAGTAAGTCAAAACTATTTGATCTGTTGCCATGGCACCACTGAATATACTTTCCCTGAATGTTCATAATAAATGTCCCTCAAAATAGGACCAAAGCCTTCTGTACTTTCCATAACAAGAAGGCTCCCATAGTATGCCTCCAAGAAACACACTTCACCAAAGATTCTACTCCAAAATATATTTCTCCTTTTTATCAACAAATTTACACGGCTTCTGCCTGTACCAAGCAAAGTGGTACTCTAATTGCATTTCACCGATCCACACCATTCACCTTATCATCAGAAATTAAAGACCCAGAAGGTAGATACCTGATACTAATGGGTTATATAATGGATACAGCAATCACGGTGATTTCCTACTACGCTCCTAACAAACAACCTACACCATTCCTCTCACATATATTACAAGTGATTAATACACACAAAATAGGAACAGTGATAATGTGCGGGGATTCGAACCAGGTCCTCCTCCCATTTCTAGATAAATCACCTTTTACACCATCCAAAATAACCTCTAGATTACCTTTTTCTCAACTTCTTTCCAAATACAATCTGGTAGATTCGTGGAGAGAAAGTAACCCAATGAAAAAGAAATTCACTTATTTCTCGCACCCTCATCAAACCTTCACCAGAATAGATCATATTTTTCTAACAATAGGAATGATACCAGAAATTATTGCATCAGATATAATTCTGATTCCGTGGTCTGACCATAATGCAGTATACACTACTATAGCCTCAGCCATACCAAAAGCGCATGACCCAATGTGGTACTTACCGGACATAATGCTCAAACACCCACTACATCATATGGCCATTGAACAAGCTTTAAAGGAATACATATCAATTAATAATACAACAGACAAAAATATGATCTACCAAACTCTGAGATATTTAGATATCTCCAAATCAAAAATTTCTATACACCATTCCTAAAGGGGGATACACCATTATCCCAATTATCCAATTTTGAATCAATCTGTACAAAAGATCCATTTGCTAAAGGTACAATTTCATCACTTTATAATCAATTATATGGAGTAGCAAATCTTAATAGACCCTCTTACGTTCAGAGGTGGGAGGAGGACCTGGGACGAACTTTAGAAGACACGGACTGGTCTAACATATGGCTCACATCTAAGTCATCTTCACCCAACATCTTAGCACTGGAGACAAATTATAAAGTCCTAGCTCGCTGGTACCTTGTACCCGCTAGAGTGGCAAAATATTCACCTAATACCTCAGCTCTTTGTTTTCGAGGATGCCCAGAAATAGGCACATATTTACACATATGGTGGACGTGCCCAGTAATCCAAACCTTCTGGAAGGAAGTCTTCGTGATTGCATCTAAAATATTTAAAAAAATAATACAACCAGATCCATATTTAACTTTACTTAATCTAAAACCGGAATGGTTAACACTCTCTCAATTCAAACTTATGATCCAACTAATAACGGCTGCAAAACAAACAGTGGCCAAGGCATGGAAATCTCCTACATTGGTACTAGCAGAAACAATTCACAGAATGAATAATACAATGTCCCATGCTAAGATGGTAGCCATCGATCAAAATCAAATTCCAAAATTTGAAAAACTTTGGCATCCTTGGATAAAACAACAGTTCCTGTCAAACTTCAATGACTCTGTCCTGTTGCCATGGTAACAGATTAAATGACTTACAGAGACACCCATTCTAAGGCTTCAAAGAGAACTAAAAAGAATAATAAACTGGCGAGCGGGACAACCTTGTGGACCATAGCTCTACCTTTCAACCCTTGTTCTTCTTTCTCTTTCCCATCTCCACCTTACGATTAAAGCTCATTATCAGAATTTATTTGACCTATATACACTCTACTTGTAAACAATATGTATAGTAGGTATAAATCATTTAAATACCTACAAAAGTAACTAAGGAAATGATATATATTTTTAATTTAGGTTTACGTGAACCCAATGTTTAATATTTGAAATTTCATGATATTTACCTATATAAACCCTACTGTAAAACAATGAGCTTACTTTATAGATCCTTGTAAACTTACTTTATGTATCTTTATAATATTGTATACTCAATAAACTTCTTTTGACAAGGAAAACTGGTCCTTATACTGGTGTCGTCTTGTCTTGGATACTTCTGGAAATTAATCAATTGCTGTGGAATCAGTACTCCATCCACATAGAGGCTTGACTTGACCTGTAGGGGGTCTCCGTATGAGGCGAGAAGCTGACGAAAACTAATAGCAGATGGTGGAAATATTTGGATGAATTTGATTGCTTTTTGCACACGCACTTTACTTCATGAACTGTTTATCTGAATTCTATGATTGGACACGATTTTTGCACCAATTATCACTTTGGCGCATTTTGCACTTTATTTATGAAGAATATTTGCACATTTCCATGCAAGTTATTAATTTTGATGTTATTGCATATTTGCACTTTTTTTTTAACCACTTGCTTACTGGGCACTTAAACCCCCCTCCTGCCCAGACCAATTTTCAGCTTTTAGCGCTGTCACTGTTTGAATGACAATTGCGCGGTCATACAACACTGTACCCATATGAATTTTTTATCATTTCTTTCCCACAAATAGAGCTTTCTTTTGATGGTATTTGATCACCTCTGCGGTTTTTAATTTTTTTGTTAAAAAAATTGAAAAAGACCGAATTTAAAAAAAAAAAAATGTTATATTTTGTTATTTGTTATAATTTTTCTCCTTCATTGATGTACGCTTATGAGGCAGCACTGATGGGCACCGATACGTGGCAGTGATGGGCACTGATGGGTGGCAGTGCTGGACACTGATGGGTGGCAATAATGGGCACTGACTGGTTACACTGATAGGTAGCACTTCTAGGTGGCACCGATTGGCACCACTGGTGGGCATTGATAGGTGGCACTTGTGGGCATTGATCAATGGCGACCCTAGGGGGGGGCCAGAGGGGGCCCTGACCCCCCCAACATTATGCTGTGCCCCACCATGTGCCCCCCCCAAAAAAAAAATTTTTTTTTTTTTTTACAAAAAATCAATGTCTAAGAGGGAGAGAGTCCCCAGTCAGCTCCTGCGGGTGATTCCTCCCCCCTCCCCTGCTCGCTGACACTGCATAATGCGAGCGTTCACACAACCACGGCCGCCCGATCTGCTCCTTCACCTGCATCCTCATTGGCATGGAGAAGAGCGAGTTGCAGGAAGGACTCCACCAGGACTCTCAGTTACTGAAAAAACAGACTGATTTCTCCCGTCCTTAGGACAGGAGGACCAGCCTGTAAATTCCAAGAGATGCCAGACCAGCGCTGTCAATAGCAGGGGCAGAACAGCAAGAGGAGGCTGGGGAACCCCACAGTGGCAGAACACCAGGGCCCGGAGGCAAGACAACCTTTGCAACCCTGATAGTTCTCCCACTGCTTTGGATCCTTATATTTTCTTGATATGCTGGTGTGTCAGGGTTCTTACCTTGGCAGGCGGGGCGCCCGCGGTGGTGTGCATCAGGGTGCGTCGGCGCGCGTGCCTGTGTGTGCCGGGGCACGCGCGTGCACGTCGTTTGGCGCCAAAAGCCCTATTTAAGCCAGTGAGTTCTGGTGACCAGTGCTGCCTAATCAACAGCTAGTAGTTCCAGAGCCTGACCGTGTACCTTGTTGTTCCTGTTATACCTACTGACCCGGCTTGTCCCCCGTCCACTCTCTGAACTCTGCCTGCACCGACCCTTGCTTGTCTGACCATCCGCTTGCCTGTTCCACTGTACCTCTGCCGTCTGCCTGTTGCCAAATCCGGCCTGTCTCCTGACCATCCATCTGCCTGCTCCCTGGGATCCTGTCAGCCTGTCTGCAGTCTTCCTGTCTGTTGTCCACATCAGCCTGCTCTGCTCAGCGAAGGTGCTCCAGTCTACTCAGTCTTTGCTACAGTTAACCCTGTGACTTCCGGACAGCAATACCTGAACAGCCATACAGGCCTTCATACCACTCTGTACTGTTGTACCCCCTGTTTACTCTATCAGGGGGCCAATAGTCGGAGGGTAAGGGAGCCAACCCTCTGCCCGACAGGACTCGCCGGTCTGGTAAGTAGGAGGAGCCTGATAGTATTAGGCAGCCATGACCGAGTCCGGGCAGGGGGCCTCCCCCATGGATGAACTTTGCCGACATTTGGCGGGTCTAACCCAGGCAGTGAAAAGCCTACAAGAGGGATATTCCAGCTTGGAAGAACGTGTGCAGGCTCTGTCCGCACCTTCCGGTCCACCAGGGTCCGCAGCAGCCACCTCAACACCTTCTGTGGTCATGTTACCTCCTGAGCCCAAAGTACCAGTACCCGAAAGATTTCTCGGAGACCGGAGCAAGTATCGTGCCTTCCGGAATGCTTGCAACCTGTACTTTGCCCTTCAGCCACGCACGTTCTCCCTGGAAGCCACTAAGGTGGGCTTTGTTATTTCCCTGCTGACTGGTGAACCACAAACATGGGCCCACCGACTCTTGGAGCAAAAGTCTGTCGCCTTGGATAGTCTGGAGGCCTTCTTTGGAGCCATGTCCCAACTATACGAAGACCCCCAGCTCACTGCCACCGCAGAAGCCTCCTTACAGGCCCTTCGTCAAGGCCGCCGAGCAGCTGAAGACTATGCCGTCGAGTTCAGACGCTGGAGTTCCGACACGGCTTGGAATGACGCAGCATTGCGCCATCAGTTCAGGATGGGGTTGTCAGAACCTCTCAAAGATGAGTTGGCACGAGTAGGGGTACCACAGACCCTGGAAGACCTTATCAATCTATCTATCCAAATAGACCGTAGACTGCGAGAACGACGTACCGAGAGAACCACCAGTACCCTTCGTCCCACCTGGATGACTCCACAAGTACCCTGTCCACCCAGTAGATCTCCTGCTCCGCCACCTGCCTCTACCTATGATGCACCTGAACCAATGCAGCTTGGTCTGTTCCGTCCTTCTTTGACCCCAGAGGAGAAGTCACGTAGGCGGGCACACAACCTCTGCCTCTACTGCGGGGAATCGGGGCACTACGCCAGCGGTTGCCCCAACAAGATGCGTAAGTGTCGTTCTGATGTCCGTACCTGTGCTACTATTGTACCCTCCTTGGGCACGCATCTAACCATTTCTGTCACTTTACAGCTTCCCGGAAAGGCCATCCAAGTCCCAGCTATTATTGATTCCGGAGCCTGCAGCTGTTTTATTGACCGGACCTTTGCCTCTCAACATTCCATTCCTCTCCAAACCAAAACTCAAAGCCGCGCTGTTCATCTCCGCTCCGGCCCAGTCACTCAGGAGACTATCCCCTTAGAAGCCATCATGGGCCAGCAACACCATGAATATCTCTGTCTGGACGCCATCTCGTCCCCTCTCTTTCCAGTTATTCTTGGAATACCTTGGCTACAAGCGCACAACCCCCAAATCAACTGGGCTACAGGTAATGTCGAATTCCTCTCTGGATACTGTCTTCAACACTGCTTGCAAGGGACAGGCCATGAGGTTGCCCAACTCCTCTGTCTACAACCAGATGTTGATTTGCTTCAAGCTATTCCTGAGCCTTACCAAGACTTTGCGGATGTGTTTAGCAAGAAGGGGGCTGAATTGCTACCACCACACAGGCCTTACGACTGCCCAATTGAATTGCTTCCTGGATCCGAGGTACCTTTTGGCCGGATCTTCCCCTTGACTGAGCAGGAGCTGGGTACCCTGAAGCAGTACTTGGATGAAAATCTGAAAAAGAAATTTATCCGCCCGTCCACCTCTCCGGCCGGTGCGGGTTTATTTTTTGTGGAAAAGAAGGATCATTCCCTGCGGCCATGTATTGATTACCGCGAACTGAACAAGATCACGATTAAAAATCGCTACCCGCTCCCTCTGGTACCTGAGTTATTCCAAAGGCTGGGCACTGCCAGAATCTTTACTAAACTGGATCTCCGGGGTGCCTATAACTTAATCCGCATCCGAGAAGGTGACGAGTGGAAGACTGCGTTTCGCACTCGTTTCGGGCATTTTGAGTACCAGGTCATGCCCTTCGGTCTTTGTAATGCCCCGGCTACGTTCCAGCACTTTGTGAACGACATTTTTAGAGATATCCTGGACCTTTATGTCATCGTTTATCTGGACGATATACTCATCTTCTCCTCTTCTTTGGCGGATCATCGCAGGCACGTCAGGAATGTTCTCGTCCGGCTCAGGCAACATGGCTTATACGCCAAACTAGATAAATGTGAGTTCGAACGCCTGAGTATTCAGTTCTTGGGACTCATTATTTCTGTTGAAGGAATCAAGATGGACCCACAAAAAGTATCGGCCATCCTGGACTGGCCGGCTCCTTCTGACAGGAAGGGAGTCCAACGTTTTGTTGGATTTTCCAACTTTTACAGGAAGTTCATTAAAGACTTTTCTAAAATCATTGCACCAATAACGGAACTTACTAAACAGGGAGCACGTTTCTGTTGGTCATCCCAAGCACAGGCAGCGTTCGAGAAATTAAAGGGACTGTTTACTTCTGCCTCTATTCTCAAGCACCCGGACCCTGCATTACCGTTTGTTCTAGAAGTGGATGCTTCGGAGATCGCAGTGGGGGCAGTACTTTCGCAACGTCAGGGCCCCAAGGCCCTCTTGTTTCCTGTAGCATTCTTTTCCCATAAACTCTCATCATCTGAGAAAAATTATGATGTCGGAGACCGGGAACTGTTGGCCATCAAAGCGGCTTTGGAAGAGTGGCGCTATCTACTAGAGGGTGCGGTACATCCGGTTCTCATCTTTACCGACCACAAGAACTTGGAATACTTAAGAGCAGCCAAGCGACTCAGACCACGACAGGCTAGATGGGCACTTTTTTTTTCTCGCTTCTCCTTTCACATCACGTACAGGCCCGGATCCAAGAATGGAAAACCTGATGCCCTATCACGGATGTTCCACGACTCCAAGGAAAGTACTCCTCCTGATACTATTCTGCCTGCAGGTAATTTCTTACTGCTCCAGGGAGATTTAATTTCCAGGATTAAACAGGCTTCCTCTGAAATTCCTCTACCTACTGGAACCAGTTTAAATGATGGGTTGCTCTGGCATGAAGGCAAGATTTTCGTACCTGAAAGATGTAGGGTACTGGTACTGGAACTATGTCATGACCACAAGCTGGCGGGTCACTTCGGAGCCCGGAAAACCTCAGAATTGGTGCTACGCACCTTTTGGTGGCCATGTCTTCTGGAGGACTGTAAGAGGTACGTGGGTTCTTGCCGCACTTGTGCTCGGAATAAATGCAACCACTCAAAGGCCTGGGGTTTATTGAGACCTTTACCGATTCCTGACAGGCCTTGGAGAATGCTATCGATGGATTTCATTGTGGAGTTACCCCCCTCTGAAGGTTTCTCAACCATCTTTGTGGTGATTGATAGGCTATCCAAGATGGCACACTTCATCCCTATGAAGGGTACTCCCACAGCCGTAGAAACGGCGAAGATATTCATTAAGGAAGTAGTAAGGCTACATGGGGTGCCCGCGAATATCGTATCCGACCGAGGTGTTCAATTTACCTCCCGGTTTTGGAGAGCACTGTGTGCCGCTTTGGAAATCGAATTGGCGTTCTCCTCGGCCTACCATCCTCAGACGAACGGCCAGACAGAAAGAACTAACCAGACGCTGGAGCAATACCTCCGTTGCTTTTCTGTATTTACTCAAGACGACTGGGTGTCCTTGTTACCAGTCGCCGAATTCTCATACAACAACTCCTTACACTCTGCCATCAACCAGACTCCTTTCTTTGCGAATTATGGATTCAATCCTTCTTTCCTTCCCAGTTCTATCCCGGAATGTTCTCTGCCCGCAGTAACGGAAACTATGGAGTTCTTTTCTAGTAACTGTAAGATCCTGCAGGAGACCATGGCCCAATCCCAGGCTTCCTTCAAGAGGATGTTCGATAAGAAAAGGCGAGGAGAACTCATCCTTGAACCTGGCAACCAGGTATGGCTCTCTACAGCTAATCTAAAGTTGGCTTGTCCCTCCAAGAAGTTGGGGCCTAAGTTTCTGGGCCCGTTTCGGGTGAAGAGAAAGGTGAATGATGTTGCCTTTGAACTTAGCCTGCCAGAGTCCCTTAGAATCCACCCGGTCTTCCACGTTTCATTACTGAAACCAGTTATCCACAATCCTTTTCCTGACCGTAAGGCCAAGCCACCGGAGGCTGTTTTGGTCAACAATGAGGAGGAGTTCGAAGTCGAGGCAATCTTGGACTGTAGGAAAAGACAGAATCAGCTCCAGTATCTCATTAAATGGAAGGGGTATGGACCCGAGGATAATTCTTGGGAACCCGAAGGTAACCTGCATGCCAACGAATTGCTACAAACCTTCAAGAATTCCCATGCTCCCAGGCTGGCCCAGCTGGGCATCCGGAGGCTGCCCTTGAGGAGGGGGCACTGTCAGGGTTCTTACCTTGGCAGGCGGGGCGCCCGCGGTGGTGTGCGTCAGGGTGCGTCGGCGCGCGTGCCTGTGTGTGCCGGGGCGCGCGCGTGCACGTCGTTTGGCGCCAAAAGCCCTATTTAAGCCAGTGAGTTCTGGTGACCAGTGCTGCCTAATCAACAGCTAGTAGTTCCAGAGCCTGACCGTGTACCTTGTTGTTCCTGTTATACCTACTGACCCGGCTTGTCCCCCGTCCACTCTCTGAACTCTGCCTGCACCGACCCTTGCTTGTCTGACCATCCGCTTGCCTGTTCCACTGTACCTCTGCCGTCTGCCTGTTGCCAAATCCGGCCTGTCTCCTGACCATCCATCTGCCTGCTCCCTGGGATCCTGTCAGCCTGTCTGCAGTCTTCCTGTCTGTTGTCCACATCAGCCTGCTCTGCTCAGCGAAGGTGCTCCAGTCTACTCAGTCTTTGCTACAGTTAACCCTGTGACTTCTGGACAGCAATACCTGAACAGCCATACAGGCCTTCATACCACTCCGTACTGTTGTACCCCCTGTTTACTCTATCAGGGGGCCAATAGTCGGAGGGTAAGGGAGCCAACCCTCTGCCCGACAGGACTCGCCGGTCTGGTAAGTAGGAGGAGCCTGATATGGTGACATATATCTCTTGTTTTCTGCCACCCTGGGGGACCCCAATACAGTGGGAAGGGAGCTCACTGCAGAACATGTGAAAGGGCCCGTTGTGGGGTCGTAGTAAAGGGCCCCAGGATATATATATATATATATGCATTTTATAGTTGCCCCCCTACTTTTGTCCCTGTCCCCCCATGTGCCCCCCCCTAAATTTGAAAGCTGGAGACGCCACTGGTCAGCATACCAAGACATTTTGGGCAATCTCATGCTCCCAACTTTGTGGGAACAGTTTGGGGATTGCCCCTTCCTGTTCCAACATGACTGCCCACCAGTGCACAAAGCAAGGTCTTCACCTGTCTTCCTTCTGGTTTGTGGATTCCTGCTGTGTGAATGGCCAGAGCTGCGTGATGTCACTCCCGCGCACGCACACGGGAGCCGCTGTTTACGGCACATGACTCTGAAGGAACGGCCCGGGTGGCCGTTCTTCAGAGCCCATGTGCTGGTGGTGTCACCAGCTGCATGTACAGTATATAATTCCTAAGCAGTGCATGTTTAGGTGAAATTTACAGTACCTATAGGTAATCCTTATTATAGGCTTACCTATGGCTACAAATTATGCATGGGAGTTTACTCCAACTTTAACCACATGCCAACCAGCGCACAACGATATACGTCGGCACAATGGCCCAGCTGGGCAAATGGGCGTACAGGTACGTCCCCTTTAAGATGCGGCATTGTGGTTGCATGCGCCCGCCACGTGCTCCGTGACCGTGGGTCCCGCAGACTCGATGTCCACCGGGGGCCCGCGATCGTGTCACGGAGCGGAAAAACGGGGAGATGCCTTTGTAAACAAGGCATTTCTTCTATTGTGAAAAAAACAAAACAAAAAAACAAGGCATTTCCCCGTTCTGCCCAGTGACATGACAGAGATCACTGCTCTCTGTCATCAGGAGCAGTGATCGCTGTCATGTGAGTAGTAGCCCATCCCCCCCCACAGTTAGAATCACTCCCTAGGACACTCTTAACCCCTTCATCGCCCCTAGTGTTTAACCCCTTCCCTGCCAGCGTCATTTACACAGTAATCAGTGCATTTTTATAGCACTGATCGCTGTATGAATGACAATGGTCCCAAAATAGTGTCAAAAGTGTCCGATCTGTCCGCCATGATGTCGCAGTCCCGATAAAAATTGCAGATCGCCACCATTACTAATAAAAAAAATGAATAATAAAAATGCTATAAACCTGTACGTCCCCTTTAATTGGCGGGGCTAGCGGGCATGCACACCTGCCGCGTACAGCATAACCGTGCCTGCGGGATCCGCGGACTCCATGTCCACCGGTGTCCAGGCGATCGTGTCATGGAGACACAGATCAAGGACATGCTTATGTAAACATGGCATTTCTCCGTTCTGGCTAGTGAAATGACAGAGATGTACTGCTCCCTGTCATCGGGAGCAGTGATCGATCGCTGTCATGTTGTAGTGAGCCCATCCCCTCCACAATTAAAATCACTCCCTAGGACACACTTAACCCCTTAATCGCCCCCTAGTGTTTAAACCCTTCCCTGCCAGTGTCATTTATACAGTAATCAATGCACTTTTATAGCACTGATCGCTGTATAAATGACAATGGTCCCAAAATAGTGTCAAAAGTGTCCGATGTGTCTGCCATAATGTCGCAGTCCCGATAAAAATCGCAGATCGCCACCATTACTAATTAAAAAAATAAATAAATAAAAATGCCACAAATCAATACATGCTTATTGCAATCTATTTTTTTTTTATCAAAAATATGTAGAAGAATACATATCCACTTTAAACTGAGAAAGAAATTAGTTTTTTATATATATTTTTGGGGGATGTTTATTATAGCAAAAAGTAAAAAATATTGCTTTTTTTTTCAAAATTGTCAAAATTGTCGCTATTTTTTTGTTTATAGCGCAAAAAATAAAAACCGCAGAGGCGATCAAATACCACCAAAAGAAAGCTCTATTTGTGGGGGAAAAGGGACGTCAATTTTTGTTTGGGTGCAACGTCGCACGACCGCGCAATTGTCAGCTAAAACAGCGCAGTGCCGAATCGCAAAAAAGTGCTCTGGTCAGAAAGGGGGGAAAACCCTTCCAGGGCTGAAGTGGTTAAGCTCCGTCCTCTAAGATGCAGCATGCACCAGTTTCAGTTTAGATGCTGTAGGGGAATATCATGGCTCAAAAGAATGTGGGGGGGTTAAAGTTTTATAATTGCCCCGTAAGAACCTTTATCCTCTTCCTTATGGGGTCATGAGGATTGGCTATACAGCTGAATGGTGCATGACGTAACTGGGCAATATATACAGTGTTATATATATATACATATATATATATATATATATATATATATATATATATATATATATATATATATATAGGAGCTCTGCAAAATATATTTTTTACATTGTCTGTTACCTGTAATACATTACTATAGTACTATAGATTGCATGGTAAGCAGTATACAGCAATCCTTATAAAAGAAAAATGTGGCGCTTGCTCGGTGCTAATAAACAATACTAACTACAATAGACAAATCTAATATAAAATGCAATAAAATGCAATATTCAAGGAAGAGAATCTTCTTCACCACTTGGCGTCTGCGCTATAGCCGAATGAGGGCCACAGCGCGAACCTGCGCTGTGATCACTGAGTCACTGAGACTCGGGTGATCACAGATCCAAGTAAGGGGCCGATCCCGGCCCCCTACCACATGATCAGCTGTCAGCCAATGACAGCTGATCACATGATGTAAACAAAATCTCGGTAATCGTTTTTTTTTCTCCTCACGCTAAAGCCGATCACGACTTATGTGAAAGGGACATCGGTCCCGAAGAGGAAGGAGGCAATTCTGCCTCATCTGTGCCCACCAGTACCCCCTGCCAGTGCCACCTGCCATTTCCACCTGCCAGTGCCCACAGTGCCACCTATCAATGCCCATGAATTCCACCTATCAATGCCCACAAGTGCCACCTATCAATGCCCACCAGTGGTGCCAATCGGTGCCACCTAGAAGTGCTACCTATCAGTGTAACCAGTCAGTGCCCATTATTGCCACCCATCAGTGCCCAGCACTGACACCCATCAGTGCCCATCACTGCCAAGTATCGGTGCCCATCAGTGCTGCCTCATAAGCGTACATCAATGAAGGAGAAAAATTATAACAAATAACAAAATATAACATTTTTTTTTTTTTTATTCGGTCTTTTTCAATTTTTTTAACAAAAAATTAAAAACCGCAGAGGTGATCAAATACCATCAAAAGAAAGCTCTATTTGTGGAAAAGAAATGATAAAAAATTCATATGGGTACAGTGTTGTATGACCGCGCAATTGTCATTCAAACAGTGACAGCGCTAAAAGCTGAAAATTGGTCTGGGCAGGAGGGGGGTTTAAGTGCCCAGTAAGCAAGTGGTTAAAAAAAAAGTGCAAATATGCAATAACATCAAAATTAATAACTTGCATGGAAATGTGCAAATATTCTTCATAAATAAAGTGCAAAATGCGCCAAAGTGATAATTGGTGCAAAAATTGTGTCCAATCATAGAATTCAGATAAACAGTTCATGAAGTAAAGTGCGTGTGCAAAAAGCAATCAAATTCATCCAAATATTTCCACCATCTGCTATTAGTTTTCGTCAGCTTCTCACCTCATACGGAGACCCCCTACAGGTCAAGTCAAGCCTCTATGTGGATGGAGTACTGATTCCACAGCAATTGATTCATTTCCAGAAGTATCCAAGACAAGACGACACCAGTATAAGGATCAGTTTTCCTTGTCAAAAGAAGTTTATTGAGTATACAATATTATAAAGATACATAAAGTAAGTTTACAAGGATCAATAAAGTAAGCTCATTGTTTTACAGTAGGGTTTATATAGGTAAATATCATGAAATTTCAAATATTAAACATTGGGTTCACGTAAACCTAAATTAAAAATATATATCATTTCCTTAGTTACTTTTGTAGGTATTTAAATGATTTATACCTACTATACATATTGTTTACAAGTAGAGTGTATATAGGTCAAATAAATTCTGATAATGAGCTTTAATCGTAAGGTGGAGAAAAGGAAAGAGAAAGAAGAACAAGGGTTGAAAGGTAGAGGTATGGTCCACAAGGTTGTCCCGCTCGCCAGTTTATTATTCTTTTTAGTTCTCTTTGAAGCCTTAGAATGGGTGTCTCTGTAAGTCATTTAATCTGTTACCATGGCAACAGGACAGAGTCATTGAAGTTTGACAGGAACTGTTGTTTTATCCAAGGATGCCAAAGTTTTTCAAATTTTGGAATTTGATTTTGATCGATGGCTACCATCTTAGCATGGGACATTGTATTATTCATTCTGTGAAATGTTTCTGCTAGTACCAATGTAGGAGATTTCCATGCCTTGGCCACTGTTTGTTTTGCAGCCGTTATTAGTTGGATCATAAGTTTGAATTGAGAGAGTGTTAACCATTCCGGTTTTAGATTAAGTAAAGTTAAATATGGATCTGGTTGTATTATTTTTTAAAATATTTTAGATGCAATCACGAAGACTTCCTTCCAGAAGGTTTGGATTACTGGGCACGTCCACCATATGTGTAAATATGTGCCTATTTCTGGGCATCCTCGAAAACAAAGAGCTGAGGTATTAGGTGAATATTTTGCCACTCTAGCGGGTACAAGGTACCAGCGAGCTAGGACTTTATAATTTGTCTCCAGTGCTAAGATGTTGGGTGAAGATGACTTAGATGTGAGCCATATGTTAGACCAGTCCGTGTCTTCTAAAGTTCATCCCAGGTCCTCCTCCCACCTCTGAACGTAAGAGGGTCTATTAAGATTTGCTACTCCATATAATTGATTATAAAGTGATGAAATTGTACCTTTAGCAAATGGATCTTTTGTACAGATTGATTCAAAAATGGATAATTGGGATAATGGTGTATCCCCCTTTAGGAATGGTGTATAGAAATTTTTGATTTGGAGATATCTAAATATCCCAGAGTTTGGTAGATCATATTTTTCTCTAAGCGGTGGGAATGAAAAGAATGATTTAGATGCTATGAAGTCATTTAGTGTCTGAATGCCTGATGTTGTCCAAGCTTTAAAAGAATTTGGGTAGATCCATGCCAGATAAAGGGCCGGATTTCTGATAAAAGAAAGGAGAGGATTGTGTGGAGATTGTAACTGATATTTGGTTTTTAGTTTATCCCAGAGAAATAAGAAGTGTTTAGTTATGGGATTATGAATTTTAAAGCGGTCTTTAGGATCAAGCCATAACAAGTTTGATATTAATAGAGGGTCATTTTCTGAAGCCTCTATAAATACCCATAATGGCATTTCCTGTTTTGCATGGTATTTGGACAGACTGGCCAAATGTGCTGCTCTGTAGTAGTTAGTAAAATTAGGGTATCCCAGGCCTCCTTTATTTTTGGGAAGATGTAGTGTGTGTATAGGTATACGTGGTTTAGAAGCGCCCCATATAAACGAAGTTGCTCTTTTTTGTACTATTCTCAAAAAATAGGAAGGAATTGGAATAGGGAGGACTCTGAATAGATAAAGCAATTTGGGTAGAATAGTCATTTTGATTGCATTAATCTTCCCTATCCAGGATAAAGGAAGTTGCGACCATTGTTTTATTAGATTTGTGATCTGTCTTAATACAGGAGGATAATTGGTTGAGAATAAGTCAGAATGAGATGCTGTTAAATGAATTCCAAGATATGGGATTGATTTTTCTGCCCATGTGAATGGGAGTGCAGCCCTAGCCGGGATCAATTCCATGTTTGTGAGCGAAATATTAAGCACTAGGCATTTCTTAGGATTAATCATAAGGCTGGATAGGGCTGCAAATCCATCAAGAGCTGGTATTAAGTTAGGACCAGAGACCTGTGGTGATGATAGAAAAAGTAATATATCGTCTGCAAATATACATAATTTGTGTGTAATACCTCCTACTTCAATGCCAGTTATAGTTTGGTTTGTTCTGATGTATTGGGCCATGGGTTCGAGTATAAGGGCAAATAATAAGGGAGATAATTGGCAACCCTGTCGGGTACCTCTTTCGATATTAAAGGCATCAGATTTGTATCCAGCATATTTTATGTAGGCTTTGGGTTTATTATATAATGCTTTGATCCATGTTAAAAAGTGGGGTCCAAAACCCCATTTTTGTAATGAATATTGCATATATTGCCAGGATACTGTGTCAAATGCCCTCTTAATACCGAGAGATAGAAAACATAAAGGGATTTTCCATTTTTTAGCAATATGTGCCAATAACACTGCCCTGCGTATATTATCGCCTGCCTGTCTATTTGGCATGAAGCCTACTTGATCTCTATGTATTAATTTTCCTATAATGCTATTGAGGCGTTTTGCTATTATTTTTGCTAATAATTTAATATCAAGGTTTAACAGAGAGATAGGCTGATAATTCACATAGGAAGTATCATCAGAAAGGGGTTTTGGGATCATACAAACAATTGCCATTAGTGTTTCTTGCCGAAAAGAATGTCCTTCTAGAAGTTTGTTAAAAGTTTCAGTGAGAATGGGAGAGAGTATTTCTGAGAATGTTTTATAGTATAAAGCCGAGTAGCCGTCTGGGCCTGGTCTTTTGTTAAGTTTTAGGTCTTTTATGGCGTTAGCAACTTCATCTATAGTTATAGGCTCATCCAAACTGCTTTTTTGATTCTGAGACAACTCAGGTAAGGTTATTTTTGAGAAGAAGGATTCAGCCTCTGTAGGATTAAATTCATTGTTTGTCTTGTATAAAGTTGCGAGATGTGAGTGAAATTTATGGACTATTTTAACTGGATTACAAGTATAAACATTTTTTGATAATTTCAAACGTATTGGTTTGAAAGATTTGTTAGTTGAATTTAATGCCCGAGCCAAAAATGTACCTGGTTTGTTTGTATTCATGTAGAAATTGTGTTTGGAGCGTTTGAGGGATTTATCAACTGACTCAGTGAGAAATAGATCGTATTCCAATCTAGATTTTTCCAGATGAGATTTTGTACTCTGAGATGGATTATCTTGGAATGATATGTAGGCTGCATTAAAATTGAGTTCTAGTTTTTTGCTAGATTTTTGCGTTCCCGTTTAAATAGTGCCATTTGTCTTTGTATTGTACCACGCAAGACAGGCTTATGAGCTTCCCACAGTGTTATTGGGGAAATGTCTGTTGTATTATTAATTGATATGTATTCCTTTAAAGCTTGTTCAATGGCCATCTGATGTAGTGGGTGTTTGAGCATTATGTCCGGTAAGTACCACATTGGGTCATGCGCTTTTGGTATGGCTGAGGCTATAGTAGTGTATACTGCATTATGGTCAGACCACGGAATCGGAATTATATCTGATGCAATAATTTCTGGTATCATTCCTATTGTTAGAAAAATATGATCTATTCTGGTGAAGGTTTGATGAGGGTGCGAGAAATAAGTGAATTTCTTTTTCATTGGGTTACTTTCTCTCCACGAATCTACCAGATTGTATTTGGAAAGAAGTTGAGAAAAAGGTAATCTAGAGGTTATTTTGGATGGTGTAAAAGGTGATTTATCTAGAAATGGGAGGAGGACCTGGTTTGAATCCCCGCACATTATCACTGTTCCTATTTTGTGTGTATTAATCACTTGTAATATATGTGAGAGGAATGGTGTAGGTTGTTTGTTAGGAGCGTAGTAGGAAATCACCGTGATTGCTGTATCCATTATATAACCCATTAGTATCAGGTATCTACCTTCTGGGTCTTTAATTTCTGATGATAAGATGAATGGTGTGGATCGGTGAAATGCAATTAGAGTACCACTTTGCTTGGTACAGGCAGAAGCCGTGTAAATTTGTTGATAAAAAGGAGAAATATATTTTGGAGTAGAATCTTTGGTGAAGTGTGTTTCTTGGAGGCATACTATGGGAGCCTTCTTGTTATGGAAAGTACAGAAGGCTTTGGTCCTATTTTGAGGGACATTTATTATGAACATTCAGGGAAAGTATATTCAGTGGTGCCATGGCAACAGATCAAATAGTTTTGACTTACTTTTTGTTATGCAGAGCTGACTGCGCAGATCAACCTGTGTGGACTGAAGAGATGAAAAGATAGAAAAGAAACCAGTGAATTCTGGAGTAAAGAGTAAACAAAAAACATATGAGATTAGATGATACATTGTATAAATTATTTTTTGCAAGTAATCACAATTTACCCGTGAAAGAGAATAAATATCTCTCTAAGGGGAATAAGTGCCTTCGTCACACTCCCACATAATATGGTTGGGAGAATGAGGAGGGCTAATGGGGGTACACGGATCTTCCGCTTACAGAAGTGCTATGTCAAAAGACATCAAAATGATGATTCATTAATTGGAGTGCAGAATATAGTTTTTGTTGAAATTATTTATTCCAGGGTGGTTGTATATGGTTAGTCTTGCCCTAGGCTAAATAATTCAGTTAGAAAGGTACTGTTAATAACTTTGGTATTGATGAAGATAGTTTGAATTATTTTGGGATTTTAACCCTTTTAGAGTAAACAATTACATATTTTATTCATATGTAACTGTTTAGATATGTTAACTCATAAAATTGAGGTTGTATTGCTTCAGATTAGAATAAACAAAAACATAGTTCTAGGAACTAGTTAGGTAATAACATATTTGTTTTAAGAAAAGAAAGAAAAAGCTTCTGGATTATTGAACATATTTGTCCTAAAAAGTAATAAATCTATTGTTATTACCTGATAATATATAACTGAACAAGAATTTCCTTATTTCACTTATATATTCTAAGGCTATATGAATCAGAAGTAATAAGAAATATAACTGGAATGTAACATGATCCCACACAGTGTGTGACTATCAGAATGCAGTTACATTCAGTTATAAATACAGGTTTTTTATAGAGAACCATCTCTTAGTATAATAAATGAAGAGATATCAGGAATTAGGATGTCAGTCCATTGAATCTTCTTGGTCCATGGATGATGTGGCATAACGGCCTCTTTTGTGAAAATGATGATTCCCATTTTGTTCTGAAATTTTCTGGGTGCTGCCTGAAGGTGAAGATGATGCCATTCTTCTGCGTGTGGGAGAGTTGCTGCTTGTGGGTTCTGTCAGATTTAATTTTAAAAGGGTTTGTTGTAGTTCATCTGCTGATCTGCTTCTGTAAATTGTACCTTGGTAGTTAAATCTGACTGAAAAGGGGAAGCCCCATTGATACATAATGTTGTGGCGTTGCAGTTCTATTAGTTGAGGTTTCATGGATCGTCTTTTAGTAATAGTAAGTTGGGATAGGTCAGCAAAAATTTGATAATTGTGTCCTTGAAAATTAAGTTCCTTTTTTTCTCTTGCAGCAATTAGTATTTGTTCTTTCGTTCTGTAATAATGAAATTTTGTGATTATATGACATGGGGGTCCATCTTTCTTTTTGGCTGTGAGGGCTCTGTGTACTCTGTCCAGTTCTAAACGTTCAATAGGGATTTCTGGCTTTAGTTCTTGTAATAGAGCAATAATAGTAGATTGCAGGTCTGTCACAGTTTCAGGTATTCCCCTTATGCGCAAGTTTGAACGTCTGGCTCTATTTTCGTAATCTTCAAGCTTAGTTTGAAGTATTAAATTCTCTTCTTTTAATTGTTCCAATTCTGTTATATTTTCTTGGGTTGTAATTTCAATTTCATCCATTTTTATTTCTAAGGCTGCGGTGCGGTTTCCCAGCTCTCTTATTTCTTTGGTTAGGCTTTTTGTTATTTGGTCTGAGGTTTGTTTTAAAGCCTTATGAAGCATCTTTTCAAATTGTAATAATATTACTGGGGATGTTGAGGAGGCTTGTGGAGAAGTTTGTGAGAGGATTTGTTCTGTAACTGACTCAAATGGAGAGTCTTGCTGTGACATTTTCTGTCTGTGAGAGCGCCCTGATGCTGTATATTGTGAGGTGACTGGAGCTGCTTTAGTTGCAGTGAGTGCCTGTGAGCTCTTTGTGAGGTGATTTTTATTTCTGCCACGGCTTCCTCCCAGTACCATATTTCCTGCCCAAACTTTCACAGTTTGTTCCCTGGGGCAAAAAGGTTCAAATGGATACCTTTTGAGCCTGCAGGCTCCGCTTTGTCCTCCTCTTCTCTCCTCAGCGGTGCGGAGCTCTAACAATGCATGTCTGCTCCGCTAGACTCCGCCCATCTCCCCCCCCTGATGATTTTTTATTTTTAATTCATAAAAATTAGACATTGTCTGGCATTGCAATGGTCCCCCTACCCGTAAAAAAATTAACATTTTTTATCCTGAATTTCACAGACGCTTAGGGGGGCCAAGCCAGTACGGCCAGTATCCAGGCCCGTCAGAGGATTCTCTGTAAGTCCGGCCTCTGGCCCAACTGATGCAAGATAATTTCTTGAATTTTTTCGTAAAAAATTGTGCAGGATGCAGCATGCTAGGACAATGTGATTAAGTTTGTAGTCCACCATGTGGATTGCTGTCTGAAACAGGCGGAACCGGCTGGCCATTATCCCGAAAGGCATTCTCCACAACTCTTCTCACTCTGGCCAGCCGGTAGTTAAAAACCCTCCTCTCCGGGGTGAGGGTCCTTTGGGGGAATGGCCTCATCAGGTGCTTGCCCAGACCGAAGGCTTCATCTGCAATGAAGACAAAGGGGAGTCCTTCCACGTTATCCGAATCAGGTGGCAATCCCAGGCCACCACCACGTCTGGGCGAAAACTCCTCCATCGGACATCCGGCCATTCTTCCCCACGTCCACATACAGAAATTCATACTGTGCCGACACCACCGCCATTAACACAATACTATGAAACCCCTTATAGTTAAAATAGTATGATCCCAAATGGGGTGGTGGCACAATGTGAACGTGCTTCCCATCTATAGCCCCTCCACAGTTGGGAAAGTCCCAACGGGTGGCAAAATGGGATGCCACAGTCTGCCATTCCTGTGGCGTTGAAGGAAACTGGGGAGTCAAACAAGAAAAAAAATATATAAGTACTTTTGCACATAACATTGCAAGCACATTACACAAAAAACATTCTTGCCCAACATTAGTACAACATTTACCGTATTTTAGGTATTATTTAAAGACTAAAATATAAGGCCCACTTCTCAGATTCCTGATTCCTCGCCCCCTCTGATGGCCCATTGATAAAATTTAAAGGGGGGATTATAAATTAATTTAAGGACACACAGAATATTTTGGACATATTTTAGGGGGGGATTATAAATTAATTTAAGGACACACAGACCATTTGGACACATTTTGGGGGGGGCTTATAAATAATTTAAGGACACACAGACCATTTGGACACATTTTAGGGGGAGAGGGGTTATAAATTAAGTTAAGGACACACAGACCATTTGGACACATTTTAGGGGGGCTTATAAATTATTTTAAGGACACACAGACCATTTGGACACATTTTAGGGGGAGGGGGATTATAAATTAATTTAAGGATAAACAGACCATTTGGACACATTTTAGGGGGGCGGGGCTTATAAATGAATTTAAGGACAGACAGACCATTTGGACACATTTTAGGGGGGCATGACTTTGACGCAACTTCAGCATGACTTTGCTGTGACTTTGAGGCAACTTCAGCATGACTTCTACGCAACTTCAGCGATGCTCTGTCACGACTTTGGCACTTCTTTGGTATGACTTCGCTGCGACTTCGCCGCGACTTTGACGTGACTTTGGTATGACTTTGATGTGACTTCGGCAAGACTTTGACGCAACTTCAGCACGATTTTGCCGTGACTTTGAGGTGACTTCAGCTCGACTTCGACGCAACTTCGGCATGACTTTGAGGCGACTTCGGCATGACTTTGGCGTGTATGCGGCGTGACTTCAGGGAATGCCTGTGTAATCTTCCTGTAATGTCGGTTCCAAATTACATCAATTAGGATGAGGATCTGACATGGATGTGACTTTCATTCAACTCTGTGGGCTGAAATCGGCTGAAATCGAACAGAATTTGAAACAAAGTAGTGCAGGAACCTTTTCCAAAGTTGGACCGACACAAGTCAAACCAGTTAAGATGGCTCTCTCATAGGACTCTCATAGGGAACCATTGATTTATACATGTCATGCTCTCAAAGTCGGATCGCATGTCGCACCAGTGTGAACCGAGCCTAAATTCTTTTAACCCATTGAAAGAAGAAAGGAAAAAAGACAGGAAAAAGGGAGAGGGGAAAAGGAAGGAAGGAAGGAAGGAAGGAAGGAAGGAAGGAAGGAAGGAAGGAAGGAAGGAAGGAAGGAAGGAAGGAAGGAAGGAAGGAAGGAAGGAAGGAAGGAAGAGAAATGGGAGGAAGAAAGAAGAAGGGGAGAGAAAGGAAGAACGGAGCGTAAGGAAAGTTAAAAAGGATAGGTGAAAGAAGAGAGGAAGGAAGGAAGAAAGGAAGGAAGGAAGGAAAGAAGGAAGGAAGGAAGGAAGGAAGGAAGGAAGGAAGGAAGGAAGGAAGGAAGGAAGGAAGGAAGGAAGGAAGGAAGGAAGGAAGGAAGGAAGGAAGGAAGGAAGGAAGGAAGGAAGGATGGATATCGCTTGTACTTATTCTTTATGGTTTATAACAAAATATATATTTTTAAATAGATGCATTCAGTGTTTATAGAAAGACACATGTAGACCCTAAATTCCTTTTTCCCATTGAAAGAAGTAAGGAAGGAAAAAAGATAGGAAAATAGGGATAGAGGAAAAGGAAAGGAAGGAAGGAAGAAGAAGGGGAGAGGAAGGAAGAAAGAATGGTAAGGAAAGTTAAAAGGGATGGGTGAAAGAAGGGTGGGAGGAAGGATGGGGGTGGACATGTACACATGTAAAGATACATGTACATACAAAGATACATGTAAATTCCTTTTTCTCATTGAAAGAAGTAAGGATGGAAAAAAGACAGGAAAAGAGGCAGAGGAAAATAGGAAGGAAGGAAAAAGAAGAGGGGAGGAAGGAAGAAAGAAATGTAAGAAAATTTAAAAACGATATGTGGAAGAAAGGGAGGAAGGATAGGGGGTGGAAGAAAGGAAGGATATCACTTGGATGTATTTTTTATGGTTTATAACCAAACATATATTTTTAAATAGATGCATTCAGTGTTTATAGAAAGACACATGAAGGCCCTAAATTTCTGGAAGAAAGGGAGGAAGGATAGGGGGTGGAAGGAAGGAAGGATATCACTTGAATGTATTTTTTATGGTTTATAACCAAACATATATTTTTAAATAGATGCATTCAGTGTTTATAGAAAGACACATGAAGGCCCTAAATTTCTGTTTCCCATTGAAAGAAGTAAGGAAGGAAAAAAGATAGGAAAAGTGGGAGAGGAGAAAAGAAAGGAAGGAAGGAAGAATAAAATGAAGGAATGAAGAAGGAAGCAAGGAAATAAAAAGGGGAGAGGAAGGAAGAAATTAGAGTAAGGACAGTTAAAAAGGATTGGTGAAATATGGGTTGGAGGAAGGAAGGAAGGAAGGAAGGAAGGAAGGAAGGAAGGAAGGAAGGAAGGAAGGAAGGAAGGAAGGAAGGAAGGGAGGAAGGGAGGAAGGAAGGGAGGAAGGGAGGAAGGAAGGAAGGAAGGAAGGAAGGAAGGAAGGAAGGAAGGAAGGAAGGAAGGAAGGAAGGAAGGAAGGAAGGAAGGAAGGAAGGAAGGAAGGAAGGAAAGTTAAAAAGGATGGATGAAAGAAGGGTGGGAAGAAAGGGAGGAAGGATATCACTTGTATTTATTTGTTATGGGTGATAATGAAACATATATTTTTAAATAGATGCGTTTAGTGTTTATAGAAAGACACATGAGTGCCCTAAATCCATTTTTCCCATTGAAAGAAGAAGTAAGAAGTAAGGAAGGAAAGAATATAGGAAAAGAGGGATAGGAGAATAGGAAGGAAGGAAGAATAAAGAGAAAAAGTGAAGAAAGGTAGGAAGGAAGAAGAAGGGGAGAGGAAGGAAGAAAGGAGGGAAGGAAGGAAGGAAGGAAGGAAGGAAGGAAGGAAGGAAGGAAGGAAGGAAGGAAGGAAGGAAGGAAGGAAGGAAGGAAGGAAGGAAGGAAGGAAGGAAGGAGAGATTTATGGTTTATAAAGAAATATATATTTTTAAATAGATGCATTCAGTGTTTATAGAAAGACACATGCACAACATAAATTCATTTTTCCCATTGAAAGTAGAAAAGAAGGAAGGAAAAAGATAGGAAAAGAGGGAGAGAAGAAAAGGAAGGAAGGAAGGAAGGAAGGAAGGAAGGAAGGAAGGAAGGAAGGAAGGAAGGAAGGAAGGAAGGAAGGAAGGAAGGAAGGAAGGAAGGAAGGAAGGAAGGAATGAATTGTTTATAAAGAAATATATATTTTGATAGAAGAATTCACTGTTTATAGAAAGACACATGAACACTTTAACTTCCTTCTTCCCATTGAAAGAAGTAAGGAAGGAAAAAAGACAGGAAAAGAAGGAGGGGGGATAGGAAGGAAGGAAGGAAGAAGGGGGGGGGGGAATGTAAGGAAAGTTATAAAGGATGGGGGAAAGAAGGGTGGGAGGAAGGATAAGGGGAGGAAGGAAGGAAGGATGGTTATAAAAGGAATTTATAGAAAGACACATGTACACCAAAAATTCATTTTCCCATTGAAAATAGTATGGAAAGAAGGAAGAATAAAGGGAAGGAATGAAGAAAGGAAGGAAGGAAGAAAAAATAATTGGGTGCGAAAGGAAGAAAAGAGGGTAAGGAATGTTAAAAAGGATGGGCGAAAGAAGGGTGGTAGGAAAGGAAGGAAGGATAGGAGGTAGAAACAAAGAAAATGAATTATTTTCTTTAAATATGTACATGACTTGAGAACTTCAATTATCTTTCTGTTCTTTTTTAATATGAATAATACATGTTCACTACAGGTTAAATTTGCCCCTTTGCAGCTGAGAAGTCAAAGTGCTCCAGCTGTTCAGCTTATTGTCAGCCCCGAGGTAAGGTGTGTATTTCGGTGTGTGAAGATGGCTGTAGATGTAAGAAAAAAAGACATCGTATAAAAGGGAATCGCTGTTTTCCAGTAAAAAAATGCTAAAGAGTAAGTACCCAAATTCAGTAATTATTTGCTATGTTTTAAATTGGGAGAATTCATAACTTCCCCACTGGTTAAGTGTTCACATTTTCTATGCAAGAAACTCAGCACTAGGATTGGCATTACACAGAGTGACAAGAGGCGCCCCCTAGGGCTCTGATGTGGGCACCACACCCACTCCCAGTGCAGTCTGCAGGGCATAGCTGTCAGTTTGACGGCCGGCTCCCCCTCTGTGTGTTGGGAGTGCTGACAGCGGTTCCTGTACAAGTAGATCCTGCAAACTGTGATTGAATAGGTTTGTTATAATGTAGTCTAGTTAGTGCTTATTTGCAAATCAAAGACTTACTTGTCCACTGACTTGTACAATGTCAGTTCCAGCAATGCTATTTGGTTATATTTTACTCCTTTTTAACTCACAGATACATAGAAACATAGAAAAGGAATGGCAGAAAAAAAGACCAAGTGGCTCATCGAGTCTGCCAGCTTTTTTTTATTATTATTATTTATTAATTTATACTTGTTTTGTATTTGATTTTTTGTGTGTTTTATGTTTCTTTGTTTTTGTTAACTCTAAGGACCCTTTCACACCAGTGGACCGGTCCGGTCCGCCTATCCCTGCTTTCGGGCGGACCCAATCGGACCCAATCGGACCCACCAGTCTGTTTTTCAGGCGGACCTGTTCTGACCACCCATTGTTCTCTATGGCGCGGCGGATGTTAGTGGACACCCGGCAGCATCTGATCCAATCCGGTAAACACAGACGAATGGGGATATGTTGCCCATCCGTTAGGCAGATCGGATCGGATGACAGTCGGATGGAAACAGACAGGCAGTCCGGTTTCCATCTGCCTCATAGAGAACAGCGGGCTGTGTCCGTGTCCGCTCTGCATAGTGGAGCGGACATGGATCTGTTATCCCCCTTCTCATCGGGGATCAGCGAAAAGATTCCCCAGCTGAGCAGGCTGATCTGCTTGACGGATTCTGCTCCATCTGAAAGGGGCAATACATTTCCTCTCTACTTTTTTCTGATTTATCTTCTACTATACTGTAGTTATTGTTCTGTCATCCATCCAGCACCCGACAGGATCTTGAAAAAAAAATCTGAAGAAAAAAAAAAAATCTGAAGCATGGTTTTTAACCCCATGCAAAGCTTCATATTTTGTTTAAGATCCTGCCAAGTGCAGATTAACATTTTCTGGCTAACAGGAGCCAGAGTCAGAGCACTGACACCCTTTTATTAGACTAAGCCCCCCCCCCATTCACACCGAGGAGACTTGTCAGGTGATTTGACAGGTCCAAATCGCATGACAAGTTGCATCCTATTGTCGACAATGGAAACGGTCAAATTGGTGCGACGCCAACTTTGCAGTGCTGCGGCTGATTTGAAAGAGTAGTTCCTCCACTATTTTTTTGGGACGTTTTCAGGTGCGACTTGCATAGACACCTGTGCATGAAGTCTCACAGATGTCAGCCAAGCTGCACTTGAAGTTGCACTGACAGATGGCTTTGAAATCGTGCGATTTTTAAAGTGAAGTCGCATGATTTCAAAGCCGCATTCAGTGTGAACCAACCCAGGGACTAAATGGGACATGGGGTACAGCGCTGTGAGTTGTTTCTTTGATCTAGTTATTGTTCCACCCTCCAGGAGCCAAATAATATTTCATAAGAATTTTGCTTCTGTTTTCCAGATCTCAGTAGCTATGAAGTTTTACGTAAATCTACTGTTTTTGTTCTTCATACCAGGTAATGTTATTGTATTCTCATAGATAGATAGATAGATAGATAGATAGATAGATAGATAGATAGATAGATAGATAGATAGAGAGATAGATAGATAGATAGATAGATAGATAGATAGATAGATAGATAGATAGATAGATAGATAGATAGATAGATAGATAGATAGATAGATAGATAGATAGATAGATAGATAGATATGTGTATATATAATGTGTGTGTGTATGTATATATATATATATATATATATGTATGTATTACACATTTTTTATTCAATTTTTTAAAATTATTTTTTGATTATTATCATTTTTAATATTGTTTTATTTTTATTTTTTTACTATGAAATATATATAGATGTCTGCTTTTAGTTTAACTTTAAAATATATATATATATGTGTGTGTGTGTGTATATGTGTTGATTGGTTACAATGCACAGCTGCACCAGATTTTGCACTCTCCAGTTTTAGTAAATCAACCCCACTGTGTAGTCACCAATCTGTTTCAGCCTGTGATTGGACATACTGAAAAAAAATTATAATTAGCACACAGAACACAGGAAGCTGATACCAGGATAGATTTAGGTAATTATGCTGGTTCTGTGAAATAAATACATTTAATCAATTGTAGACCTTGGTTGTGCTGTACACGGTCAACTCAAAGCTCAAAAAAAAAAAAGCCCTTTAGCCTCATAATAATAGTTGGAAACTGCTGTGCAAATACCACAACTATTCCAGCAACTGTGTTTATAATAATGATAGAAAGATACAAATTGTTACTTTGTATTTACAATGTTTCATTCATCTGCTAGTTAAAACAATACAATTTGTTCCTATGTATTTGCTTTTTTGCATCGATTTGCCCTAATTAACTCCTTCCATCCCTTCTCCCATTACCTATTACTAGAAAGCCTTCATTTCATTAAAAAAAACAATAAATAAAATAGCAATGCTTTCTACCAGAATCATAATTTTACTTTCATTTTAAACAGGACAAATTATAGACTAAACTGTATAGTCTTAAAGTGGTTATAAACCCTTTTAACCACTTCATCCCCGGAAGATTTGGCTGCTGAATGACCGGGCCATTTTTTGCGATTCGGCAAATTGCGTCGATTTAACTGACAATTGCGCAGTCGTGCGACGTTGCACCCAAACAAAATTGACGTCCCTTTTTTCCCCACAAATAGAGCTTTCTTTTGGTGGTATTTGATCGCCTCTGTGGTTGTTTTTTTTTTGCGCTATAAACAAAAAAAGAGCGACAATTTTGAAAAAAAAACACAATATTTTGTACTTTTTGCTATAATAAATATACCACATTACCACATTTTTTTTTTTTTTAAAAAAGCTAATTTTTTTCTCAGTTTAGGCCGATATGTATTCTACATATTTTTGTTAAAAAAATTGCAATAAGCGTTTATTGATTGGTTTGCACAAAAGTTAAAGCGTCTACAAAATAGGGGATAGATTTATAGCATTTTTATTATTATTTTTTTTTACTAGTAATGGCTGCAATCTGTGATTTTGATCGGGACTGCGACATTATAGCGCACACATCGGACACTTTTGACACATTTTTGGGACCATTGGCATTTATACAGCGATCAGTGCTATAAAAATGCACTGATTACTGTAAAAATGTCACTGGTAGGGAAGGGGTTAACACTAGGGGGGCGATCAAGGGGTTAACTGTGTTCCCTCACTGTGTGTTCTAACTGTAGGGGGAGGGGACTGACTAGAGGAGATGACGGATCATGGTTCCTAGCTATTAGGAACTCACGATCTGTCCCTCCTCACAGAACAGGGATTTGTGTGTTTACACACACGCGTCCCTGTTCTGCCTCTCGTGTCTGCGATCAATCGTGGCTGGCGGTCATCACGACCGTTCGCAACGTTATGCAAGCGACATCTCTGGAGCGGTGAAGGAGCAGTGTATACACCGCTCCTGCCCATTGGAATGAATGCCGAACTGCCGGCAAAACTGTCATTTTAAACCCTTAACGCTAGCGGCCGAAACCCCCCACCCCCCGCAAAAATTACAGTAAAGCATCGCTAAAAATAGCGGCGCTTTACCGCCGACGCCCCAGTGTGAAAGAGGTTTAAGAGGGGGGGAGGGGGGTGTCTGGGACGGCGCTTCAGCAAAGAAGGTTTTTCACCTTAATGCAAAGAATGCATTAAGGTGAATAATCTTTGAGACTTTACAACCCCTTTAATACAACTTGTATTTAACAGAGGGACATTTCTTAATGTGTATTCCACCTCTTTACATGTTGATTTTTGTATGTTCATAATTGCATATCATCTCAACATATCATATCTCAACATATCATATCTCCATTTCATTCTCCGCATAGACAGAAAGATCTAATAATGTATAATAGAGAAGATGTGTAACCCACCCTTTTTTATTTCTCAAGCACTTCAATGCAAGAGGCGTTATGCAGAACCACCATGTAAGTAAAACATTGAACTACATTTTATAAGATCATAAACACTTAAAGCTGAGGTTTCTCATTTCAATACGTACCTTATATTGGAAGTGTCATCTCTGGGTCTCTGTGCTTCTTTATGCAATGCAGGCAGTTAATGGCTGGTGGGAGGGGCCAGTGGGCTGTACATAGCTTCCTGAAACATCACAGCCCTCCTGCCCTAGTGCTCCTCTCAGGAGATCTCATCCCTGATGCAAGCAGTGGGAGGTGTTATGCAAATATCAAATTGCCTTAATGGGTGGGTGTCAGGGAGTGGACATTCTTAGGCAGGCATTTATTGCCCACATGTGATGCTGAGTCTCCATGGTTGAAAGAGCTGAAATCCAATGAATGAAAGGGGGTAGAATTGAGTGATTCACTGGGCCACACATGCATAGCTCCCAACTGTCCCGGATTTCGAGGGACTGTCACGGATTTCGAGCAAAGTCCCTCTGTCCCTCTTTCCTCCTTATTTGTCCCTCATTTTGGTCTGATCTATAGAGCTGTATATAAAATGCACTTGTTATCTTTCAAAAAGAGTTTCCCAGTGATAAACTTTTCATCCGAATTCTAAATTGCTGCATTTGTAAATTTTAAAAGCCAATACAAAGGAATAGTAGTGGTAAAAAAAAAGAGGCCCTTGTAGATTTAATTAACCTTTTTCTTGGATAATTTTCCTTTAAGGGGGTGTGGCAGGGGGGGCGTGTCCTATGCCTACATACGTTTGCTAGTAGGTGTCCCTCATTCCCATCTGGAAGATATGCACATGTAAAATTGCCACCATCCCTTGGTAATACATAGAATAAACCTCACAAATATGGGATTTTGTAGGCAATTGAAAAAATATAAAATTCCATGTATAGAAAATTAATCTTTATTGTAGAAAAAAATTACAGAAAAATTTCATATTGCATCAATGATGTTATCAATATTGCACATTTGACTGTTAACCGAAAGTGGTAGTCCCCATCTACTTGCTGTTCCCTTCGTCATTGATTGTGCCGAGGAATATAGCAGGGGGGAGGGGGAGTATCCAACGCATTTCAGAATATACTGTTCTAAATCTTTGTTCAGGGATTATACCACTTCTAAAAAAAAAACATCTGAAATTAGTGAAGCATTGGTACATAATTGTATGAAAAATACATGTAAGTTGTCATTCACATGGGCTTACAATAAAAATGTGTTTAGCAGAAGCACTCCTCCAAATGGCAAGGATAAGTCATTGACGACCCCCAAGGTGTCAGCATCCATTAGTTGCCTGGTGTGGGCTGCCCCAGAAAACAGTGAAACGGGGGGGGGGGGGGGGGACAAGACAAAACAAAGATGATAAATCCCCAGGAAGAAAATTAGTCTCAATTCCAGGGGATATTGGGTCAACCTGAATGTTGTTCCCCGAAAAGGCTGGCTCAGTAACTAATTGAAATTACTTACTTGAAAGTAAGCCAAACGTACATTGGTCCAAAGAATCCCATTTCTGAATGTCAGTTGTGGTATGGGGCAAAGTCCCTAAGAACTGGCCATCAGGAGGAAGAAGACAGCAAGGCTCCACATCAATGAGGCAAGAGGAATGGCGCTGAGAGATGCTGGTGGCGTCCCTATTGTATTGTGCATGTGCGGGAGGCAGTGATGCAATGCGCGTCATCACCACTTCCGCTCCTTCTGGAATCATAGGTGATTTTGCACCGGCAGGGGACTTTTCTGATTTGTACCAATCAAAGCTGCTGTACTATTCTTCCCACTGACACCAATGATGGGGCACTATTTCCCCCACTGACACCAATGATGGGACACTATTCCTCCCACTGACACCAGTGATGGGGCACTATTCCTCCCACTGACACCAGTGATGGGGCACTATTCCTCCCACTGACACCAGTGATTGGGCACTATTGCTCCCACTGACACCAGTGATGGGGCACTATTGCTCCCACTAACACCAGTGATGGGGCACTATTCCTCCCACTGACCCCAATGCTGGAGCATTATCCCCCCCCTTTCAATGCCAAAGATGCACTCTTTACTCCCGCTGATACCAGGAAAATTTCAACACTCAATGGGCACAGTCCGGTCCCTCTAAAGTCTGAGGTACGGTAAAATGGCCCTTTGTTTAGAAAGTTTGAAGACCCCTGGTCTAAAGGATCACTGTTGAGGGTAGACTGGGGAAAGGCTTCCTCCTGCCTGCAGCAGACTGATGACATCATCTCCGCCTAGGCAAAGTCTCTCACTTGACAAGGACGGCTTTTAAATGATAATGGGTGGAGTTTGCTGAAAATGATAGTGTTGCTGTATAATGTAACAAGCTAGGAATTCGTGTAGACTGGTAAAGTTGCTGACAGGTCCACTTTAAGTAGCCACTTTCTTCTGCACAACCAACTTGGAGATAATATAAGATAATACTATGAGGGGTGTGGGTTGAGTGACCTCATTTGATCTGGCACCTCGTCCCTTATATTGGTACAAGTACAAAGAAGGGGAGTTGGATAGGGATTATAACGGTGCCTTATATAAGGAAATTACAGTATTTTACTTAAAAAAATAAATTTTATTATATAGATATACAAAAGACAACAAACATAGGGTGCATACAATATAATATAAGCAGAGTAATATACAGATAGTAATACTGCCCAACGTATCCATATGTTCGAAATGGTCACTGATGCATGTCAAGTCCCTACATGTTTCCCCAAATAATGGCTTCTTCAGGGGAATTTCCTCATATAAAGTCCCACAGACCCCTTTCTTTTAGAGGCTTCTTCAGGGAACTTCTTCTAGAGGCTTCTTCAGGGAATTTCTTCTAGAGGCTTCTTCAGGGGGTTTCTTTTTGAGGCTACTTCAGGGGATTTCTTTTAGAGGCTTCTTCAGGGGATTATGTGATCATGAGTGTTTAAACAATTGCTCTGTTAATAATAAACACATGAATTAATTATTATAAAGTTGAAAATGCAAATGATGTGACAAAAAACACAATAATGCCAAGAAAAATACATTCCAATATATATCATATATAACATATATATCAAGTGCCATGGCTCATAGACTGTCTGCAGTATAAGATAATACTGGTGATATGAATCCTCATATATAATGATTGTATCATCTTCTTTTCCAGCTCCTCCGTGTACAATGGCACACAGCGTTGAAGAGTGGGGCGGAATCTGCCCAGAGTACTGCATCGCAAAACTGCCTGTTAGAGATGTGTGTCCTTTGAAATTAAAGCAAGCCTGTTATTGTGCTGAGGGGTACATTTTTTATTCCAACAGATATAAAAAATGCATTTCAGAGAGGGAATGTGATGATCTCAAATCTCAAATTAAAAAAACATAACTGAAAAAAAAAATCCTTTACATACAGTATATTGTGAATGATTGGATTAAAAAAAGAAATAAATCAGAAATCGGTTTATGACATGTGTGGTGTTTGCATTTCTTCTTGGTGAATTAAAAAAAAAAGTTAAAGGTGAACTCCGGGGATATAAAAGACACAAATGAATGCAGCTCTGTTATCATAAAGACATTATGTGTCAATGGTTATTGAATGAGGATTTTTGTAATATGTTTTTTTTTTGTGATTCACAAATATTTAGACCAGCACAACCAATACAAAATATTGCATCAAAAATACATCATAATTACGTGGATATTTGTATTATTATTATTATTTTTATCATAGACTTAAAGTGATTGTAATGCTTTGTTTTTTTATTTTTATTTTTAAATAACAAATATGTTATACTTACCTCCTCTGTGCAAGGGATCGGCCCCGATCCTCCTTTGCTGGGTCGTTCCCCCTCCCGCGCGGCGCTCCTGGCTCCTCCTCCTCTTCATCGGGTGCCCCCACAGAGTCGCATTCCATGGGGGGCACTCAGCAGGACTCGCCCCCCCCCGCTCCCATGTCACTGTATTTGATTGACAGCAATGGCTCCTGCTGCTATCAGTCTGTCCAATGAGCACCCGAGACAGCGGCTGGAGCTGCTGTGCTAGTCCCCGTCCCTGGAACATTTGTGAGGTCGGGCACTGATGTTGTATGAGAAGGCCTGGTTCGCAGTCTCCGGTCTAATTCATCCCAAAGGTCTATTGGGTTGGGGTCAGGACACTGTGCAGGCCAGTCAAGTTCCTCCATCCCGAACTCGCTCATCCATGTCTTTATGGACCTTGGATGGTGCACTGGTCCAAATCATTTGGTGGAGGGGGGGGGATTATGGTGTGGGGGTTGTTTTTTCAGGGGTTGAACTTGGCCCCTTAGTTCCAGTGAAGGGAACACTTAAGGCGTCAGCATCAATGGCGACCCTAGGGGGGGGCAGAGGGGGCCCTGACCCCATCAACATTATGCTGTGCCCCACCATGTGCCCCCCCAAAAAAAAAAATTTTTTTTTTTTTTTACAAAAAATCAATGTCTAAGAGGGAGAGAGTCCCCAGTCAGCTCCTGCGGGTGACTCCTCCCCCTCCCCTGCTCGCTGACACTGCATAATGCGAGCGTTCACACAACCACGGCCGCCCGATCTGCTCCTTCACCTGCATCCTCATTGGCATGGAGAAGAGCGAGTTGCAGGAAGGACTCCACCAGGACTCTCAGTTACTGAAAAAACAGACTGATTTCTCCCGTCCTTAGGACAGGAGGACCAGCCTGTAAATTCCAAGAGATGCCAGACCAGCGCTGTCAATAGCAGGGGCAGAACAGCAAGAGGAGGCTGGGGAACCCCACAGTGGCAGAACACCAGGGCCCCGGAGGCAAGACAACCTTTGCAACCCTGATAGTTCTCCCACTGCTTTGGATCCTTATATTTTCTTGATATGCTGGTGACATATATCTCTTGTTTTCTGCCACCCTGGGGGACCCCAATACAGTGGGAAGGGAGCTCACTGCAGAACATGTGAAAGGGCCCGTTGTGGGGTCGTAGTAAAGGGCCCCAGGATATATATATATATGCATTTTATAGTTGTCCCCTACTTTTGTCCCTGTCCCCCCATGTGCCCCCCCTAAATTTGAAAGCTGGAGACGCCACTGGCATTGATAGGTGGAATTCATGGGCATTGATAGGTGGCACTGTGGGCACTGGCAGGTGGAAATGGCAGGTGGCACTGGAAGGGGGTACTGGTGGGCACAGATGAGGCAGAATTGCCTCCTTCCTCTTCGGGACCGATGTCCCTTTCACATAAGTCGATGATCGGCTTTAGCGTGAGGAGAAAAAAAAATGATTACCGAGATTTTGTTTACATCATGTGATCAGCTGTCATTGGCTGACAGCTGATCATGTGGTAGGGGGCCGGGATCGGCCCCTTACTTGGATCTGTGATCACCCGAGTCTCAGTGACTCAGTGATCACAGCGCAGGTTCGCGCTGTGGCCCTCATTCGGCTATAGCGCGGACGCCAAGTGGTGAAGAAGATTCTCTTCCTTGAATATTGCATTTTATTGCATTTTATATTAGATTTGTCTATTGTAGTTAGTATTGTTTATTAGCACCGAGCAAGCGCCACATTTTTCTTTTATAAGGATTGCTGAATACTGCTTACCATGCAATCTATAGTACTATAGTAATGTATTACAGGTAACAGACAATGTAAAAAATATATTTTGCAGAGCTCCTATATATGTATATATATATATATATATATATATATATATATATATATATATATACATATATATATATATATAACACTGTATATATTGCCCAGTTACGTCATGCACCATTCAGCTGTATAGCCAATCCTCATGACCCAATAAGGAAGAGGATGAAGGTTCTTACTGGGCAATTATAAAACTTTAACCCCCCCACATTCTTTTGAGCCCTGATATTCCCCTTCAGCATCTAAACTGAAACTGGTGCATGCTGCATCTTAGAGGACGGAGCTTAACCACTTCAGCCCTGGAAGGGTTTTCCCCCCTTTCTGACCAGAGCACTTTTTTGCGATTCGGCACTGCGCTGTTTTAGCTGACAATTGCGCGGTCGTGCGACGTTGCACCCAAACAAAAATTGACGTCCTTTTTTTCCCCACAAATAGAGCTTTCTTTTGGTGGTATTTGATCGCCTCTGCGGTTTTTATTTTTTGCGCTATAAACAAAAAAATAGAGACAATTTTGACAATTTTGAAAAAAAAAAGCAATATTTTTTACTTTTTGCTATAATAAACATCCCCCAAAAATATATATAAAAAACTAATTTCTTTCTTAGTTTAAAGTCGATATGTATTCTTCTACATATTTTTGATAAAAAAATAAATAGATTGCAATAAGCATGTATTGATTTGTGGCATTTTTATTTATTTATTTTTTGAATTAGTAATGGTGCCGATCTGCGATTTTTATCGGGACTGCGACATTATGGCAGACACATCGGACACTTTTGACACTATTTTGGGACCATTGTCATTTATACAGCGATCAGTGCTATAAAAATGCATTGATTACTGTATAAATGACACTGGCAGGGAAGGGGTTAAACACTGGGGGGCGATGAAGGGGTTAAGTGTGTCCTAGGGAGTGATTTTAATTGTGGGGGGATAGGCTCACTACAATATGACAGCGATCACTGCCCCCTGATGGCATGGAGCAGTAGATCTCTGTCATTTCCCTAGCCAGAACGGGGAAATGCCTTGTTTACATAAGCATGTCCTTGATCTGTGTCTCAATGACACGATCGCCTGGACACTGGTGGACATGGAGTTCGCGGATCTAGCAGGCACGGTTATGCTGTACGCGGCAGGTGTGCATGCCCGCTAGCCCCGCCAATTAAAGGGGAAGTACAGGTTTATTGCATTTTTATTATTCATTTTTTTTTATTAGTAATGGCGGTGATCTGCGATTTTTATCGGGACTGCGACATCATGGCGGGCACATCGGACACTTTTGACACTATTTTGGGACCATTGTCATTTATACAGCGATCAGTGCTATAAAAATGCACTGATTACTATGTAAATGACGCTGGCAGGGAAGGGGTTAAACACTAGGGGCGATGAAGGGGTTAAGTGTGTCCTAGGGAGTGATTCTAACTGTGGGGGGGTAGGCTACTACTCACATGACAGCGATCACTGCTCCTGATGACAGAGAGCAGTGATCTCTGTCATGTCACTAGGCAGAACGGGGAAACGCCTTGTTTACAAAGGTATGTCCCCGTTTTTCTGCTCCGTGACAGGATCGCGGCCCCCCGGTGGACATCGAGTCTGCGGGACCCACGGTCACAAAGCACATGGCAGGCGCATGCAACCATAATGCCGCATCTTAAAGGGGACGTACCTGTACGCCCATTTTCCCAGATGTGCCATTGTGCCGACGTATATCGTTGTGCGCTGGTTGGCATGTGGTTAAAGTTGGAGTAAACTCCCATGCATAATTTGTAGCCATAGGTAAGCCTATAATAAGAATTACCTATAGGTACTGTAAATTTCACCTAAACATGCACTGCTTAGGAATTATATACTGTACATGCAGCTGGTGACACCACCAGCACATGGGTTCTGAAGCCCCGGAGTTCACCTTCAACTTTTTTTTTTTTTAATTCACCAAGAAGAAATGCAAACACCACACATGTCATAAACCGATTTCTGATTTATTTCTTTTTTTAATCCAATCATTCACAATATACTGTATGTAAAGGATTTTTTTTTCAGTTATGTTTTTATAATTTTAGATTTGAGATCATCACATTCCCTCTCTGAAATGCATTTTTCATATCTGTTGGAATAAAAAATGTACCCCTTAGCACAATAACAGGCATGCTTTGCTACCAAAGGACACACATCTCTAACAGGCAGTTTTGCGATGCAGTACTCTGGGCAGACTCCGCCCCACTGTTCAACGCTGTGTGCCATTGTACACGGAGGAGCTGCAAAAGAAGATAATACAATCATTATATATGAGGATTCATATCACCAGTATTATCTTATACTGCGGACAGTCTATGAGCCATGGCACTTGATATATATGTTATATATGATATATATTGGAATGTATTTTTCTTGGCATTGTTGTGTTTTTTGTCACATCATTTGCATTTTCAACTTTATAATAATTAATTCATGTGTTTATTATTATCAGAGCCATTGTTTAAACACTCATGATCACATAATCCCCTGAAGAAGCCTCTAAAAGAAATCCCCTGAAAAAGCCTCTAAAAGAGAGGGGTCTGTGGGACTTTATGTGAGGAAATTCCCCTGAAGAAGCCATTGTTTGGCGAAACATGTAGGGACTTGACATGCATCAGTGACCATTTCGAACATATGGATACGTTGGCCAGTATTACTATCTGTATATTACTCTGCTTATAATATATTGTATGCACCCTATGTTTGTTGTCTTTTGTATATCTGTATAATACAATTTTTATTTTTTTAAGTAAAATACTGTAATTTCCTTATATAAGGCACCGTTATAATCCCTATCCAACTCCCCTTCTTTGCAACAATATAAGGGACGAGGTGCCGGATCATATGAGGTCACTCAACCCACACCCCTCATAGTATTATCTTATATTATCTCCAAGTTGTTTGTGCAGAAGAAAGTGGCTACTTAAAGTGAACCTGTCAGCAACTTTACCAGTCTACATGAATAAATTCCTAGCTTGTTACATTATACATCAACACTATCATTTTCAGAAAACTCCACCCATTATCATTAAAAAGCCGTCCTTGTCAAGTGAGAGACTTTGCCTAGGCTGAGATGATGTCATCAGTCTGCTGCAGGCAGGAGGAAGCCTTTCCTCAGTCTACCCTCAACAGTGATCCTTTAGACCAGGGGTCTTCAAACTTTCTAACCAAAGGGCCATTTTACTGTACCTCAGACTTTAGAGGGACCGGACTGTGCCCATTGAGTGTTGAAATTTTCCTGGTATCAGCGGGAGTAAAGAGTGCATCTTTGGCATTGGAAGGGGGGGGGATAATGCTCCATCGTTGGGGTCAGTGGCAGGAAAAGTGTCCCATCGTTGGTGTCAGTGGTGGCCCATCCATAGAGCGCGCACGGACGCCGCCTCCCCTGTCCATGCATCCGGCCTCCTGATCTACATATCAGTGCCGCCAGACCATCGATTCCAATGCGGTGGGGGTGTTTTTTTGAAGCACTTGATTAGAGCCAGAGGTTCTAATAGGCTTTAAAAAAGGGTGGCCTTTGCGCTCCAAGCCCACCCAGTTGTGTGACGATAAGCGAATGAATTTTCGCTACTATCACACTAAAGTTCCTCCCCACCAATCAGGAGGCAGGTCTGTGAGCCAAAGTGTCAGGTGATCTGATTGGTAGTATAGTGCCCCATCATTGGTGTCAGTGGGAGGAATAGTGCCCCATCATTGGTGTCAGTGGGAGGAATAGTGCCCCATCACTGGTGTCAGTGGGGGGGAATAGTGCCCCATCATTGGTGTCAGTGGGAAGAATAGTACAGCAGCTTTGATTGGTACAAATCAAAAAAGTCCCCTGCCATTGCAAAATCACCTATGATTCCAGAAGGAGCGGAAGTGGTGATGACACGCATTGCATCACTTCTTCCCGCACATGCGCAGTACAATAGGGATGCCACCAGCATCTCTCAGCGCCATTCCTCTTGCCTCATTGATGTGGAGCCTTGCTGTATTCCTTCTGATGGCCAGTTCTTGGGGACTTTGCCCCATACCACAACTGACATTCAGAAACGGAATTCTTTGGACCAATGTACGTTTGGCTTACTTTCAAGTAAGTAATTTCAATTAGTTACTGAGCCAGCCTTTTCGGGGAACAACATTCAGGTTGACCCAGTATCTCCTGGAATTGAGACTAATTTTCTTCCTGGGGATTTATCATCTTTTCTTTGTTTTGTCTTGTCCCCCCCCCCCCCCCGTTTCACTGTTTTCTGGGGCAGCTCACACCAGGCAACTAATGGATGCTGACACCTTGGGGGTCGTCAATGACCTATCCTTGCCATTTGGAGGAGTGCTTCTGCTAAACACATTTTTATTGTAAGCCCATGTGAATGACAACTTACATGTATTTTTCATACAATTATGTACCAATGCTTCACTAATTTGAGCTGATTTTTTTTTTAGAAGTGGTATAATCCCTGAAGAAGATTTAGAACAGTATATTCTGAAACGCGTTGGATACTCCCCCTCCCCCCTGCTATATTCCTCGGCACAATCAATGACGAAGGGAACAGCAAGTAGATGGGGACTACCACTTTTCGGTTAACAGTCAAATGTGCAATATTGATAATATCATTGATGCAATGTTTTGTATTTTCAATATAAGATTTTTATGTAATTTTTTTCTACAATAAATATTAATTTTCTATACATGGAACTTTACATTTTTTCAATTGCCTACAAAACCCCATATTTGTGAGGTTTATTCTATGTACTACCAAGGGATGGCGGCAATTTTACATGTGCATACAGTACCTCCCAACATTTTGGTATGGGAATGAGGGACACCTACTAGAAAACGTATGTAGGCATAGGACACGCCCCCCCTGCCACACCCCCTTAAAGGAAGATGAACCAAGAAAAAAGGTTAATTAAATCTACAAGGACTTTTTTTTTTTACCACTACTATTCCTTTATATTGGCTTTTAAAATTTACAAATGCAGCAATTTAGAATTTGGATGAAAAGTTTATCACTGGGAAACTCTTTTTGAAAGATAACAAGTGCATTTTATATACAGCTCTATAGATCAGACCAAAATGAGGGACAAATGAGGAGGAAAGAGGGACAGAGGGACTTTGCTCGAAATCCGGGACAGTCCCTCAAAATCCGGGACAGTTGGGAGCTATGCATGTGTGGCCCAGTGAATCACTCAATTCTACCCCCTTTCATTCATTGGATTTCAGTTCTTTCAACCATGGAGACTCAGCATCACATGTGGGCATTAAATGCCTGCCTATGTCCACTCCTCCAGTCTGACACCCAACCATTAAGGCAATTTGATATTTGCATAACCCCTCCCACTGCTTGCATCAGGCATGAGATCTCCTGAGAGGAGCAGGAGGGCTGTGATGTTTTCAGGAAGCTATGTACAGCCCCCCCCCCCCAATGGCCCCTCCCACCAGCCATTAACTGCCTGCATTGCATAAAGTAGCACAGAGACCCAGTGATGATACTTCCAAAATAAGGTACATATTGAATTGAGAAACCTCAGCTTTAAGTGTTTATGATCTTATAAAATGTAGTTCAATGTTTTACTTACATGGTGGTCCTGCATAACCCTTCTGGCATTGAAGTGCTTGAGAAATAAAAAAGGGTGGGTTACACATCTTCTCTATTATACATTATTAGATATTTCTGTCTGTGGGGAGAATGAAATGGAGATATGATATGTTGAGATATGATATGTTGAGATGATATGCAATTATGAACATACAAAAATCAACATGTAAAGAGGTGAAATACACATTAAGAAATGTCCCTCTGTTAAATGATAAAAAAATATCAGACAGAATATATCATATATATATATATATATATATTTTTTTTTTTTTTTTTTTTTTTTCTTTTTTGATTTTTTTTTTTTTTTGATTGCATGTTAAGCTATTCCAAAAATGAATACAAGTTGTATTATAGGGGTTGTAAAGTCTCAAAGATTATTCACCTTAATGCATTCTTTGCATTAAGGTGAAAAACCTTCTTTGCTGAAGCGCCGTCCCAGACACCCCCCTCCCCCCCTCTTAAACCTCTTTCACACTGGGGTGTCGGCGGTAAAGCACGGCTATTTTTAGCGATGCTTTACCGTAATTTTTGCGGGGGGGTTTTCGGCCACTAGCGTTAAGGGTTTAAAATGACAGTTTTGCCGGCAGTTCGGTGGTGCTGCCCATTCATTCCAATGGGCAGGAGCGGTGTACTCACTGCTCCTTCACCGCTCCAGAGATGCCCCTTGCATAACGTTGCGAACGGTCGCAATGACCACCAGCCACGATCGATCGGGGACACGAGAGGCAGAACAGGGACGCGTGTGTGTAAACACGCAAATCCCTGTTCTGTTCTGTGAGGAGAGACAGATCGTGAGTTCCTAATAGCTAGGAACCACGATCCGTCATCTTCTCTAGTCAGTCCCCTCCCCCTACAGTTAGAACACACAGTGAGGGAGCACAGTTAACCCCTTGATCGCCCCCCTAGTGTTAACCCCTTCCCTACCAGTGACATTTTTACAGTAATCAGTGCATTTTTATAGCACTGATCGCTGTATAAATGCCAATGGTCCAAAAAAATGTGTCAAAAGTGTCCGATGTGTCCGCTATAATGTCGCAATCCCAATAAAAATCACAGATTGCAGCCATTACTAGTAAAAAAAAATAAAAAAAAAAATGCTATAAATCTATCCCCTATTTTGTAGACACTTTAACTTTTGCGCAAACCAACCAATATACCCTTATTGCAATTTTTTTACCAAAAATATGTAGAAGAATTCAAAGAATACATATCGGCCTAAACTGAGAAAAAATTAGCTTTTTTTAAAAAAAAAAAAAAATGGTAATGTGGTATATTTGTTATAGCAAAAAGTACAAAATATTGTGTTTTTTTTTCAAAATTGTCGCTTTTTTTTGTTTATAGCGCAAAAAATTAAACAACCACAGAGGCGATCAAATACCACCAAAAGAAAGCTCTATTTGTGGGGAAAAAGGGACGTCAATTTTGTTTAGGTGCAACGTCGCACGACCGCGCAATTGTCAGTTAAAGCGACGCAGTGCCGAATCGCAAAAAATGACCCGGTCATTCAGCAGCCAAGTCTTCCGGGGATGAAGGGGTTAAAAGGGTTTATAACCACTTTAAGACTATACAGTTTAATCTATAATTTGTCCTGTTTAAAATGAAAGTAAAATTATGATTCTGGTAGAAAGCATTGCTAATTTTTTTTTTTTTTTTTAAATGAAATGAAGGCTTTCTAGTAATAGGTAATGGGAGAAGGGATGGAAGGAGTTAATTAGGGCAAATCGATGCAAAAAAGCAAATACATAGGAACAAATTGTATTGTTTTAACTAGCAGATGAATGAAACATTGTAAATACAAAGTAACAATGTTACTTTGTATCTTTCTATCATTATTATAAACACTGAGTCAGAGTTTATCTTGACAGCAGTTGCTGGAATAGTTGTTGTATTTGCACAGCAGTTTCCAACTATTATTATGAGGCTAAAAGGGCTTTTTTTAAACTTTTTTGAGCTTTGAGGTTTTTTTTGATCGTGTGCAGCACAACCAAGGTCTAGAATTGATTAAATGTATTTATTTCACAGAACCAGCATAATTACCTAAATCTATCATGGTAGCAGCTTCCTGTGTTCTGTGTGCTAATTATATATTTTTTTTTTTCAGTATGTCCAATCACAGGCTGAAACAGATTGGTGACTACACAGTGGGGTTGATTTACTAAGACTGGAGAGTGCAAAATCTGGTGCAGCTGTACATTGTAACCAATCAACACACACACACACATATATATATATATATATATATATATATATATATATATATATATATATATATATATATATATATATATATATATATATATATATATATATATTTATATTTATATTAAAGTTAAACTAAAAGCAGACATCTAAATATATAATTTCATAGTAAAAAATAAAAATAAAACAATAATAAAAATTATAATAATAAAAAATAAATAAATAAATGTATATAGATATAGATATAGATATATAAATATCTATATCTATATCTATATATACATACATACATACACACACATCTATATCTATCTATCTATCTATCTATCTATCTATCTATCTATCTATCTATCTATCTATCTATCTATCTATCTATCTATCTATCTATAAAAGAGAATACAATAAAATTACCTGGTATGAAGAACAAAAACAGTAGATTTATGTACAACTTCATAGCTACCAAGATCTGGAAAAATAGAAGCAAAATTCTTATGATATATTATTTGGCTCCTGGAGGGTGGAACAATAACTAGATCAAAGAAACAACTCACAGTGCTCTACCCCATGTACCATTTATTCCCTGGGCTGGTTCACACTGAATGCGGCTTTGAAATCGTGCGACTTCACTTAATAATCGCGCGATTTCGAAGCCGTCTGTCAGCCTGGGTTCACACATGTGCGGTGCGAATTGAAGCTCAGGTTTCACTGGGAAGATAAAAATCAGTTGTTCAGAGGTTCCTCTGCATTTTAGCTGCAGATCAGTGAGCAGGGAGAGGGGGGGGGAGAGGGGGAGGTGTAGTGAGGAGAAGGAGAAAATCCATGTTCAGAACGCAATGAGTTCCCATAGAAGATAATGGGCTTGTAATTCGCACCGCAATGCCCAGAAAACGCACACTTTTTTGTGCAATGCGGAGTGCGAATGCAACGCACATATGTGAACCAGATGTATTCATGTGAATGTATTTTAAAAATGTCCTGCGAATTGGATGCCGTGTAACCCGCATCTAATTCGCATAGGTGTGAACGGGGGCTTAGTACAACTTCAAGTGCGGCTTGGCTGACATCTGTGAGACTTCATGCACAGGTGTCTATGCAAGTCGCACCTGAAAACGCCCCCAAAAAATAGTGCAAGAACTACTTTTTCAAATCAGTCGCAGCACCGAAAAGTTGGCGTCGCACCAATTTGACCGGTTCCATTGCCGACAATAGGATGCAACTTGTCATGTGATTTGGACCTGTCAAATCTCCTGACAAGTCTCCTTGGTGTGAATGGGGGGGGGGCTTAGTCTAATAAAAGGGTGTCAGTGCTCTGACTGGGGCTCCTGTTAGCCAGAAAATGTTAGTCTGCACTTGGCAGGATCTTAAACAAAATATGAAGCTTTGCATGGGGTTAAAAACCATGCTTCAGATTTTTTTTTATCTTCATATTTTTTTTCAAGATCCTGTCGGGTGCTGGATGGATGACGGAACAATAACTATATATATGAACCTAGGTGTAGTTATTGTTCCGTCATCCATCCAGCACCCGACAGGATCTTGAAAAAATATATATATATATGCATAAAATGCAGCCACTGTTCCCATCATATGCAGCCTCTGTGCCCATAAAATGCAGCCACTGTGCCCATCAAATGCAGCCACTGTGCCTATCATATGCAGCTTCTGTGCCCATCACATGCAGCCTCTGTGCCCATCATATGCAGCTTCTCTGCCCATCTTGTGCCCATCATATGCAGCTACTGTGCCCATCATATGCAGCCTCTGTGCCCATCATATGCAGCCTCTGTGCCCATCATATGCAGCTACTGTGCCCATCATATGCAGCGCCTGTGCCCATCATATGCAGTAACTGTGCCCATCATAGGCAGCGCCTGTGCCCATCATATGCAGCGCCTGTGCCCATCATATGCAGCCTCTGTGCCCATCATATGCAGCCTCTGTGCCCATCATATGCAGCCTCTGTGCCCATCATATGCGGCCACTGTGCCCATCATATGCAGCTTCTGTGAACATCATATACAGCCACTGTGACCCCCCGATCGCTGGCCACCCTGTCGCCATCTGACCGGCACACACTTACCCCATTCTGGTGGTGGGTCAGGCGACGGCTCCTGCATCCTCCATCATTCTCTGTCCTCCCGTGCGTGCGTCTCTTCTTCCTTCTGCTAGGCATCCAATCGGAGCACCTCTGCCTTCAGCCAATCAGGTGACGGGTATTAGACTCGCGCCTCCCAATCGGCCGAGAGGCGGTTCAGTGTTACAAAAGCAAATGAATATTCACTTTTCTAAAACACCTGGGTGGACTATGAGGGCAATGCTTTGCGCTCGCAGTCCACCTTTTTTTAAGCCTATCAGAGCCTACGGCTGGACGCCTGAATGGGGGGGTGGCTACAGCGGCCATGGATAGATTCATGCTATGCATCAATCTATCCGTTCTACACAGAGAGGGTGGCTGGAGAGAGGGGGTGACGCCCATGTGCCCTTATACTGTATATATCTGAAACTATGTATGAAGGGGCTGCATAATTAGGGGTGCTACAGATACAGTATAGTCCCTCACCCCCTCCCCCTATATATTATATTCAGTTTAGAAGATATAATTTCCAGGCCTTCTCTCTGACATAAAGAAGCAATATCTGTTTCACTGCAGAAATGTAATTATAAAGGTATAAAGAAGAGAACTTCGGATTGAATTTATTCCTCTAAGCACTCTGGGAATGTTTTAAAAACTTCCCCAATCTACCCAAAGATTATTAAAAAAATATTTTGGTTGTACATACAATTTAGGACTAGAGCAACTTGTACTTTTTTCTGTTTTGTTCCCTATTTCTTTTTATATTCCTTTGTTTCTCTCTTTTTTTTTATTCTAGATATTTAGTTGATGGGAGCTGCCATATATTGCAAGTTGCCCTTTGCCTTAAAAATAGAGTTATTTGTGTGTTATGGAAGTATCGCTGATGAGAAGGAAAGAACTCAACTCACCTGTATAGAGACACAGGGGGGAAACTTCTCAGTGTTGTCACTGCTGATGAAATCGAATTGTTGGGATGTTTTGCAGATTTCCTTTATATAAGATTGATATACACCTCCCACTGTGCAATTAAGCCACGCCCTCTTTCATTGCAACTTCTTTATTCAACAACCCCTCTATAAATCTATCTATATATATAGATATATAGATAGATTTCTAGATATCTCTAAAGAGATGATGTGGCATGATTGTGCAATGGTATATTTTAACCAAGTCAGCCCCGGAAAATTCCCCCCCCCCCTTCCTGACCAGAGCACTTTTTTGCAATTCGACACTGCGTCGCATTTAACTGACAATTGCGCGGCCGTGCGACTTTGCACCCTAAACAAAATTGACGTCCTTTTTTCCGCCACAAATAGAGCTTTCTTTCGGTGCTATTTAATCACCTCTGCGTTTTTTTATTTTTTGCACTATAAACAAAAATATTTTTTTACTTTTTTGCTATAATAAATACAGGCATACCCCCACTTTTAACCCCCCTGGCGGTTTTCCCGAGTGTGGCTCGGGGTTAAAATTCAGTACCATTAGCGGTAACCCCGAGCCACACTCGGGATCGCATTGCAGGATCCTTGGGCGGCGTTACTTACCTTGTCCCCGGGATCCTGCGATGTCACCCGCAGTGTCCGAGGGCTCCGTCCTCCTCCGAAGCCTCTCTGTGCCAGGCTCCGTTCCCTGCGAGCGGCGCGACGCACGGGGGCGGAGCCTGGCGGCAAATTAAAAAAAAAGTAAAAACCATAACACATACAGTACTGTAATCTTACAGATTACAGTACTGTATAAAATTATTTCACATCCCCTTTGTCCCCAGTGCTCTGGCCCATGCCCTGCATGCAGTTTTACATGATATACACTGTTCTTTCTGCCTGGAAACTGGAGATTGTCCATAGCAACCAAAAAGTGTCCCTTTACGTCAAAAGTGGCTTTAGACCAGCTAGAAAACAGCGATAGTAAATTAGAACACTTGCAGAATTGAGCGATAGTGAATTGTGGGGAAATTTATTTTATTACTATTTTTTTTAATTTTTTTTTATTATTTATTTTTATTTATTATATTATAATTTATGTTTTTGTGTTTCAAACTTTATCATACCCGGGATATCTACTAGACTCTGGTTGGGACAGATTTAAGTGTGTTATTGTTAAGATTTACAGACCTATAATATAAAACGCCAAATTTCCATGCAAAATAATGGTACCACTTTCAGCACCTAAAATCCGAAATAATCATACCGCCAGGGAGGTTAAGTACACAATGGGGTTTATTTACTAAAGCTGGAAAGTGCAAACTCAGGCTCACTTCTGCATAGAAACCAAAGAGCTTCTAACCTCAGCTTGTTCAATTAAGCTTTGGTAATAAAACCTGGGCAGTCATTGGTTTCTATGCAGAAGTGAGCCTGATTTTGCACTTTCCAGCTTTAGTAAATAAACCCCATTGTGTAAAAATATATAAAAAAACGAATTTTTTCCTCAGTTTTGACCGATATGTATTTTTCTACATATTTTTGGTTAAAAAAAATCGCAATAAGCATATATTGATTGGTTCGCAAAAAAGTAATAGTGTCTACAAAATAGGGGATAGTTTTATGGCATTTTTATTACCGTATATACTCGAGTATAAGCCAAGTTTTTCAGCACATTTTTTTGTGCTGAAAGTTCCCCCCTTGGCTTTTACTTGAGTCAAGCACTTTTATGGTGCAAAGAATGACATTTTTCGAACTGAATATGGGGCCCCGTATTTTGGGACCACTTAGTGCTAGGAACCCCAAATTTGGTGTGCAAACCCAGTGTAACTAGCACTACAACATATCTAACTAGCTGGGGTTCCTGGACCCAAAGGGTCCCGAAATGACATTGCTGCAGATTGACACAGTTGACCGAATGTGGGGCCCCGTATCTGGGGGCCACTTGGTGCTAGGAACCCCAAATTTGGTGTGCAAGCCCAGTGGAACGAGCACTACAACATATCCAAAGCCAATGGAGTTCCTAGCACCAAGTGGTCCCCCAGATACGGGGCCCCACATTCGGTCAACTGTGTCAATCTGCAGCAATGTCATTTCGGGACCCTTTGGGTCCAGGAACCCCAGCTAGTTAGATATGTTGTAGTGCTAGTTACACTGGGTTTGCACACCAAATTTGGGGTTCCTAGCACTAAGTGGTCCCAAAATACCTTTGGGTCCAGAGCCCCAAATTTTGGTTAGCTAGGGGGCATCTAGGAACCCTTAACACACATTTCTCACCCTCGGCTTATACTCGAGTCAATAAGTTTTCCCAGTTTTTTGTGGTAAAATTAGGTGCCTCGGCTTATATTCGGGTCGGCTTATACTCGAGTATATACGGTATTATTTTTTTTAAATTAGTAATGGCGGCGATCTGCGATTTTTATCATGACTGACATTATGGCGGACACATCAGACACTTTTGACACTATTTTGGGACCGTTGTCATTTATACAGCGATCAGTGCTATAAAAATGCACTTCATACTATACGCAGAACTGGTAGTATGACCAACAGTATGGAAATTGGAATTCCCGTAGTGGTAATTCTGTTAAAGGTGTAAGTAAACAGGCTTGTGGGTCAGGACATGAGTCCGGGTATACATGATCTTTTAATTGCTTGACATGTTGCGCGTAGGTGTATGCTTCTTCAGGAGCATATGAAATTCATGCAATATTCAGACGCAGGATAGAAGATGTCAGGGATAGCTAGCAAGCACAGATTTCTGGGTTCATCCAGAGACCACAAGTTACATAGCAGCACGATACTGGCAGGTAAGAAATACTAGTTGGTGGCAATGGCGTCACTAGGGGGGGCAGGGGGGGCCCTGACCCCCCCAACATTATGCTGTGCCCCACCATGTGCCTCCCCCCAATTAAAAAAACAATTTTTTTTTTACAAAAAGGCAATGTCTGTTTGCATTCATAGCAGATGTGCTGCATGTTACTCGGGCCGCTGCTGGAGTAACACAGTCTCTATTGAGAGGGAGAGCGTCCCCAGTCAGCTCCTGCGGGTGATTCCTCCCCCTCCCTCTGCTTGCTGACACTGCATAATGCGAGCGCTCACACAACCACGGCTGCCCGATCTGCTCCTTCCCCTGTATCCTCATTGGCAGGGAGAAGAGCGAGTTGCAGGAAGGACTCCACCAGGACTCTCAGTTACTGAAAAAACAGACTGATTTCTCCCGTCCTTAGGACAGAAGAACCAGCCTGTAAATTCCAAGAGATGCCAGACCAGCGCTGTCAATAGCAGGGGCAGGACAGCAAGAGGAGGTTGGGGATCCCCACAGTGGCAGAACACCAGGGCACGGAGGCAAGACAACCTTTGCAACCCTGATAGTTCTCCCACTGCTTTGGACCCTTATATTTTCTTGGTATGCTGGTGAAATATATCTCTTGTTTTCTGCCACCCTGGGGGGGCCCCAATACAGTAGGAAGGGAGCTCACTGCAGAACATGTGAAAGGGCCCGTTGTGGGATCGTAATAAAGGGCCCCGGGATATATATATATATATATATATATATATATATATATATATATAATTGCATTTTATAGTGCCCTCCGTACTTTTGCCCCTGTCCTGAGATGCCACTGGTTGGTAGCCTAGTATAAGTGTGGTTTTGTGGTCAGTTTGTATAGTATGTAGACAAAACAGAAACCAGCACCTTAGGGAGCTAAACACCTCTACAAAAGACCGGATTGTGAACGCAACTTTGTTGCAGATTGCTACCTTTTGTTAGTCTGAAGAAATAGTCGTTTTTTTGTCTGTGTCCATGTGAATCTAATGGGAGTGGTTTTATCAGTCAGCTGCTTCACCTGCAGGGCTCTAAAGAGGAAAGTGGAAGGGTCTGCATCCTTGTAGATGTGATTTACCTTTGGGAATATCTCACCAAAAATGATAATTTTGTTGCAGGGGATGCTCAAAATCTGATTTGTATTTTAGTGCAAACTTCTGGGAAAATCAATTGTATGTGCAATATTCTATATTTTTTTTATTTGATAATTTTTTCCCACAAAAGTGGAGTCCCCCTTTAAGTTGCAGATGACTTGTTCTACAGGTGAGGGAGCAATACGTGGAATTAGGTTTGTGTCCTTGCATAACTATCCTGTTGCTTGTGAGTTCTTGCCAGTAACGGCTCCATTTTTTGGGGGGCGGTAAAACAAACTTGTATAAATGATATCAGTCATGGTCAGATTGCGGCAGAAGGTCATGTTATCTTGACTTCTCAGAAATTGTTTGTCCCACAAACAGATCCCGGGAACATCTCACCCTTTTCATTACACAATCTCACACAAAGTATATCAGATATCTGGACAGATGAATATATATATTTTTTTTATTTTGTATAAAATATGACTTCTTCTGTTTGGACTGCTTGCCACTAAGAGATACAGATTTCCAGATTTTGCTCCAGCAGACCACAATGATAGTAACAACGACGCATTTGAAACAAAAACAAAGAAAAATTCCCAGCTTAACTTACCAGCCAGCCTGCAACAAACCAAATTGTCCTGTCCAACAGTCCATGATAAAACCAAGGTGTTTAGTGTGTACACATTTGCAAATACATACGTAAGCTGAAGGGTCTCCAACAAGGTACCCCAGTGTTATCTACAGTCCTAACGCTATAAGCTTTGAGAGCCTCCATATTAGAAGCACATACACTATATTTGCAAAAGTATTGGGACGCCTGCCTTTACACGCACATGAACTTTAATGGCATCCCAGTCTTAAGCCTCATACACACAATCGGATTTTCCGCAGACAAAACCTCAAACTTTTTGTCCGGAGGTGTGTGCCTGGATTTTGTCTTGCATACAAACGGCAAGGAATTTTCGGCCAAAAAACACGAACGTAGTGATGTACTAGACGTACTACGTGGTTTTTCAGCACTTTAGCACCACCCTTTGGGCTCCTTCTGCTAACTTTGTGTTAGTAGAAGTTTGGTGAGTGTTGATTCGTGCTTTTCATTTCGCGTTTTTCATTTTGCACATTTCAGTTCGTTTCTGAACAGCCGTTCATCAACCAGACATGTTGCGGAATCGGAGAAGATAACGTATTATTTATTATTGGCCTTGGAGTTATTGCTTTGACCCAAGTCCAGTCCAGGAACAGAAGGATGAGGATTTCTTGTACCAAAAATTGGTTGCTTTATTAATCGTGAACAATTATGTCACATGCCTTTGCTGCGGGAGCTCCAGGAGAATAATCCAGGTGATTTTCAGAACTATCTCTGGATGACGGACCCCTGCTTTTACCAACTCTTGGCATTGCTGACCCCCTATATTAAGAAGCAGGACACATGCATGAGGCTTTTATTTTATTTTTCGGTTGAATAATAATGATTTGATTTGGTATATTTTCTATAATTTTGAATGCATAGAATGCACTTTTTGGTTAAGTTCTATTGGCAGATAGCATGTCTAATTTTATTTGTTTTATTTTTTTAATGCACAATAAAAAAATTGTATAGAATAATTCTTGGCTATGTGTTTTACTTCAAATGACAGCTTGGGAGTAGGCAGAGTTACTTTTTAAAAAATACAATGTAAAATTAACAAGGGACACCAACATAGTTGTATCTTTGATCTTAAAAACCACAGGAAAATGGTGTTTTGGTAACTTGCCCCCCCTCCAAAAAAAAAAAAGAATATTTATATATTAATATAGTAGCGGTAATACTACCACTAATATACATGATGTTCAGCCTAACGGGTAAAAGTCTGGGTTTTGAGATGAATACCGGAACAAACAAAGCTCGCTCCAAACTCTGGGCTCATCCATAGTATGGAGAAATATAGGTTTATCAGGTTTGTCAGTTTAGCGGTTAGGATGCTCCAAAAACCAGCAAAATGATATCAGTCATGGTCAGTTTGCAGCAGATGTTTGAAGGCCGGGTTATCATGACTTCTTTGAAAGTATTTGTTTGACAAACAGATCCCGGGCACCTCTCCTGCTTTTCATTACACAATCGCATACAAAGCATATCTGATATCTGCACAGCACAATTTTGCTTGAAAGGGATTTTTACTTTGTACAGCACCAGATTTCTTCTCTCTGGACTAACTCATGATGTCTGAGATGGAAACTAAATAGGTAACACGGTTACGTAACTAATAAGGAGGGGTGAGCAGGGTCTTTCCAAAAACTATCTTACTGAAAAATCGAAAAATTCAAATTTTTTTTCTCAAATAAAAAAAAAATTATTTTAAATTTTGCACTGGAGTTAGGCTTAGCATGAATGTTGAAGTTAGCGTTAGATTAGTGTTAGAGACAGGCTTGGTGTTAGGGTTAGGGTTAGCATTAGGATTAGAGTTGAGGTTAGTGTTATGGTTAGCATTAGGATTAGAGTTAGGCTTAATGTTAAGGTTAAAGTTAGGGTTTGCATTAGGATTAGAATTGGGGTTAGCATTAGGGTTTGAGTTAGGGCTAGTTTTAGGCTTATCATTAGTGTTGAATAAGGGTTCAAGTCAGGGTTAGCATTAGAATTAGAGTTGTGATTAGTGGTACGGTTAGCATTAGGATTAGAGTTAGGGTTAGAGTTAGGATTAGGGTTAGCATTTGGGTTTAAGTTAGGGCTAGCTTTAGGCTTGTCATTAGGTTGGATAAGGGTTACAGGTTTAGTGATAGGGTTAAAGTGGGTGTAAACCCTTACAGACCACTTTTGATTACATCTAAGCCTATACTAAGGCTTACCTGTAGCTACCATGGATACCTCCTAAACCTGTTTTACACAGTTTAGGAGATATCCCCTGTATCTGCATGTGCCGACATCAGCGGCACATGCGCACTGAAGCAATGACACGTTCACGCCGTTTGCTTCAGTGAGTGTACCGTTACCGGCCGCTCCCGCATGCATGCGCGGGAGTGACGTCATCGTGACTCCGGCCAATCACAGCGCCGGAGCCACGATACCCGGAAGTAACTCGCCAGCCGGTGCTGTGTACGGGCACCGCAGCGGGGGCTTCGATCTCAAGTGAGTATTACATAATGAGCTAGTATGCTATGCATACTAGCTCATTATGCCTTTGTCTTTCAGGTCTTTTTTTTTTTTAATTGGGTTTACAACCACTTTAAAGTTAGACTTGGGGTTAATGTTGGGTTTAGCATAAGGATTAGAGTTAGAGCTAGGGTTAAAGTTAGAGTTAGTTTTAATCTAATCATTGGAGTTGGAAATGGGTTAGAGTCAGGCTTAGTGTTTGGGTTTGGGACAACGTAACCTATTACGAAATGCGTAGGACGGAGTGACGCGCTGACGTCACCTCGTGTTGTTGCTGACAGTTCCAGAAGGACGGGCTAGTCTGAGTGTTACTGGCCGGCGCACCAGACACTAAGGCGTTTTTCTGCTTTGTTCATGTAAGTGCGATACTGTGTTTTATTGCTTAATAAATTTTGAAGGTTTTACACTATTGGAGCACTTATATTTTACATGCTATGCACATCCACCCATGAGTTGGGAACGGAATGAGGAGATTTGATGTGTTATGAGTTCCGTTTGGTGTCTCTGAAAACCGCAATATCATCACTAACCTATCAAGGATATTAGATGCATCTGATATGCCCTGGAGGGCTTTTCTCTATACAGGCTCGCCTTGATCCCCTGTAGCGGGGGAACATGGGCTTCTGGTAAGCAGTAACCTTTATTCAACGGTGGTGGATTTTCTGCACTAGTTCTTCATTCAATTTGAAGATTCCACTGTTTTTGGATGGACTTTTGTTACATTATTTTGCACAGTTCACAGGTGAAATTGCTATATAGGCCTATTTGGACATTAATGTTTTGGCCCATTGTCTTTGTCACTTAATTACTTTTGGGTAGTTTACATGTTTATACTTATCAGGTGTCACATTAATTTGACATTCATGACACTCTTTCACTATTTTATGGTGCACATATGACCATCTAGTTGGTGTATGAGAGTACACTCACTCCATGTATAATATTTTCCTATGTTTAGCGCGATTCTATGTTTTTCCACTAAAGGTAAGGTTAGCATTAGGACTAGCATTAGGGTTAGTGTTGGGGTTAGCTTTAGGATTAGACTTAGGGTTAGCATTTGGGATTAAGTTAGGTTCAGTTTTAGGCTTATCAGGGGTTAGCATGAGGGTTTACATTAGCTTAGGGTTAGAGTCTGGGTTTGTGCTAGGGTTAGGGCCTGTGTTTTAACTTTTGGCGATTTTAAGCAGGTTTTGCAGTCCCATACAAGTCTATGGGTAAGTAAAACACGTGTGAAGCGCAACAAATGCAGGTTAGGAAGAATTCAACTGCATCTGTCAATGAATTCTAATGCCCTGTACACGCGATTGGACTTTCCAATGGAAAATGTGCGATCAGAGCTTGTTGTCGGAAATTCCGACCGTGTGTGGGCTCCATCGGACTTTTTCCATCGGAATTTCTGACACACAAAGTTTGAGAGCTGGCTATAAAATTTTCCGACAACAAAATCCGATTGAGGAAATTCCGATCGTGTGTAGACAATTCCGACACACAAAGTGCCACGCATGCTCGGAATCAAGCAGAAGAGCAGCACTGGCTATTGAACTTCATTTTTCTCGGCTCGTCGTACATGTTGTACGCCACCGCGTTCCTGAAGTTCGGAATTTCCGACAACATTTGTGTGACCGTGTGTATGCAAGACAAGTTTGAGCCAACATCCGTCTGAAAAAATCAGATGGATTTTGTTGTTGGAAGTTCCGATCGTGTGTACAGGGCATAAATGATCTCAGATGTGTCTGAAACTTATAACTTACCAACGCCATCAACAAAAGCCTAAAACCTGTCAAGTTTTCCTTGAGTTAGGGTTCGAGTTAGGTTTAGCATGAGAGTTAACATGAGTGTTGGAACTAGGGTTAGTTTAAGGTTAGTGTTAGGGTTCTTCTGCTCCTCAATATTTAAGGTCAGGTTTCTGGCTAACAAGGTGACTTTATCTTTAGTGCAAGAACATGTCTGAGATAAAATATGGTTGAAAGAAGCTTATGTAACCCATTAGGAGCCATTTAAAGCTTACAGATCCCTAAAAAAAATTCACAATTACCTTCACTGAAATGTTGGGTGATGAAAAGTCTCAGTCTTGCTCATCCCTGTTAGTAGAAGCTGATGTCCATGAACTTTGAAGGTTTTTGTCAGAAAAAAAGTCCAAATAACCACCCCAGAGCAATCCTTGTCATTTTGTGAAAAAAAAATGTCCTTCAAGACACCTTAACCCTTTCGCTGCCAGGTCCGTACGACGGTGGTGGGTTTAACATACCAATCCGGTGGCTGCACATTGTGTGTGAAACTGAAAGGCAGACTCCTGCCTGTCAGGTGAAAGCATTTGGGTGGCAGCGCTGCCACTTGATTGCTCACACACACCCCTGTACCACCCCCCCATGCCGCTGTGCCCGTCGTTAGAACCAGCTTCCCCCCATTTGGGGGGGGGCTGCGTGCCATGGGCGGAAGTCACAGATGAGGTTGGATCCACGCAACGCAGCCGGGAGGGAGTTCCGCGGGCCCGGCCGCGTGACACACTGAGCGCCCCTTCCGCCGCAGAACCCCCTCGACTCCAAGCCCCCCTCGGCCTGCCTGTCCTCGACTCAAGGCTCCCCTCCATCCTCCTCCTTTGCTTGCCAAGCTGACCCACAACCTTTAAGCCCGCGCCAGTGTCCAACGCTCACTCCCCACCAGCCTATGCTCCACCTCTCTGCCCCCCATACTTTCTCCACTTGCCCATCTGCGAGCTCCAGGAGTGAGAGGGCAGGTGCCGGTCGCTGTGGGGCAAGGAAAAGTTACAAACAAAAAAGTTAAGTGTAAATTTTTTTATTCAAAAAAATAAAGTTACACTCAAACACATAAAATCCCCCCCACCTGAGGCCCTCCCACCTCCACATATACACAAGTACGAATGTAACAGCATGCATTGGGGCTCCTACGCGTCAAAACGTTGATTGCGATACACATGTTACATATTGCCATGCACGCCGGAGTGAGAGCAATAATTCTAGCACCTCCCCTGTAACACTAAATTGATACCTATAGGGGGCTTTTGAAGTGTCGCCTATAGAAAATATATACTGAAGTTTGTTGCCATTGCACGGATGCACACAAATTTAGGGTTTGGCATGTTGGCTACCTATTTAATCGTCTTTTATATTTTACCAAAAACGTGGTTAATTTATTGCGTTTGTTTGCCCTAAATTTCACTTAAGTGTTTTTTTAATGAACGGAAGGGGGGTAGGGTGGTTTGTTTGCAACCCCCCCAAAAAATAAAGCACCAGCCGCCACTGTTCTGAGGGCCATTAGGTCAAATCCCTGTGAAGTATCCCTGTTTTAAAAACAACCTTCCATACATGCTATCAGGAAGTACAGATTTCCAAAAACTTTTCCACCAGACCACCATGATAGTAACAGCTTTTGTCTTTTCCTGCATACATTTTCAGAAAAAAAATATAAGTATATATATATATATATATATATATATATTTATTTATTTACAGTGGCATAGCGTGGGGGGTGCGGAGGGGGCCATGGCCCCGGGCACAACATTTAGCCGGGCGAAATTCTGCATGGCTGAGCACGGGGGACACAAGAAATGGAGATTGTGAGCCGCCACTGTCTTTTCCTCCTCCTCCCCCCTCAGGACCGATGGAAAACAAAGAATGGAAGGTGAAACTCCCTCATGTGGCCTGGTACAGTTCAGGAGGGGGGTGCTCTCTCGCCCCCCTTTTCCTGCAGCCTGCCAGGTTGCGTGCTTGGATAAAGGTCTGGTATGGATTTGGGGGGGAACCTTTTTTTTTACATTTCGGCTCAGGGTTCCCCTTAAAATCCATACCAGACCTGAAGGGCCTGGTATGAATTTTGGGGGGCCCTTCGCCATTTTTCTTTAAAATGTTGGTGCAGGGTTCCCCTTAATATCCATACCAGACCTGAAGGTCCTTATAATAAAGCTTACCTGTAGGTAAAATTAATATCTCCTAAACGTGCACCGTTTAGGAGATATTCCACGGAGCAGCAGCCGGTGCAGTTACCAACGCATGCGCTCTGAAGGAACCACACACTTCCTTTAGAGGGCTGTGCTGTAAATGTGCGCATGCGCGGGAGTGACGTCATCGTGGCTCAGTCAGTCGGAGGGCCAGAGCCTGCGAACCCCGAAGGAAGAGCAGGTGAAGATGGAAGTCCTTTCAGTGGTGACTGCTGGAGGGCTTTGTTTTAAGGTAAGTCTCTCATAATGTGCTGCATATGTGATGCATACTAGCACATTAGGACATTGCCTTCCAAAGTGAATTTTTATTTTTTAACAAACTTTATTACCGCTTTAGGACTACTTTAATTGAGCAACTTGCAATTTTTTCTGTTTTGCACCCTTATTTTCTTTTTTGTATTCCCCTGTTTCTCTCTCTTTTTAATTGAAATTTGCTTGATCGGAGCTGCAATATATTGCAAGCTGCCCTTTGCCTTAAAAATAGAGTTACTTTTTGTGCTATGGATATATCTCTGATTAGAAGGAAAGAAGAAAACTCACCTGTACAGTATAGAGACACGGGGGAAACTTCCCCCCTGCAGATTTCATACATAGTAACGACTTCAGCTCCGGAAGGTTTTACCTCCCTTCCTGACCAGGCCACTTTTTGCGATACGTCACTGTGTCGCTTTAACTGGGAATTGCACAGTCGTGCAACGCTGTACCCAAATAAAATTGATGTCCTTTTTTTCCCACAAACAGAGCTTTCTTTTGGTGGTATTTGATCACCTCTGCGCTTTTTATTTTTTGCCTTATAAACAAAAAAGCGCTTCAATTTTGAAAGAAAAAACAATATTTTTTACTTTCTGCTATAATACATATCCAAAAAAAAAAATCACAGATCGCTGCCATTACCAGTAAAAAAAAGTAAAAAATTTAAATAAAAGTCCCTAAATCTACCCCGTAGTTTGTAGACGCTATAACTTTGAGCAAAAATTATAGCGTCTACAAACTACAGGATAGATTTAGGGACTTTTATTTTGTAACTGGTAATGACAACGATCTGCGATTTTTTAGTGGGACTGCGAAATCTGACATTGAATGACACTTTTTGGGGACCTGTGACACCAATACAGTTACCAGTTCTATAAAAATGCACTGATTACTGTATAAATGGCAGTGGCAAGGAAGGTGTTAACACCATGGGGGATCAAAGGGTTAAATGTTCCCAGGAGGGTGCTTACTAACTCTGTGGGGGAGTTTCACACTGAAGGAAAAGAGAGAGCTGAATCACAAGATCTTTCTTTCCCTTCCTGACAGATCCGTTGTTTGCCTTGTTTACACAGGCAGATGGCTGATCCGTCTCTCCTGTGAACGATCGGCAGGGTCACGGTGACCATCGCGGAACTTGTCTGGCTGCACAGTCCTGACCTCAACCTGATAGAACACTTTTTGGCTAAATTGGAGCAGAGACTGCGAGCCAGGCCTTCTCATCCAACATCAGTGCCTGGCCTCACAAATGCACTTCTGGAAGAATGGTCAAACATTCCCATAGACACACTAAACCTTATGGACAGCCTTCCTAGCCTTTCCAGAAAGGCAAAAGGCAAGTGTCACAATACTTTTGACTACATGGTGTGTCTGCCAAGATTTACAATGGTGGGAGATGAGACAATTTCTCTACATGAAGTGACATGTTTTGGATTCAAACCTAGACGCTCAGGGATACTAAGCAGAAGTTCTAACATCTAAGCCACAGAGCTGCCACATGTGAGAACCTCCTACACATAAATACTGCATTTCTTTGGACATACAGTTGATGGAATTACACTACTCAAGAGTTATTCTTGATTTATTCTGTGATATTTGGTGGTTCTTTGTGGGTGAGTGTAGAATATTGATATTACCCTCCATTTTTTGGGAATTACATTTTGATTTCTGATGTTGATACACAAATCACATTTTTTGGGCTCAAATTATGATTTTGGGTGATTTGTTTTTAGCCTGTCCAATAAATTTTGGCATACTTCACGATGGGATTTCATTCATCTTTTCCCCATACATGGCACAGTTTGTTTGTATGCATCTAAGCAGCTACAGTGATACCTGAGTTACCTGAGTTCCAGCACCTGAACAAAGCCGTGATCGTGTGGAGCTTCCTTGGCTGTTCTTGAAGCGTTCTTTGACTCCTGTCATGGGAGTCACCACAATCTGGTGAGTAGGCTGTGTGGCCGGTGATTCATCCAGGAGTCCAATTTTCAACATTATTTGAACACTTTTTTTAACATAGTTTTTTGAATATAATTTTTGAATTTAAATTTTTGAACTCATTTTGAATTTGAACTGTTGCTTTCACTTGTTTTGTTTTTGATTTTTCAATTTTTGATGTTTGATTATTTGCTGTTTTCACTTAGGTGATATTTACCTATGAGTATCACTATTGACACTATATATATACTACATTTACTTTGTTTACATTAGAGTGTGTCATCTGCACTTTACAGGGAGCGCGGTTTGCAATTAATTTGTTAATTATTGTTTTTTATTTTTCATCACCATTATAACGTGCTGCTCCTTAATCTATCTTAGTTTAACCAGCTTCCATTTGCGCGGGTTGGTAGCTTTTACTATCTATTATATATATATTCAAATGATGATTATTTGGAAATAATAAAAAGCACAAAAAATTGTCACTCATTTTAAATTTGCATCAGCAATGGTATTGTTTGTGCATTGTAAAGACGCCTGTGTGAGTTTGGGGTTAAGATTGTTGTGAGAGGGAGAGTAACAAGTGAAAGTGACAGAGAAAAATATATTTTACCAAAACATCAAAACATTCCACATTCTAGCATTCTTAAAAACAAAACAGATTAAGTAGAAGCAACAATGTTGCAAAGGAAAATTTATTTCAGAGAAAGATACATTTCATCTCAACATTAAAAGGATTTATTTGTGAAAGTTAAAATTGTTCCATTAGAATCAATGGCTAAAACTTGCATTGGACTATAATAGCGCCGATTTTCACTGCCAAAAAATGCTCTTTAACACAGCGCTCATTTTGGTATTGACTATAGCACTATATTTCTCTCTTCTCAGACTTTTAAAGATATTTCAGTGTAGAAATCATTTTTTTACACAGTTTAAAAGCTGATTATCTTTAAATAATATACCGCATATTTTAGTACCATTTAGGCAATTATATTATGCTCTAAACAATATTTCAATGTGCAGTTCTCCAGGTTTTAGCAGAGTAAGGGTTTGGGCGCTATTTGGTTTCAGGAAACTATAGTAAATTTGATTTTGGGAGTATTTTTTTTACTAGTGCTATAGTGAATACCGTTTTAGCACTAATTAGCATTAATTAGCACGATTAGTGCTAATTCACGGTAATTAGCGCTAATTAGTGCCACGGCGCTACAGTAAATGACCCCCACAGTCTTTGATTCCAGAAACATGTTTACAGTTCCAATTCGTCTGGAATTTGATGTAAAATTTAATTTGAATTTCTAATAGAATTTCGAAAATTCTGACATTTTTTTGTTATTCTGAGCATTCAGTAAACTTTGTTTTTACTGTACTGTCTTCATTCCTTCCCTTTATTCTTCCTTCTTTCCTTACTATTTTCAATGGGAAAATGAATTTTTGGTGTACATGTGTCTTTCTATAAATTCCTTTTATAACCATCCTTCCTTCCTTCCTCCCCTTATCCTTCCTCCCACCCTTCTTTCCCCCATCCTTTATAACTTTCCTTACATCCCCCCCCCCCTTCTACCCTTCCTTCCTTCCTATCCCCCCTCCTTCTTTTCCTGTCTTTTTTCCTTCCTTACTTCTTTCAATGGGAAGAAGGAAGTTAAAGTGTTCATGTCTCTTTCTATAAACAGTGAATTCTTCTATTTAAATATATATTTCTTTATAAACAATTCCTTCCTTCCTTCCTTCCTTCCTTCCTTCCTTCCTTCCTTCCTTCCTTCCTTCCTTCCTTCCTTCCTTCCTTCCTTCCTTCCTTCCTTCCTTCCTTCCTTCCTTCCTTCCTTCCTTCCTTCCTTCCTTCCTTCCTTCCTTCCTTCCTTCCTTCCTTCCTCCCCCTATTCTTCCTTCTACCCTTCTTTCACCCATCCTTTTTAGATTTCCTTACCCTCCTTTCCTCCTTCCTCTCCTCTACTGCTTCCTTAATACCATTCTTCACTTCTATATTTCTTTATAAACAATTCCTTCCTTCCTTCCTTCCTTCCTTCCTTCCTTCCTTCCTTCCTTCCTTCCTTCCTTCCTTCCTTCCTTCCTTCCTTCCTATTCTTCTCTCCCTCTTTTCCTATCTTTTTCCTTCCTTCTTTTCTTCTTTCAATGGGAAAAATGAATTTATGTTGTGCATGTGTCTTTCTATAAACACTGAATGCATAAACATATATATTTCTTTATAAACCATAAATCTTCCCTTCCTTCCTTCCTTCCTTCCTTCCTTCCTTCCTTCCTTCCTTCCTTCCTTCCTTCCTTCCTTCCTTCCTTCCTTCCTTCCTTCCTTCCTTCCTTCCCTCCTTTCTTCCTTCCTCTCCCCTTCTTCTTCCTTCCTCCCTTTCTTCACTTTTTCTCTTTATTCTTCCTTCCTTCCTATTCTCCTAACCCTCTTTTATATTCTTTCCTTCCTTACTTCTTCTTCTTTCAATGGGAAAAATGGATTTAGGGCCCCCATGTGTCTTTCTATAAACACTAAACGCATCTAATTAAAAAAAATGTTTCATTATCACCCATAACAAATTAATACAAGTGATATCCTTCCTCCCTTTCTTCCCACCCTTCTTTCATCCATCCTTTTTAACTTTCCTTACATTCCTTCCTTCCTTCCTTCCTCCCTTCCTCCCTCCCTTCCTTCCTTCCTTCCTTCCTTCCTTCCTTCCTTCCTTCCTTCCTTCCTTCCTTCCTTCCTCCCACCTATCTTTCACCCATCCTTTTTAACTGTCCTTACTCTAATTTCTTCCTTCCTCTCCCCTTCTTTTTATTTCCTTGCTTCCTTCTTCATTCCTTCATTTTATTCTTCCTTCCTTCCTTTCTTTTCTCCTCTCCCACTTTTCCTATCTTTTTTCTTTCCTTACTTCTTTCAGTGGGAAACAGAAATTTAGGGCCTTCATGTGTCTTTCTATAAACACTGAATGCATCTATTTAAAAATATATGTTTGGTTATAAACCATAAAAAATACATTCAAGTGATATCCTTCCTTCCTTCCACCCCCTATCCTTCCTCCCTTTCTTCCACCTATCGTTTTTAAATTTTCTTACATTTCTTTCTTCCTTCCTCCCCTCTTCTTTTTCCTTCCTTCCTATTTTCCTCTGCCTCTTTTCCTGTCTTTTTTCCATCCTTACTTCTTTCAATGAGAAAAAAGAATTTACATGCATCTTTGTATGTACATGTATCTTTACATGTGTACATGTCCACCCCCATCCTTCCTCCCACCCTTCTTTCACCCATCCCTTTTAACTTTCCTTACCATTCTTTCTTCCTTCCTCTCCCCTTCTTCTCCCTTCCTTCCTTTCCTTTTCCTCTATCCCTATTTTCCTATTTTTTTTCCTTCTTTACTTCTTTCAATGGGAAAAAGGAATTTAGGGTCTACATGTGTCTTTCTATAAACATTGAATGCATCTATTTAAAAATATTTATTTTGTTATAAAGCATAAAGAATAAGTACAAGCGATATCCATCCTTCCTTCCTTCCTTCCTTCCTTCCTTCCTTCCTTCCTTCCTTCCTTCCTTCCTTCCTTCCTTCCTTCCTTCCTTCCTTCCTCTCTTCTTTCACTTATCCTATTTAACTTTCCTTACCCTCCGTTCTTCCTTTCTCTCCCCTTCTTCTTTCTTCCTCCCATTTCACTTCCTTCCTTCCTTCCTTCCTTCCTTCCTTCCTTCCTTCCTTCCTTCCTTTTCCCCTCTCTCTTTTTCCTGTCTTTTTTCCTTTCTTCTTTCAATGGGTAAAAGGAATTTAGGCTCGGTTCACACTGGTGCGACATGCGATCTGACTTTGAGAGCATGACGTGTATAAATCAATGGTTCCCTATGAGAGTCCTATGAGAGAGCCATCTTAACTGGTCTGACTTGTGTCGGTCCAACTTTGGAAAAGGTTCCTGCACTACTTTGTTTCAAATTCTGTTCGATTTCAGCCCACAGAGTTGAATGAAATTCGCGTCCATGTCAGATCCTCATCCTAGTTGATGTGATTTGGAACCGACATTACAGGAAGATTACACAGGCATTCCCTGAAGTTGTGTAAAAGTCGTGCCGAAGTCACATCAAAGTCATACCAAAGTCACGTCAAAGTCGCGGCGAAGTCGCAGCGAAGTCATGCCAAAGTCGTGCCAAAGTCGTGACAGAGCATCGCTGAAGTTGCGTAGAAGTCATGCTGAAGTTGCCTCAAAGTCACAGCAAAGTCATGCTGAAGTTGCGTCAAAGTCATGCCCCTCTAAAATGTGTCCAGATGGTCTGTGTGTCCTTAAATTCATTTATAAGCCCCGCCCCCCTAAAATGTGTCCAAATGGTCTGTTTGCCCTTAAATTAATTTATAATCCCCCCTCCCCCTAAAATGTGTCCAAATGGTCTGTGTGTCCTTAAATTAATTTATAAGCCCCCCTTAAATGTGTCCAAATGGTCTGTGTGTCCTTAACTTAATTTATAACCCCCCTCCCCCTAAAATGTGTCCAAATGGTCTGTGTGTCCATAAATTAATTTATAAGCCCCCCCCCTAAAATGTGTCCAAATGGTCTGTGTGTCCTTAAATTAATTTATAATCCTCCCCTAAAATGTGTCCAAATGGTCTGTGTGTCCTTAAATTATTTATAAGCCCCCCCAAAATGTGCCCAAATGGTCTGTGTGTCCTTAAATTAATTTATAATCCCCCCCCCTAAAATGTGTCCAAAATATTCTGTGTGTCCTTAAATTAATTTATAATCCCCCCTTTAAATTTTATCAATGGGCCATCAGAGGGGGCGAGGAATCAGGAATCTGAGAAGTGGGCCTTATATTTTGGTCTTAAAATAATACTTAAAATACGGTAAATGTTATACTAATGTTGGGCAAGAATGTTTTTTGTGTAATGTGCTTGCAATGTTATGTGCAAAAGTACTTATATATTTTTTTTCTTGTTTGACTCCCCAGTTTCCTTCAACGCCACAGGAATGGCAGACTGTGGCATCCCATTTTGCCACCCGTTGGGACTTTCCCAACTGTGGAGGAGCTATAGATGGGAAGCACGTTCACATTGTGCCACCACCCCATTTGGGGTCATACTATTTTAACTATAAGGGGTTTCATAGTATTGTGTTAATGGCGGTGGTGTCGGCACAGTATGAATTTCTTTATGTGGACGTGGGGAAGAATGGCCAGATGTCCGATGGAGGAGTCTTCGCCCAGACATGGTGGTGGCCTGGGATTGCCACCTGATTCGGGTAACGTGGAAGGACTCCCCTTTGTCTTCATTGCAGATGAAGCCTTCGGTCTGGGCGAGCACCTGATGAGGCCATTCCCCCAAAGGACCCTCACCCCGGAGAGGAGGGTTTTTAACTACCGGCTGGCCAGAGTGAGAAGAGTTGTGGAGAATGCCTTCGGGATAATGGCCAGCCGGTTCCGCCTGTTTCAGACAGCAATCCACATGGTGGACTACAAACTTAACCACATTGTCCTAGCATGCTGCATCCTGCACAATTTTTTATGAAAAAATTCAAGAAATTGTCTTGCATCAGTTGGGCCTGAGGCCGGACTTACAGAGAATCCTCTGACGGGCCTGGATACTGGCCGTACTGGCTTGGCCCCCCTAAGCGTCTGTGAAATTCAGGATAAATATGTTAATTTTTTTACGGGTAGGGGGACCATTGCAATGCCAGACAATGTCTAATTTTTATGAATTAAAAGAAATGATCAGGGGGGGGAGATGGGTGGAGTCTAGCGGAGCAGACATGCATTGTTAGAGCTCCGCACCGCTGAGGAGAGAAGAGAAGGACAAAGCGGAGCCTGCAGGCTCAAAAGGTATCCATTTGAACCTTTTTGCCCCAGGGAACAAACTGTTAAAATTTGGGCAGGAAATATGGTACTGGGAGGAAGCCGTGGCAGAAATAAAAATCACCTCACAAAGAGCTCACAGGCACTCACTGCAACTAAAGCAGCTCCAGTCACCTCACAATATACAGCATCAGGGCGCTCTCACAGACAGAAAATGTCACAGCAAGACCTCCATTTGAGTCAGATACAGAACAAATCCTCTCACAAACTTCTCCACAAGCCTCCTCAACATCCCCAGTAATATTATTACAATTTGAAAAGATGCTTCATAAGGCTTTAAAACAAACCTCAGACCAAATAACAAAAAGCCTAACCAAAGAAATAAGAGAGCTGGGAAACCGCACCGCAGCCTTAGAAATAAAAATGGATGAAATTGAAATTACAAACCAAGAAAATATAACAGAATTGGAACAATTAAAAGAAGAGAATTTAATACTTCAAACTAAGCTCGAAGATTACGAAAATAGAGCCAGACGTTCAAACTTGCGCATAAGGGGAATACCTGAAACTGTGACAGACCTGCAATCTACTATTACTGCTCTATTACAAGAACTAAAGCCAGATATCCCTATTGAACGTTTAGAACTGGACAGAGTACACAGAGCCCTCACAGCCAAAAAGAAAGATGGACCCCCACGTGATATAATCACAAAATTTCATTATTACAGAACGAAAGAACAAATACTAATTGCTGCAAGAGAAAAAAAGGAACTTAATTTTCAAGGACACAATTATCAAATTTTTGCTGACCTATCCCAACTTACTATTACTAAAAGACGATCCATGAAACCTCAACTAATGGAACTGCAACGCCACAACATTATGTATCAATGGGGCTTCCCCTTTTCAGTCAGATTTAACTACCAAGGTACAATTTACAGAAGCAGATCAGCAGATGAACTACAACAAACCCTTTTAAAATTAAATCTGACAGAACCCACAAGCAGCAACTCTCCCACACGCAGAAGAATGACATCATCTTCACCTTCAGGCAGCACCCAGAAAATTTCAGAACAAAATGGGAATCATCATTCTCACAAAAGAGGCCGTTATGCCACATCATCCACGGACCAAGAAGATTCAATGGACTGACATCCTAATTCCTGATATCTCTTCATTTATTATACTAAGAGATGGTTCTCTATAAAAAACCTGTATTTATAACTGAATGTAACTGCATTCTGATAGTCACACACTGTGTGGGATCATGTTACATCCCAGTTATATTTCTTATTACTTCTGATTCATATAGCCTTAGAATATATAAGTGAAATAAGGTAATTCTTGTTCAGTTATATATTTTCAGGTAATAACAATAGATTTATTACTTTTTAGGACAAATATGTTCAATAATCCAGAAGCCTTTTCTTTCTTTTCTTAAAACAAATATATTATTACCTAACTAGTTCCTAGAACTATGTTTTTGTTTATTCTAATCTGAAGCAATACAACCTCAATTTTATGAGTTAACATATCTAAACAGTTACATATGAATAAATTATGTAATTGTTTACTCTAAAAGGGTTAAAATCCCAAAATAATTTAAACTATCTTCATCAATACCAAAGTTATTAACAGTACCTTTCTAACTGAATTATTTAGCCTAGGGCAAGACTAACCATATACAACCACCCTGGAATAAATAATTTCAACAAAACTATATTCTGCACTCCAATTAATGAATCATCATTTTGATGTCTTTTGACATAGCACTTCTCTCCTGTAAGCGGAAGATCCATGTACCCCCATTAGCCCTCCTCATTCTCCCAACCATATTATGTGGGAGTGTGACGAAGGCACTTATTCCCCTGAGAGAGATATTTATTCTCTTTCACGGGTAAATTGTGATTACTTGCAAAAAATAATTTATACAATGTATCATCTAATCTCATATGTTTTTTGTTTACTCTTTACTCCAGAATTCACTGGTTTCTTTTCTATCTTTTCATCTCTTCAGTCCACACAGGTTGATCTGCGCAGTCAGCTCTGCATAACAAAAAGTAAGTCAAAACTATTTGATCTGTTGCCATGGCACCACTGAATATACTTTCCCTGAATGTTCATAATAAATGTCCCTCAAAATAGGACCAAAGCCTTCTGTACTTTCCATAACAAGAAGGCTCCCATAGTATGCCTCCAAGAAACACACTTCACCAAAGATTCTACTCCAAAATATATTTCTCCTTTTTATCAACAAATTTACACAGCTTCTGCCTGTACCAAGCAAAGTGGTACTCTAATTGCATTTCACCGATCCACACCATTCACCTTATCATCAGAAATTAAAGACCCAGAAGGTAGATACCTGATACTAATGGGTTATATAATGGATACAGCAATCACGGTGATTTCCTACTACGCTCCTAACAAACAACCTACACCATTCCTCTCACATATATTACAAGTGATTAATACACACAAAATAGGAACAGTGATAATGTGCGGGGATTCGAACCAGGTCCTCCTCCTATTTCTAGATAAATCACCTTTTACACCATCCAAAATAACCTCTAGATTACCTTTTTCTCAACTTCTTTCCAAATACAATCCGGTAGATTCATGGAGAGAAAGTACCAAATATACTCGAGTATAAGTCATTCCGAGTATAAGTCGAGGCCCTAATTTACCACAAAAAATTGGGAAAAACTTATTGACCCGAGTATAAGACGAGGGTGAGAAATGCACAGCTACTTTAAGTGGAAAAGAGGGTCAACAATGCCCATTTGCAGCATCACTGTGCCCATTTGCATGCCTCACTTTGCCCATTTGCAGCCATAGGTCCCCTGAACTTCAAACTCGGTAGTTAAGGGTTCCTGGATGCCCCCTAGCTGCAGCCAAAATTTGGGGTCTCTGAACCCAAAGGGTCCCGAAATGACATTGCTGCAGATAGACACAGTTGACCGAATTTGGGGCCCCGTATCTCGGGGCCACTTAGTGCTAAGAACCTCAAATTTGGTGTGCAAACCCAGTGGAACTAGCACCATAACATTTCCAAAGCTGGGGTTTCTAGCACCAAGTGGCCCCAAGATACAGGGACTCAAATATCAGTTCAGAAAATGTCAAGCACTTTTCTGCAGCAGAGAATGACATTTTCCGAACCAGTTTTGGGGCCCCGTATCTCAGGGACACTTGGTGCTAGGAACCTCAGCTTTGGATATGTTATGGTACCAGGTCCACTGGGTTTGCATACCAAATTTGGGGTTCCTACCACCAAGTGACCCTGAGATATGGGGCCCCAAAGTCGGTTCAGAAAATGTCAAGCACTTTTCTGCAGCAGAGAATGACATTTTCCGAACCGATTTCGGGGCCCCGTATCTCGGGGCCACTTAGAGCTAGGAACTTAAGCTTTGGATATGTTGTGGTACCAGGTCCACTGGGTTTGCATACCAAATTTGGGGTTTCTAGCACCAAGTGGCCCTGAGATACGGGGCCGCAAAGTCGGTTCTGAAAATGACATTTTTTGCTGCAGAAAAGTGCTTGACTCGAGTATAAGTCGAGGGGGACACTTTCAGCACAAAAAAATGTGCTGAAAAATTCGACTTATACTCGAGTATATACGGTAACCCAATGAAAAAGAAATTCACTTATTTCTCGCACCCTCATCAAACCTTCACCAGAATAGATCATATTTTTCTAACAATAGGAATGATACCAGAAATTATTGCATCAGATATAATTCCGATTCCGTGGTCTGACCATAATGCAGTATACACTACTATAGCCTCAGCCATACCAAAAGCGCATGACCCAACGTGGTACTTACCGGACATAATGCTCAAACACCCACTACATCAGATGGCCATTGAACAAGCTTTAAAGGAATACATATCAATTAATAATACAACAGACATTTCCCCATTAACACTGTGGGAAGCTCATAAGCCTGTCTTGCGTAGTACAATACAAAGACAAATGGCACTATTTAAACGGGAACGCAAAAATCTAGCAAAAAAACTAGAACTCAATTTTAATGCAGCCTACATATCATTTCAAGATAATCCATCTCAGAGTACAAAATCTCATCTGGAAAAATCTAGATTGGAATACGATCTATTTCTCACTGAGTCAGTTGATAAATCCCTCAAACGCTCCAAACACAATTTCTACATGAGTACAAACAAACCAGGTACATTTTTGGCTCGAGCATTAAATTCAACTAACAAATCTTTCAAACCAATACGTTTGAAATTATCAAAAAATGTTTATACTTGTAATCCAGTTAAAATAGTCCATAAATTTCACTCACATCTCGCAACTTTATACAAGACAAACAATGAATTTAATCCTACAGAGGCTGAATCCTTCTTCTCAAAAATAACCTTACCTGAGTTGTCTCAGAATCAAAAAAAGCAGTTTGGATGAGCCTATAACTATAGATGAAGTTGCTAACGTCATAAAAGACCTAAAACTTAACAAAAGACCAGGCCCAGACGGCTACTCGGCTTTATACTATAAAACATTCTCAGAAATACTCTCTCCCATTCTCACTGAAACTTTTAACAAACTTCTAGAAGGACATTCTTTTCGGCAAGAAACACTAATGGCAATTGTTTGTATGATCCCAAAACCCCTTTCTGATGATACTTCCTGTGTGAATTATCGGCCTATCTCTCTGTTAAACCTTGATATTAAATTATTAGCAAAAATAATAGCAAAACGCCTCAATAGCATTATAGGAAAATTAATACATAGAGATCAAGTAGGCTTCATGCCAAATAGACAGGCAGGCGATAATATACGCAGGGCAGTGTTATTGGCACATATTGCTAAAAAACGGAAAATCCCTTTATGTTTTCTATCTCTCGGTATTAAGAGGGCATTTGACACAGTATCCTGGCAATATATGCAATATTCATTACAAAAATGGGGTTTTGGACCCCACTTTTTAACATGGATCAAAGCATTATAAAATAAACCCAAAGCCTATATAAAATATGCTGGATACAAATCTGATGCCTTTAATATCGAAAGAGGTACCCGACAGGGTTGCCCATTATCTCCCTTATTATTTGCCCTTATACTCGAACCCATGGCCCAATACATCAGAACAAACCAAACTATAACTGGCATTGAAGTAGGAGGTATTACACAGAAATTATGTATATTTGCAGACGATATATTACTTTTTCTATCATCACCACAGGTCTCTGGTCCTAACTTAATACCAGCTCTTGATGGATTTGCAGCCCTATCCGGCCTTATGATTAATCCTAAGAAATGCCTAGTGCTTAATATTTCACTCACAAACATGGAATTGATCCCGGCTAGGGCTGCACTCCCATTCACATGGGCAGAAAAATCAATCCCATATCTTGGAATTCATTTAACAGCATCTCATTCTGACTTATTCTCAACCAATTATCCTCCTGTATTAAGACAGATCACAAATCTAATAAAACAATGGTCGCAACTTCCTTTATCCTGGATAGGGAAGATTAATGCAATCAAAATGACTATTCTACCCAAATTGCTTTATCTATTCAGAGTCCTCCCTATTCCAATTCCTTCCTATTTTTTGAGAATAGTACAAAAAAGAGCAACTTCGTTTATATGGGGCTCTTCTAAACCACGTATACCTATACACACACTACATCTTCCCAAAAATAAAGGAGGCCTGGGATACCCTAATTTTACTAACTACTACAGAGCAGCACATTTGGCCAGTGTGTCCAAATACCATGCAAAACAGGAAATCCCATTATGGGTATTTATAGAGGCTTCAGAAAATGACCCTCTATTAATATCAAACTTGTTATGGCTTGATCCTAAAGACCGCTTTAAAATTCATAATCCCATAACTAAACACTTCTTATCTCTCTGGGATAAACTAAAAACCAAATATCAGTTACAATCTCCACACAATCCTCTCCTTTCTTTTATCATAAATCCGGCCTTTTATCCGGCATGGATCTACCCAAATTCTTTTAAAGCTTGGACAACATCAGGCATTCAGACACTAAATGACTTCATAGCATCTAAATCATTCCTTTTATTCCCATCGCTTAGAGAAAAATATGATCTACCAAACTCTGAGATATTTAGATATCTCCAAATCAAAAATTTCTATACACCATTCCTAAAGGGGGATACACCATTATCCCAATTATCCATTTTTGAATCAATCTGTACAAAAGATCCATTTGCTAAAGGTACAATTTCATCACTTTATAATCAATTATATGGAGTAGCAAATCTTAATAGACCCTCTTACATTCAGAGGTGGGAGGAGGACCTGGGACGAACTTTAGAAGACACGGACTGGTCTAACATATGGCTCACATCTAAGTCATCTTCACCCAACATCTTAGCACTGGAGACAAATTATAAAGTCCTAACTCGCTGGTACCTTGTACTCGCTAGAGTGGCAAAATATTCACCTAATACCTCAGCTCTTTGTTTTTGAGGATGCCCAGAAATAGGCACATATTTACACATATGGTGGACGTGCCCAGTAATCCAAACCTTCTGGAAGTAAGTCTTCGTGATTGCATCTAAAATATTTTAAAAAATAATACAACCAGATCCATATTTAACTTTACTTAATCTAAAACCGGAATGGTTAACACTCTCTCAATTCAAACTTATGATCCAACTAATAACGGCTGCAAAACAAACAGTGGCCAAGGCATGGAAATCTCCTACATTGGTACTAGCAGAAACAATTCCCAGAATGAATTATACAATGTCCCATGCTAAGATGGTAGCCATCGATCAAAATCAAATTCCAAAATTTTAAAAACTTTGGCATCCTTGGATAAAACAACAGTTCCTGTCAAACTTCAATGACTCTGTCCTGTTGCCATGGTAACAGATTAAATGACTTACAGAGATACCCATTCTAAGGCTTCAAAGAGAACTAAAAAGAATAATAAACTGGCGAGCGGGACAACCTTGTGGACCATACCTCTACCTTTCAACCCTTGTTCTTCTTTCTCTTTTCTTTTCTCCACCTTTATTATCTCATTATCAGAATTTATTTGACCTATATACACTCTACTTGTAAACAATATGTATAGTAGGTATAAATCATTTAAATACCTACAAAAGTAACTAAGGAAATGATATATATCTTTAATTTAGGTTTACGTGAACCCAATGTTTAATATTTGAAATTTCATGATATTTACCTATATAAACCCTACTGTAAAACAATGAGCTTACTTTATAGATCCTTGTAAACTTACTTTATGTATCTTTATAATATTGTATACTCAATAAACTTCTTTTGACAAGGAAAACTGATCCTTATACTGGTGTCGTCTTGTCTTGGATACTTCTGGAAATGAATCGATTGCTGTGGCAGTGACGGGCACTGATGGGTGGCAGTGCTGGGCACTGATGGGTGACAATAATGAGCACTGACTGGTTACACTGATAGGTAGCACTGCTAGGTGGCACTGATTGGCACCACTGGTGGGCATTGATAGGTGGCACTTGTGGGCATTGATAGGTGGAATTCATGGGCATTGATAGGTGGCACTGTGGGCACTGGCAGGTGGAAATGGCAGGTGGCACTGGCAGGGGGTACTGGTGGGCACAGATGAGGCAGAATTGCCTCCTTCCTCTTCGGAACCGATGTCCCTTTCACATAAGTCAGTGATCGGCTTTAGCGTGAGGAGAAAAAAAAACGATTACCAAGATTTTGTTTACATCATGTGATCAGCTGTCATTGGCTGACAGCTGATCATGTGGTAGGGGGCCGGGATCGACCCCTTACTCGGATCTGTGATCACCCGAGTCTCAGTGACTCAGTGATCACAGCGCAGGTTTGCGCTGTGGCCCTCATTCGGCTATAGCGCGGACGCCAAGTGGTGAAGAAGATTCTCTTCCTTGAATATTGCATTCTATTGCATTTTATATTAGATTTGTCTATTGTAGTTAGTATTGTTTATTAGCACCGAGCAAGCGCCACATTTTTCTTTTATAAGGATTGCTGTATACTGCTTACCATGCAATCTATAGTACTATAGTAATGTATTACAGGTAACAGACAATGTAAAAAATATATTTTGCAGAGCTCCTATATATATATATATATATATATATATATATATATATATATAAAAAACACTGTATATATTGCCCAGTTACGTCATGCACCATTCAGCTGTATAGCCAATCCTCATGACCCAATAAGGAAGAGGATGAAGGTTCTTACTGGGCAATTATAAAACTTTAACCCCTCCACATTCTTTTGAGCCCTGATATTCCCCTACAGCATCTAAACTGAAACTGGTGCATGCTGCATCTTAGAGGACGGAGCTTAACCACTTCAGCCCTGGAAGGGTTTTCCCCCCTTTCTGACCAGAGCACTTTTTTGGGATTCGGCACTGCGCTGTTTTAGCTGACAATTGCGCGGTCGTGCGACGTTGCACCCAAACAAAAATTGACGTCCTTTTTTCCCCACAAATAGAGCTTGCTTTTGGTGGTATTTGATCGCCTCTGCGGTTTTTATTTTTTGCGCTATAAACAAAAAAATAGCGACAATTTTGACAATTTTGAAAAAAAAGCAATATTTTTTACTTTTTGCTATTATAAACATCCCCCAAAAATATATATAAAAAACTAATTTCTTTCTCAGTTTAGGCCGATATGTATTCTTCTACATATTTTTGATAAAAAAAAAAAAAAAAAAAATAGATTGCAATAAGCATGAATTGATTTGTGGCATTTTTATTTATTTATTTTTTTAATTAGTAATGGTGGCGATCTGCGATTTTTATCGGGACTGCGACATTATGGCAGACACATCGGACACTTTTGACACTATTTTGGGACCATTGTCATTTATACAGTGATCAGTGCTATAAAAATGCATTGATTACTGTGTAAATGACAATGGCAGGGAAGGGGTTAAACACTAGGGGGGGATGAAGGGGTTAAGTGTGTCCTAGGGAGTGATTTTAATTGTGGGGGGATAGGCTCACTACAATATGACAGCGATCACTGCTCCCGATGGCAGGGAGCAGTAGATCTCTGTCATTTCCCTTGCCAGAATGGGGAAATGCCTTGCGCCGCACATGGCGGCGCATGCGACCACAATGCCGCATCTTAAAGGGGACGTACCTGTACGCCCATTTGCCCAGCTGTGCCATTGTGCCAACGTATATCATTGTGCGCTGGTTGGCATGTGGTTAAAGTTGGAGTGAACTCCCATGCATAATTTGTAGCCATAGGTAAGCCTATAATAAGAATTACCTATAGGTACTGTAAATTTCACCTAAACATGCACTGCTTAGGAATTATATACTGTACATGCAGCTGGTGACACCACCAGCACATGGGCTCTGAAGCCCCGGAGTTCACCTTCAACTTTTTTTTTTTTTTAATTCACCAAGAAGAAATGCAAACACCACACATGTCATAAACCGATTTCTGATTTATTTCTTTTTTTAATCCAATCATTCACAATATACTGTATGTAAAGGATTTTTTTTTCAGTTATGTTTTTATAATTTTAGATTTGAGATGATCACATTGCCTCATTGAAATGCATTTTTCATATCTGTTGGAATAAAAAATGAACCCCTCAGCACAATAACAGGCGTGCTTTGCTATCTTAGGACACACATGTCTAACAGGCAGTTTTGCGATGCAGTACTCTGGGCAGACTCCGCCCCACTGTTCAACGCTGTGTGCCATTGTACACGGAGGAGCTGCAAAAGAAGATAATACAATCATTAAATATGAGGATTCATATCACCAGTATTATCTTATACTGCGGACAGTCTATGAGCCATGGCACTTGATATATATGTTATATATGATATATATTGGAATGTATTTTTCTTGGCATTGTTGTGTTTTTTGTCACATCATTTGCATTTTCAACTTTATAATAATTAATTCATGTGTTTATTATTATCAGAGCCATTGTTTAAACACTCATGATCACATAATCCCCTGAAGAAGCCTCTAAAAGAAATCCCCTGAAGAAGCCTCTAAAAGAGAGGGGTCTGTGGGACTTTATGTGAGGAAATTCCCCTGAAGAAGCCATTGTTTGGCGAAACATGTAGGGACTTGACATGCATCAGTGACCATTTCGAACACATGGATACGTTGGCCAGTATTACTATCTGTATATTACTCTGCTTATAATATATTGTGTGCACCCTATGTTTGTTGTCTTTTGTATATCTATATAATACAATTTTTATTTTTTTAAGTAAAATACTGTAATTTCCTTATATAAGGCACCGTTATAATCCCTATCCAACTCCCCTTCTTTGCAACAATATAAGGGACGAGGTGCCGGATCATATGAGGTCACTCAACCCACACCCCTCATAGTATTATCTTATATTATCTCCAAGTTGTTTGTGCAGAAGAAAGTGGCTACTTAAAGTGGACCTGTCAGCAACTTTACCAGTCTACATGAATAAATTCCTAGCTTGTTACATTATACATCAACACTATCATTTTCAGAAAACTCTACCCATTATCATTAAAAAGCCGTCCTTGTCAAGTGAGAGACTTTGCCTAGGCTGAGATGATGTCATCAGTCTGCTGCAGGCAGGAGGAAGCCTTTCCTCAGTCTACCCTCAACAGTGATCCTTTAGACCAGGGGTCTTCAAACTTTCTAACCAAAGGGCCATTTTACTGTACCTCAGACTTTAGAGGGACCGGACTGTGCCCATTGAGTGTTGAAATTTTCCTGGTATCAGCGGGAGTAAAGAGTGCATCTTTGGCATTGAAAGGGGGGGATAATGCTCCAGCGTTGGGGTCAGTGGGAGGAATAGTGCCCCATCATTGGTGTCAGTGGGAGGAATAGTGCCCCATCATTGGTGTCAGTGGGAGGAATAGTGCCCCATCATTGCTGTCAGTGGGAGGAATAGTGCCCCAGCACTGGTGTCATTGGGAGGAATAGTGCCCCATCATTGGTGTCAGTGGGAGGAATAGTGCCCCAGCATTGGTGTCAGTGGGAGGAATAGTGCCCCATCATTGGTGTCAGTGACACATTGGCGCATTGCATCACTTCCTCCCGCACATGCGCAGTACAATAGGGACGCCACCAGCATCTCTCAGCGCCATTCCTCTTGCCTCATTGATGTGGAGCCTTGCTGTCTTCTTCCTTCTGATGGCCAGTTCTTAGGGACTTTGCCCCATACCACAACTGACATTCAGAAACGGGATTCTTTGGACCAATGTACGTTTGGCTTACTTTCAAGTAAGTAATTTCAATTAGTTACTGAGCCAGCCTTTTCGGGGAACAACATTCAGGTTGACCCAATATCTCCTGGAATTGAGACTAATTTTCTTCCTGGGGATTTATCATCTTTGTTTTGTCTTGTCCCCCCCCCCCCATGGATGCTGACACCCTGGGGGTCTTCAATGGCCTATCCTTGCCATTTGGAGGAGTGCTTCTGCTAAACACATTTTTATTGTAAGCCCATGTGAATGACAACTTACATGTAATTTTCATACAATTATGTACCAATGCTTCACCAATTTGAGCTGTTTTTTTTTTTTTTTTTGAAGTGGTATAATCCCTGAAGAAGATTTAGAACAGTATATTTTGAAACGCGTTGGATACCCCCCCTCCCCCCTGCTATATTCCTTGGCACAATCAATGATGAAGGGAACAGCAAGTAGATGGGGACTACCACTTTTCAAATGTGCAATATTGATAATATCATTGATGCAATGTTTTGTATTTTCAATATGAGATTTTTTATGTAATTTTTTTCTACAATAAATATTAATTTTCTATACATGGAATTTTACATTTTTTTTATTGCCTACAAAATCCCATATTTGTGAGGTTTATTCTATGTATTACCAAGGGATGGTGGCAATTTTACATGTGCATACAGTACCTCCCAACATTTTGAGATGGGAATGAGGGACACCTACTAGCAAACGTATGCAGGCATAGGACACGCCCCCCCTGCCACACCCCCTTAAAGGAAAATGAACCAAGAAAAAGGTTAATTAAATCTACAAGGGCTTTTTTTTTACCACTACTATTCCTTTGTATTGGCTTTTAAAATTTACAAATGCAGCAATTTAGAATTTGGATGAAAAGTTTATCACTGGGAAACTCTTTTTGAAAGATAACAAGTGCATTTTATATACAGCTCTATAGATCAGACCAAAATGAGGGACAAATGAGGAGGAAAGAGGGACAGAGGGACTTTGCTCGAAATCCGGGACAGTCCCTCAAAATCCGGGACAGTTGGGAGCTATGCATGTGTGGCCCAGTGAATCACTCAATTCTACCCCCTTTCATTCATTGGATTTCAGTTCTTTCAACCATGGAGACTCAGCATCACATGTGGGCATTAAATGCCTGCCTATGTCCACTCCTCCAGTCTGACACCCAACCATTAAGGCAATTTGATATTTGCATAACCCCTCCCACTGCTTGCATCAGGCATGAGATCTCCTGAGAGGAGCAGGAGGGCTGTGATGTTTTCAGGAAGCTATGTACAGCCCCCCCCCCAATGGCCCCTCCCACCAGCCATTAACTGCCTGCATTGCATAAAGAAGCACGGAGACCCAGTGATGATACTTCCAAAATAAGGTACATATTGAATTGAGAAACCTCAGCTTTAAGTGTTTATGATCTTATAAAATGTAGTTCAATGTTTTACTTACATGGTGGTTCTGCATAACCCTTCTGGCATTGAAGTGCTTGAGAAATAAAAAAGGGTGGGTTACACATCTTCTCTATTATACATTATTAGATATTTCTGTCTGTGGGGAGAATGAAATGGAGATATGATATGTTGAGATATGATATGTTGAGATGATATGCAATTATGAACATACAAAAATCAACATGTAAAGAGGTGAAATACACATTAAGAAATGTCCCTCTGTTAAATGATAAAAAAATATCAGACAGAATATATCATATATATATATATATATATATATATATATATATATATATATATATATATATTTTTTTTTTTTTTTTTTTTTTTTTTCTTTTTTGATTTTTTTTTTTTTTTTGATTGCATGTTAAGCTATTCCAAAAATGAATACAAGTTGTATTATAGGGGTTGTAAAGTCTCAAAGATTATTCACCTTAATGCATTCTTTGCATTAAGGTGAAAAACCTTCTTTGCTGAAGCGCCGTCCCAGACACCCCCCTCCCCCCCTCTTAAACCTCTTTCACACTGGGGTGTCGGCGGTAAAGCACGGCTATTTTTAGCGATGCTTTACCGTAATTTTTGCGGGGGGGTTTTCGGCCACTAGCGTTAAGGGTTTAAAATGACAGTTTTGCCGGCAGTTCGGTGGTGCTGCCCATTCATTCCAATGGGCAGGAGCGGTGTACTCACTGCTCCTTCACCGCTCCAGAGATGCCCCTTGCATAACGTTGCGAACGGTCGCAATGACCACCAGCCACGATCGATCGGGGACACGAGAGGCAGAACAGGGACGCGTGTGTGTAAACACGCAAATCCCTGTTCTGTTCTGTGAGGAGAGACAGATCGTGAGTTCCTAATAGCTAGGAACCACGATCCGTCATCTTCTCTAGTCAGTCCCCTCCCCCTACAGTTAGAACACACAGTGAGGGAGCACAGTTAACCCCTTGATCGCCCCCCTAGTGTTAACCCCTTCCCTACCAGTGACATTTTTACAGTAATCAGTGCATTTTTATAGCACTGATCGCTGTATAAATGCCAATGGTCCAAAAAAATGTGTCAAAAGTGTCCGATGTGTCCGCTATAATGTCGCAATCCCAATAAAAATCACAGATTGCAGCCATTACTAGTAAAAAAAAAAAAAAAAAAAAAATGCTATAAATCTATCCCCTATTTTGTAGACACTTTAACTTTTGCGCAAACCAACCAATATACCCTTATTGCAATTTTTTTACCAAAAATATGTAGAAGAATTCAAAGAATACATATCGGCCTAAACTGAGAAAAAATTAGCTTTTTTTAAAAAAAAAAAAAAATGGTAATGTGGTATATTTGTTATAGCAAAAAGTACAAAATATTGTGTTTTTTTTTTCAAAATTGTCGCTTTTTTTTGTTTATAGCGCAAAAAATTAAACAACCACAGAGGCGATCAAATACCACCAAAAGAAAGCTCTATTTGTGGGGAAAAAGGGACGTCAATTTTGTTTAGGTGCAACGTCGCACGACCGCGCAATTGTCAGTTAAAGCGACGCAGTGCCGAATCGCAAAAAATGACCCGGTCATTCAGCAGCCAAATCTTCCGGGGATGAAGTGGTTAAAAGGGTTTATAACCACTTTAAGACTATACAGTTTAATCTATAATTTGTCCTGTTTAAAATGAAAGTAAAATTATGATTCTGGTAGAAAGCATTGCTAATTTTTTACTTTTTTTTTTAAATGAAATGAAGGCTTTCTAGTAATAGGTAATGGGAGAAGGGATGGAAGGAGTTAATTAGGGCAAATCGATGCAAAAAAGCAAATACATAGGAACAAATTGTATTATTTTAACTAGCAGATGAATGAAACATTGTAAATACAAAGTAACAATGTTACTTTGTATCTTTCTATCATTATTATAAACACTGAGTCAGAGTTTATCTTCACAGCAGTTGCTGGAATAGTTGTTGTATTTGCACAGCAGTTTCCAACTATTATTATGAGGCTAAAAGGGCTTTTTTTTAACTTTTTTGAGCTTTGAGGTTTTTTTTGATCGTGTGCAGCACAACCAAGGTCTAGAATTGATTAAATGTATTTATTTCACAGAACCAGCATAATTACCTAAATCTATCCTGGTACCAGCTTCCTGTGTTCTGTGTGCTAATTATATATTTTTTTTTCAGTATGTCCAATAACAGGCTGAAACAGATTGGTGACTACACAGTGGGGTTGATTTACTAAGACTGGAGAGTGCAAAATCTGGTGCAGCTGTACATTGTAACCAATCAACACACACATATATATATATATATTTTTTTATTTATATTAAAGTTAAACTAAAAGCAGACATCTAAATATATAATTTCATAGTAAAAAATAAAAATAAAACAATAATAAAAATTATAATAATAAAAAATAATTTAAAAAATGAATAAAAAAATGTGTAATAAATAAATAAATAAATATATATATATATATATATATATATATATATATATATATATATATATATATATATATATATCTATATATATATATAAATATCTATATCTATATATACATACATACATACATACATACACACACACATCTATATCTATCTATCTATCTATCTATCTATCTATCTATCTATCTATCTATCTATCTATCTATCTATCTATCTATCTATCTATCTATCTATCTATCTATCTATCTATCTATCTATCTATCTATCTATAAAAGAGAATACAATAAAATTACCTGGTATGAAGAACAAAAACAGTAGATTTATGTACAACTTCATAGCTACCGAGATCTGGAAAAACAGAAGCAAAATTCTTATGATATATTATTTGGCTCCTGGAGGGTGGAACAATAACTAGATCAAAGAAACAACTCACAGCGCTCTACCCCATGTACCATTTATTCCCTGGGCTGGTTCACACTGAATGCGGCTTTGAAATCGTGCGACTTCACTTAAAAATCGCGCAATTTCGAAGCCGTCTGTCAGCCTGGGTTCACACATGTGCGGTGCGAATTGAAGCTCAGGTTTCACTGGGAAGATAAAAATCAGTTGTTCAGAGGTTCCTCTGCGTTTAGCTGCAGATCAGTGAGCAGGGAGGGGGGGGGGGAGAGGGGGAGGTGTAGTGAGGAGAAGGAGAAAATCCATGTTCAGAACGCAATGCATCTGCGAATCAGATGCGTTCCTATAGAAGATAATGGGCTTGTAATTTGCACCGCAATGCCCAGAAAACGCACACATTTTTTGTGCAATGCGCAGTGTGAATGCAAGGCACATATGTGAACCAGATGCATTCATGTGAATGTATTTTAAAAATGTCCTGCGAATTGGATGCGGTGTAACCCGCATCTAATTCGCATAGGTGTGAACGGGGGCTTAGTCCAACTTCAAGTGCTGCTTGGCTGACATCTGTGAGACTTCATGCACAGGTGTCTATGCAAGTCGCACCTGAAAACGCCCCCAAAAAATAGTGCAGGAACTACTTTTTCAAATCAGTCGCAGCACCGAAAAGTTGGCGTCGCACCAATTTGACCGGTTCCATTGCCGACAATAGGATGCAACTTGTCATGTGATTTGGACCTGTCAAATCTCCTGACAAGTCTCCTCGGTGTGAATGGGGGGGGGGCTTAGTCTAATAAAAGGGTGTCAGTGCTCTGACTCGGGCTCCTGTTAGCCAGAAAATGTTAGTCTGCACTTGGCAGGATCTTAAACAAAATATGAAGCTTTGCATGGGGTTAAAAACCATGCTTCAGATTTTTTTTTATCTTCATATTTTTTTTCAAGATCCTGTCGGGTGCTGGATGGATGACGGAACAATAACTATATATATGAACCTAGGTGTAGTTATTGTTCCGTCATCCATCCAGCACCCGACAGGATCTTGAAAAAAAAAATATATGCATAAAATGCAGCCACTGTTCCCATCATATGCAGCCTCTGTGCCCATAAAATGCAGCCACTGTGCCCATCAAATGCAGACACTGTGCCTATCATATGCAGCTTCTGTGCCCATCACATGCAGCCTCTGTGCCCATCATGTGCAGCTTCTCTGCCCATCTTGTGCCCATCATATGTAGCTACTGTGCCCATCATATGCAGCCTCTGTGCCCATCATATGCAGCCTCTGTGCCCATCATATGCAGCTACTGTTCCCATCATATGCAGCGCCTGTGCCCATCATATGCAGTAACTGTGCCCATCATAGGCAGCGCCTTTGCCCATCATATGCAGCGCCTGTGCCCATCATATGCAGCCTCTGTGCCCATCATGTGCAGCCTCTGTGCCCATCATATGCAGCCTCTGTGCCCATCATATGCAGCTTCTGTGAACATCATATACAGCCACTGTGACCCCCCGATCGCTGGTCGCCCTGTCGCCGTCTGACCGGCACACACTTACCCCATTCTGGTGGCGGGTCAGGCGACGGCTCCTGCATCCTCCATCATTCTCTGTCCTCCCGTGCGTGCGTCTCTTCTTCCTTCCGCTAGGCATCCAATCGGAGCACCTCTGCCTTCAGCCAATCAGGTGACGGGTATTAGACTCGCGCCTCCCAATCGGCAGAGAGGCGGTTCAGTGTTAGAAAAGCAAATGAATATTCACTTTTCTAAAACACCTGGGTGGACTATGAGGGCAATGCTTTGCGCTCGCAGTCCACCTTTTTTTAAGCCTATCAGAGCCTACGGCTGGACGCCTGAATGGGGGGGTGGCTACAGCGGCCATGGATAGATTCATGCTATGCATCAATCTATCCATTCTACACAGAGAGGGTGGCTGGAGAGAAGGGGCGGCGCCCGTGTGCCTTTATACAGTATATATCTGAAACTATGTATGAAGGGGCTGCAAAATTAGGGGTGCTACAGATACAGTATAGTCCCTCACCCCCTCCCCCTATATATTATATTCAGTTTAGAAGATATAATTTACAGGCCTTCTCTCTGACATAAAGAAGCAATATCTGTTTCACTGCAGAAATGTAATTAAAGGTATAAAGAAGAGAACTTCGGATTTAATTTATTCCTCTAAGCACTCTGGGAATGTTTTAAAAACTTCCCCACTCTACCCAAAGATTATTAAAAAAAATATTTTTGTTGTACATACAATTTAGGACTAGAGCAACTTGTACTTTTTTCTGTTTTGCTCCCTATTTCTTTTTATATTCCTTTGTTTCTGTCTTTTTTTTTATTCTAGATATTTAGTTGATGGGAGCTGCCATATATTGCAAGTTGCCCTTTGCCTTAAAAATAGAGTTATTTGTGTGTTATGGAAGTATCGCTGATGAGAAGGAAAGAACTCAACTCACCTGTATAGAGACACAGGGGGGGAACTTCTCAGTGTTGTCACTGCTGATGAAATCGAATTGTTGGGATGTTCTGCAGATTTCCTTTATATAAGATTGATATACACCTCCCACTGTGCAATTAAGCCACGCCCTCTTTCATTGCAACTTCTTTATTCAACAACCCCTCTATAAATCTATCTATATATATAGATATATAGATAGATTTCTTGATATCTCTAAAGAGATGATGTGGCATGATTGTGCAATGGTATATTTTAACCAAGTCAGCCCCCGAAAATTCCCCCCCCCCTTCCTGACCAGAGCACTTTTTTGCAATTCGACACTGCGTCGCATTTAACTGACAATTGCGCGGCCGTGCGACTTTGCACCCTAAACAAAATTGACGTCCTTTTTTCCGCCACAAATAAAACTTTCTTTCGGTGCTATTTGATCACCTCTGCGTTTTGTTATTTTTTGCACTATAAACAAAAATATTTTTTTACTTTTTTGCTATAATAAATACAGGCATACCCCCACTTTTAAGTACACAATGGGGTTTATTTACTAAAGCTGGAAAGTGCAAACTCAGGCTCACTGCTGCATAGAAACCAAAGAGCTTCTAACCTCAGCTTGTTCAATTAAGCTTTGGTAATAAAACCTGGACAGTCATTGGTTTCTATGCAGAAGTGACCCTGATTTTGCACTTTCCAGCTTTAGTAAATAAACCCCATTGTGTAAAAATATATAAAAAAATGAATTTTTTCCTCAGTTTTGACCGATATGTCTTTTTCTACATATTTTTGGTTAAAAAAATCGCAATAAGCATATATTGATTGGTTCGCAAAAAAGTAATAGTGTCTACAAAATAGGGGATAGTTTTATGGCATTTTTATTACCGTATATACTCGAGTATAAGCCAAGTTTTTCAGCACATTTTTTTGTGCTGAAAGTCCCCCCCTTGGCTTTTACTTGAGTCAAGCACTTTTCTGGTGCAAAGAATGACATTTTTCGAACTGAATATGGGGCCCCGTATTTTGGGACCACTTAGTGCTAGGAACCCCAAATTTGGTGTGCAAACCCAGTGTAACTAGCACTACAACATATCTAAAGCTGGGGTTCCTGGACCCAAAGGGTCCCGAAATGACATTGCTGCAGATTGACACAGTTGACCGAATGTGGGGCCCCGTATCTGGGGGCCACTTGGTGCTAGGAACCCCAAATTTGGTGTGCAAGCCCAGTGGAACGAGCACTACAACATATCCAAAGCCAATGGAGTTCCTAGCACCAAGTGGTCCCCCAGATACAGGGCCCCACATTCGGTCAACTGTGTCAATCTGCAGCAATGTCATTTCGGGACCCTTTGGGTCCAGAGACCCCAAATTTTGGTTAGCTAGGGGGCATCTAGGAACCCTTAACTACCGAGTTTGAAGTTCGGGGGACCTATGGCTGCAAATGGGCACAGTGAGGCTGCAAATGGACATTGTTGACCCTCTTTTCCACTTACAGTAGCTGCACATTTCTCACCCTCGGCTTATACTCGAGTCAATAAGTTTTCCCAATTTTTTGTGGTAAAATTAGGTGCCTCGGCTTATATTCGGGTCGGCTTATACTCGAGTATATACGGTATTATTTTTTTAAAATTAGTAATGGCGGTGATCTGCGATTTTTATCATGACTGTGACATTATGGCGGACACATCAGACACTTTTGACACTATTTTGGGACATTGTCATTTATACAGCGATCAGTGCTATAAAAATGCACTTCATACTATACGCAGAACTGGTAGTATGACCAACAGTATGGAAATTGGAATTTCCGTAGTGGTAATTCTGTTGAAGGTGTAAGTAAACAGGCTTGTGGGTCAGGACGTGAGTCCGGGTATACATGATCTTTTAATTGCTTGACATGTTGCGCGTAGGTGTATGCTTCTTCAGGAGCATATGAAATTCATGCAATATTCAGACGCAGGATAGAAGATGTCAGGGATAGCTAGCAAGCACAGATTTCTGGGTTCATCCAGAGACCACAAGTTACATAGCAGCACGATACTGGCAGGTAAGAAATACTAGTTGGTAGCAATGGCGTCACTAGGGGGGGGCAGAGGGGGCCCTGACCCCCCCAACATTATGCTGTGCCCCACCATGTGCCCCCCCCCATTAAAAAAAAATTTTTTTTTTTACAAAAAGGCAATATCTGTTTGCATTCATAGCAGATGCGCTGCATGTTACTCGGGCCACTGCTGGAGTAACACAGTCTCTATTGAGAGGGAGAGCATCCCCAGTCAGCTCCTGCGGGTGATTCCTCCCCCTCCCTCTGCTCGCTGACACTGCATAATGCGAGCGCTCACACAACCACGGCCGCCCGATCTGCTCCTTCCCCTGTATCCTCATTGGTAGGGAGAAGAGCGAGTTGCAGGAAGGACTCCACCAGGACTCTCAGTTACTGAAAAAACAGACTGATTTCTCCCGTCCTTAGGACAGAAGAACCAGCCTGTAAATTCCAAGAGATGCCAGACCAGCGCTGTCAATAGCAGGGGCAGGACAGCAAGAGGAGGTTGGGGAACCCCACAGTGGCAGAACAGTGGCAGGGCAGTGGTGACTTGACGGGACTTCCCTGTGACGTCACGGGGAATGCCACAGGGAAGTCCCGTCATGTCCCGTGCGTCAGAGGGGGGCGGGGTCACCGGGTGGCCCCGCCCCCCGTTATTTAAGAACCGTCAGACGAAGAGACGCCGTCACACAGCGGGAGCCTCCCACCATGCCAGCATGGCTGCGGAGCGGCCCGGAGAAGAAATGAAGAAGAGAAGAAGGAAGAAGAGAAGAAGAAGAAGATGAAGAAGAAGATGAAGAAGAGAAGAAGATGAAGAGAAGAGCGGGAGCCTCCCCCCCCCATGCCATGGGTGCGGAGCGGCCCGAGGAGAAGAAGATAGAAGACGCCGTGGAGGAGATGCTGGACGAGAACGCCGGAGGAAGAACCAAAAGAGCCAGAAGAACCAGAAGAAGATGAAGGAAGAAAGAAGAAGCATTTAAATAAAGGAATTGTCAAAAACTGTCTCTTGTCATTTTTAACATTTTTGACAGTTTTTTAGTGAAATAGTAGGGGTAAGTACCCCCTTACCATTTCACACAGGGGGGGGGCCGGGATCTGGGGGTCCCCTTGTTAAAGGGGGCTTCCAGATTCCGATAAGCCCCCCGCCCGCAGACCCCCACAACCACCAGCCAGGGTTGTGGGGATGAGGCCCTTGTCTTCATCAACATGGGGACAAGGTGTTTTGGGGGGCTACCCCAAAGCACCCTCCCAATGTTGAGGGCATGTGGCCTGGTACGGTTCAGAAGGGGGGGGCCGCACTCTCATCCCCCCCTCTTTTCCTGCGGCCTGCCAGGTTGCGTGCTCGGATAAGGGTCTGGTATGGATTTTTGGGGGGACCCCACGCCGTTTTTTTTTTTTTTTTTTTGGCGCGGGGTTCCCCTTAAAATCCATACCAGACCTGAAGGGTCTGGTATGGAATTTAGGGGGAACCCCACATCAATTTTTTTTAAAAATTTTGGCTGGGGTTCCCCTTAATATCCATACCAGACCTGAAGGGCCTTGTATGGAATTTAGGGGGACTCCCACATCATTTTTTTTTTTTAATTTTGGTTCGGGGTTGCCCTGTGGGGAATTCCCATGCCGTTTTTATCAATGAACTTCTATGTGTATTGTCGGCAATGCAATAGCCGCGGTAGTTTTAAATGTGTTTTTTCCTTCAAAATGTCATTTTGCTGTCAGACTGTTCTAAACACGGGAAACATGCGCCCCTTTACAGGCATACTATAGACACCCCCCAGGTATGAAATTTAAAGGGATATTACACTTTTATTGTTTGACTTTAAGCATTATTAAAATCACTGCTCCTGAAAAAACGGCCGTTTTTAAAACTTTTTTTTGCATTGATTCATGTCCCCTGGGGCAGGACCCGGGTCCCCAAACACTTTTAATGACAATAACTTGCATATTAGCCTTTAAAATTAGCACTTTTGATTATTCATGTTCGTGTCCCATAGACTTTAACGGTGTTCGCGTGTTCGAACAAATTTTTTTCCTGTTCGCATGTTCTGGTGCGAACCGAACATGGGGGTGTTCGGCTCATCCCTGGCTGGTGACATATATCTCTTGTTTTCTGCCACCCTGGGGGGGCCCCAATACAGTAGGAAGGGAGCTCACTGCAGAACATGTGAAAGGGCCCGTTGTGGGATCGTATTAAAGGGCCCCGGGATATATATATATATATATATATATATATATATATATATATATATATATATATAATTGCATTTTATAGTGCCCTCCGTACTTTTGCCCCTGTCCTGAGATGCCACTGGTTGGTAGCCTAGTATAAGTGTGGTTTTGTGGTCAGTTTGTATAGTATGTAGACAAAACAGAAACCAGCACCTTAGGGAGCTAAACACCTCTACAAAAGACCGGATTGTGAACGCAACTTTGTTGCAGATTGCTACCTTTTGTTAGTCTGAAGAAATAGTCGTTTTTTTCTCTGTGTCCATGTGAATCTAATGGGAGTGGTTTTATCAGTCAGCTGCTTCACCTGCAAGGCTCTAAAGAGGAAAGTGGAAGGGTCTGCATCCTTGTAGATGTGATTTACCTTTGGGAATATCTCACCAAAAATGATAATTTTGTTGCAGGGGATGCTCAAAATCTGATTTGTATTTTAGTGCAAACTTCGGGAAAAATCAGTGAGCCAATCACACAAGCAGGAAATTACATTTTCAGGGGGTGTTCTGTGTACCATCTGTATACAGAACACTTCTAGGTTGACATATTGCATCTTACAGAAAATTGCAGTGACTGCAGATTAAAAAGGAAAGATAATTTTTAATAACATTCAGTTACAATATTGACTTACAATTGTATGTGCAATATTCTATATTTTTTTTTATTTGATAATTTTTTCCCACAAAAGTGGAGTCCCCCTTTAAGTTGCAGATGACTTGTTCTACAGGTGAGGGAGCAATACGTGGAATTAGGTTTGTGTCCTTGCATAACTATCCTGTTGCTTGTGAGTTCTTGCCAGTAACGGCTCCATTTTTTGGGGGGCGGTAAAACAAACTCGTATAAATGATATCAGTCATGGTTAGATTGCGGCAGAAGGTCGTGTTATCTTGACTTCTCATAAATTGTTTGTTCCCAAAAAAAGATCCCGGGAACATCTCACCCTTTTCATTATACAATCTCACAAAAAGTATATCGGATATCTGGACAGATGAATATATATATATTTTTTTTTTGTATAAAATATGACTTATTCTGTTTGGACTGCTTGCCACTAAGAGATACAGATTTCCATATTTTGCTCCAGCAGACCACAATGATAGTAACAACGACGCATTTCAAACAAAAACAAAGAAAAATTCCCAGCTCAACTTACCAGCCAGCCTGCAACAAACCAAATTGTCCTGTCCAACAGTCCATGATAAAACCAAGGGGTTTAGTGTGTACACATTTGCAAATACATACGTAAGCTGAAGGGTCCCCAACAAGGTACCCCAGTGTTATCTACAGTCCTAACGCTATAAGTTTTGAGAGTCTCCATATTAGAAGAACATACACTATATTTGCAAAAGTATTGGGACGCCTGTCTTTACACGCACATGAACTTTAATGGCATCCCAGTCTTAAGCCTCATACACACAATCGGATTTTCTGCAGACAAAACCTCAAACTTTTTGTCCGGAGGTGTGTGCCTGGATTTTGTCTTGCATACAAACGGCAAGGAATTTTCGGCCAAAAAACACGAACGTAGTGATGTACTAGACGTACTACGTGGTTTTTCAGCACTTTAGCGCCACCCTTTGGGCTCCTTCTGCTAATTTTGTGTTAGTAGAAGTTTGGTGAGTGTTGATTCGCGCTTTTCATTTCGCGTTTTTCATTTTGCACTTTTCAGTTCGTTTCTGAACAGCCGTTCATCAACCAGACATGTTGCGGAATCGGAGGAGATAACGTATTATTTATTATTGGCCTTGGAGTTATTGCTTTGACCCAAGTCCAGTCCAGGAACAGGAGGATGAGGATTTCTTGTACCAAAAATTGGTTGCTTTATTAATCGTGAACAATTATGTCACATGCCTTTGCTGCGGGAGCTCCAGGAGAATAATCCAGGTGATTTTCAGAACTATCTCTAGATGACGGACCCCTGCTTTCACCAACTCTTGGCATTGCTGACCCCCTATATTAAGAAGCAGGACACATGCATGAGGCTTTTATTTTATTTTTCGGTTGAATAATAATGATTTGATTTGGTATATTTTCTATATTTTTGGATGCATAGAATGCACTTTTTGGTTAAGTTCTATGGGCAGATAGCATGTCTAATTTTATTTGTTTTATTTTTTTAATGCACAATAAAAAAATTGTATAGAATAATTCTTGGCTATGTGTTTTATTTCAAATGACAGTTTGGGAGTCGGCAGAGTTACTTTTTAAAAAATACAATGTAAAATTAACAAGGGACACCAACATAGTTGTATCTTTGATCTTAAAAACCAGAGGAAAATGGTGTTTTGGTAACTTGCCCCAAAAAAAAAAAAAAAAAAAAAAGAATATTTATATATTAACATAGTAGCGGTAATACTACTACTAATATACATGATATTCAGCCTAACGGGTAAAAGTCTGGGCTTTGAGATGAACACCGGAACAAACAAAGCTCGCTCCAAACTCTGGGCTCATCCATAGTATGGAGAAATATAGGTTTATCAGGTTTGTCAGTTTAGTGGTTAGGATGCTCCAAAAACCAGCAAAATGATATCAGTCATGGTCAGTTTGCAGCAGATGTTTGAAGGTCGGGTTATCATGACTTCTCTGAAAGTATTTGTTTGACAAACAGATCCCAGGCACCTCTTGTGCTTTTCATTACACAATCGCATACAAAGCATATCTGATATCTGCACAGCACAATTTTGCTTGAAAGGGATTTTTACTTTGTACAGCACCAGATTTCTTCTCTCTGGACTAACTCATGATGTCTGAGATGGAAACTAAATAGGTAACACGGTTACGTAACTAATAAGGAGGGGTGAGCAGGGTCTTTCCAAAAACTATCTTACTGAAAAATCGAAAAATTCAAATTTTTTTTCTCAAATAAAAAAAAAATTATTTTAAATTTTGCACTGGAGTTAGGCTTAGCATGAATGTTGAAGTTAGCGTTAGATTAGTGTTAGAGACAGGCTTGGTGTTAGGGTTAGGGTTAGCATTAGGATTAGAGTTGAGGTTAGTGTTATGGTTAGCATTAGGATTAGAGTTAGGCTTAATGTTAAGGTTAAAGTTAGGGTTTGCATTAGGATTAGAATTGGGGTTAGCATTAGGGTTTGAGTTAGGGCTAGTTTTAGGCTTATCATTAGTGTTGAATAAGGGTTCAAGTCAGGGTTAGCATTAGAATTAGAGTTGTGATTAGTGGTACGGTTAGCATTAGGATTAGAGTTAGGGTTAGAGTTAGGATTAGGGTTAGCATTTGGGTTTAAGTTAGGGCTAGCTTTAGGCTTGTCATTAGGTTGGATAAGGGTTACAGGTTTAGTGATAGGGTTAAAGTGGGTGTAAACCCTTACAGACCACTTTTGATTACATCTAAGCCTATACTAAGGCTTACCTGTAGCTACCATGGATACCTCCTAAACCTGTTTTACACAGTTTAGGAGATATCCCCTGTATCTGCATGTGCCGACATCAGCGGCACATGCGCACTGAAGCAATGACACGTTCACGCCGTTTGCTTCAGTGAGTGTACCGTTACCGGCCGCTCCCGCATGCATGCGCGGGAGTGACGTCATCGTGACTCCGGCCAATCACAGCGCCGGAGCCACGATACCCGGAAGTAACTCGCCAGCCGGTGCTGTGTACGGGCACCGCAGCGGGGGCTTCGATCTCAAGTGAGTATTACATAATGAGCTAGTATGCTATGCATACTAGCTCATTATGCCTTTGTCTTTCAGGTCTTTTTTTTTTTTAATTGGGTTTACAACCACTTTAAAGTTAGACTTGGGGTTAATGTTGGGTTTAGCATAAGGATTAGAGTTAGAGCTAGGGTTAAAGTTAGAGTTAGTTTTAATCTAATCATTGGAGTTGGAAATGGGTTAGAGTCAGGCTTAGTGTTTGGGTTTGGGACAACGTAACCTATTACGAAATGCGTAGGACGGAGTGACGCGCTGACGTCACCTCGTGTTGTTGCTGACAGTTCCAGAAGGACGGGCTAGTCTGAGTGTTACTGGCCGGCGCACCAGACACTAAGGCGTTTTTCTGCTTTGTTCATGTAAGTGCGATACTGTGTTTTATTGCTTAATAAATTTTGAAGGTTTTACACTATTGGAGCACTTATATTTTACATGCTATGCACATCCACCCATGAGTTGGGAACGGAATGAGGAGATTTGATGTGTTATGAGTTCCGTTTGGTGTCTCTGAAAACCGCAATATCATCACTAACCTATCAAGGATATTAGATGCATCTGATATGCCCTGGAGGGCTTTTCTCTATACAGGCTCGCCTTGATCCCCTGTAGCGGGGGAACATGGGCTTCTGGTAAGCAGTAACCTTTATTCAACGGTGGTGGATTTTCTGCACTAGTTCTTCATTCAATTTGAAGATTCCACTGTTTTTGGATGGACTTTTGTTACATTATTTTGCACAGTTCACAGGTGAAATTGCTATATAGGCCTATTTGGACATTAATGTTTTGGCCCATTGTCTTTGTCACTTAATTACTTTTGGGTAGTTTACATGTTTATACTTATCAGGTGTCACATTAATTTGACATTCATGACACTCTTTCACTATTTTATGGTGCACATATGACCATCTAGTTGGTGTATGAGAGTACACTCACTCCATGTATAATATTTTCCTATGTTTAGCGCGATTCTATGTTTTTCCACTAAAGGTAAGGTTAGCATTAGGACTAGCATTAGGGTTAGTGTTGGGGTTAGCTTTAGGATTAGACTTAGGGTTAGCATTTGGGATTAAGTTAGGTTCAGTTTTAGGCTTATCAGGGGTTAGCATGAGGGTTTACATTAGCTTAGGGTTAGAGTCTGGGTTTGTGCTAGGGTTAGGGCCTGTGTTTTAACTTTTGGCGATTTTAAGCAGGTTTTGCAGTCCCATACAAGTCTATGGGTAAGTAAAACACGTGTGAAGCGCAACAAATGCAGGTTAGGAAGAATTCAACTGCATCTGTCAATGAATTCTAATGCCCTGTACACGCGATTGGACTTTCCAATGGAAAATGTGCGATCAGAGCTTGTTGTCGGAAATTCCGACCGTGTGTGGGCTCCATCGGACTTTTTCCATCGGAATTTCTGACACACAAAGTTTGAGAGCTGGCTATAAAATTTTCCGACAACAAAATCCGATTGAGGAAATTCCGATCGTGTGTAGACAATTCCGACACACAAAGTGCCACGCATGCTCGGAATCAAGCAGAAGAGCAGCACTGGCTATTGAACTTCATTTTTCTCGGCTCGTCGTACATGTTGTACGCCACCGCGTTCCTGAAGTTCGGAATTTCCGACAACATTTGTGTGACCGTGTGTATGCAAGACAAGTTTGAGCCAACATCCGTCTGAAAAAATCAGATGGATTTTGTTGTTGGAAGTTCCGATCGTGTGTACAGGGCATAAATGATCTCAGATGTGTCTGAAACTTATAACTTACCAACGCCATCAACAAAAGCCTAAAACCTGTCAAGTTTTCCTTGAGTTAGGGTTCGAGTTAGGTTTAGCATGAGAGTTAACATGAGTGTTGGAACTAGGGTTAGTTTAAGGTTAGTGTTAGGGTTCTTCTGCTCCTCAATATTTAAGGTCAGGTTTCTGGCTAACAAGGTGACTTTATCTTTAGTGCAAGAACATGTCTGAGATAAAATATGGTTGAAAGAAGCTTATGTAACCCATTAGGAGCCATTTAAAGCTTACAGATCCCTAAAAAAAATTCACAATTACCTTCACTGAAATGTTGGGTGATGAAAAGTCTCAGTCTTGCTCATCCCTGTTAGTAGAAGCTGATGTCCATGAACTTTGAAGGTTTTTGTCAGAAAAAAAGTCCAAATAACCACCCCAGAGCAATCCTTGTCATTTTGTGAAAAAAAAATGTCCTTCAAGACACCTTAACCCTTTCGCTGCCAGGTCCGTACGACGGTGGTGGGTTTAACATACCAATCCGGTGGCTGCACATTGTGTGTGAAACTGAAAGGCAGACTCCTGCCTGTCAGGTGAAAGCATTTGGGTGGCAGCGCTGCCACTTGATTGCTCACACACACCCCTGTACCACCCCCCCATGCCGCTGTGCCCGTCGTTAGAACCAGCTTCCCCCCATTTGGGGGGGGGCTGCGTGCCATGGGCGGAAGTCACAGATGAGGTTGGATCCACGCAACGCAGCCGGGAGGGAGTTCCGCGGGCCCGGCCGCGTGACACACTGAGCGCCCCTTCCGCCGCAGAACCCCCTCGACTCCAAGCCCCCCTCGGCCTGCCTGTCCTCGACTCAAGGCTCCCCTCCATCCTCCTCCTTTGCTTGCCAAGCTGACCCACAACCTTTAAGCCCGCGCCAGTGTCCAACGCTCACTCCCCACCAGCCTATGCTCCACCTCTCTGCCCCCCATACTTTCTCCACTTGCCCATCTGCGAGCTCCAGGAGTGAGAGGGCAGGTGCCGGTCGCTGTGGGGCAAGGAAAAGTTACAAACAAAAAAGTTAAGTGTAAATTTTTTTATTCAAAAAAATAAAGTTACACTCAAACACATAAAATCCCCCCCACCTGAGGCCCTCCCACCTCCACATATACACAAGTACGAATGTAACAGCATGCATTGGGGCTCCTACGCGTCAAAACGTTGATTGCGATACACATGTTACATATTGCCATGCACGCCGGAGTGAGAGCAATAATTCTAGCACCTCCCCTGTAACACTAAATTGATACCTATAGGGGGCTTTTGAAGTGTCGCCTATAGAAAATATATACTGAAGTTTGTTGCCATTGCACGGATGCACACAAATTTAGGGTTTGGCATGTTGGCTACCTATTTAATCGTCTTTTATATTTTACCAAAAACGTGGTTAATTTATTGCGTTTGTTTGCCCTAAATTTCACTTAAGTGTTTTTTTAATGAACGGAAGGGGGGTAGGGTGGTTTGTTTGCAACCCCCCCAAAAAATAAAGCACCAGCCGCCACTGTTCTGAGGGCCATTAGGTCAAATCCCTGTGAAGTATCCCTGTTTTAAAAACAACCTTCCATACATGCTATCAGGAAGTACAGATTTCCAAAAACTTTTCCACCAGACCACCATGATAGTAACAGCTTTTGTCTTTTCCTGCATACATTTTCAGAAAAAAAATATAAGTATATATATATATATATATATATATATATATATATATTATTTATTTATTTACAGTGGCATAGCGTGGGGGGTGCGGAGGGGGCCATGGCCCCGGGCACAACATTTAGCCGGGCGAAATTCTGCATGGCTGAGCACGGGGGACACAAGAAATGGAGATTGTGAGCCGCCACTGTCTTTTCCTCCTCCTCCCCCCTCAGGACCGATGGAAAACAAAGAATGGAAGGTGAAACTCCCTCATGTGGCCTGGTACAGTTCAGGAGGGGGGTGCTCTCTCGCCCCCCTTTTCCTGCAGCCTGCCAGGTTGCGTGCTTGGATAAAGGTCTGGTATGGATTTGGGGGGGAACCTTTTTTTTTACATTTCGGCTCAGGGTTCCCCTTAAAATCCATACCAGACCTGAAGGGCCTGGTATGAATTTTGGGGGGCCCTTCGCCATTTTTCTTTAAAATGTTGGTGCAGGGTTCCCCTTAATATCCATACCAGACCTGAAGGTCCTTATAATAAAGCTTACCTGTAGGTAAAATTAATATCTCCTAAACGTGCACCGTTTAGGAGATATTCCACGGAGCAGCAGCCGGTGCAGTTACCAACGCATGCGCTCTGAAGGAACCACACACTTCCTTTAGAGGGCTGTGCTGTAAATGTGCGCATGCGCGGGAGTGACGTCATCGTGGCTCAGTCAGTCGGAGGGCCAGAGCCTGCGAACCCCGAAGGAAGAGCAGGTGAAGATGGAAGTCCTTTCAGTGGTGACTGCTGGAGGGCTTTGTTTTAAGGTAAGTCTCTCATAATGTGCTGCATATGTGATGCATACTAGCACATTAGGACATTGCCTTCCAAAGTGAATTTTTATTTTTTAACAAACTTTATTACCGCTTTAGGACTACTTTAATTGAGCAACTTGCAATTTTTTCTGTTTTGCACCCTTATTTTCTTTTTTGTATTCCCCTGTTTCTCTCTCTTTTTAATTGAAATTTGCTTGATCGGAGCTGCAATATATTGCAAGCTGCCCTTTGCCTTAAAAATAGAGTTACTTTTTGTGCTATGGATATATCTCTGATTAGAAGGAAAGAAGAAAACTCACCTGTACAGTATAGAGACACGGGGGAAACTTCCCCCCTGCAGATTTCATACATAGTAACGACTTCAGCTCCGGAAGGTTTTACCTCCCTTCCTGACCAGGCCACTTTTTGCGATACGTCACTGTGTCGCTTTAACTGGGAATTGCACAGTCGTGCAACGCTGTACCCAAATAAAATTGATGTCCTTTTTTTCCCACAAACAGAGCTTTCTTTTGGTGGTATTTGATCACCTCTGCGCTTTTTATTTTTTGCCTTATAAACAAAAAAGCGCTTCAATTTTGAAAGAAAAAACAATATTTTTTACTTTCTGCTATAATACATATCCAAAAAAAAAAATCACAGATCGCTGCCATTACCAGTAAAAAAAAGTAAAAAATTTAAATAAAAGTCCCTAAATCTACCCCGTAGTTTGTAGACGCTATAACTTTGAGCAAAAATTATAGCGTCTACAAACTACAGGATAGATTTAGGGACTTTTATTTTGTAACTGGTAATGACAACGATCTGCGATTTTTTAGTGGGACTGCGAAATCTGACATTGAATGACACTTTTTGGGGACCTGTGACACCAATACAGTTACCAGTTCTATAAAAATGCACTGATTACTGTATAAATGGCAGTGGCAAGGAAGGTGTTAACACCATGGGGGATCAAAGGGTTAAATGTTCCCAGGAGGGTGCTTACTAACTCTGTGGGGGAGTTTCACACTGAAGGAAAAGAGAGAGCTGAATCACAAGATCTTTCTTTCCCTTCCTGACAGATCCGTTGTTTGCCTTGTTTACACAGGCAGATGGCTGATCCGTCTCTCCTGTGAACGATCGGCAGGGTCACGGTGACCATCGCGGAACTTGTCTGGCTGCACAGTCCTGACCTCAACCTGATAGAACACTTTTTGGCTAAATTGGAGCAGAGACTGCGAGCCAGGCCTTCTCATCCAACATCAGTGCCTGGCCTCACAAATGCACTTCTGGAAGAATGGTCAAACATTCCCATAGACACACTAAACCTTATGGACAGCCTTCCTAGCCTTTCCAGAAAGGCAAAAGGCAAGTGTCACAATACTTTTGACTACATGGTGTGTCTGCCAAGATTTACAATGGTGGGAGATGAGACAATTTCTCTACATGAAGTGACATGTTTTGGATTCAAACCTAGACGCTCAGGGATACTAAGCAGAAGTTCTAACATCTAAGCCACAGAGCTGCCACATGTGAGAACCTCCTACACATAAATACTGCATTTCTTTGGACATACAGTTGATGGAATTACACTACTCAAGAGTTATTCTTGATTTATTCTGTGATATTTGGTGGTTCTTTGTGGGTGAGTGTAGAATATTGATATTACCCTCCATTTTTTGGGAATTACATTTTGATTTCTGATGTTGATACACAAATCACATTTTTTGGGCTCAAATTATGATTTTGGGTGATTTGTTTTTAGCCTGTCCAATAAATTTTGGCATACTTCACGATGGGATTTCATTCATCTTTTCCCCATACATGGCACAGTTTGTTTGTATGCATCTAAGCAGCTACAGTGATACCTGAGTTACCTGAGTTCCAGCACCTGAACAAAGCCGTGATCATGTGGAGCTTCCTTGGCTGTTCTTGAAGCGTTCTTTGACTCCTGTCATGGGAGTCACCACAATCTGGTGAGTAGGCTGTGTGGCCGGTGATTCATCCAGGAGTCCAATTTTCAACATTATTTGAACACTTTTTTTAACATAGTTTTTTGAATATAATTTTTGAATTTAAATTTTTGAACTCATTTTGAATTTGAACTGTTGCTTTCACTTGTTTTGTTTTTGATTTTTCAATTTTTGATGTTTGATTATTTGCTGTTTTCACTTAGGTGATATTTACCTATGAGTATCACTATTGACACTATATATATACTACATTTACTTTGTTTACATTAGAGTGTGTCATCTGCACTTTACAGGGAGCGCGGTTTGCAATTAATTTGTTAATTATTGTTTTTTATTTTTCATCACCATTATAACGTGCTGCTCCTTAATCTATCTTAGTTTAACCAGCTTCCATTTGCGCGGGTTGGTAGCTTTTACTATCTATTATATATATATTCAAATGATGATTATTTGGAAATAATAAAAAGCACAAAAAATTGTCACTCATTTTAAATTTGCATCAGCAATGGTATTGTTTGTGCATTGTAAAGACGCCTGTGTGAGTTTGGGGTTAAGATTGTTGTGAGAGGGAGAGTAACAAGTGAAAGTGACAGAGAAAAATATATTTTACCAAAACATCAAAACATTCCACATTCTAGCATTCTTAAAAACAAAACAGATTAAGTAGAAGCAACAATGTTGCAAAGGAAAATTTATTTCAGAGAAAGATACATTTCATCTCAACATTAAAAGGATTTATTTGTGAAAGTTAAAATTGTTCCATTAGAATCAATGGCTAAAACTTGCATTGGACTATAATAGCGCCGATTTTCACTGCCAAAAAATGCTCTTTAACACAGCGCTCATTTTGGTATTGACTATAGCACTATATTTCTCTCTTCTCAGACTTTTAAAGATATTTCAGTGTAGAAATCACTTTTTTACACAGTTTAAAAGCTGATTATCTTTAAATAATATACAGCATATTTTAGTACCATTTAGGCAATTATATTATGCTCTAAACAATATTTCAATGTGCAGTTCTCCAGGTTTTAGCAGAGTAAGGGTTTGGGCGCTATTTGGTTTCAGGAAACTATAGTAAATTTGATTTTGGGAGTATTTTTTTTACTAGTGCTATAGTGAATACCGTTTTAGCACTAATTAGCATTAATTAGCACGATTAGTGCTAATTCACGGTAATTAGCGCTAATTAGTGCCACGGCGCTACAGTAAATGACCCCCACAGTCTTTGATTCCAGAAACATGTTTACAGTTCCAATTCGTCTGGAATTTGATGTAAAATTTAATTTGAATTTCTAATAGAATTTCGAAAATTCTGACATTTTTTTGTTATTCTGAGCATTCAGTAAACTTTGTTTTTACTGTACTGTCTTCATTCCTTCCCTTTATTCTTCCTTCTTTCCTTACTATTTTCAATGGGAAAATGAATTTTTGGTGTACATGTGTCTTTCTATAAATTCCTTTTATAACCATCCTTCCTTCCTTCCTCCCCTTATCCTTCCTCCCACCCTTCTTTCCCCCATCCTTTATAACTTTCCTTACATCCCCCCCCCCCCCCTTCTACCCTTCCTTCCTTCCTATCCCCCCTCCTTCTTTTCCTGTCTTTTTTCCTTCCTTACTTCTTTCAATGGGAAGAAGGAAGTTAAAGTGTTCATGTCTCTTTCTATAAACAGTGAATTCTTCTATTTAAATATATATTTCTTTATAAACAATTCCTTCCTTCCTTCCTTCCTTCCTTCCTTCCTTCCTTCCTTCCTTCCTTCCTTCCTTCCTTCCTTCCTTCCTTCCTTCCTTCCTTCCTTCCTTCCTTTCTTCCTTCCTTCCTTCCTTCCTTCCTCCCCCTATTCTTCCTTCTACCCTTCTTTCACCCATCCTTTTTAGATTTCCTTACCCTCCTTTCCTCCTTCCTCTCCTCTACTGCTTCCTTAATACCATTCTTCACTTCTATATTTCTTTATAAACAATTCCTTCCTTCCTTCCTTCCTTCCTTCCTTCCTTCCTTCCTTCCTTCCTTCCTTCCTTCCTTCCTTCCTTCCTTCCTTCCTTCCTTCCTTCCTATTCTTCTCTCCCTCTTTTCCTATCTTTTTCCTTCCTTCTTTTCTTCTTTCAATGGGAAAAATGAATTTATGTTGTGCATGTGTCTTTCTATAAACACTGAATGCATAAACATATATATTTCTTTATAAACCATAAATCTTCCCTTCCTTCCTTCCTTCCTTCCTTCCTTCCTTCCTTCCTTCCTTCCTTCCTTCCTTCCTTCCTTCCTTCCTTCCTTCCTTCCTTCCTTCCCTCCTTTCTTCCTTCCTCTCCCCTTCTTCTTCCTTCCTCCCTTTCTTCACTTTTTCTCTTTATTCTTCCTTCCTTCCTATTCTCCTAACCCTCTTTTATATTCTTTCCTTCCTTACATCTTCTTCTTTCAATGGGAAAAATGGATTTAGGGCCCCCATGTGTCTTTCTATAAACACTAAACGCATCTAATTAAAAAAAATGTTTCATTATCACCCATAACAAATTAATACAAGTGATATCCTTCCTCCCTTTCTTCCCACCCTTCTTTCATCCATCCTTTTTAACTTTCCTTACATTCCTTCCTTCCTTCCTTCCTCCCTTCCTCCCTCCCTTCCTTCCTTCCTTCCTTCCTTCCTTCCTTCCTTCCTTCCTTCTTCCCACCTATCTTTCACCCATCCTTTTTAACTGTCCTTACTCTAATTTCTTCCTTCCTCTCCCCTTCTTTTTATTTCCTTGCTTCCTTCTTCATTCCTTCATTTTATTCTTCCTTCCTTCCTTTCTTTTCTCCTCTCCCACTTTTCCTATCTTTTTTCTTTCCTTACTTCTTTCAGTGGGAAACAGAAATTTAGGGCCTTCATGTGTCTTTCTATAAACACTGAATGCATCTATTTAAAAATATATGTTTGGTTATAAACCATAAAAAATACATTCAAGTGATATCCTTCCTTCCTTCCACCCCCTATCCTTCCTCCCTTTCTTCCACCTATCGTTTTTAAATTTTCTTACATTTCTTTCTTCCTTCCTCCCCTCTTCTTTTTCCTTCCTTCCTATTTTCCTCTGCCTCTTTTCCTGTCTTTTTTCCATCCTTACTTCTTTCAATGAGAAAAAAGAATTTACATGCATCTTTGTATGTACATGTATCTTTACATGTGTACATGTCCACCCCCATCCTTCCTCCCACCCTTCTTTCACCCATCCCTTTTAACTTTCCTTACCATTCTTTCTTCCTTCCTCTCCCCTTCTTCTCCCTTCCTTCCTTTCCTTTTCCTCTATCCCTATTTTCCTATTTTTTTTCCTTCTTTACTTCTTTCAATGGGAAAAAGGAATTTAGGGTCTACATGTGTCTTTCTATAAACATTGAATGCATCTATTTAAAAATATTTATTTTGTTATAAACCATAAAGAATAAGTACAAGCGATATCCATCCTTCCTTCCTTCCTTCCTTCCTTCCTTCCTTCCTTCCTTCCTTCCTTCCTTCCTTCCTTCCTTCCTCTCTTCTTTCACCTATCCTATTTAACTTTCCTTACCCTCCGTTCTTCCTTTCTCTCCCCTTCTTCTTTCTTCCTCCCATTTCACTTCCTTCCTTCCTTCCTTCCTTCCTTCCTTCCTTCCTTTTCCCCTCTCTCTTTTTCCTGTCTTTTTTCCTTTCTTCTTTCAATGGGTAAAAGGAATTTAGGCTCGGTTCACACTGGTGCGACATGCGATCTGACTTTGAGAGCATGACGTGTATAAATCAATGGTTCCCTATGAGAGTCCTATGAGAGAGCCATCTTAACTGGTCTGACTTGTGTCGGTCCAACTTTGGAAAAGGTTCCTGCACTACTTTGTTTCAAATTCTGTTCGATTTCAGCCCACAGAGTTGAATGAAATTCGCGTCCATGTCAGATCCTCATCCTAGTTGATGTGATTTGGAACCGACATTACAGGAAGATTACACAGGCATTCCCTGAAGTTGCGTCAAAGTCGTGCCGAAGTCACATCAAAGTCATACCAAAGTCACGTCAAAGTCGCGGCGAAGTCGCAGCGAAGTCATGCCAAAGTCGTGCCAAAGTCGTGACAGAGCATCGCTGAAGTTGCGTAGAAGTCATGCTGAAGTTGCCTCAAAGTCACAGCAAAGTCATGCTGAAGTTGCGTCAAAGTCATGCCCCTCTAAAATGTGTCCAGATGGTCTGTGTGTCCTTAAATTCATTTATAAGCCCCGCCCCCCTAAAATGTGTCCAAATGGTCTGTTTGCCCTTAAATTAATTTATAATCCCCCCTCCCCCTAAAATGTGTCCAAATGGTCTGTGTGTCCTTAAATTAATTTATAAGCCCCCCTTAAATGTGTCCAAATGGTCTGTGTGTCCTTAACTTAATTTATAACCCCCCTCCCCCTAAAATGTGTCCAAATGGTCTGTGTGTCCATAAATTAATTTATAAGCCCCCCCCCTAAAATGTGTCCAAATGGTCTGTGTGTCCTTAAATTAATTTATAATCCTCCCCTAAAATGTGTCCAAATGGTCTGTGTGTCCTTAAATTATTTATAAGCCCCCCCAAAATGTGCCCAAATGGTCTGTGTGTCCTTAAATTAATTTATAATCCCCCCCCCTAAAATGTGTCCAAAATATTCTGTGTGTCCTTAAATTAATTTATAATCCCCCCTTTAAATTTTATCAATGGGCCATCAGAGGGGGCGAGGAATCAGGAATCTGAGAAGTGGGCCTTATATTTTGGTCTTAAAATAATACTTAAAATACGGTAAATGTTATACTAATGTTGGGCAAGAATGTTTTTTGTGTAATGTGCTTGCAATGTTATGTGCAAAAGTACTTATATATTTTTTTTCTTGTTTGACTCCCCAGTTTCCTTCAACGCCACAGGAATGGCAGACTGTGGCATCCCATTTTGCCACCCGTTGGGACTTTCCCAACTGTGGAGGAGCTATAGATGGGAAGCACGTTCACATTGTGCCACCACCCCATTTGGGGTCATACTATTTTAACTATAAGGGGTTTCATAGTATTGTGTTAATGGCGGTGGTGTCGGCACAGTATGAATTTCTTTATGTGGACGTGGGGAAGAATGGCCAGATGTCCGATGGAGGAGTCTTCGCCCAGACATGGTGGTGGCCTGGGATTGCCACCTGATTCGGGTAACGTGGAAGGACTCCCCTTTGTCTTCATTGCAGATGAAGCCTTCGGTCTGGGCGAGCACCTGATGAGGCCATTCCCCCAAAGGACCCTCACCCCGGAGAGGAGGGTTTTTAACTACCGGCTGGCCAGAGTGAGAAGAGTTGTGGAGAATGCCTTCGGGATAATGGCCAGCCGGTTCCGCCTGTTTCAGACAGCAATCCACATGGTGGACTACAAACTTAACCACATTGTCCTAGCATGCTGCATCCTGCACAATTTTTTATGAAAAAATTCAAGAAATTGTCTTGCATCAGTTGGGCCTGAGGCCGGACTTACAGAGAATCCTCTGACGGGCCTGGATACTGGCCGTACTGGCTTGGCCCCCCTAAGCGTCTGTGAAATTCAGGATAAATATGTTAATTTTTTTACGGGTAGGGGGACCATTGCAATGCCAGACAATGTCTAATTTTTATGAATTAAAAGAAATGATCAGGGGGGGGAGATGGGTGGAGTCTAGCGGAGCAGACATGCATTGTTAGAGCTCCGCACCGCTGAGGAGAGAAGAGAAGGACAAAGCGGAGCCTGCAGGCTCAAAAGGTATCCATTTGAACCTTTTTGCCCCAGGGAACAAACTGTTAAAATTTGGGCAGGAAATATGGTACTGGGAGGAAGCCGTGGCAGAAATAAAAATCACCTCACAAAGAGCTCACAGGCACTCACTGCAACTAAAGCAGCTCCAGTCACCTCACAATATACAGCATCAGGGCGCTCTCACAGACAGAAAATGTCACAGCAAGACTCTCCATTTGAGTCAGATACAGAACAAATCCTCTCACAAACTTCTCCACAAGCCTCCTCAACATCCCCAGTAATATTATTACAATTTGAAAAGATGCTTCATAAGGCTTTAAAACAAACCTCAGACCAAATAACAAAAAGCCTAACCAAAGAAATAAGAGAGCTGGGAAACCGCACCGCAGCCTTAGAAATAAAAATGGATGAAATTGAAATTACAAACCAAGAAAATATAACAGAATTGGAACAATTAAAAGAAGAGAATTTAATACTTCAAACTAAGCTCGAAGATTACGAAAATAGAGCCAGACGTTCAAACTTGCGCATAAGGGGAATACCTGAAACTGTGACAGACCTGCAATCTACTATTACTGCTCTATTACAAGAACTAAAGCCAGATATCCCTATTGAACGTTTAGAACTGGACAGAGTACACAGAGCCCTCACAGCCAAAAAGAAAGATGGACCCCCACGTGATATAATCACAAAATTTCATTATTACAGAACGAAAGAACAAATACTAATTGCTGCAAGAGAAAAAAAGGAACTTAATTTTCAAGGACACAATTATCAAATTTTTGCTGACCTATCCCAACTTACTATTACTAAAAGACGATCCATGAAACCTCAACTAATGGAACTGCAACGCCACAACATTATGTATCAATGGGGCTTCCCCTTTTCAGTCAGATTTAACTACCAAGGTACAATTTACAGAAGCAGATCAGCAGATGAACTACAACAAACCCTTTTAAAATTAAATCTGACAGAACCCACAAGCAGCAACTCTCCCACACGCAGAAGAATGACATCATCTTCACCTTCAGGCAGCACCCAGAAAATTTCAGAACAAAATGGGAATCATCATTCTCACAAAAGAGGCCGTTATGCCACATCATCCACGGACCAAGAAGATTCAATGGACTGACATCCTAATTCCTGATATCTCTTCATTTATTATACTAAGAGATGGTTCTCTATAAAAAACCTGTATTTATAACTGAATGTAACTGCATTCTGATAGTCACACACTGTGTGGGATCATGTTACATCCCAGTTATATTTCTTATTACTTCTGATTCATATAGCCTTAGAATATATAAGTGAAATAAGGTAATTCTTGTTCAGTTATATATTTTCAGGTAATAACAATAGATTTATTACTTTTTAGGACAAATATGTTCAATAATCCAGAAGCCTTTTCTTTCTTTTCTTAAAACAAATATATTATTACCTAACTAGTTCCTAGAACTATGTTTTTGTTTATTCTAATCTGAAGCAATACAACCTCAATTTTATGAGTTAACATATCTAAACAGTTACATATGAATAAATTATGTAATTGTTTACTCTAAAAGGGTTAAAATCCCAAAATAATTTAAACTATCTTCATCAATACCAAAGTTATTAACAGTACCTTTCTAACTGAATTATTTAGCCTAGGGCAAGACTAACCATATACAACCACCCTGGAATAAATAATTTCAACAAAACTATATTCTGCACTCCAATTAATGAATCATCATTTTGATGTCTTTTGACATAGCACTTCTCTCCTGTAAGCGGAAGATCCATGTACCCCCATTAGCCCTCCTCATTCTCCCAACCATATTATGTGGGAGTGTGACGAAGGCACTTATTCCCCTGAGAGAGATATTTATTCTCTTTCACGGGTAAATTGTGATTACTTGCAAAAAATAATTTATACAATGTATCATCTAATCTCATATGTTTTTTGTTTACTCTTTACTCCAGAATTCACTGGTTTCTTTTCTATCTTTTCATCTCTTCAGTCCACACAGGTTGATCTGCGCAGTCAGCTCTGCATAACAAAAAGTAAGTCAAAACTATTTGATCTGTTGCCATGGCACCACTGAATATACTTTCCCTGAATGTTCATAATAAATGTCCCTCAAAATAGGACCAAAGCCTTCTGTACTTTCCATAACAAGAAGGCTCCCATAGTATGCCTCCAAGAAACACACTTCACCAAAGATTCTACTCCAAAATATATTTCTCCTTTTTATCAACAAATTTACACAGCTTCTGCCTGTACCAAGCAAAGTGGTACTCTAACTGCATTTCACCGATCCACACCATTCACCTTATCATCAGAAATTAAAGACCCAGAAGGTAGATACCTGATACTAATGGGTTATATAATGGATACAGCAATCACGGTGATTTCCTACTACGCTCCTAACAAACAACCTACACCATTCCTCTCACATATATTACAAGTGATTAATACACACAAAATAGGAACAGTGATAATGTGCGGGGATTCGAACCAGGTCCTCCTCCTATTTCTAGATAAATCACCTTTTACACCATCCAAAATAACCTCTAGATTACCTTTTTCTCAACTTCTTTCCAAATACAATCCGGTAGATTCATGGAGAGAAAGTACCAAATATACTCGAGTATAAGTCATTCCGAGTATAAGTCGAGGCCCTAATTTACCACAAAAAAATTGGGAAAAACTTATTGACCCGAGTATAAGACGAGGGTGAGAAATGCACAGCTACTTTAAGTGGAAAAGAGGGTCAACAATGCCCATTTGCAGCATCACTGTGCCCATTTGCATGCCTCACTTTGCCCATTTGCAGCCATAGGTCCCCTGAACTTCAAACTCGGTAGTTAAGGGTTCCTGGATGCCCCCTAGCTGCAGCCAAAATTTGGGGTCTGTGAACCCAAAGGGTCCCGAAATGACATTGCTGCAGATAGACACAGTTGACCGAATTTGGGGCCCCGTATCTCGGGGCCACTTAGTGCTAAGAACCTCAAATTTGGTGTGCAAACCCAGTGGAACTAGCACCATAACATTTCCAAAGCTGGGGTTTCTAGCACCAAGTGGCCCCAAGATACAGGGACTCAAATATCAGTTCAGAAAATGTCAAGCACTTTTCTGCAGCAGAGAATGACATTTTCCGAACCAGTTTTGGGGCCCCGTATCTCAGGGACACTTGGTGCTAGGAACCTCAGCTTTGGATATGTTATGGTACCAGGTCCACTGGGTTTGCATACCAAATTTGGGGTTCCTACCACCAAGTGACCCTGAGATATGGGGCCCCAAAGTCGGTTCAGAAAATGTCAAGCACTTTTCTGCAGCAGAGAATGACATTTTCCGAACCGATTTCGGGGCCCCGTATCTCGGGGCCACTTAGAGCTAGGAACTTAAGCTTTGGATATGTTGTGGTACCAGGTCCACTGGGTTTGCATACCAAATTTGGGGTTTCTAGCACCAAGTGGCCCTGAGATACGGGGCCGCAAAGTCGGTTCTGAAAATGACATTTTTTGCTGCAGAAAAGTGCTTGACTCGAGTATAAGTCGAGGGGGACACTTTCAGCACAAAAAAATGTGCTGAAAAATTCGACTTATACTCGAGTATATACGGTAACCCAATGAAAAAGAAATTCACTTATTTCTCGCACCCTCATCAAACCTTCACCAGAATAGATCATATTTTTCTAACAATAGGAATGATACCAGAAATTATTGCATCAGATATAATTCCGATTCCGTGGTCTGACCATAATGCAGTATACACTACTATAGCCTCAGCCATACCAAAAGCGCATGACCCAACGTGGTACTTACCGGACATAATGCTCAAACACCCACTACATCAGATGGCCATTGAACAAGCTTTAAAGGAATACATATCAATTAATAATACAACAGACATTTCCCCATTAACACTGTGGGAAGCTCATAAGCCTGTCTTGCGTAGTACAATACAAAGACAAATGGCACTATTTAAACGGGAACGCAAAAATCTAGCAAAAAAACTAGAACTCAATTTTAATGCAGCCTACATATCATTTCAAGATAATCCATCTCAGAGTACAAAATCTCATCTGGAAAAATCTAGATTGGAATACGATCTATTTCTCACTGAGTCAGTTGATAAATCCCTCAAACGCTCCAAACACAATTTCTACATGAGTACAAACAAACCAGGTACATTTTTGGCTCGAGCATTAAATTCAACTAACAAATCTTTCAAACCAATACGTTTGAAATTATCAAAAAATGTTTATACTTGTAATCCAGTTAAAATAGTCCATAAATTTCACTCACATCTCGCAACTTTATACAAGACAAACAATTAATTTAATCCTACAGAGGCTGAATCCTTCTTCTCAAAAATAACCTTACCTGAGTTGTCTCAGAATCAAAAAAGCAGTTTGGATGAGCCTATAACTATAGATGAAGTTGCTAACGTCATAAAAGACCTAAAACTTAACAAAAGACCAGGCCCAGACGGCTACTCGGCTTTATACTATAAAACATTCTCAGAAATACTCTCTCCCATTCTCACTGAAACTTTTAACAAACTTCTAGAAGGACATTCTTTTCGGCAAGAAACACTAATGGCAATTGTTTGTATGATCCCAAAACCCCTTTCTGATGATACTTCCTGTGTGAATTATCGGCCTATCTCTCTGTTAAACCTTGATATTAAATTATTAGCAAAAATAATAGCAAAACGCCTCAATAGCATTATAGGAAAATTAATACATAGAGATCAAGTAGGCTTCATGCCAAATAGACAGGCAGGCGATAATATACGCAGGGCAGTGTTATTGGCACATATTGCTAAAAAACGGAAAATCCCTTTATGTTTTCTATCTCTCGGTATTAAGAGGGCATTTGACACAGTATCCTGGCAATATATGCAATATTCATTACAAAAATGGGGTTTTGGACCCCACTTTTTAACATGGATCAAAGCATTATAAAATAAACCCAAAGCCTATATAAAATATGCTGGATACAAATCTGATGCCTTTAATATCGAAAGAGGTACCCGACAGGGTTGCCCATTATCTCCCTTATTATTTGCCCTTATACTCGAACCCATGGCCCAATACATCAGAACAAACCAAACTATAACTGGCATTGAAGTAGGAGGTATTACACAGAAATTATGTATATTTGCAGACGATATATTACTTTTTCTATCATCACCACAGGTCTCTGGTCCTAACTTAATACCAGCTCTTGATGGATTTGCAGCCCTATCCGGCCTTATGATTAATCCTAAGAAATGCCTAGTGCTTAATATTTCACTCACAAACATGGAATTGATCCCGGCTAGGGCTGCACTCCCATTCACATGGGCAGAAAAATCAATCCCATATCTTGGAATTCATTTAACAGCATCTCATTCTGACTTATTCTCAACCAATTATCCTCCTGTATTAAGACAGATCACAAATCTAATAAAACAATGGTCGCAACTTCCTTTATCCTGGATAGGGAAGATTAATGCAATCAAAATGACTATTCTACCCAAATTGCTTTATCTATTCAGAGTCCTCCCTATTCCAATTCCTTCCTATTTTTTGAGAATAGTACAAAAAAGAGCAACTTCGTTTATATGGGGCTCTTCTAAACCACGTATACCTATACACACACTACATCTTCCCAAAAATAAAGGAGGCCTGGGATACCCTAATTTTACTAACTACTACAGAGCAGCACATTTGGCCAGTGTGTCCAAATACCATGCAAAACAGGAAATCCCATTATGGGTATTTATAGAGGCTTCAGAAAATGACCCTCTATTAATATCAAACTTGTTATGGCTTGATCCTAAAGACCGCTTTAAAATTCATAATCCCATAACTAAACACTTCTTATCTCTCTGGGATAAACTAAAAACCAAATATCAGTTACAATCTCCACACAATCCTCTCCTTTCTTTTATCATAAATCCGGCCTTTTATCCGGCATGGATCTACCCAAATTCTTTTAAAGCTTGGACAACATCAGGCATTCAGACACTAAATGACTTCATAGCATCTAAATCATTCCTTTCATTCCCATCGCTTAGAGAAAAATATGATCTACCAAACTCTGAGATATTTAGATATCTCCAAATCAAAAATTTCTATACACCATTCCTAAAGGGGGATACACCATTATCCCAATTATCCATTTTTGAATCAATCTGTACAAAAGATCCATTTGCTAAAGGTACAATTTCATCACTTTATAATCAATTATATGGAGTAGCAAATCTTAATAGACCCTCTTACATTCAGAGGTGGGAGGAGGACCTGGGACGAACTTTAGAAGACACGGACTGGTCTAACATATGGCTCACATCTAAGTCATCTTCACCCAACATCTTAGCACTGGAGACAAATTATAAAGTCCTAACTCGCTGGTACCTTGTACTCGCTAGAGTGGCAAAATATTCACCTAATACCTCAGCTCTTTGTTTTCGAGGATGCCCAGAAATAGGCACATATTTACACATATGGTGGACGTGCCCAGTAATCCAAACCTTCTGGAAGTAAGTCTTCGTGATTGCATCTAAAATATTTTAAAAAATAATACAACCAGATCCATATTTAACTTTACTTAATCTAAAACCGGAATGGTTAACACTCTCTCAATTCAAACTTATGATCCAACTAATAACGGCTGCAAAACAAACAGTGGCCAAGGCATGGAAATCTCCTACATTGGTACTAGCAGAAACAATTCCCAGAATGAATTATACAATGTCCCATGCTAAGATGGTAGCCATCGATCAAAATCAAATTCCAAAATTTTAAAAACTTTGGCAACCTTGGATAAAACAACAGTTCCTGTCAAACTTCAATGACTCTGTCCTGTTGCCATGGTAACAGATTAAATGACTTACAGAGACACCCATTCTAAGGCTTCAAAGAGAACTAAAAAGAATAATAAACTGGCGAGCGGGACAACCTTGTGGACCATACCTCTACCTTTCAACCCTTGTTCTTCTTTCTCTTTTCTTTTCTCCACCTTTATTATCTCATTATCAGAATTTATTTGACCTATATACACTCTACTTGTAAACAATATGTATAGTAGGTATAAATCATTTAAATACCTACAAAAGTAACTAAGGAAATGATATATATCTTTAATTTAGGTTTACGTGAACCCAATGTTTAATATTTGAAATTTCATGATATTTACCTATATAAACCCTACTGTAAAACAATGAGCTTACTTTATAGATCCTTGTAAACTTACTTTATGTATCTTTATAATATTGTATACTCAATAAACTTCTTTTGACAAGGAAAACTGATCCTTATACTGGTGTCGTCTTGTCTTGGATACTTCTGGAAATGAATCGATTGCTGTGGCAGTGACGGGCACTGATGGGTGGCAGTGCTGGGCACTGATGGGTGACAATAATGAGCACTGACTGGTTACACTGATAGGTAGCACTGCTAGGTGGCACTGATTGGCACCACTGGTGGGCATTGATAGGTGGCACTTGTGGGCATTGATAGGTGGAATTCATGGGCATTGATAGGTGGCACTGTGGGCACTGGCAGGTGGAAATGGCAGGTGGCACTGGCAGGGGGTACTGGTGGGCACAGATGAGGCAGAATTGCCTCCTTCCTCTTCGGAACCGATGTCCCTTTCACATAAGTCAGTGATCGGCTTTAGCGTGAGGAGAAAAAAAAACGATTACCAAGATTTTGTTTACATCATGTGATCAGCTGTCATTGGCTGACAGCTGATCATGTGGTAGGGGGCCGGGATCGACCCCTTACTCGGATCTGTGATCACCCGAGTCTCAGTGACTCAGTGATCACAGCGCAGGTTTGCGCTGTGGCCCTCATTCGGCTATAGCGCGGACGCCAAGTGGTGAAGAAGATTCTCTTCCTTGAATATTGCATTTTATTGCATTTTATATTAGATTTGTCTATTGTAGTTAGTATTGTTTATTAGCACCGAGCAAGCGCCACATTTTTCTTTTATAAGGATTGCTGTATACTGCTTACCATGCAATCTATAGTACTATAGTAATGTATTACAGGTAACAGACAATGTAAAAAATATATTTTGCAGAGCTCCTATATATATATATATATATATATATATATATATATATATATATATATATATATAAAAAACACTGTATATATTGCCCAGTTACGTCATGCACCATTCAGCTGTATAGCCAATCCTCATGACCCAATAAGGAAGAGGATGAAGGTTCTTACTGGGCAATTATAAAACTTTAACCCCTCCACATTCTTTTGAGCCCTGATATTCCCCTACAGCATCTAAACTGAAACTGGTGCATGCTGCATCTTAGAGGACGGAGCTTAACCACTTCAGCCCTGGAAGGGTTTTCCCCCCTTTCTGACCAGAGCACTTTTTTGGGATTCGGCACTGCGCTGTTTTAGCTGACAATTGCGCGGTCGTGCGACGTTGCACCCAAACAAAAATTGACGTCCTTTTTTCCCCACAAATAGAGCTTGCTTTTGGTGGTATTTGATCGCCTCTGCGGTTTTTATTTTTTGCGCTATAAACAAAAAAATAGCGACAATTTTGACAATTTTGAAAAAAAAGCAATATTTTTTACTTTTTGCTATTATAAACATCCCCCAAAAATATATATAAAAAACTAGTTTCTTTCTCAGTTTAGGCCGATATGTATTCTTCTACATATTTTTGATAAAAAAAAAAAAAAAAAAATAGATTGCAATAAGCATGTATTGATTTGTGGCATTTTTATTTATTTATTTTTTTAATTAGTAATGGTGGCGATCTGCGATTTTTATCGGGACTGCGACATTATGGCAGACACATCGGACACTTTTGACACTATTTTGGGACCATTGTCATTTATACAGTGATCAGTGCTATAAAAATGCATTGATTACTGTGTAAATGACAATGGCAGGGAAGGGGTTAAACACTAGGGGGGGATGAAGGGGTTAAGTGTGTCCTAGGGAGTGATTTTAATTGTGGGGGGATAGGCTCACTACAATATGACAGCGATCACTGCTCCCGATGGCAGGGAGCAGTAGATCTCTGTCATTTCCCTTGCCAGAATGGGGAAATGCCTTGCGCCGCACATGGCGGCGCATGCGACCACAATGCCGCATCTTAAAGGGGACGTACCTGTACGCCCATTTGCCCAGCTGTGCCATTGTGCCAACGTATATCGTTGTGCGCTGGTTGGCATGTGGTTAAAGTTGGAGTGAACTCCCATGCATAATTTGTAGCCATAGGTAAGCCTATAATAAGAATTACCTATAGGTACTGTAAATTTCACCTAAACATGCACTGCTTAGGAATTATATACTGTACATGCAGCTGGTGACACCACCAGCACATGGGCTCTGAAGCCCCGGAGTTCACCTTCAACTTTTTTTTTTTTTTAATTCACCAAGAAGAAATGCAAACACCACACATGTCATAAACCGATTTCTGATTTATTTCTTTTTTTAATCCAATCATTCACAATATACTGTATGTAAAGGATTTTTTTTTCAGTTATGTTTTTATAATTTTAGATTTGAGATGATCACATTGCCTCATTGAAATGCATTTTTCATATCTGTTGGAATAAAAAATGAACCCCTCAGCACAATAACAGGCGTGCTTTGCTATCTTAGGACACACATGTCTAACAGGCAGTTTTGCGATGCAGTACTCTGGGCAGACTCCGCCCCACTGTTCAACGCTGTGTGCCATTGTACACGGAGGAGCTGCAAAAGAAGATAATACAATCATTAAATATGAGGATTCATATCACCAGTATTATCTTATACTGCGGACAGTCTATGAGCCATGGCACTTGATATATATGTTATATATGATATATATTGGAATGTATTTTTCTTGGCATTGTTGTGTTTTTTGTCACATCATTTGCATTTTCAACTTTATAATAATTAATTCATGTGTTTATTATTATCAGAGCCATTGTTTAAACACTCATGATCACATAATCCCCTGAAGAAGCCTCTAAAAGAAATCCCCTGAAGAAGCCTCTAAAAGAGAGGGGTCTGTGGGACTTTATGTGAGGAAATTCCCCTGAAGAAGCCATTGTTTGGCGAAACATGTAGGGACTTGACATGCATCAGTGACCATTTCGAACACATGGATACGTTGGCCAGTATTACTATCTGTATATCACTCTGCTTATAATATATTGTGTGCACCCTATGTTTGTTGTCTTTTGTATATCTATATAATACAATTTTTATTTTTTTAAGTAAAATACTGTAATTTCCTTATATAAGGCACCGTTATAATCCCTATCCAACTCCCCTTCTTTGCAACAATATAAGGGACGAGGTGCCGGATCATATGAGGTCACTCAACCCACACCCCTCATAGTATTATCTTATATTATCTCCAAGTTGTTTGTGCAGAAGAAAGTGGCTACTTAAAGTGGACCTGTCAGCAACTTTGCCAGTCTACATGAATAAATTCCTAGCTTGTTACATTATACATCAACACTATCATTTTCAGAAAACTCCACCCATTATCATTAAAAAGCCGTCCTTGTCAAGTGAGAGACTTTGCCTAGGCTGAGATGATGTCATCAGTCTGCTGCAGGCAGGAGGAAGCCTTTCCTCAGTCTACCCTCAACAGTGATCCTTTAGACCAGGGGTCTTCAAACTTTCTAACCAAAGGGCCATTTTACTGTACCTCAGACTTTAGAGGGACCGGACTGTGTCCATTGAGTGTTGAAATTTTCCTGGTATCAGCGGGAGTAAAGAGTGCATCTTTGGCATTGGAAGGGGGGGGAATAATGCTCCATCGTTGGGGTCAGTGGCAGGAAAAGTGCCCCATCGTTGGGGTCAGTGGTGGCCCATCCATAGAGCGCGCACGGGCGCCGCCTCCCCTGTCCATGCATCCGGCCCCCTGATCTACATATCAGTGCCGCCAGACCATGGATTCCAATGCGGTGGGGGTGTTTTTTTGAAGCACTTGATTAGAGCCAGAGGTTCTAATAGGCTTTAAAAAAGGATGGCCTTTGCGCTCCAAGCCCACCCAGTTGTGTGACGATAAGCGAATTAATTTTCGCTACTATCACACTAAAGTTCCTCCCCGCCAATCAGGAGGCAGGTCTGTGAGCCAAAGCGTCAGGTGATCTGATTGGTAGTATAGTGCCCCATCATTGGTGTCAGTGGGAGGAATAGTGCCCCATCATTGGTGTCAGTGGGAGGAATAGTGCCCCATCATTGGTGTCAGTGGGAGGAATAGTGCCCCATCATTGGTGTCAGTGGGAGGAATAGTGCCCCATCATTGGTGTCAGTGGGAGGAATAGTGCCCCATCATTGCTGTCAGTGGGAGGAATAGTGCCCCAGCACTGGTGTCATTGGGAGGAATAGTGCCCCAGCATTGGTGTCAGTGGGAGGAATAGTGCCCCATCATTGGTGTTAGTGGGAGGAATAGTGCCCCATCATTGGTGTCAGTGGGAGGAATAGTGCCCCATCATTGGTGTCAGTGACACATTGGCGCATTGCATCACTTCCTCCCGCACATGCGCAGTACAATAGGGACGCCACCAGCATCTCTCAGCGCCATTCCTCTTGCCTCATTGATGTGGAGCCTTGCTGTCTTCTTCCTTCTGATGGCCAGTTCTTAGGGACTTTGCCCCATACCACAACTGACATTCAGAAACGGAATTCTTTGGACCAATGTACGTTTGGCTTACTTTCAAGTAAGTAATTTCAATTAGTTACTGAGCCAGCCTTTTCGGGGAACAACATTCAGGTTGACCCAGTATCTCCTGGAATTGAGACTAATTTTCTTCCTGGGGATTTATCATCTTTGTTTTGTCTTGTCCCCCCCCCCCCATGGATGCTGACACCCTGGGGGTCTTCAATGGCCTATCCTTGCCATTTGGAGGAGTGCTTCTGCTAAACACATTTTTAATGTAAACCCATGTGAATGACAACTTACATGTAATTTTCATACAATTATGTACCAATGCTTCACCAATTTGAGCTGTTTTTTTTTTTTTTTTGAAGTGGTATAATCCCTGAAGAAGATTTAGAACAGTATATTTTGAAATGCGTTGGATACCCCCCTCCCCCCTGCTATATTCCTTGGCACAATCAATGATGAAGGGAACAGCAAGTAGATGGGGACTACCACTTTTCAAATGTGCAATATTGATAATATCATTGATGCAATGTTTTGTATTTTCAATATGAGACTTTTTATGTAATTTTTTTCTACAATAAATATTAATTTTCTATACATGGAATTTTACATTTTTTTTATTGCCTACAAAACCCCATATTTGTGAGGTTTATTCTATGTATTACCAAGGGATGGTGGCAATTTTACATGTGCATATCTTCCAACATTTTGAGATGGGAATGAGGGACACCTACTAGCAAACGTATGCAGGCATAGGACACGCCCCCCCTGCCACACCCCCTTAAAGGAAAATGAACCAAGAAAAAGGTTAATTAAATCTACAAGGGCTTTTTTTTTACCACTACTATTCCTTTGTATTGGCTTTTAAAATTTACAAATGCAGCAATTTAGAATTTGGATGAAAAGTTTATCACTGGGAAACTCTTTTTTGAAAGATAACAAGTGCATTTTATATACAGCTCTATAGATCAGACCAAAATGAGGGACAAATGAGGAGGAAAGAGGGACAGAGGGACTTTGCTCCAAATCCGGGACAGTCCCTCGAAATCCGGGACAGTTGGGAGCTATGCATGTGTGGCCCAGTGAATCACTCAATTCTACCCCCTTTCATTCATTGGATTTCAGTTCTTTCAACCATGGAGACTCAGCATCACATGTGGGCATTAAATGCCTGCCTATGTCCACTCCTCCAGTCTGACACCCAACCATTAAGGCAATTTGATATTTGCATAACCCCTCCCACTGCTTGCATCAGGCATGAGATCTCCTGAGAGGAGCAGGAGGGCTGTGATGTTTTCAGAAAGCTATGTACAGCCCCCCCCCTAATGGCCCCTCCCACCAGCCATTAACTGCCTGCATTGCATAAAGAAGCACAGAGACCCAGAGATGATACTTCCAAAATAAGGTACATATTGAAATGAGAAACCTCAGCTTTAAGTGTTTATGATCTTATAAAATGTAGTTCAATGTTTTACTTACATGGTGGTTCTGCGTAATCCTTCCGGCATTGAAGTGCTTGAGAAATAAAAAAGGGTGGGTTACACATCTTCTCTATTATACATTATTAGATCTTTCTGTCTGTGGGGAGAATCTTGAAATGGAGATATGATATGTTGAGATGATATGCAATTATGAACATACAAAAATCAACATGTAAAGAGGTGAAATACACATTAAGAAATGTCCCACTGTTAAATGATAAAAAAATAGCAGACAGAATATATTATATGCCCAGTGAAGAAAGTTTCCCATTAGCACAATATATATATATATATATATATATATATATATATATATATATATATATATATATATATATATATATATATATATATACATATATATATACATATATATACATATATATACATATATATACATATATATATATATATATATATATATATATATATATTTATATATTGTGCTAATGAAGGAGAAGGAGCAGTGTATACACCGCTCCTGCCCATTGGAATGAATGGGCAGCGTCACCGAACTGCCGGCAAAACTGTCATTTTAAACCCTTAACGCTAGCGGCCGAAAACACCCCCCCGCAAAAATTACGGTAAAGCATTGCTAAAAATAGCCGCGCTTTACCGCCGATGCCCCAGTGTGAAAGAGGTTTAAGAGGGGGGAGGGGGGTGTCTGGGACGGCGCTTCAGCAAAGAAGGTTTGCATTAAGGTGCATAATCTTTGAGACTTTGAGACAACCCCTATAATACAACTTGTATTCATTTTTGGAATAGCTTAACATGCAATCAAAAAAAAAAAAAAAAATATATATATATATATATATATTTTTTTTTTTTTAATTATTTTTTTATTGCATGTTAAGCTATTCCAAAAATGAATACAAGTTGTATTAAAGGGGTTGTAAAGTCTCAAAGATTATTCACCTTAATGCATTCTTTGCATTAACGTTGCGAACGGTCGCGATGACCGCCAGCCACGATCGATCGCGGACACGAGAGGCAGAACAGGGACGCGTGTGTGTAAACACGCAAATCCCTGTTCTGTTCTGTGAGGAGAGACAGATCGTGAGTTCCTAATAGCTAGGAACCACGATCTGTCATCTCCTCTAGTCAGTCCCCTCCCCCTACAGTTAGAACACACAGTGAGGGAGCACAGTTAACCCCTTGATCGCCCCCCTAGTGTTAACCCCTTCCCTACCAGTGACATTTTTACAGTAATCAGTGCATTTTTATAGCACTGATTGCTGTATAAATGCCAATGGTCCAAAAAAATGTGTCAAAAGTGTCCGATGTGTCCGTTATAATGTCGCAGTCCTGATAAAAATCACAGATTGCAGCCATTACTAGTAAAAAAAAATAAATAAATAAAAAATGCTATAAATCTATCCCCTATTTTGTAGACGCTTTAACTTTTGCGCAAACCAACCAATATACGCTTATTGCAATTTTTTTACCAAAAATATGTAGAAGAATACATAGAATACATATCGGCCTAAACTGAGAAAAAATTAGCTTTTTTTTTTTTTTTTAAATGTGGTAATGTGGTATATTTGTTATAGCAAAAAGTACAAAATATTGTGTTTTTTTCAAAATTGTCGCTTTTTTTTGTTTATAGCGCAAAAAATTAAAAAACCACAGAGGCGATCAAATACCACCAAAAGAAAGCTCTATTTGTGGGGAAAAAGGGATGTCAATTTTGTTTAGGTGCAGCGTCGCACGACCGTGCAATTGTCAGTTAAAGCGACGCAGAAAATGGCCCGGTCATTCAGCAGCCAAATCTTCTCAGGATGAAGTGGTTAAAAGGGTTTATAACCACTTTAAGACTATACAGTTTAATCTATAATTTGTCCTGTTTAAAATGAAAGTAAAATTATGATTCTGGTAGAAAGCATTGCTAATTTTTTTTTTTTTTTTTTTTTTTAAATGAAATGAAGGCTTTCTAGTAATAGGTAATGGGAGAATGGATGGAAGGAGTTAATTAGGGCAAATCGATGCAAAAAAGCAAATACATAGGAACAAATTGTATTGTTTTAACTAGCAGATGAATGAAACATTGTAAATACAAAGTAACAATGTTACTTTGTATCTTTCTATCATTATTATAAACACTGAGTCAGAGTTTATCTTCACAGCAGTTGCTGGAATAGTTGTTGTATTTGCACAGCAGTTTCCAACTATTATTATGAGGCTAAAAGGGCTTTTTTTTAACTTTTTTGAGCTTTGAGGTTTTTTTAGACCGTGTGCAGCACAACCAAGGTCTAGAATTGATTAAATGTATTTATTTCACAGAACCAGCATAATTACCTAAATCTATCCTGGTACCAACTTCCTGTGTTCTGTGTGCTAATTATATATTTTTTTTTCAGTATGTCCAATCACAGGCTGAAACAGATTGGTGACTACACAGTGGGGTTGATTTACTAAAACTGGAGAGTGCAAAATCTAGTGCAGCTGTACATTGTAACCAATCAACACATATATATTTATTTATTTATTTATATTAAAGTTAAACTAAAAGCAGACATCTAAATATATAATTTTATAGTAAAAAAAATAAATAAAACAATAATAACAATTATAATAATAAAAAATAATTTAAAAAATGAATAAAAAATGTGTAATAAATAAATAAATAAATAAATAAATAAATATATATATATATATATATATATACATACATACATGCACACACACACACACATCTATATCTATCTATCTATCTATCTATCTATCTATCTATCTATCTATCTATCTATCTATCTATCTATCTATCTATCTATCTATCTATCTAAGAGAATACAATAAAATTACCTGGTATGAAGAACAAAAACAATAGATTTATGTACAACTTCATAGCTACCGAGATCTGGAAAAACAGAAGCAAAATTCTTATGAAATATTATTTGGCTCCTGGAGGGTGGAACAATAACTTGATCAAAGAAACAACTCACAGCGCTCTACCCCATGTTCCATTTATTCCCTGGGCTGGTTCACACTGAATGCGGCTTTGAAATCGTGCGACTTCACTTAAAAATCACGCGATTTCGAAGCCGTCTGTCAGCCTGGGTTCACACATGTGCGGTGCGAATTGAAGCTCAGGTTTCACTGGGAAAATAAAAATCAGTTGTTCAGAGGTTCCTCTGCGTTTTAGATGCAGATCAGTGAGCAGGGAGAGGGGGGGGAGGGGGAGGTGTAGTGAGGAAAATGTGAAAATCCATGTTCAGAATGCAATGCATCTGCGAATCAGATGCGTTCCCATAGAAGATAATGGACTTGTAATTCGCACCGTAATGCGCAGAAAACCCACGCGTTTTTTGTGCAATGCGCAGTGCGAATGCAGCGTACATATGTGAACCAGATGCATGCATGTGAATGTATTTTAAAAATGTCCTGCGAATTGGATGCAGTGTAAGCCGCACCTAATTCGCATAGGTGTGAACGGGGGCTTAGTACAACTTCAAGTGCTGCTTGGCTGACATCTGTGAGACTTCATGCACAGGTGTCATTGCAAGTCGCACCTGAAAACGCCTCAAAAAAATAGTGCAGGAACTACTTTTTCAAATCAGTCGCAGCACCGCAAAATCGGCGTCGCACCAATTTGACCGGTTCCATTGCCGACAATGGGATGCAACTTGTCATGCGATTTGGACCTGTCAAATCGCCTGCCAAGTCTCCTCGGTGTGAATGGGGGGGGCTTAGTCTAATAAAAGGGTGTCAGTGCTCTGACTCGGGCTCCTGTTAGCCAGAAAATGTTAGTCTGCACTTGGCAGGATCTTAAACAAAATATGAAGCTTTGCATGGGGTTAAAAACCATGCTTCAGATTTTTTTTTATCTTCTTTTTTTTTTTTCAAGATCCTGTCGGGTGCTGGATGGATGACGGAACAATAACTATATATATGAACCTAGATGTAGTTATAGTTCCTTCATCCATCCAGCACCAGACAGGATTTAAAAAAAATATATATATGCATAAAATGCAGCCACTGTTCCATCATATGCAGCCTCTGTGCCCATAAAATGCAGCCACTGTGCTCATCAAATGCAGCCACTGTGCCTATCATATGCAGCTTCTGTGCCCATCATATGCAGCTTCTGTGCCCATCATATGCAGCTTCTGTGCCCATCACATGCAGCCTCTGTGCCCATCACATGCAGCCTCTGTGCCCATCACATGCAGCCTCTGTGCCCATCACATGCAGCCTCTGTGCCCATCATGTGTAGCTTCTCTGCCCATCTTGTGCCCATCATATGCAGCTACTGTGCCCATCATATGCAGCCACTGTGCCCATCATATGCAGCCACTGTGCCCATCATATGCAGCCACTGTGCCCATCATATGTAGAGCCTGTGCCCATCATATGCAGCGCCTGTGCCCATCATATGCAGCCTCTTTGCCCATCATATGCAGTCACTGTGCCCACCATATGCAGCCGCTGTGCCCATCATATGCGGCCTCTGTGCCCATCATATGCAGCTTCTGTGCCCATCATATGCAGCTTCTGTGAACATCATATACAGCCACTGTGACCCCCCGCTCGCTGGTCGCCTGGTCGCCGTCTGACCGGCAAACACTTACCCCATCCTGGTGGTGGGTCAGGCGACGGCTCCTGCATCCTCCATCATTCTCCGTCCTCCCGTGCGTGCGTCTCTTCTTCCTTCTGCTAGGCATCCAATCGGAGCACCTCTGCCTTCAGCCAATCAGGTGACGGGTATTAGACTCGTGCCTCCCAATCGGCCGAGAGGCGGTTCAGTGTTAGAAAAGCGAATGAATATTCACTTTTCTAACACACCTGGGTGAACTACAAATGCAACGCTTTGCGCTTGCATTCCACCTTTTTTTAAAGCCTATTAGAGCCTACGGCCGGATGCCTGAATGGTGAGTAAGTGTTTGCCGGTCAGACGGCGACCAGGCGACCAGCGAGCGGGGGGGTCACAGTGGCTGTATATGATGTTCACAGAAGCTGCATATGATGGGCACAGAAGCTGCATATGATGGGCACAGAGGCCGCATATGATGGGCACAGCGGCTGCATATGGTGGGCACAGTGACTGCATATGATGGGCACAGAGGCTGCATATGATGGGCACAGGCGCTGCATATGATGGGCACAGGCGCTACATATGATGGGCACAGTGGCTGCATATGATGGGCACAGAGGCTGCATATGATGGGCACAGTAGCTGCATATGATGGGCACAAGATGGGCAGAGAAGCTGCTCATGATGGGCACAGAGGCTGCACGTGATGGGCACAGAGGCTGCATGTGATGGGCACAGAAGCTGCATATGATGGGCACAGAAGCTGCATATGATGGGCACAGAAGCTGCATATGATGGGCACAGAAGCTGCATATGATAGGCACAGTGGCTGCATTTGATGTGCACAGTGGCTGCATTTTATGGGCACAGAGGCTGCATATGATGGAACAGTGGCTGCATTTTTTACATATATATATTTTTTTTTAAATCCTGTCTGGTGCTGGATGGATGAAGGAACTATAACTACATCTAGGTTCATATATATAGTTATTGTTCCAGCGGCCATGGATAGATTCATGCTATGCATCAATCTATCCGTTCTACACAGAGAGGGTGGCTGGAGAGAGGGGGCGACGCCCGTGTGCCCTTATACTGTATATATCTGAAACTATTTATGAAGAGGCTGCAAAATTAGGGGTGCTACAGATACAGTATAGTCCCTCACCCCCTCCCCCTATATATTATATTCAGTTTAGAAGATATCATTTCCAGACCTTCTCTCTGAAATAAAGAAGCAATATCTGTTTCACTGCAGAAATGTAATTATAAATGTATAAAGAAGAGAACTCCGGATTGAATTTATTCCTCTAAGCACTCTGGGAATGTTTTAAAAACTTCCCCACTCTACCCAAAGATTATAAAAAAAATATTTTGGTTGTACATACAATTTAGGACTAGAGCAACTTGTACTTTTTTCTGTTTTGCTCCCTATTTATTTTCATATTACTCTGTTTCTCTCTTTTTTTTTTTAATTCTAGATATTTAGTTGATGGGAGCTGCCATATATTGCAAGTTGCCCTTTGCCTTAAAAATAGAGTTATTTGTGTGTTATGGAAGTATCGCTGATGAGAAGGAAAGAAGATCAACTCACCTGTATAGAGACACAGGGGGGAAACTTCTCAGTGTTGTCACTGCTGATGAAATCGAATTGTTGGGATGTTCTGCAGATTTCCTTTATATAAGATTGATACACACCTCCCACTGTGCAATTAAGCCACGCCCTCTTTCATTGCAACTTCTTTATTCAACAACCCCTCTATAAATCTATCTATATAACTATATATATATATATATATATATATATATATATATATATATCTATATATATATATATATATATATCTATATATATATATATATATATATATATATATATATATATCTATCTATCTATCTATATATATATATATATATATATATATATATATATATATATATATATATATATATATATATATATATATATATACAGAGAGAGAGAGAGAGAGAGAGAGAGAGAGATTTCTAGATATCTCTAAAGAGATGATGTGGCATGATTGTGCAATGGTATATTTTAACCAAGTCAGCCCCAGAAAATTTAATCCCCCCCCCCCTTCCGGACCAGAGCACTTTTTGCGATTTGGCACTGCGTCGCTTTAAACTGACAATTGAGCGGCCGTGCGACGTTGCACCCTAAACAAAATTGACGTCCTTTTTTTTCCCCCACAAATAAAGCTTTCTTTCAGTGCTGTTTGATAAACAAAAAAAGAGTGACAATTTTGAAAAAAAAAAGCAATATTTTTTACTTTTTTGCTATAATAAATACAGGCGTACCCCCACTTTTAAGTACACAATGGGGTTTATTTACTAAAGCTGGAAAGTGCACAATCAGGCTCACTTCTGCATAGAAACCAAAGAGCTTCTAACCTCAGCTTGTTCAATTAAGCTTTGGTAATAAAACCTGGACAGTCATTGGTTTCTATGCAGAAGTGAGCCTGATTTTGCACTTTCCAGCTTTAGTAAATAAACCCCATTGTGTAAAAATATATATAAAAAAAAATGTTTCCTCAGTTTTGGCCGATATGCATTCTTACATATTTTTGGTTATAAAAAAATCGCAATAAGCGTATATTGATTGGTTCGCACAAAAGTAATAGCGTCTACAAAATAGGGGATAGTTTTATGGCATTTTTATTACCGTATATACTTGAGTATAAGCCGAGTTTTTCAGCACATTTTTTTGTGCTGAAAGTGCCCCCTTTGGCTTTTACTTGAGTCAAGCACTTTTCTGGTGCAAAGAATGACATTTTTTCCGAACCAAATCTGGGGCCCTGTATCTCGGGACCACTTGGTGCCAAGAACCCCAAATGGGGTTTCTAGCACCAAGTGACCCCGAGATATGGGGCCCCAAAGTCGGTTCGGAAAATGTAATTCTCTGCTGCAGAAAAGCGCTTGACATTTTCCAAACCGAATTTGGGGCCCCGTATCTCGGGGCCACTTGGTGCTAGGAACCCAAGCTTTGGATATGTTGTAGTGCTAGTTCCTCTGGGTTTGCACACCACATTTGGGGTTCCTAGCACCAAGTGGCCCCAAGATACTGGGCCCCAAATTAGGTCAACTGTGTCCATCTGCAGCACTGTCATTTCGGGACCCTTTGGGTCCAGAGACCCCAAATTTTGGCTGCAGCTAGGGGGCATCTAGGAACCCTTAACTACCAAGTTTGAAGTTTGGGGGACCTATGGCTGCAAATGGGCACAGTGAGGCTGCAAATGGGCATTGTTGACCCTCTTTTCTACTTACTGTAGCTGCACATTTCTCACCCTCGTCTTATACTTGAGTCAATAAGTTTTGCCAGTTTTTTGTGGTAAAATTTAGGTGCCTCGGCTTATATTCGGGTCGGCTTATACTCGAGTATATACAGTATTTTTTTTTTAAATTAGTAATGGTGGCGATCTGCAATTTTTATCTTGACTGTGACATTATGGCGGATACATCGGACACTTTTGACACTATTTTGGGACCATTGTCATTTATACAGCGATCAGTGCTATAAAAATGCACTGATTACTGTGTAAATTAACCTGGCAGGGAAGGGGTTAAACACTAGGGGGCGATCAAGGGGTTAGGCGTGTCCTAGGGAGTGATTCTAACTGTGGGGGGGAGGGGCTTCCACTGACATGATAGCGATCACTGCTCCCGATGACAGGGAGCGGTGATCTCTCTCATGTCACTAGGCAGAACGAGTAAATGCTTTGTTTACAAAGGCATCTCCCCGTTCTTCCGCTCCGTGACCCGATCGCGGGCACCCGGCGGATATCGAGTCTGCGGGACCCGCGGTCATGGAGCACGCAGCAGGCGCGCGCGTGCACCCACAATGCCGCATCTTAAAGGGGACGTAACTGTACACATCATTTCTTGGTCATTTTTCAGAGAATATGAATGATAACACAAAAACGTTTCTTTCACTTATGGTTGGTGTTTGGCTGAAGCCATTTATTATCAATCAGCTGTGTTTACTCTTTTTGAATCATAATGACAACAGAAACTACCCAAATGACCCTGATCAAAAGTTTACATACCCTGGTGATTTTGGCCTGATAACATGCACACAAGTTGACAAAAAGGGGTTTGAATGGCTATTAAAGGTAACCATTCTCACCTGTGATCTGTTTGCTTGTAATTAGTGTGTGTGTATAAAAGGTCAATGAGTTTCTGGACTCCTGACAGACCCTTGCATCTTTCATCCAGTGCTGCACTGACGTTTCTGGATTCTGAGTCATGGGGAAAGCAAAAGAATTGTCAAAGGATCTGCGGGAAAAGGAACTGTATAAAACAGGAAAATAGAAAATAACCTTTTGCCCTTCGGAAATTCTTTACCCCCCCCACCTTCCTGACCTGGCCATTTTTTGCGATACGGCACTACGTTGCTTTGATTGACAATTGCGCGGTCGTGCAATGCTGTACCCAAATAAAATTGATGTCTACCTCTGCGCTTTTTTTTGTGTTATAAACACAAAAAGACCGAAAAGTCCCAAAAAGCATATATTGATTGGTTTGCGCAAAAGTTATAGCATCTACAGACTACAGGATAGATTTAGGGATAGATTTAGGGACTTTTATTTTTTTTTACTGGTAATGGTGGCGATCTGTGATTTTGTAGCGGGACTGCGAAATCTGACACTGAATGACACTTTTTGGGGACCCGTGACACCAATACAGTGATCAGTGCTATAAAAATGCACTGATTACTGTATAAATGGAAGTGGCAGGGAAGGGGTTAAGAAAAGGGGCGATCAAAGGGTTAATTGTTCCCTAGGGAGGTGCTTACTAACTCTGTTGGGCAGTTTCACACTGCCGGACCTGCTGACTGGCTCCTGCTGTGTCCAGCCCCCTAAAATGCGCGCACGAAATCACGTACAGGTATGTGATTTTGCTCAGCCGGGCCGCCCTGCCACAGTAAATCTGTGGTCTCACACCTGCTTCTGATTGGCCGGATTGAGGATCAGTGTTTCAACATATTCATTTGCTGTTGTAACACCTGGGTGGGCTCATTGCACAATGCTCTGCGCCCCACTCCATTTTGAAGCCTATTAGAGCCTATGGCGTCCTGAAAGGGGCCAGACGCATAAATAGGGAGTGGCCATGGTGGCCATGGATAGATTTGTGCTATGCATGAATCTCTCTGTTCTACATATAGGGAGTGGCGTGGATAGAGGGGGTGGCGCCTAATGAACGGGCCGCCACTGTCTACTTCCATGTGACACTCCCTTGCTGATGGAAATGCTGCAGAATTTAAAGAGTCACTCCACTTTTCTTGAGCCAAAAAACATTCCCCTCTGGGTGATCTCTGTACATTGCAGGGATTATCACAAACTTTGTTGCAGATTCCTACCTTTTGTTAGTCTGAAGAAATAGCTGTTTGTTTGTCTGTGTCCATGTGAATCTAATGGGAGTGGTTTTATAACAGTCAGTCAGCTGCTTCACCTGCAGGGCTCTAATGAGGAAAGTGGAAGGGTCTGTATCCCTTTAGATGTGATTTACCCTTGGGAGTATCTAACCAAAAATGATAATTTTGTTGCAGGGCAAGCTCAAAATCTGATTTTGTATTTTAGTGCAGACTTCTGGGAAAATCGGTGAGCCAATCACACAAGCAGGAAATTACATTTTCAGGGGGTGTTATGTGTACCATCTGTGTACAGAACACTTCCAGGTTGACATATTGCATTTTACAGAAAATTGCAGTGACTGCAGATTGAAAAGGAAAGATAATTTTTAATAACATTCAGTTACAATATTGACTTACAACTGTATGTGCAATATTCTATATTTTTTTATTTGATAATTTCTTCCCACAAAAGTGGAGTTACCCTTTAAGTTGCAGATGACTTGTTCTACAGGTGAGGGAGTAATACATGGAATTAGGTTTGTGTCCTTGCATAACTATCCTGTTGCTTGTGATTTCTTGCCAGTAACAGCTCCATTTTTTTGGGGGGGGGGGGGGTAAAACAAACTCGTATAAATGATATCAGTCATGGTCAGATTGCGGCAGAAGGTCATGTTATCTTGACTTCTCAGAAATTGTTTGTCCCACAAACAGATCCCGGGAACATCTCACCCTTTTCATTACACAATCTCACACAAAGTATATCGGATATCTGGACAGATGAATATATATTTTTTTTACTTTGTATAAAATATGACTTCTTCTGTTTGGACTGCTGGCCACTAAGTCCAAGTCCTTTATATATCCTTATTACGACAACAACCTCCCATACATATAAAAAATACAGTGTGGCGCTAAAGTAAACTTGTTCCTCATTCAGGTCAGGCCCACTAAAAATTAATCAGGGGGCCAGGCATACCTAGTGAGGTATTTAATTGAACTTGGGATTTTTGACAAATCCTCTAATATAAATTAGCAAAGAAGATCAAGTGTTCCCTAGAATTTGTCTAATGGAAATAAATATATATACGGTTAAAGTATAAAAAAATATAGTAAAATAATAACCGTGATACTGATATTGTGGTGCCGTGAACCAACAACCAATATGTTAAATCATAACGAGAACCGTGCTAGGTACATATGAAAAATGGTAAGTAAAAAACTATGAGAAGGTAAAACTCCATATACATATACTCATAGATCACCAGTGTTCATACACAAACTGAGTGAAATGGAAAGTGAGTTCCAAATGCTGGACCGATGAAGGTGCACCCAAATACTTGATCACTTGGGCTTCCTTTGGACCGCCAAGATGGTTCCCATATATTCAAATGGTAGGCGTGATGTTGGAGATATAGATGTGTAAAAAATACTCTTACCAAGAGTGATGGACTCCCCAGCCAGCGGCTTGGGAGTCAGAGTAGGCTTGAGATGGAACGAACGGCAATGAGTAGAATGTGGCTTCGTCCGTCATAAGAAGTGTAGAAAGATGAGGGTCTCAACAGGATTATCCCCCACATTAGGATGTTCCATTCACCATACAGCTCCTCCGATGGAGAAATTAAAGGAAAAACTCCACATAGCGTAAAACTGCTTTGAGGTGAACTTTAATAAAAAGCTTTGCAGTGAAAGGATATACACTGGCTCATGGACTAAGTAAAAGTATAATGGCCCAAAGACCACAACAAAAAGTCAAAGTGCCAAAACACAAAAATCAGTTTAAAAAAAGCGCTTGTTCAATCGTGGCATAGCAGGCATATCAGACCCGACGCGTTTCGTCCGCTAGGACTTCAACTGGGGTGTATGCCTGCATGCCACATTTATGCCTCTATATATATTAAAACATAATTATGAAAAGAAGCCGCACCTGCTTCCACCATGTGAGACGCCGCTATCGGGTGCTGAGAGATGACGTCAATGCAGTATTGACCTATCATAATGGGTGGCAATAGAAGTGTAGGACCCGGTAAGTGCAATGCCCATTGGTCACTCACCGTCGCCATCATGCTTGACAGCGAAATAGGCCAATGTCATCGTTGATGGCGCGCCTTCAACATCCGGGTCAGCCCAACGTGACGCATTAAAGGTCACCTGACAGTCGCAGACGGAGGGTCACGGGCTGGCTGATGTCATGTGAAGCTAGCGGCCAATCAAGGTTCACGCGAATAGCGCGTGACGACTATAACGGAAGTAAACAATAATATCATGGTGAGATGGAACGCAAATGCGGTGCACCCCTCTATCTCAAATGTGTATCGGACCGCGAGAAGTGTATGGACCGCAAGTGCGTTCCATCGACCTGTCATTCAGCAGCAGCAGGCTTCATTGGGAAATAAGTATACTCAACCTCCCATACATGTTATTAGGAAACACAGATTTCCATATTTTGCTCCAGCAGATCACAATGATAGTAACAACAACGCATTTCAAACAAAAACAAAGAAAAATTCCCAGCTCAACTTACCAGCCAGCCTGCAACAAACCAAATTGTCCTGTCCAACAGTCCATGTTAAAACCAAGGGGTTTAGTGTGTACACATTCGCAAATACATACGTAAGCTGAAGGGTCCCCAACAAGGTACCCCAGTGTTATCTACAGTCCTAACGCTATAAGTTTTGAGAGCCTCCATATTAGAAGCACATACACTATATTTGCAAAAGTATTGGGACGCCTGCCTTTGCACGCACATGAACTTTAATGGCATCCCAGTCTTAAGCCTCATACACACAATCGGATTTTCCGCAGACAAAACCTCAGACTTTTTGTCCGGAGGTGTGTGCCTGGATTTTGTCTTGCATACAAACAGCAAGGAATTGTCGGCCAAAAAACACGAACGTAGTGATGTACTAGACATACTATGTGGTTTTTCAGCTCTTTAGCGTCACCCTTTGGGCTCCTTCTGCTAATTTTGTGTTAGTAGAAGCTTGGTGAGTGTTGATTCGCGCTTTTCATTTCGCTTTTTTCATTTTGCGCTTTTCAGTTAGTTTTTGAACAACTGTTCATCAACCAGACATGTTGCGGAATCGGAGGAGATAACGTATTATTTATTATTGGCCTTGGAGTTATTGCTTTGACCCTAGTCCAGGAACAGGAACAGGAGGAGGAGGATTTCTTGTACCAAAAATTGGTTGCTTTATTAATTGTGAACAATTATGTCATATGCCTTTGCTGCGGGAGCTCCAGGAGAATAATCCGGATGATTTTCGGAATTATCTCCGGATGACGGACCCCTGCTTTCACCAACTCTTGGCATTGCTGACCCCCTATATTAAGAAGCAGGACACATGCATGAGGCTTTTATTTTATTTTTCGGTTGAATAATAATGATTTGATTTGGTATATTTTCTATATTTTTGGATGCATAGAATGCACTTTTTGGTTAAGTTCTATTGGCAGATAACATGTCTAATTTTATTTGTTTTCTTTTTTTAACCACTTGACCACTGGGCACTTAAACCCCCTTCCTAACCAGACCAATTTTCAGCTTTCGGTGCTCTCACACTTTGAATGACAATTACTCAGTCATGCAACACTGTACCCAAATGAATTTTTTGTCCTTTTTTTCACACAAATAGAGCTTTCTTTTGGTGGTATTTAATCACCGCTGGGTTCTTTATTTTTTGCGCTATAAAAGAAAAAAGACCGAAAATTCTGTAAAAAAATGCATTTTTCTTCGTTTCTGTTATAAAATTTTGCAAATTAGTAATTTTTTCTTCATATATTTTGGCCAAAATTTATACCGCTACATATCTTTGGTAAAAATAACCCAAATTAGTGAATATTATTTGGTCTTTGTGAAAGTTAGAGAGTCCACACGCTATGGTGCTAATCTCTGAAAATTGATCACACCTGAAGTACTGACGGCCTATCTCATTTCTTGAGACCCTAACATGCCAGAAAAGTACAAATACCCCCCAAATGACCCCTTTTTGGAAAGAAGACATTCCAAGGTATTTAGAAAGATGCATGATGAGTTTTTTGAAGTTGTCATTTTTTCCCACAATTCTTTGCAAAATCAAGATTTTTTTTTCTTTTTTTTTTTTTTCACAAAATTGTCATATTAGCAGGTTATTTCTCACACACCGCATATGCATACCACAAATTACACCCCAAAACACATTCTGCTATTACTCCCGAGTATGGTGATACCACATGTGTGAGACTTTTACACAGCGTGGCCACATACAGAGGCCCAACATGCAGGGGAGCACCTTCAGGCGTTCTGGAGCTCCCAGGCCAATTCTGACATTTCACTCCTACTTGTAAAAATCATAATTTATTTGCTAGAAAATTACATAGAAACCCAAAACATTATATATATTTTTTTAGCAAAGACCCTAGAGAATACAATGGCGGTCGTTGCAACTTTTTATCTCGCACTGTATTTGCGCAGGAATTTTTCGAACACGTTTTGTTTGAAAAAAAAACAGTTTTGTGCTTTCAAAAAAAACAAAACAGTAAAGTTAGCCCAATGTTTTTACATAATGTGAATAATGAAGTTATGCCGAGTAAATAGATACCCAACATGTCACCCTTCAAAATTGCACACGCTCGTGGAATGGCGCCAAACTTCGCTACTTAAAAATCCCCATAGGAGACGCTTTAAAAAATTTTACTGGTTACATGTTGTGAGTTACAGAGGAGGTCTAGGGCCAAAATTATTGCTCTCGCTCTACCGATTGCAGCGATATCTCACATGTGTGGTTTGAACACCATTTTCATATGTGGGCGCAACTTACGTATGCGTTCGCTTCTGACTGCGAGCACACGGGGACACGGGGAATTTTTTTTTTTTTTTTTTTTTTTTATTGTTCATTTTACTTTATTTATTTTAGTTTGAGGCTTTTTTCCAAAAAATAAATTTTTTGATCACTTTTATTTCTATTACAAGGAATGTAAACATCCCCTGTAATAGGAATATGGCATGACAGGTCCTCTTTACAGTGAGATATGGGGTCAATAAGACCCCACATCTCACCTCTAGGCTGGGAAGCCTGAAATAAAAAAAAAAAAAAAGATTCTGGCTTCGATTGTAGCGGTGAGTCGGTAGAAGCACCTGAGGGCGGCGATAGGGGGGGCGTCCCCTCTCGCCTCCTGTAAGAATGATCAAGCAGTGGAACAGCCACTATGATCATTCTTATGGTGTAGGGAATCGCCGGCTGAAAAAGATGATATCTGAATGATGCCTGTAGCTGCACCCATCATCTGAATGATGCCTGTAGCTGCACCCATCATTCAGATATCCCAGCACAAAGTCAAGGACGTCGTATGACGACATACCAAAAATGACCCCCCAAAATAGATTCTCCTGCTCCTCCTGAGTACGGTGATACCACATGTGTGAGACTTCCACAGCCTGGCCACATACAGGCATGGCGGAGTATGGCGGGGCATGGTTGGGCATGGTGGAGTATGGCGGGGCATGGCGGAGCATGGCGGAGTATGGCGGGGTATGGCGGGGCATGGCGGAGTATGGCGGAGTATGGCGGGGCATGGCGGAGTATGGCGGGGTATGGCGGGGTATGGTGGGGCATGGTGGAGTATGGCGGGGCATGGCGGAGTATGGCGGGGTATGGTGGGGTATGGTGGGGCATGGCGGGGCATGGCGGAGTATGGCGGGGCATGGCGGAGCATGGCGGGGCATGGCGGAGTATGGCGGGGCATGGCGGGGCATGGCGGGGCATGGCGGAGCATGGCGGGGTATGGCGGAGTATGGCGGGGTATGGCGGGGTATGGCGGGGTATGGCGGAGTATGGCACAGGGTTGCACAGGATCATTGCAGAGTATTGCAAAGGGTTGCAGAGTATTTCACAGGGTTGCAGAGTATTGCACAGGGTTGCAGAGTATTTCACAGGGTTGCAGAGTATTTCACAGGGTTGCAGAGTATTGCACAGGGTTGCAGAGTATTGCACAGGGTTGCAGAGTATTTTACAGGGTTGCAGAGTATTGCACAGGGTTGCAGAGTATTGCACAGGGTTGCACAGGGTTGCAGAGTATTGCACAGGGTTGCAGAGTATTGCACAGGGTTGCACAGGGTTGCAGAGTATTGCACAGGGTTGCAGAGTATTGCACAGGGTTGCACAGGGTTGCAGAGTATTGCACAGGGTTGCAGAGTATTTCACGGGGTTGCAGAGTATTTCACAGGGTTGCAGAGTATTTCACAGGGTTGCAGAGTATTGCACAGGGTTGCACAGGGTTGCAGAGTATTGCACAGGGTTGCACAGGGTTGCAGAGTATTGCACAGGGTTGCAGAGTATTGCACAGGGTTGCACAGGGTCATTGCAGAGCATAGGGGGGGGATGGCTGAGCATGGAGGGATGGATGGATGTGACTGGACATGTCACTGAGCTGCGCTGTGGGCACTACACATCCAGCCCACAGCGCGGCTCACATCCGATCTCTCCCCCTCTGTACCGATCGGTACAGAGAGGGGAGGGAGGAACCGGCGTCATGACATGACGCCGGTTTGTTTACATGTGATCGCTCCGTCATTTGACGGAGCGATCACATGGTAAACGGCCGCGATCAGCGGCCGTTTACCGTGATCCGTGATGCGCCGGGTCCTCTGGACCCGGCGGTCACGGATGTTCCCGTGTGCGCGCCCCAGGGGGCGCGCGGGAGCAGTTTTCTGGAATCACGTCATATGACGTGATCCCAGAGTTATCCAGCCGCCCTGCAGCCGTCATTTGGCTATAGGGCGGTTGGCAAGTGGTTAATGCACAATAAAAACATTGTGTAGAATAATACTTGGCTATGTGTTTTACTTCAAATGACAGCTTGGGAGTCGGCAGAATTACTTTTTAAAAAATACAGTGTAAAATTAACAAGGGACACCAACATAGTTGTATCTTTGATCTTAAAAACTACAGGATAATGGTGTTGTGGTAACTTGCCCAAAAAAAAAATTATATATTAATATAGTAGCAGTAATACTACCACTAATATACATGATATTTAGCCTAACGGGTAAGAGTCTGGGCTTTGAGATGAATACTGAAACAAACAAAGCTCGCTCCAAACTCTGGGCTCATCCATAGTATGGAGACATATAGGTCTATCAGGTTTATTAGTTTAGCGGTTAAGGATGCTCCAAAAACCAGCAAAATGATATCAGTCATGGTCAGTTTGCAGCAGGAAGGTCGGGTTATCATGACTTCTCTGAAAGTATTTGTTTGACAAACAGATCCCGGGCACCTCTCGTGCTTTTCATTACACAATCGCATACAAAGCATATCTGATATCTGCACAGCTCAATTTTGCTTGAATGGAATTTTTACTTTGTACAGCACCAGATTTCTTCTCTCTGGACTAACTCATGATGTCTGAGATGGAAACTAAATAGGTAACACGGTTACGTAACTAATAAGAAGGGGTGAGCAGGGTCTTTCCAAAATCTATCTTACTGAAAAATCGAAAAATTCTAATTTTTTTTCTCAAATAAAAAAAAATTATTTTAAATTTTGCACTGGAGTTAGGCTTAGCATGAATGTTAAAGTTAGCGTTAGATTAGTGTTAGAGACAGGCTTGGTGTTAGGGTTAGCATTAGGATTAGAGTGGAGGTTAGTGTTATGGTTAGCATTAGGATTAGAGTTAGGCTTAATGTTAAGGTTAAAGTTAGGGTTTGCATTAGGATTAGAAATGGGGTTAGCATTAGGGTTTGAGTTAGGGCTAGTTTTAGGCTTATCATTAGTGTTGAATAAGGGTTAGCATTAGGATTAGAGTCGTGATTAGTGGTACGGTTAGCATTAGAATTAGAGTTAGGGTTAGAGTTAGGATTAGGGTTAGCATTTGGGTTTAAGTTAGGGCTAGATTTAGGCTTGTCATTAAGGTTGGATAAGGGTTACAGGTTTAGTGATAGGGTTAAAGTGGGTGTAAACCCTTACAGACCACTTTTGACTACATCTAAGCCTATACTAAGGCTTACCTGTAGCTACCATGGGTATCTCCTAAACCTGTTTTACGCGGTTTAGGAGATATCTCCTGTATCTGCATGTGCCGACGTCATCGGCACATGCGCACTGATGCAATGACACGTTCGTGCCGTTTGCCTCAGTGAGTGTACCGTTACCGGCAGCTCCCGCATGCATGCGCGGGAATGACTTCATCGTGGCTCCGGCCAATCACAGCGCCGGAGCCGCGATACCCGGAAGTAACTCGCCGGCCGGTGCTGTGTACGGGCACCGCAGCGGGGGCTTCGATCTCACGTGAGTATTACATAATGAGCTAGTATGCTATGCATACTAGCTCATTATGCCTTTGTCTTTCAGGTCTTTTTTTTTTTTTAATTGGGTTTACACCCACTTTAAAGTTAGACTTGGGGTTAATGTTGGGGTTAGCATAAGGATTAAAGTTAGAGTTAGGGTTTAAGTTAGGGTTAGTTTTAATCTAATCATTAGAGTTGGAAATGGATTAGAGTCAGGCTTAGTGTTTGGGTTGCCTGGACGAGGTAACCTATTACGAAAAGCGTAGGGCAGAGCGACGCGCTGATGTCACCTCGTGTTGTTGCTGACAGTTCCAGAAGGACGGGTTAGTCTGAGTGTTACTGACCGGTGCACCAGACACTCTGCTTTATTCATGTAAGTGCGATACTGTGTTTTATTGCTTAAAAAATTTTGAAGGTTTTACACTATTGGAGCACTTATATTTTTACATGCTATGCACATCCACCTGTGAGCTGGGAATGGAATGAGCAGATTTGATGTGTTATGAGTTCCGTTTGGTGTCTCTGAAAACCGCAATATCATCACTAACCTATCAAGGATATTAGATGCATCTGATATGCCCTGGAGGGCTTTTCTCTACACAGGCTCCCCTTGATCCCCTGTAGCGGGGGATCATGGGCTTCTGGTAAGCAGTAACCTTTATTCAACAGTGGTAGATTTTCTGCACTAGTTCTTTATTCAATTTGAAGATTCCACTGTTTTTGGATGGACTTTTGTTACATTATTTTGCACAGTTCACAGGTGAAATTTCTATATAGGCCTATTTGGACATTAATGTTTTGGCCCATTGTCTTTTTCACTTATTTACTTTTGGGTAGTATAAATGTTTATACTTATCAGGTGTCACATTAATTTGACATTCATGTCACTCTTTCACTATTTTATGGTGCACATATGACCATCTAGTTGGTGTATGAGAGTACACTCACTCCATGTATAATATTTTCCTATGTTTAGCGCGATTCTATGTTTTTCCATAAAGTTAGGGTTAGCATTAGGACTAGCATTAGGGTTAGTGTTGGGGTTAGCTTTAGGATTAGACTTAGGGTTAGCATTTGGGATTAAGTTAGGTTCAGTTTTAGGCTTATCAGGGGTTAACATGAGGGTCTACATTAGCTTAGGGTTAGAGTCTGGGTTTGTGCTAGGGTTAGGAACTTTGTTTTAACTTTTGGCAATTTTAACCACCTAAGGACCAGCCTCGTTTTGGATTTTAGGTGTTTACATGTTTAAAACAGGTTTTTTTGCTAGAAAATTACTTAGAACCCCAAACATTATATATGGTTTTTTTTTCTAACACCCTAGAGAATAAAATGGCGGTCGTTACAATACTTTTTTTGCACTGTATTGCAGCGGTCTTAAAAGCGCACTTTTTTAGGAAAAAATTCTTTTTTGAATAAAAAAATAAGACAACAGTAAAGTTAGCCCAATTTTTTTTATATTGTGAAATATAATGTTACGCCAAGTAAAATGATACTCAACATGTCATGCTTAAAAATTGCGCCCGCTCGTGGAATGGCGACAAACTTTTACCCTCAAAAATCTCCATAGGCGACGTTTAAAAAATTCTACAGGTTACATGTTTTGTGTTACAGAGGAGGTCTAGGGCTAGAATTATTGCTCTCGCTCTACCGGTCACAGTGATACCTCACATGTGTGGTTTGACCACCGTTTTCATATGCGGGCGCTACTTGCGTATGCGTTCGCTTCTGCACGCGAGCTCGTCGGGAAGGGGGGTTTTTAAAAAAAAAAAATAATTTTTATTATTTATTTTACATTATTTTATTTATTTTTACACTGTTTAAAAAAAAATTGTGTCACTTTTATTCCTATTACAAGGAATGTAAACATCCCTTGTAATAGAAAAAAGCATGACAGTACCTCTTAAATATGAGTTCTGGGGTCAAAAAGACCTCAGATCTCATATTTACACTAAAATGCGATAAAAAAAAAAAAAAGTCATTCAAAAAAATGACATTGAAAAAAATATGCCTATAAGAGGCGTGGGCGGAAGTAACGTTTTGACATCGCTTCCACCCAGCAGTGTCATGGAGACAAGTGGGCGCCATCTTAGCCTCACTCATCTCCAGGCACAGCACTGAGCAGGACACGATCGCATCCGCCGCTACCGATGGATCCGGTAAGCGGGGGAGGGCACCGGGTCGCGGCAGGGGGGGGCCCTCTCCCGCCACCGATAAAAGTGATCTCGCGGCGAATCCGCCGCAGGGACCACTTTTATCAGATAGCTGACCACCGCACAAAAACGGGGATACCGGGGTTATTGCAGCTAGCTGCTGCCATAACAATGATATCCGCCAGCAAAGTTTAGACGTACATCGGCGTGCGGCGGTCGGCAACTGGTTAAGCAGGTTTTGCAGTCCCATACAAGTCTATGGGTAAGTAAAACACGCATGAAGCGGAACAAATGCAGATTAGGAAGAATTCAACTGCACCTGTCAATGAATCCCAATGCCCTGTACACGCGATTGGACTTTCTGACGGAAAATGTGCGATCGGAGCTTGTTGTCAGAAATTCCGACCGTGTGTGGGCTCCATCTGACTTTTTCCATCGGAATTTCCGACACACAAAGTTTGAGAGCTGGCTGTGACAGACCTAGCCGGGACAGAGGCTGTTGGAAAGGACTGAATGCAAGCCTCTTGCCTTTTGATTATGGGCCCTGGATTTTCAATGGAACAATACTCTTTGTGAGGTGAATGAGAAATCCAGTCTGAACTGTACTAATCGGACTCAGTTGTGTATATATGTATATATTGTATGTTGTTTGATTCTGTTGGGGACTCCTTATTGTGGATTTGTGTCCCTGAAGAGGGAGGGGGGATTCCTCCAGCAGCCCCCTGCTGATAAGACTGATTCATACTGTTGGGACACATCCTGTGGGGAGATGCTGGTGTCATCAACTCCAACTACCTGTGTTTATGTTAATTGAATGAGTTAATCACATTGTCCTCTATACAATGTAGAAGAGGGGACGACTCCTATTGGAGCTGCTGCTATTGTGAGAAATGTCCTCTGATAATTAAATCAGTCTGGGCAATAGGTCATGTCTCAGTCACCTAGGCTGTATAAAGGATTAGTTAATTAGCTCATGTTAATTAGGTTAATTAGGTTACAGTTGTATTGTTAGAGGAGGTTCCAACAGCATATAAAGTCTTGTAATTTTGATTTAAAAAAAAGTCAGTCATGTTAGCAACAAGCAAGTGTCGCCTTGTTTTGTGCTCAGAGAGGTTGGGATATCTGTATACAGACTGGGAGGAAGTGGTATATGACGGAAGCACTCAAGCGGAGTGTGGGACGTTCCGTGACACTGGCTATAAAATTTTACGACAACAAAATCCAATTGCATGAATTCCGATCGTGTGTAGACAATTCCAACACACAAAGTGCCACGCATGCTCGGAATCAAGCAGAAGTGCAGCACTGGCTATTGAACTTCATTTTTCTCGGCTCGTCGTACGTGTTGTACGTCACCGCGTTCCTGACGTTTGAAATTTCCGACAACATTTGTGTGACCGTGTGTGTGCAAGACAAGTTTGAGCCAACGTCCGTTGGAAAAAATACGATGGATTTTGTTGTCGGAATTTCCGATTGTGTGTACAGGGCATAAATGATCTCAGATGTGTCTGAAACTGATAACTTACCAACGCCATCAACAAAAGCCTAAAACCTGTCAAGTTTTCCTTGAGTTAGGGTTCGAGTTAGGTTTAGCATGAGGGTTAACATGAGTGTTGGAACTAGGGTTAGTTTAAGGTTAGTGTTAGGGTTCTTCTGCTCCTCAATATGTAAGGTCATGTTCCTGGCTAACAAGGTGACTTTATCTTTAGTGCAAGAACATGTCTGAGATAAAATATGATTGAAAGAAGCTTCTGTAACCCATTAGGAGCCATTTAAAGCTCACAGATAACTAAAAAAATTCACAATTACCTTCACTGAAATGTTGGGTGATAAAGTCTCAGTCTTGCTCATCCCTGTTAGTAGAAGCTGATGTCCATGAACTTTGAAGGTTTTTGTCAGAAAAAAAGTCCAAATAACCCCCCCCCCGAGCAATGTTTGTCATTTTGTGAAAAAAAATGTCCTTCAGGACACCTTAACCCTTTTGCTGCCAGGTTTGTACCACGGTGGTGGGTTTAACATACCAATCCGGTGGCTGCACATTGTGTGTGAAACTGAAAGGCAGACTCCTGCCTGTCAGGTGAAAGCATTTGGGTGGCAGCGCTGCCACTTGATTGCTCACACACGCCCCTGTACCGCCCCCCCATGCCGCTGTGCCCCGTCGTTAGAACCAGCCTCCCCCCACTGCATGCCATGGGCGGAAGTTCCAGATGAGGTTGGATCCGGCCACGCACCACACTGAGCGCCCCTTCCGCTGCAGAACCCTCTCGACTCCAAGTCCCCCTCGGCCTGCCTGTCCTCGAATCAAGCCTCCCCTCTAGCCTCCTCCTTTGCTCGCCAAGCTGACCCACAAACCTTAAGCCTGCGCCGGTGTCCAACGCTCACTCCCCACCAGCCTATGCTCCCCCTCTCTGCCCCCCATACTTCTTGGGCTCCACTTGCCCATCTGCGGGCTCCAGGAGCGAGAGGGCAGGTGCCGGTAGCTGTGGGGCAAGGAAAAATTACAAACAAAAAAGTTAAGTGTAAATTTTTTTTTTTGCAAAAAAATAAAGTTACACTCAAGCACATAAAATCCCCCTCACCTGAGGCCCTCCCACCTCCACATATACACAAGTACGAATGTAACGGCATGCATTGGGGCGCCTACACCTCAAAACGTTGATCGCAATACACATGTTACATATTGCCACGCACGCCAGAGTGAGCGCAATAATTCTAGCACAAGACCTCCCCTGTAACACTAAATTGATACCTATAGGGGGCTTTTGAAGTGTCGCCTATAGAAAATATAGGATATATATATATATATATATATATATATATATATATATATATATATATATAGTTTGTTGCCATTGCACGGGTGCACACAAATTTAGGGTTTGGCATGTTGGCTATCCATTTAATCGTTTTTTATATTTTACCAAAAAACGTGGTTAAATTATTGCGTTTGTTTGCCCTAAAATTCACTTAAGTGTTTTTTTAATGAACGGGGGGGGGGGTAGGGTGGTTTGTTTGCCACCCCCCCAAAAAATGAAGCACCAGCCGCCACTGTTCTGAGGGCCATTAGGTCAAATCCCTGTGAAGTATCCCTGTTTTAAAACAACCTTCCATACATGCTATCAGGAAGTACAGATTTCCAAAAACTTTTCCACCAGACCACCATGATAGTAACAGCTTTTGTCTTTTCCTGCATACATTTTCAGAAAAAAAATATAAGTTTATATATATATATATATATATATATTTATTTACAGTGGCGTAGCATGGGGGGTGCGGAGGGGGCCATGGCCCCCGGGGCGCAACATTTAGCCGGGCGAAATTCTGCACCAGTGTGTGTCACTACTGGCCGCCTCCTCCTAAATTTACTTTTTGTGTTCCCACGCTCTAGCTGCCATGTTCAGTCTCCGGCGCCCTGTGATTGGGCGTATGGGGTCATGTGCGGCACCAGGGCTGGCCTGTCGACGATCGCAGTAGATCCTGGAGTCCCTCTTCTGCACATATTCAGTCTCCGGCACCCTGTGATTGGGCGAATGGGGTCATGTGCAGAATGGGGTCGCTGCCATTACCAGTAAAAAAGTAAAAAATTTAAATAAAAGTCCCTAAATCTATCCCGTAGTTTGTAGACGCTATAACTTTATGCAAAAGTTATAGTGTCTACAAACTACGGGATAGATTTAGGGACTTTTATTTTTTAACTGATAATGACAATGATCTGCGATTTTGTAGCGGGACTGCGAAATCTGACATTAAATGACACTTTTTGGGGACCAGTGACACCAATACAGTTACCAGTGCTATAAAAATGCACTGATTACTGTATAAATGGCAGCGGCAAGGAAGGTGTTAACACCAGGGGAGATCAAAGGGTTAAATGTTCCCTAGGAGGGTGCTTACTAACTCTGTAGGGGAGTTTCACACTGAAGGAAAAGAGAGAGCTGAATCACAAGATCATTCTTTCCCTTCCTGACAGGCTGTTTGCCTTGTTTACACAGGCAGATGGCTGATCTGTCTCTCCTGTGAATGATCGGCAGGGTCACGATGGCCATCGCGGAACTTGACTGGCTGCACAGAGTCCTGACCTCAACCTGATAGAACACCTTTTGGCTGAATTAGAGCAGAGACTGCAAGCCAGGCCTTCTCATCCGACATCAGTGCCTGGCCTCACAAATGCACTTTTGGAAGAATGGTCAAACATTCCTATAGACATGATAAACCTTATGAACAGCCTTCCTAGCCTTCCCAGAAGCTGTTCTAGCTGCAAAGGGTGGGCCAAATCAATTTTTAACCCTACAGACTAAGAATGGGCTGCCATTAAAGTTCATGTGTGTGTAAAGGCAGACGTCCCAATACTTTTGACTGCATAGTGTGTTTGCCAAGATTTCCAATGGTGGTGGAACCTCCTACACATAAATACTACATTTAGACATAGTTTTAGGACCTAGGAGATGAGACAATTTCTCTACATGAAGCGGCATGTTTGGGATTCAAACCCAGGCGCTCAGGGATACTAAGCAGAAGTTCTAACATCTAAGTCACAGAGCTGCCACATGTGAGAACCTCCTACACATAAATACACATAAATACTGCATTTCTTTGGACATACAGGTGATGGAATTACACTACTCAAGAGTTATTCTTCTTGATTTATTCTGTGATATTTGCTGGTTCTTTGTGGGTAAGTGTAGAATAGTGATATTACCCTCAATTGTTTGGGAATTACATTTTGATTTCTGATGTTGGTACACAAATTACATTTTTTGGGCTCAAATTATGATTATTTGGAAATAATAAAAAAATTGTGACTCATTTTGAATTTGCATCAGCAATGGTATTGTTTGTGCATTGTACAGACGCCTGTGTGAGTTTGGGTAAAGATTGTTGTGAGATGGAGAGTAACAAGTGAAACAGAAAAATATATTTTACCAAAACATCAAAACGTTCCACATTCTAGCATTCTTAAAAACAAAATAGATTAAGTAGATGCAACAATGTTGCAAAGGAAAACTTATTTCAGAGAAAGATACATTTCATCTCAACATTAAAAGGATTTATTTGTGAAAGTTACAATTGTTCCATTAGAATTAATGGCTAAAACATGCATTGGACTATAATAGTGCCGATTTTCACTTCCAAAAAATGCTCTTGAACACAGCGCTCATTTTGGTATTTACTATAGCGCCTTGTAAAAAAGACACTTGAGCTAAAATGAGAGCTATTTGCAGGTCTGAGCATGCTCAGTTGTGTTGGCACCTAGCTGTACAAAAACGGGGAATTTATCTCTTCTCAGACTTTTAAAGATTTTTCAGTGTAGAAATCACTTTTTCACACAGTTTAAAAGCAGATTATCTTTAAATAATATACTGCATATTTCAGTACCATTTAGGCAATTATATCATGCTCTAAACAATAATTCCATGTGCAATTCTCCAGGTTTTAGCAGAGTAATGCCCCGTACACACGGTCGGATTTTCCTACGGAAAATGTGTGATAGGACCTTGTTGTCGGAAATTATGACCGTGTGTAGGCTTCATCACACATTTTCCATCAGATTTTCCGACACAAAGTTTCAGAGCAGGATATAAAATTTTCCGACAACAAAATCCGTTGTCGGAAATTCCGATCGTGTGCACACAAATCCGACGGACAAAGTGCCACGCATGCTCAGAATAAATAAAGAGATGAAAGCTATTGGCCACTGCCCCATTTATAGTCCCAACGTACATGTTTTACGTCACCGCGTTCAGAATGATCGGATTTTCCGACAACTTTGTGTGACCGTGTGTATGCAAGACAAGTTTGAGCCAACATCCGTCGGAAAAAATCCTAGGATTTTGTTGTCGGAATGGCTGAACAAAGTCCGACTGTGTGTACGGGGCATTAGGGTTTGGGCGCTATTCGGTTTCAGGGAACTATAGTAAATTTGATTTTGGGGGTATTTTTTTACCAGAGCTATAGTGAATACCGTTTTAGCACTAATTAGCGCTACAGTAAATGACCCCCACAGTCTTTGTTTCCAGAAACATGTTTACAGTTCCAATTCGACTGGAATTTGATGTAAAATTTGATATGAATTTCTGAAAAATTCTGACTTTTTTTGTTATTCTGAGCATTCAGTAAACTTTGTTTTTACTGTAATTCTGGTGTATGCATAGAAAAAAAACACTACATATAGTAGAAAACAAATCAGAAAAACGTAGAGAGTAGGGATGAGCCGAACACCCCCCTGTTCGGTTTGCACCAGAACATGCGCACAGGAAAAAAGTTTGTTCGAACACGCAAACACCATTAAAGTCTATGGGACACGAACATGAATAATCAAAAGTGCTAATTTTAAAGGCTAATATGCAAGTTATTATCATAAAAAGTGTTTGGGGACCTGGGTCCTGCCCCAGGGGACATGGATCAATGCAAAAAAAGTTTTAAAAACGTCCGTTTTTTCAGGAGCAGTGATTTTAATAATACTTAAAGTCAAACAATAAAAGTATAATATCCCTTTAAATTTCGTAGCTGGGGGGTGTCTATAGTATGCCTGTAAAGGGGTGCATGTTTCCCGTGTTTAGAACAGTCTCACAGCAAAATAACACTTCGAAGGAAAAAAAGCCATTTAAAACTACCCGCGGCTATTGCATTGCCGACAATACACATAGAAGTTCATTGAATTCATGGGAATTCATGGGAATTCCCCACAGGGCAACCCCGAACCAAAATAATAATAAAAAAATGACGTGGGGTTCCCCCTAATTTCTATACCAGACCCTTCAGGTCTGGTATGGATTTTACGGGGAACCCCGCGCCAAAAAAAAAAAAAAAACGGCGTGGGGTCCCCCCAAAAATCCATACCAGACCCTTATCCGAGCACGCAACCTGGCAGGCTGCAGGAAAAGAGGGGGGACGAGAGTGCTGCCCCCCCCTCCTGAACTGTACCAGGCCACATGCCCTCAACATTGGGAGGGTGCTTTGGGGTAGCCCCCCAAAACACCTTGTCCCCATGTTGATGAGGACAAGGGCCTCATCCCCACAACCCTGGCCGGTGGTTGTGGGGGTCTGCGGGTGGGGGGATTATCGGAATCTGGAAGCCCCCTTTAACAAGGGGACACCCAGATCCCGGCCCCCCCTGTGTGAAATGGTAAGGGGGTACTTACCCCTACCATTTCACTAAAAAACTGTCAAAAATGTTAAAAATGACAAGAGACAGTTTTTGACAATTCCTTTATTTAAATGCTTCTTCTTTCTTCCTTCATCTTCTGGTTCTTCCTCCGGCGTTCTCGTCCAGCATCTCCTCCGCGGCGTCTTCTATCTTCTTCTCCTCGGGCGGCTCCGCACCCATGGCATGGAGGGAGGCTCCCGCTCTTCTCTTCTTCTTCATCTTCTTCCTTCTTCTCTTCTTCGCTTCTTCATTCTCTTCTCCGGGCCGCTCCGCACCCATGCTGGCATGGAGGGAGGCTCCTGTTGTGTGACGGCGTCTCTTCGTCTGACGGTTCTTAAATAATGGGGGACGGGGCCACCCAGTGACCCCGCCCCCCTCTGACGCACGGGACATTACGGGACTTCCCTGTGGCATTCCCCGTGACGTCACAGGGAAGTCCCCTCAAGTCACCGTGCGTTAGAGAAGGGCGGGGTCACCGGGTGGCCCCGCCCCCGTTATTTAAGACCTGTCAGACGAAGAGACGCCGTCACACAGCAGGAGCCTCCCTCCATGCCAGCATGAATGCGGAGCGGCCCGGAGAAGAAAATGAAGAAGAGAAGAAGAGAAGAAGATGAAGAAGAAGATGAAGAGAAGAGCGGGAGCCTCCCTCCATGCCATGGGTGCGGAGCGGCCCAAGGAGAAGAAGATAGAAGACGCCGCGGAGGAGATGCTGGACGAGAACGCCGGAGGAAGAACCAGAAGATGAAGGAAGAAAGAAGAAGCATTTAAATAAAGGAAATTGTCAAAAACTGTCTCTTGTCATTTTTAAGATTTTTGACAGTTTTTTAGTGAAATGGTAGGGGTAAGTACCCCCTTACCATTTCACACAGGGGGGGGCGGGATCTGGGGGTCCCCTTGTTAAAGGGGGCTTCCAGATTCCAATAAGCCCCCCGCCCGCAGACCCCCACAACCACCGGCCAGGGTTGTGGGGATGAGGCCCTTGTGCTCATCAACATGGGGACAAGGTGTTTTGGGGGGCTACCCCAAAGCACCCTTCCAATGTTGAGGGCATGTGGCCTGGTACGGTTCAGGAGGGTGGGGCACTCTCGCCCCCCCTCTTTTCCTGCGGCCTGCCAGGTTGCGTGCTCGGATAAGGGTCTGGTATGGATTTTTGGGGGGACCCCACGCCGTTTTTTTTTTTTTTTGGCGCGGGGTTCCCCGTAAAATCCATACCAGACCTGAAGGGTCTGCCCCTTTACAGGCATACTATAGACACCCCCCAGGTACGAAATTTAAAGGGATATTACACTTTTATTGTTTGACTTTAAGCATTATTAAAATCACTGCTCCTGAAAAAAACGGCCGTTTTTAAAACTTTTTTTTGCATTGATCCTTGTCCCCTGGGGCAGGATCCAGGTCCCCAAACACTTTTTATGACAATAACTTGCATATAAGCCTTTAAAATTAGCACTTTTGATTTCTCCCATAGACTTTTAAAGGGTGTTCCGCGGCATTCGAATTTGCCGCGGACTCCCCAAATTGTTCGCTGTTCGGCGAACTTGCGAACAGCCAATGTTCGAGTCGAACTCATCCCTAGTAGAGAGGATGGAGTTACTATGAACTAACTACAGGAAATTTAGGGCCCCTTTCAGACGAAGCAGAATCCGTCAAGCAGATCAGCCCGCTCAGCGGGGGAATCTTTTCGCTGATCCCTGATGAGAAGGAGGATGACAGATCCATGTCCGCTCCACTATGCAGAGCAGACACGGACACAGCCCACTGTTCTTTATGAGGCAGATGGAAACCGGACTGCCTGTCTGTTTCCATCCGACTGTCATCCGATCCGATCTGCCTAATAGATGGGCAACGTATCCCCATCCGTCTGTTTTTACCTGATTGGATTGGATGCTGCCGGGTGTCCACTAACATCCGCCACTCCATAGAGAACAATGGGTGGTCTGATCAGGTCCATCTGAAAAACAGACAGGCGGGTCTGATTGGGTCCGCCCAAAAAAAAGGACAGGCGGACCAGACCGGTCCACTGGTGTGAAAGGGTCCTTAGAGTTAACAAAAACAAAGAAACATAAAACACACAAAAAAATCAAATACAAAACAAGTATAAATAAATAATAATAATAAAAAAAAAAGCTGGCAGACTCGATGAGCCACTTGGTCTTTTTTCTGCCATCCCTTTTCTACGTTTCTATGTATCTGTGAGTTAAAAAGGAGTAAAATATAACCAAATAGCATTGATGGAACTGACATTGTACAAGTCAGTGGACAAGTCTTTGATTTGCAAATAAGCACTAACTACATTATAACAAACCTATTCAATCGCAGTTTGCAGGATCTACTTGTACGGGAACCGCTGTCAGCATTCCCAATACACAGAGGGGGAGCCGGCCGTCAAACTGACAGCTATGCCTGCAGACTGCACTGGGAGTGGGTGTGGTGCCCACATCAGAGCCCTAGGGGGCACCTCTGGTGACTCTGCGTAATGCCAATCCTAGTGCTAAGCTTCCTGCATAGGAAATGTGAACACTTAACCAGTGGGGAAGTTATGAATTCTCCCGATTTAAAACATAGCAAATAATTACCAAATTTGGGTACTTACTCTTTAGCATTTTTTTACTGGAACACAGTGATTCCCTTTTATACAATGTCTTTTTTTCTTACATCTACAGCCATCTTCACACACCGAAATACACACCTTACCGCGGGGCTGACAATAAGCTGAACAGCCGGAGCACTTTGACTTCTCAGCTTCATAGGGGCAAATTTCACCTGAAGTGAAAATGTATTATTCATATTAAAAAAGAACAAAAAGATAATTGAAATTCTCAAGTCATGTACATATTTAAAGAAAGTAATTCCTTTTCCTTTTTCTTTGTTTCTTCCCCCTATCCTTCCTTCCCTTCCTACCACCCTTCTTTCGCCCATCCTTTTTAACATTCCTTACCCTCTTTTCTTCCTTTCGCACCCAATTCTTCTTTCTTCCTTCCTTACTTTCTTCATTCCTTCCCTTTATTCTTCCTTCTTTCCTTACTATTTTCAATGGGAAAGAGGAATTTATGGTGTACATGTGTCTTTCTATAAATTCCTTTTATAACCATCCTTCCTTCCTTCCTTCCTTCCTTCCTTCCTTCCTTCCTTCCTTCCTTCCTTCCTTCCTTCCTTCCTTCCTTCCTTCCTTCCTTCCTTCTTTCCTTCCTTCCTTCCTTCCTTCCTTCCTTCCTTCCTTCCTTCCTTCCTTCCTTCCTTCCTTCCTTCCTTCCTTCCTTCCTTCCTTCCTTCCTTCCTCCCCCCCTTCCTCCCCCCCTTCCTCCCCCCCTTCTTTCACCCATCCTTTATAACTTTCCTTACATTCCTTTCTTCCCCCCCTCTTCCTTCCTTCCTTCCTTCCTTCCTTCCTTCCTTCCTTCCTTCCTTCCTTCCTTCCTTCCTTCCTTCCTTCCTTCCTTCCCTCCCTTTATTCTTCCTTCCTTTAACCCACTATCCTTCCTCCCACCCTTCTTTCACCCATCCTTTTTAACTTTCCTTACCCTCCTTTCTTCCTTCCTCTCCCCTTCTTCTTCCCTCATCTTCCTTCCTACCTTTCTTCACTTTTTCTCTTTATTCTTCCTTCCTTCCTATTCTCCTATCCCTCTTTTCCTATATTCTTTCCTTCCTTACTTCTTTCAATGGGAAAAATGAAATTAGGGCCCTCATGTGTCTTTCTATAAACACTACACACATCTATTTAAAAATATATGTTTCATTACCACCCATAACAAATCAACACAAGTGATATCCTTCCTCCCTTTCTTCCCACCCTTCTTTCATCCATCATTTTTAACTTTCCTTACATTCCTTTCTTCCTTCTTCCCGTCCTTCCTTCCTTCCTTCCTTCCTTCCTTCCTTCCTTCCTTCCTTCCTTCCTTCCTTCCTTCCTTCCTTCCTTCCTTCCTTCCTTCTTCCCACCCATCTTTCACCCATCCTTTTTAACTGTCCTTACTCTCATTTCTTCCTTCCTCTCCCCTTCTTTTTATTTCATTGCTTCCCTCTTTATTCCTTAATTTTATTCTTTCTTCCTTTCTTTTCTCCTCTCCCACTTTTCCTATCTTTGTTCCTTCCTTATTTATTTCAATGGGAAACAGGAATCTAGGGCCTTCATGTGTCTTTCTATAAACACTGAATGCATCTATTTAAAAATATATTTTTGGTTATAAACCATAAAAAATACATTCAAGTGATATCCTTCCTTCCTTCCACCCCCTATCCTTCCTCCCTTTCTTCCACCCATCATTTTTAACTTTTCTTACATTTCTTTCTTCCTTCCTCCCCTCTTCTTTTTCCTTCCTTCCTATTCTCCTCTGCCTCTTTTCCTGTCTTTTTTCCATCCTTACTTCTTTCAATGGGTAAAAAGGAATTTACATGTATCTTTGTATGTACATGTATCTTTACATGTGTACATGTATCTTTCTATAAACGTTGAATGCATCTATTTAAAAATCTATATTAATTTATAAACCATAAAAAATAAATACAACTGATATCCTTCCTTCCTTCCACCCCCATCCTTCCTCCCACCCTTCTTTCACCCATCCCTTTTATCTTTCCTTACCCTTCTTTCTTCCTTCCTCTCCCCTTCTTCCTTCCTTCCTTTCCTTTTCCTCTATCCCTATTTTCCTATCTTTTTTCCTTCCTTACTTCTTTCAATGAGAAAAAGGAATTTAGGGTCTACATGTGTCTTTCTATAAACATTGAATGCATCTATTTAAAAATATATATTTTGTTATAAACCATAAAGAATAAGTACAAGTGATATCCATCCTTCCTTCCTTCCTTCCTTCCTTCCTTCCTTCCTTCCTTCCTTCCTTCCTTCCTTCCTTCCTTCCTTCCTTCCTTCCTTCCTTCCTTCCTTCCTTCCTTCCTTTTCCCCTCTCCCTTTTTCCTGTATTTTTTCCTTTCTTCTTTCAATGGGTAAAAGGAATTTAGGCTCAGTTGAAATTGGTGCGACATACGATCCGACTTTGAGAGCATGACGTGTATAAATCAATGGTTCCCTATGAGAGTCCTATGAAAGAGCCATCTTAACTGGCCTGACTTGTGTCGGTCCAACTTTGGAAAAGGTTCCTGCACTACTTTGTTTCAAATTCTGTTCGATTTCAGCCCATAGAGTTGAATGAAAGTCGCGTCCATGTCAGATCCTCATCCTAATTGATGTGATTTAGAACTGACATTACAGGAAGATTACACAGACATTCCCTGAAGTTGCGTCAAAGTCGTGCTGAAGTCAAGCCACATACACGCCAAAGTCATGCTGAAGTCGCCTCGAAGTCATGCCGAAGTTGCGTCGAAGTTGAGCTGAAGTCACCTCAAAGTCACGCCAAAATCGTGCTGAAGTTGCGTCAAAGTCTTGCCAAAGTCACGTCAAAGTCATGCCAAAGTCACATCAAAGTCGCGGCGAAGTCATTCCAAAGTCGTGCCAAAGTCGTGACAGATCATCGCTGAAGTTGCATAGAAGTCATGCTGAAGTCACCTCAAAGTCACAGCAAAGTCATGCTGAAGTTGCGCCAAAGTCATGCCCCCCTAAAATGTGTCCAAATGGTCTGTGTGTCCTTAACTTAATTTATAACCCCCCTCCCCCTAAAATGTGTCCAAATGGTCTGTGTGTCCTTAAATTAATTTATAAGCCCCCTAAAATGTGTCCAAATGGTCTGTGTGTCCTTAACTTAATTTATAACCCCCCTCCCCCTAAAATGTGTCCAAATGGTCTGTGTGTCCTTAAATTAATTTATAAGCCCCCCTAAAATGTGTCCAAATGGTCTGTGTGTCCTTAACTTCATTTATAACCCCCCTCCCCCTAAAATGTGTCCAAATGGTCTGTGTGTCCTTAATATAATTTATAATCACCCCCCCAAAATGTGTCCAAATGGTCTGTGTGCCCTTAAATTATTTATAAGCCCCCCCCCTAAAATGTGTCCAAATGGTCTGTGTAACCTTAAATTAATTTATAATCCCCCTCTAAAATGTGTCCAAATGGTCTGTGTGTCCTTAAATTAATTTATAATCCCCCCCTTTAAATTTTATCAATGAGCCATCAGAGGGGGCGAGGAATCAGGAATCTGAGAAGTGGGCCTTATAGTTTAGTCTTTAAATAATACTTAAAATACGGTAAATGTTATACTAATGTTGGGCAAGAATGTTTTTTGTGTAATGTGCTTGCAATGTTATGTGCAAAAGTACTTATATATTTTTTTTCTTGTTTGACTCCCCAGTTTCCTTCAACGCCACAGGAATGGCAGACTGTGGCATCCCATTTTGCCACCGGTTGGGACTTTCCCAACTGTGGAGGGGCTATAGATGGGAAGCATGTTCACATTGTGCCACCACCCCATTTGGGGTCATACTATTTTAACTATAAGGGGTTTCATAGTATTGTGTTAATGGCGGTGGTGTCGGCACAGTATGAATTTCTGTATGTGGACGTGGGGAAGAATGGCCAGATGTCCAATGGAGGAGTCTTCGCCCAGATGTGGTGGTGGCCTGGGATTGCCACCTGATTCGGATAACGTGGAAGGACTCCCCTTTGTCTTCATTGCAGATGAAGCCTTCGGTCTGGGCGAGCACCTGATGAGGCCATTCCCCCAAAGGACCCTCACCCCGGAGAGGAGGGTTTTTAACTACCGGCTGGCCAGAGTGAGAAGAGTTGTGGAGAATGCCTTCGGGATAATGGCCAGCCGGTTCCGCCTGTTTCAGACAGCAATCCACGTGGTGGACTACAAACTTAATCACATTGTCCTAGCATGCTGCATCCTGCACAATTTTTTACGAAAAAATTCAAGAAATTATCCTGCATTAGTTGGGCCTGAGGCCGGACTTACAGAGAATCCTCTGACGGGCCTGGATACTGGCCGTACTGGCTTGGCCCCCCTAAGCGTCTGTGAAATTCAGGATAAATATGTTAATTTTTTTACGGGTAGGGGGACCATTGCAATGCCAGAAAATGTCTAATTTTTATGAATTAAAAAAAATGATCAGATAAAATCTAGAAATGTATTTATTGCTTGCTTTTCTTTTTGGCTGTCTCCTATGTTTTCCTAGTGCACTCGTAGTGCCAAGTGTATTTTCCTTTAGTAAATAAGCCCATTGTCACTGTAAACACCAAATAACTTACAAAACTGGTATTGAGCATTGAAAGAAGAAGCCACACATTGCTGATTAGCAAACTTTTTAATCTGTGCACTATCACATGTTTATAAAATCAATATATATATATATATATATATATATATATATATATATATATATATATATATATATATATATATATATATATTTTTTTTTTTAACAATATTTTTTTTGGTTTTAAAAAACTTTTTTTTTTTTTTTTTTACTAACAGCCTTTTTTTTTTTTTTTTCATCATGGGGGATCAATGGACGTGTTTTGTAGGTGCAATCCCTTCCTCTCACCTACTAGGGTTATCTGGAAGGGGTTGCACCCACAAAACGCATACATTGAGATCCCCTGATGGCAGATAGCACATGTTGACACACCGTGTGCATCTTCAAAATTTGGTCTTTGGAGCGGCGTACCCCAAAATTCTTCTACAGGGTCTTCACAACTTTGGACATGATTGTGACCTTGAGCAAATTCGGCTGGGTGTACGGTCCATGCTTTCCATCATAATCATTCCTCCGCAAGATAGACACCATCTCCACCATCTCTTCAAAGGCCATATAGGAGGCCTTAAATCTCTTCTTCCCGGATCGGGACGTTTCGGGCTCCGGGCTTTCCTCATTACTAGAACAATTAAAGTGGATGTAAACCCAATGTCATCCTTTCTAAACTACTGCCTTAGGGGTTATCTATAAGGATATACACGCCTCCTGCATGTATCTTTACCTGTCAAATGTCTCCCCTCTGTCTGTTATGAGAGACGAAAAACTGCAGATTCTGTGGGAGGGTCTGTTGTCTGGAACTCAGTGGGTGGAGTCCTGATGTCAGTAGACTCCCCGCCCACCTCTACACTCCCCTGTGTATTTCTAACACTGAACTTCTGCTATGATCTCTAACATCCAGTCAAAAGAAAGGAAAGTAATCACATGACTTCAGCATGCCAAATCATGCTGAGGTGTGGAACAGCCAATCCTTGCAGAGCTGCTGAAGAAAGGAGTGGGGGAGGGAATTAAAAAATACTGCCTGTGTCTTAGGCTGTCACTCACTGCAAGGGGGAGTATTTGACAAAGTTTTTCTCACTTTGTCAAGAATTATCTCACTTAAAAATAAAAGAGGATTGCTCAGAGATGGATTAACTCTGTGTGGCAAGACTGGGCTCAAATGATAGGAAATCTTATACTCTACAGTATGATATAATTTTTTTTTTTTTTTCGGGTTTACATCCACTTTAACACACACCTGCTGTGTCTCCACCACGTTGCTCCTATTGCGCACCATAGAGAGAAGGGGCGGGGAATATTCGTTACAAAATAACACCAGGGGCGGGCGACACAGGCGGAGCTATACGCATGCGCAGTGTATATAAAACTAACACGCATGTGCCTTATGTACGTTCTGTGCGTAGAAAGAAGGGGCGGGGAATATTCATTAAAAAAGAACGTCAGGGGCAGGCAACGCAGGCGGAGTTACACGCATGCACAGTGTATATAAAGCTAACACACATGTGCCATACGTACGTTCTGTGCGTAGAAAGAAGGGGCGGGGAATTTTCGTTAAAAAAGAACGTCAGGGGCGGGTGACGCACGCGGAGTTACACGCATGCGCAGTGTATATAAAGCTAACACGCAAGTGCCGTACGTGCACGGAGGAAAGAGGAACAGAAGTTGCGAGCGTCCAAAACAAAGGTGATTTTTAAACTATTTTGGAACATCAGTGGCCTATACTGCTTAAAGATTGAGGCCTATGTTGGGATAAGATTATGAGAGTTTAGGCTAACATTAGTGTTTTTGCCTTGTGTATTGTCTTACAGAAAAAATGAATAATAAGTTTAAGGACCCTGAATTCATGTCACAATTTATTGACAAGTACAGGGAGATGAGGAATCTGTGGGAGATCAAGCACAGTGCATATTACAACAAACCAGTAAGGAAGGCAACGCTGAAGAGACTTCTGGCATTTGTGCAGACTTTAAACCCAGAAGCAACCTTGGAGATTTTGGAATGTAAAATTGGGATCTTGAGGAATATGTATAGGAGGGAGCATAACAAGATCCAGGCTTCCCTGATATCAGGAGCATCAGCAGGTGATGTGTATGTACCCAAGCTGTGGTACTTCGAAAAACTGCGTTTTCTTGAGGACCAGACTGAAGCCAGGGAATCGCTTTCGACCCTTCCCTCCACCCTTCCCTCCATCCTTCCCTCCACCCCAGCAGAGGCTGATGAGGAACAACCTGGGCCTTCCATCCTGGAAGAAGCGGATGCACCCAACTTGAGCCAGGTATATTATTTTTAGACATATTTAGTGTCCTAATATTAATGATGTTAACTAGATGTTATAATTTATTAACTATTAATGATTTTATCCAAAAAAATGATGTATACATATCAATTGACAGTAGTGGCCAAAAATGTTTGTCACCAGCTTGAAAAAATGCTGGGGTCAGAATGATACTCTTTTATATGTATTAACATTGAATTTGCAAGTCATGAGCTGAAAATTGTGTGTGATTGATGAACCAAAAACTAAAACTATTTTTTATACTACTTTTTTATACACAGGATGAGCTCAGCCAGGAGGAAGTTCTGGAAAGTGGTAGGCAGGAGGAGGCCGGGCCCAGTGTCAGCCAGGAGGTGGCCGGGCCCAGTCGCAGGTTCCTCCTCTCCGCCTTCATAGAAAAAGGCCCAGGAAGGGGACGGTGACAGAGGAGGCATCACTACGCCTCATTAGAGAAGCTACAAATGTCCTAAGGAGCCCCCCCGAAGCTGAAGAGGCCTATGGCTGCTATTTAGCCAGCAGGTTGCTGGAATTGGAGAAGGGCCAACGCCTCCTCTGTGAAAAACGTTTTTCTGATACCCTTCACAAGGGGCTGAGGGGCGAGTTAACTGCCAACAGCCAAATCTATGAGCAAGCCTCTCCTCCTCCTCCTGCCACAAGTCCACCACCAGAGCCACAGCCTCCAAGGAAGGCTGCAGGGAAGGGTGCAGGGAAGGCTGCAGGGAAGGCTGCAGGGCAGCGTGGAGGGAAGGCTGCAGGGAAGGGTGCAGGGAAGGGTGCAGGGAAGGGTGCAGGGAAGGCTGCAGGGAAGGGTGCAGGGAAGGGTGCAGGGAAGGCTGCAGAAGAGAGAGAAGAAAGTGATGACCTGGCTTCAGTCTGGTCTGACAGAAGACGCAGGCTGGTGTAGTACTACAGCCTGGGGACATATATGTCATCTGCTACTGGTCTTGATCTCTGGGTTTCCTGGACCAGATTGTGCTCCCTTTTATATGGACTCCTCAAGATCCCAATTTTCTTTTCCACAGACTTGATGTGTGCCCTGGGGCCAAAAGGCTTCACAAATTACTAAATTTTATTTACTGAAAATACTTGCCTATGTGTTTTTATTCAAATACATTTCTAAAAGACAATGTCAAATTAACAAGGGACACCAACCTCCTTGAGATTCCAAAAAATAAAAAAATATAATGTTATTGTGGTAACTTGACACCAAAAAAACATTTAAAAAAAGGTTATTGTGGTAACTTGACACACAAAAAAAAACCAACAAACAATTATAATGTTATTGAAGTAACTTGACACACAAAAAAAATAAAACATTATTAATGTTATTGTGGTAACTTGACACACCAAAAAAATTTTTTAAAAAAGGTTATTGTGGTAACTTGACACACAAAAAAAAACCAACAAACAATTATGCCCCGTACACACGGTTGGATTTTCCGACGGAAAATGTGTGATAGGACCTTGTTGTCGGAAATTCTGACCGTGTGTGGGCTCCATCACACATTTTCCATCAGATTTTCCGACACACAAAGTTTGAGAGCAGGCTATAAAATTTTCCGACAACAAAATCCGTTGTCGGAATTTCCGATTGTGTGTACACAAATCCGACACACAAAGTGCCACGCATGCTCAGAATAAATAAAGAGATGAAAGCTATTGGCTACTGCCCCGTTTATAGTCCCAACATACGCGTTTTACGTCACCGTGTTCAGAACGATCGGATTTTCCGACAACTTTGTGTGACCGTGTGTATGCAAGACAAGTTTGAGCCAACATCCGTCGGAAAAAATCCTAGGATTTTGTTGTCGGAATGTCCGATCAATGTCCGACCGTGTGTACGGGGCATTATAATGTTATTGTGGTAACTTGACACATAAAAAAAAAAAAACATTATTAATGTTATTGTGGTAACTTGACACATCAACAATAGAAAAAAAAGGTTATTGTGGTAACTTGACACACACAAAAAAAAAAAGATGGAGATCACTAGAAAATAATTTTTAAATAATCATAAAAAGAAGATCTTGATGAAATCCAAAATAATAAAAGATGACTCCAAAAATGTTTTTGAAAAGATTATTATGGAGATCGGAGTTTTAAAAAATACAATATCATTCATGAGATCAGGAGAAATAATCCAGAAATCTGTTTGTGAGAACTCTGTGTGAATATGAGCAGCAAAACAACTTCGTTCTTCTAGAATTGCTAGAAGACAAGCAATGTGCTGCATTTAAACGTTCACAGAATTTGCAGCGTGAGGAACGTGCTAGCTCCAATACGAACTCTAGTTTTACCAGACCGAGCTCTTCCGTCTCGTACTTGCGTCGTTTTTGGTCCGTTGGAAACAGCATACAGATGAGCGGATTTCTCGATAGGAACTGGTTCCAGCGGAGTCCCGGCGGCAAGATTGGAAACATGTTCTATTTCTAAAGTCCGTCTGATTTTTCGACAGCAAAGGTCCGATGAAGCCATCACATGATCGGATTGTCCGGCGGATTTTTTTCCGTCGGAGCTTTGCTGTCGAAATGTCCGCTCATGTGTACACGGCATTAGTCCTGTTCATTTGGCCTAGGGATTCTTACATAAGGACACAATGGTTTCTTCTCCTGTAATACTGAAAATGTAAAGGGCCCCTACATGCTCTGGTAACCCTTGAGCCACGTAAAGGGGCTTCCAGAGCTTACATGAGTTATATCCCTGTTGTGAACATTCCCCATTCTGGATATATGCAGAATCTTTAAGAAAGGGTTTCCTGTAATTTGAATTTTTTACGTTTTTCTTTTTTTTTTTTTCTCCCTACCAACTTTATGGCGCCACTCGCCCTTCTGTACACCCAGTATTACCATAAGCCATAGTTTCAATGCGTGTCTCGGTTGCATTGCTCCATGTTCATTTCTGAAGCGGTATATATTTATACCCTACAGTTCTTTGGATTTGCTATACCTTTAAGCCTTTAACTGTTGCTCTCGTTATATTGTTCTTACTATATCTCTAGTCCGTATTTAGTAATCAAAGGCCCCACCCCTTGACACAGCTTGATCCCACTGGGGGTGTTGGGAGGTGGGGATCGTTCCCCCCCCCATTATAGGTATAGAATCGTGGTACGGTTCCCCGTTCCTCAGTTCATTTTTTGAAGGCTTTCAAGACTCTTCACATGCCAATCGTTCTTAGATATCTATTACTATTAGTACAATGTAAGATGTTATGGACCAATGGTCTTCTTTTTTTTGTCCTTCTGTCTGAATTATTTCATAAAAATCTATTGAAAAAGAAAAGAAACCTTGCCTGGAAGCTCCTCTTTTGATGTGTTTCACTTACCACTAGGCTTAATCTATAGGTGAAATAAACTTGGAGGGTAAAACAAACTTTAATGCCGCGTACACACGGTCGGACTTTCCGGCAGAAAAAGTCTGATGGGAGCTTCTCATTGGACATTCCGACCGTGTGTAGGCCCCATCGGACTTTTTCTGTCGGCATTTCCGACGGACTTAGATAGAGAACATGTTCTAAGTCTTTCCGGAGCTTAGTCCGTTGGCAAGTCCGACCGTGTGTACGGGGCATAAGAATCCCTGCCTAGGACCTCCTCCACTGATGCATTTCACCCTCCACGGGGCTTAATCCATGATGGGTGGCTGAAACAAACTTCAATAAATCCCACCTGGGACCTCCTCCTCCTCAGATATGTTTCACCCTCCTCTGGGCTTATTCCACAGTGGGTGGGCGAAACAAACTTTGGGAAGTTCCACCTAGTATCTTCTACTTTGAGGCATTTTACTTTTTACTTTTCCACTCCTCTGTCAGAAATCTTGCAAGGAGCACCTGGTTGTGGCCAGTTTATGGTGAAATTATGTTCTTTTCACTCCCGGATTATGGCCCCAACAGTGCTCACTGGAAACATTCAAAAGTTTAGAAATCCTTCTGTAGCCAATGCCATCGGTATGTTTTGCAACAATAAGGTTGTAAAGGTCTTGATAGAGCTCTTTGCTTTTACCCATCATAAGATGTTTCTTGTGTGACACCTTGGTAATGAGACACCTTTTTATAGGCCATCAGGTGAGACTGAACCAGCTAATAGTAATTTGCACTGACAAGGGGCAGGATTACTCTCTATTTACTGATAGATTTCAGCTGGTGTCTTGGCTTTCCAATGCTTTTTACACCTCCCTTTCTTCAAGTGATCAATACTTTTTCCCTGTGTGATTCCATTTTATTACACAGAACTTCATTTCTGAACTTATTTGCTTTGGTTTCCTTGTATGTATGGATTTGCATGGGTTGTTATTGACATGTGGGGAACATTTCATGTCAGTAGCACCTTTATAAATATATTTACCCAGAAAAATGGTGACATGTTCAATACTTATTTTATACACACACATACAGTCTTTCTCTGCGGTCCTCTGCCCCATCGGCACGTGATCTCCCTGCCTGCAGATTCAGAATGAGAGAGAAATGCTTCCACACTTCTCTGATAAGCAGAGTCACTCAGTGGGAGAGTTTTCCCATCTCCCTGCAGGCACACAGTGCAATAATAATAATGTGAATGGGTGATTAGGTTGTGCCTAGACACACCCGGCACACCCTGTGTGCACGCCTATGGCTCTAAGGCAGGGCAGACAACCTGATTTTTTTTTCTTTACAAACTTTATTGAAAGTAAACATCAGTTCAAAGAGATAGGGGTTAAAATCAGTAGCACCCCGTCCATAAGGGGCGCATGGGTGCCACCCCCCTAATCCATGCGCCCTGCTCCTAATCTACATGCTGGGTGACGGATTCCAAAGGGGATTGTTCTTTTTGTTTTTTAATTTATTTATTTATTTTTTTTTTTTAGAAGCACATGATTAAAGCCTGAGGCTCTAATTGGTTTTAAAAAAAGGGTGGTCTCAGGGCGCAGAGCACTTCACCCTGAGCCCTCCCACTTGTGTGACAATAGCAAATTAGTATTCGCTATTGTCTTCCTGATTCTCCTCCCAGCCAACCAGGAAGCGGGTTCTGAGACCCATCACCCGATTGGACGAGAGGAGAAGCGATCAGGGGCGGACTGACAACTCATGGGGCCCCCGGGCAATAGGAGAAGATTATTGGGCCCCCGGGCGATAGGAGATTATGGGGCCCCCAGACAATAGGAGATTATGGGGCCCCCCCAGGCAATAGGAGATTTTGGGGCCCTCCAGGCAATAGGAGATTATGGGGCCCCCCAGGCAATAGGAGATTATGGGGCCCCCCAGGCAATAGATTATGGGGCCACACAGTATACACACACAGACACACAATATACACACACAGTATACACACACATACAGTATACACACACACATACAGTATACACACACAGACACACAATATACACACACACAGTATACACACACAGAATACACACACAGAATACACACACAGAATACACATACACACACTGAAAAGGTAATGGAGAGGCGGGGCAGCTATAATTTTTGGGATTTAAAAAAAACCACGCCCCTGATCGCTTCTCCTCTCGGCCAATCGGGTGATGGGTCTCAGAACCCGCTTCCTGATTGGCTGGGAGGAGAATCAGGAAGACAATAGCGAATACTAATTTGCTATTGTCACACAAATTTTTTTTTTTAAATGTTTTTTTTTTTTTTTTTTAAAGATTTTTGGTGCATTTTTTTTTTTTCAGGGTGGCCCTCCACTTTAATTCACCATGAAGAAATGCAAAGACCACAGATTTAATAAACAGGAATTGATTTCCGATTTATTTATTTTTAATCAGATCATTCACAATATATGTAAAGGATGTTTTAGTTATGATTTCTTGATCTGAGTATCTTACATCGCGCATTTGAAATGCATTTTGTGTATTCGTTGGAATAAAAAATATACCCCTTATCACAATAACAGGCGTTCACTAATATCTCATGACACCCCGTGGTAATAGGTGGGTATGGGATGCAGTACTCTGGGCAGATTCCGTCCCACTTTTCTATGCTGTGTGCCATTGTACACGGAGGAGCTGGAAAAGAAGATAATGCAATCATTATTTACGAGGATTAATATCATTAGTACGATCTTACAATGAGTCTACAAGCCGGAAAACTGAGCAGAAGGAAATTGCTACTAAGCACACCTCCCAACTTTTTGAGATGGGAATGAGGGACACCTATCAGCAAAAGTATGCAGGCATAGGACACACCCCCTGCCACGCCCCCTTAAAGGAGAATAGTACCAAAAAAAAATTATCAGTTAAACCCACAGGTGCTTTTTTATTTTTTTAAACTATTAATTCCTTTATTATTGGCTTTTGAAATTTACAAATGCAACAATTTAGAAATCGAAAGATTTGGCCCTGGGAAACACTTTCAGAAAGATAAAAAGTGCGTTTTATATACAGTGGAACCTCGGATTGCGAGTAACGCGGTCAACGAGCGTTTCGCGATACGAGCACTGTATTTTGAAAAATCGTAACTCGGTTAGCGAGCGTTGTTTCGCAAAACGAGCAAGATTCAAGCCAAAGCGGTGTGCAGTACCGCTTTTGGCCTGAGGTGGGGGGGGGAGCGCCGGAGCCGAGCAGAGCCGAACATCGCCTATCGGCGTCGTTCGGAAATGCACGGAAAGGCGCGAGTACAGCACGGCTGACCTTGGCAAATCTCGGGAACGGAGTCTTTCTGAGGTTTGCCAAAGTCAGACGAACTGTCCTCGGGCCTTTTCGGCTGTTTACGAGGCTCTCCGGCGCCCCCCCCTGCTTCTGGCCGCATGCGGTATTGCATCCCATTGAAGTCAATGCGGAACAAATTATTTTCGTTTCCATCGACTTCAATGGGAAAACTCGCTTTGATATGCGAATACTTTGGATTACGATCATACTCCTGGAACGGATTATGCTTGTAATCCGAGATTTCACTGTACATCTATATAGATCAGACCAAAATGAGGGACAAAGGAGGAATGAGGGACAGAGGGACATTGCTCCAAATCAGGGACAGTCCCTCGAAATCAGGGACAGTTGGGAGCTATGCTACTAAGGGCTCATGCACACTGAAGCTCAAAGGAGCTCAAAGAAAGCGGCTCCTACAGGCTTTTGAGCTCTTATTTTTTTTCTGCCTGGAAACTCCCCTCCATGTTAGCCAATGGGGTTGATATACTAAAGGCAACTAGACTGTGCACTCTGCAAGTGCAATTGTTCCAGTGCTTAGTAAATGAGGACAGGCTTCACTTTCCAAAAAATACCCAATCACATGCAAGGAAAAAAAAAACAGCTTTTTTGCTTGCACATGATTGGCTGATGAAAGTCAGCAGAGCGTCTGCTCATTTACTAAGCTCTGGAGCAACTGCTCTTTGCAAAGTGCAGTCGATTTGTCTTTAGTAAATCAACCCCAATGTGTCCATGCACAGAATGGCTTTTTCAGGCGTTTTCAGGCATATGTTTCTACGGGCAGAAAAAAAACTCCAAGCCCCGTTTTTGAGAGGAGCTAGTGCCCCAAAAGAGCTCAAAAAAGCTCAAAGAAGCTTAAAAATGCACGAAAAAGTTCGTTCCAGCTTTTTGTTTTGTTCATAGGGTGGTTAAGAAAATACTATCTAGGAGGGTTTGTGAAACCAACCCCCCCCCCTCCTAGCACAAATCTTCTACCCCTCAAGTTTCCTCTCTGAGTACACTACCCCCCCCACTCCAAATACCCCCTTCCAGTAGACATGATCTGCCAGGGTTGGGGGTCAGGAAGGCTGTACAGGGCTCCATGATTTCTAGCAGCAGCCCTAACCTGCTGGCCCCTCCCGGCAGCCATGATCTGCCTGCATCACACAGAGAAGCACAGAGACCTAGTAGACCTATGACACTTCCAATACAAGCAGGGCCTGTGCTACCACTAGGCAAACTAGGCAGCTGCCTAGGGAACACTGCTGCATAGGGCACCCGGCCACTGGTGTTCCTACTCTCTTCTCTCTGCAGTCAGCAACTAAGTCTAAGCATCAGCAGGCAGCTGCCGCTCCGATCTATATTCCCGAATGAATGGAATCAAACAAGCATTCATTGATGGGCGGTGGCGAGGCTGCATTGATGGGCGCTGGTGAGGCTCCATTGATGGGCGCTGGTGAGGTTGCATTGATGGGCGCTGGTGAGGTTGCATGGATGGGCGCTGGTGAGGTTGCATGGATGGGCGCTGGTGAGGTTGCATTGATGGGCGCTGGTGAGGTTGCATTGATGGGCGCTGGTGAGGCTGCATTGATGGGCGCCGGTGAGGCTGCATTGATGGGCGCCGGTGAGGCTGCATTTGATGGGCACTGGTGAGGCTGCATTTGATGGGCACTGGTGAGGCTGCATGTGATGGGCACTGGTGAGGCTGCATGTGATGGGCACTGGTGAGGCTGCATGTGATGGGCACTGGTGAGGCTGCATGTGATGGGCACTGGTGAGGCTGCATGTGATGGGCACTGGTGAGGCTGCATGTGATGGGCACTGGTGAGGCTGCATGTGATGGGCACTGGTGAGGCTGCATTTGATGGGCACTGGTGAGGCTGCATTTGATGGGCACTGGTGAGGCTGCATTTGATGGGCACTGATGAGGCTGCATTTGATGGGCACTGGTGAGGCTGCATTTGATGGGCACTGATGAGGCTGCATTTGATGGGCACTTCATGAAAAAGGTGTGGTATCCATGGGCAGGACAAAGGGGGAGGAGTCAGGTGTGGAGCCCGGGGGGGGTGTGTGGCAAAATGAGGTTTCGCCTAGGGTGTCAAAAATCCTTGCACCAGCCCTGAATACAAGGTAACGAAAATGGAAACTTCAGCTTTAAGTGTTTATGGTCTTATAAAGTGTAGCTTAATGTTTTACTTACGTGGTGGTTCTGGGCGATCGCCCTGGCATTGAAGTGCTTGAGGAATAAAAACAGATCGATTAGACATCTTCTCTAATATACATTATTATATTGTTCCCTATCTGTCTGTGGGGAGAATCTTGAAAGTGAGATATGATATGCAATTATGACAATACAAAAATCAGCATGTAAAGAGGTGAAATCCACATAAATAAAATGTCCCTCTATTAAATGGTAAAGTAATATCATACAGTATACAGTATCTCACAAAAGTGAGGACACTTGTCACTTGTAATAGGAATAAAAGTGACACTTTTTTTTTTTTTTAAAGAACAGTGTAAAAATAAAAAATAAAAGGTAAAATAAATAAGAAAAAAAATGTAACACACCCCGTCCCGCCGAGCTCGCGTGCAGAAGCGAACGCATACGCGAGTAGCGCCCGCATATGAAAAAGGTGTTCAAATCACACATGTGAGGTATCGCCGCGATCGTTAGAGCGAGAGCAATATTACCAGCACTAGACCTCCTCTGTATCTCAAAACATGCAGCCTGTAGAATTTTTTAAACGTCGCCCATGGAGATTTTTACCGGTAAATGTTTGCCGCCAATTTTGAAGCGTGACTTGTTGTTTACAAGTTAAAAACCTTTTTTTTTTTCGCTAGAAAATTACTTAGAACACCCAAACATTATATATTTTTTTCTAACACCCCAGAGAATAAAATGGTGGTCATTGCAATACTTTCTGTCATACCGTATTTGCGCAGCGGTCTTACAAGTGCACTTTTTTGGGAAATAAAATACACATTTTTAAATGAAAAAATAAGACAAAAGTAAAGTTAGCCCAATTTTTTTTTATATTATGAAAGATAATGTTAAGCCGATTAAATTGATACCCAACATGTCACGCTTCAAAATTGCGCCCCGCTTGTGGAATGGCGACAAACTTTTACCGGTAAAAATCTCCTTGGGCGACGTTTACAAAATTCTACAGGTTGCATGTTTTGAGTTACAGAGGAGGTCTAAGGCTAGAATTATTGCTCTCGCTCTAGCGATTGCAGCGATACCTCACGTGTGGTTTGAACACCGATTTCCTATGCGGGCGCTTCTCAGTATGCGTTCGCTTCTGCGCGCGAGCTCGGCGGGACGGGGCGTGTTAAATTTTTTTTTCTTATTTATTTTTACACTGTTCTTAAAAAAAAAAATGTGTCACTTTTATTTATATTAAAAGGAAAGTGTAAACATCCCTTGTAATAGAAAAAAGCATGACAGGACCTCTTAAAGATGAGATCTGGGGTCAAAAAGTCCTCAGATCTCATATTTAGACTAAAATGCAAAAAATAAATAAATGTAATTTGAAAAAAAAAATAAAAAGTCTCTTTAAGAGCTATGGGCGGAAGTGACTTTTTGATGTCGCTTCCACCCTGCAATGGTATGGAGCCGGGTGGGGGCCATCTTCCCCTCACTCATCTTTATACCAAGCCAGGAAGAGGACGCGATCGCCTCCGCTGCTGCCGGTTGCTCCGGTAAGCGGTGGAGGGCAACGGAGCGCGGCCGCCGATAAAAGTGATTTCGCAGTGAATCCGCCGCAGAGACTACTTTTATCTGAAAGGGGACTGCCCGCTGAAGAAGAGGATGCCGGGGTTTTGGTAGCTAGCTGCTGCCATAACAAAGACATTCTTCTTCAAAGTACCGACGTATAATGATGGCGGGCGGTCCGGAAGTGATTATTATTATTATTATTATACAGGATATACAGTATATGGTGCCAACAGTTTGCACAGCGTTTTACATAAAAATAAATGAGAGCTGTTACACTAAACTGTTTCCCATGATGTAAAAAATGATTATTTTTGCATAGAAGCTGAACCCCGGGCAGATATTATTATGTTGGTAATATGCTATTAACATGCAGTTATGTAATGGTCTCCAAACTACGGCCCTTCGCTTGCCTTTATCCGGCCTATGGGGCACTACTTCTTCCACTGACACCAATGATGGGGCACTACTTCTCCCACTGACACCAATGATGGGGAACTATTCCTCCCACTGACACCAATGATGGGGCACTATTCCTCCCACTGATATCAATGATGGGGCACTATTCCTCCCACTGACAGCAATGATGGGGCACTATTCCTCCCAGTGACACTAATGATGGGGCACTATTCCTTACACTGACAGCAATGATGGGGCACTATTCCTCCCAGTGACGCCAATGATGGGGCACTATTCCTCCCACTGAGAGCAATGATGGGGCACTATTCCTCCCACTAATACCAATGATGGGGCACTATTCCTCCTACTGACACCAATGATGGGGCACTATTCCTCCCACTGATACCAATGATGGGGCACTATTCCTCCCACTCACGCCAATGGTGGGGCACTATTCCTCCTACTGACACCAATGATGGGGCACTATTCCTCCCACTGACACCAATGATGGGACACTATTCCTCCCACTAACACCAATGGTGGGGCACTATTCCTCCAACTGACACCAATGATGGGGCACTATTCCTCTCACTGACACCAATGATGGGGCACTATTCCTCCCACTGATGCCAATGGTGGGGCACTATTCCTCCTACTAACACCAATGATGGGGCACTATTCCTCCTACTAACACCAATGATGGGGCACTATTCCTCCTACTAACACCAATGATGGGGCACTATTCCTCCCACTGACACCAATGATGGGACACTATTGCTCCCACTGACACCAATGATGGGGCACTATTGCTCCCACTGACACCAATGATGGGGCACTATTCCTCCCACTGACACCAATGATGGGGCACTATTCCTCCCACTGACACCAATGATGGGGCACAAACAATGCCTTCTGTTAGTGATATCGTCTTGCAAAAATGATTTTCATTTTTAGGCATCCATAGACAAAAATTATAATAAAAAGCCATAAAAAACGGAGAGTGCAAAATCTGGCGCAGCTCTTCATAGGAACCAATCAGCTTCCAGGTTTTATTGTCACAGCTTAATTGAAAAAGTTAGAAGCTGATTGGCTCCCATGCACAGCTGCACCAGATTTTGCACTCTAGTTTTAGTAAATCAACCGTTACTATAGGTTATGATTTTGGTAAAAAGCATTGCAAATTTATTTACACTTTAACACTTTAACCCCTTGGTGACTGAGAGTAAAAGATATAATTACCTGGTATGAAGAACAAAAGCAGTAAACTTACGTAAGACTTCATAGCTACCGAGATCTGGAAAACAAAAGCAAAGTTCTTTTTTTTTTTTTTGCAAAGTTCTTATGAAACAATGGAGCAATAACTAGATTGACCTTTTGGCCCTTTCATGACCAGACCATTTCTTTGCGATACGGCACTGTGTTATTTTAACTGACAATTGCGCGGACGTGCGACGCCGTACCCAAATTAAATTGACGTCTTTTTTTTCCCCCCACAAATAAAGCTTTCTTTTGGTGGTATTTGATCACCTCTGCAGTTCTTAATTTTTGTGCTATAAACCCCAAAAAAAAAAAAAAAAAAAAAAAAAAAAAAACTTTACTTTCTGCTATAAAACATATTCAATAAAAAATAAAAAAATAAAAAAATCAAATTTTTTCATAAATTTAGGCCAATACAATATGTATTCTGCTACATGTTTTTGGTAAAAAAAAAAATCCCAGTCAGCGTATATTGATTCGTTTTCTCAAAAGTTAAAGCGTCTACAAACTATTGGATATATTTATTTAATTCAATTAAATTAAATCTTTTTTACTAATAATGGCGGCGATCAGCTGCGATATTGCAGCGGACAGCCAGGACACTAACTGACACTTCTGACACTTTTTGGGGACCAGTGACACCAATACAGTGATTAGTGCTAAAAAATATATGCACTATCACTGTACTAATGACACTGGCTGGGAAGAGGTTTAACATCAGGGGCGATCAAAGGGTTAACTGTGTGCCTAGCCAGTGTTTTCTAACAGTGGGGGAGAGGGGGTGCTTCTACTAGGGGAAGGCATTCGTCCACGTTCCTGCTTTGCAGAGACACGGGATCCATGATCTACTGCTCATTGTCTCCGGGAGCAGTGATCGCTGTCATGTCAGAGGTAGCCCACCCCCCCCCACAGTTAGAATCACTCCCTAGGACACACTTAACCCCTTCATCGCCCCCTAGTGTTTAACCCCTTCCCTGCCAGTGTCATTTACACAGTAATCAGTGCATTTTTATAGCACTGATCGCTGTATAAATTTCACTGGTCCCAAAATAGTGTCAAAAGTGTCCGCTGGTACCAGCTGATTGGAAAAAAGCCAATGTAGCACCAATATTTAAAAAAGGGCCACGATACATCCCTGGGAATTACAGACCAGTTAGCCTAACATCAATAGTATGTAAGCTCTTGGAGGGGATGATAAGGGACTATATACAAGATTTTAGTAATGAAAACGGTATCATTAGCAGTAATCAGCATGGATTCATGAAGAATCGTTCTTGCCAAACCAATCTTTTAACCTTCTATGAGGAGGTGAGTTGCCATCTAGATAAAGGAAGGCCCGTAGACGTGGTGTATCTGGATTTTGCAAAAGCATTTGACACAGTTCCCCATAAACGTTTACTGTATAAAATAAGGTCCGTTGGCATGGACCATAGGGTGAGTACATGGATTGAAAACTAGCTACAAGGGCGAGTTCAGAGGGTGGTGATAAATGGGGAGTACTCGGAATGGTCAGGGGTGGGTAGTGGGTTCCCCCAGGATTCTGTGCTGGGACCAATCCTATTTAATTTGTTCATAAACGACCTGGAGGATGGGATAAACAGTTCAATCTCTGTATTTGCAGACGATACTAAGCTAAGCAGGGCAATAACTTCTCCGCAGGATGTGGAAACCTTGCAAAAAGATCTGAACAAATTAATGGGGTAGGCGACTACATGGCAAATGAGGTTCAATGTAGAAAAATGTAAAATAATGCATTTGGGTGGCAAAAATATGAATGCAATCTATAGACTGGGGGGAGAACCTCTGGGGGGATCTAGGATGGAAAAGGACCTGGGGGTCCTAGTAGATGATCGGCTCACCAATGGCATGCAATGCCAAGCTGCTGCTAACAAAGCAAACAGAATATTGGCATTAAAAAGGGGATCAACTCCAGAGATAAAACGATAATTCTCCCGCTCTACAAGACTCTGGTCCGGCCGCACCTGGAGTATACTGTCCAGTTCTGGGCACCAGTCCTCAGGAAGGATGTACTGGAAATGGAGCGATTACAAAGAAGGGCAACAAAGCTAATAAAGGGTCTGGAGGATCTTAGTTATGAGGAAAGGTTGTGAGCTCTGAACTTATTCTCTCTGGAGAAGAGACGCTTGAGAGGGGATATGATTTCAGTATACAAATACCGTACTGGTGACCCCACAATAGGGAGAAAACTTTTTAGCGGAAGGGAGTTTGACAAGACATGTGGCCACTCATTAAAATTAGAAAAAAAAAGGTTTAACCTTAAACTACGTAGAGGGTTCTTTACTGTAAGAGCGGCAAGGATGTGGAATTCCCTTCCACAGGTGGTGGTCTCAGCGGGGGGGGGGGGGCATTGATAGCTTCAAGAACGACCGCAACATACAGGGATAATATACAATGTATTACTGACATATAATCACACACATAGGTTGGACTTGATGGACTCGTGTCTTTTTTGACCTCACCTACTATGTAACTATGTGTCTGCCATAATGTCGCAGTCACGATAACAAATCACAGATCGCCGCCATTACGAATAAAAAAAAAGAAAAGCTCTATTTGTGGGGGAAAAAGGACGTCAATTTTGTTTGGGTGCCACGTCGCACGACCATGCAATCGTCAGTTAAAGTGACGGAGTGCCGAATTGCAAAAAGTGCTCCGGTCAGGAAGGGGGTAAAATCTTCCGGGGCTGAAGCGTTTATGACTACTTTCATTGAGTCATTTTTTCTGTTTTGCCCCCTTTTTTTTTTTTTTTTGTATTCATCTTTTCTCTATTGTTAAAAATTCAACAAATTTGGTTGATAGGAGCTGCCATATATTGCAAGTTGCAATATATGGCAATAGTTACTTGTGTGTTATGGAAGTATCACTGATGAGAAGGAAAGAGAAGGAAAGAGAGAGAATCAACTCACCAGTATAGAGACACCGGGGGAGGGGAAACTTCTCAGTGTTGTCACTGCTGATGAAATCGGATTGTTTGGGATGTTCTGCAGATTTCCTTTATATTAACTAAGATTGATATACACCTCCCACTGTGCAATCAAACCACGCCCTCTGTATTAGTAATATCCTTATTTAGCAATCTCTCTTTCTCCATATATTTTGAAAGAGAAATGATGTGGCATGATTGGGAGGAGTATAAATAAAAACACAAAATAAATATATATTATATATATATATATATATATATATATATATATATATATATATATATATATATAGCATAAATGAGTACACCCCTTTTGTAAAGTTAAAAAAAGAAAGAAAGATTTTAATCAATATCTCAATGAACACAAGAACAGTTTCCAAACTTTTGACAGAACTGAGTTTTATAGAAAATTAGTTTAGCTCATTATATGAATGTAAGGTTAATAATATAACTGAGATCAGCCTTTTTCAACCAGGGTGCTCAGGCATCCTGGGGTGCCATGAGGTTTATTCAGAGGTGCCTTGGCAAAATGGCTAAAAATTGCCCAATAATTTATACAAGCCGGCTGGTGGATGAAGCCTGCCTTTTATTTACACAAAGCCACAGATTTTTATTTTGCACCATTTCAACCTTCCAACCTACCAGCATCCTAACAACCAGTACTGTCCGTGGCGGAATTATAGGGGTCGCAACAGTCGCAAGTGCGACTGGGCCCTGTAGTTCTCCGCCACTTCAGGGGGCCCAGCGGCCGCTCTCCCGCCCGCCCGCCTGCTCGCCGTGTAGGGGCCCACCTGAATGTCCGAAGGTGTGTGTCCACTGTGTCAGGTTCATTGCGTGGGCATGGGGAGGGGGGCTTTCACACACTATGCCTGCCCTGAGGGGAGAGAGAAGCGCTGAGCTGAGAGACTGTGTGGGCTCCGCCCCCGCCTATCCAGAAACAGAGAGACTGTAAGGGAGGCGGGGCGGACACTGAAGCAGACCAATTCAGTGAAGGCGGGGGAGGAGCTCTCCCCTCTGCTTCTGCGCAGTGTGGAGTACCTACGGCGGCGTGTGACCTGAGGTAAGCAAGGCATTCCTGGAGGAGGCACGCTGAAGGACTGTTTCTGAAGTGGGGGAATCGATCGATTGATTGGCGGTAAGTCACCATTTTACACTCCAATCGATCGATCCCAACCTCCACCACCTCTGCAGCTCTGCCTCTTACTGATGAAATCCCCCATCACCACCACTGATCTCATCCCTATCCCCCCACCCCCCATCACCTCTACAACAGGGGAGATGGGGGGTGGGGGGATAGGGATGAGATCAGTGGTGGTGGTGGGGGGATGGGATCAGTAAGAGGTCCCCCTCCAGTACCACCACCCCCCTCCAGTACCACCACCACCCCCTCCAGTACCACCACCCCCATCCAGTACCACCACCACCCCTTCCAGTACCACCACCCCCCTCCAGTACCACAACCACCCCTCTCCAGGCTGCACTGGGGACACCGGCTGCATTGGTGACACCGGCTGCACTGGGGACACAGGTTGCATTGGTGACACCGGCTGCACTGGGGACACAGGTTGCACTGGGGACACAGGTTGCATTGGTGACACCGGCTGCACTGGGGACACAGGTTGCATTGGTGACACAGGCTGCACTGGGGACACAGGTTGCATTGGTGACACCGGCTGCACTGGGGACACAGGTTGCATTGGTGACACCGGCTGCACTGGGGACACAGGTTGCATTGGTGACACCGGCTGCACTGCGGACACAGGCTGCACTGGGGACAGCGGCTGCATTGGTGACACCGGCTGCACTGGGGACACAGGCTGCATTGGTGACACCGGCTGCACTGGGGACACAGGCTGCACTGGGGACAGCGGCTGCATTGGTGACACCGGCTGCACTGGGGACACAGGCTGCATTGGTGACACCGGCTGCACTGGGGACACTGGCTGCACTGGGGACACAGGCTGCATTGGTGACACAGGCTGCACTTGGGACACAGGTTGCATTGGTGACACAGCTGCACTGGGGACACAGGTTGCATTGGTGACACCGGCTGCACTGGGGACACAGGTTGCATTGGTGACACTGGCTGCACTGGGGACACAGGTTGCATTGGTGACACTGGCTGCACTGTGGACACAGGTTGCATTGGTGACACTGGCTGCACTGGGGACACAGGTTGCATTGGTGACACCGGCTGCATTGGTGACACCGGCTGCACTGCGGACACAGGTTGCATTAGTGACACCGGCTGAATTGGTGACACCGGCTGCACTGGGGACACTGGCTGCACTGGGGACACGGGCTGCACTGGGGGCACGGGCTACACTGGGGACACAGGTTGCATTGGTGACACCGGCTGCACTGGGGACACAGGTTGCATTGGTGACACAGTCTGCATTGGTGACACCGGCTGCACTGGGGACACAGGCTGCACTGGGGACACACCGGCTGCACTGGAGACACAGGTTGCATTAGTGACACCGGCTGCACTGGGGACACCGGCTGCACTGGGGACACAGGTTGCATTAGTGACACCGGCTGCACTGGGGACACAGGTTGCATTAGTGACACCGGCTGCACTGGGGACACAGGTTGCATTAGTGACACCGGCTGCACTGGGGACACAGGTTGCATTAGTGACACCAGCTGCACTGGGGACACAGGCTGCTCTGGGGACACTGGCTGCACTGGGGACACAGGCTGCATTGGTGACACAGGCTGCACTGGGGACACAGGTTGCATTGGTGACTACAACAGAGGAGATGGGGGGTGGGGGGATAGGAATGAGATCAGTGGTGGTGGTAGGGGGATGGGATCAGTAAGAGGTCCCCCTCCAGTACCACCACCCCCCTCCAGTACCACCACCACCCCCTCCAGTACCACCACCCCCCTCCAGTACCACCACCACCCCCTCCAGTACCACCACCCCCCTCCAGTACCACCACCACCCCCTCCAGTACCACCACCCCCCTCCAGTACCACAACCACCCCTCTCCAGGCTGCACTGGGGACACCGACTGCATTGGTGACACCGGCTGCACTGGGGACACTGGCTGCACTGGGGACACAGGCTGCATTGGTGACACAGGCTGCACTGGGGACACAGGTTGCATTGGTGACACCGGCTGCACTGGGGACACAGGTTGCATTGGTGACACAGGCTGCACTGGGGACACAGGTTGCATTGGTGACACCGGCTGCACTGGGGACACAGGTTGCATTGGTGACACCAGCTGCACTGGGGACACAGGTTGCATTGGTGACACCGGCTGCACTGCGGACACAGGTTGCATTGGTGATACCGACTGCACTGGGGACACAGGATGCATTGGTGACACGGGCTGCACTGGGGACACAGGCTGCACTGGGGACACAGGCTGCACTGGAGACACGGGCTGCACTGGGGACACGGGCTACACTGGGGACACAGGTTGCATTGGTGACACCGGCTGCACTGGGGACACAGGTTGCATTGGTGACACAGGCTGCATTGGTGACACCGGCTGCACTGGGGACACAGGCTGCACTGGGGACACACCGGCTGCACTGAGGACACAGGTTACATTAGTGACACCGGCTGCACTGGGGACACCGTCTGCACTGGGGACACAGGTTGCATTAGTGACACCGGCTGCACTGGGGACACAGGTTGCATTGGTGACACTGGCTGCACTGGGGACACAGGCTGTTCTGGCGACACTGGCTGCACTGGGGACACAGGCTGCATTGGTGACACAGGCTGCACTGGGGACACAGGTTGCATTGGTGACTACAACAGAGGAGATGGGGGGTGGGGGGATAGGGATGAGATCAGTGGTGGTGGTGGGGGGATGGGATCAGTAAGAGGTCCCCCTCCAGTACCACCACCCCCCTCCAGTACCACCACCACCCCCTCCAGTACCACCACCCCCCTCCAGTACCACAACCACCCCTCTCCAGGCTGCACTGGGGACACCGACTGCATTGGTGACACCGGCTGCACTGGGGACACTGGCTGCACTGGGGACACAGGCTGCATTGGTGACATAGGCTGCACTGGGGACACAGGTTGCATTGGTGACACCGGCTGCACTGGGGACACAGGTTGCATTGGTGACACAGGCTGCACTGGGGACACAGGTTGCATTGGTGACACCGGCTGCACTGCGGACACAGGTTGCATTGGTGATACCGGCTGCACTGAGGACACAGGATGCATTGGTGACATGGGCTGCACTGGGGACACGGGCTGCACTGGGGACACGGGCTACACTGGGGACACAGGTTGCATTGATAACACAGTCTGCCCTGGGGACACAGGCTGCTTTGGGGACACAGACTGCTCTGGGGACACTGGCTGCACTGGGGACACAGGTTTCACTGGGGACACAGGTTGCATTGGTATCAAAATCATGCTTTTCGGGGGGGGGGGCCCTTCATGATTTCTTGCACTGGGTCCCTGAGGTTTCTAGTTACGCCTCTGAGTACTGTCATCCGTCTGATAAGAAGGGGGTTGACTGCCTGCACAGCATTGCTTGTTTGACCCTCCCCTCTCCATCAACACTGGGGTTACATTAGCTGAGTGATAGAGAGAAACTGAGGGAGAGGAGAAACACTGGAATAGTAGTCTGTACCAGTGGCGGAACTACCAGGGTTGCAGCAGTCGCACCTGCGATTGGGCCCTGGAGTTAGGCCGCTGTGGGGGGGGGCAAGACCTGGTATCTCCCACTGCACCTCTGGCTGTCAGTTTAGTATTCAGTGGGGGGGAGGGGGCGATGGGCAGCTCTATGGTGCCTGCGGCGGCGGGACCTCCCTGGGGCTAGTAGTTCTCTTCCTGAGTGTATACAGTGGAGAAGGGAGGGGGCTCTACCCCAGCATGCATCGACTTCACCAGTGGCGGCTGGTGGTTTTTTTATTGGGGGGGCAAACAACCACCCCTGCACCGGTGTCCTGAAAGGGGCCAGATGCATAGATGGGGGGTGGCAATGAATGGGGGGAGCCTGGGCTTCACTCTTCAGTGTATAAGTGAGTTGCTCTGCTTGTACACTCTTGCTGATACATGCCCGGGTCAGAGGCCTCTCCCCTCTCCACTGTATACACTTGGGAAGAGAACTACTAGCCCCAGGGAGATCCCTCTATGGTGCCGCAGAGGTGTGTGTAGAAGGTGCAGCGATGTGCAAAGGGGTACAGAAGTATGCTGGGAGTACGGAAGTATGCTAGGGGTACAGGGGTTATTTTGCAGGTACAGAGATGTGCATGGGGTATAGAGGCGTGCTGAGGGGCATGGAGGCATTCTGGGAGGTGTAGAGATGTGCAAAGGGATATGGCATTAGATGGTTCTTGTAGACCAACGTCCATTTCAAATGGCCCACCCCTAATTCAGATACATTCTCCCCCTACAATGGCTGGCTGAACACATACATAAAAAAAACAAAAAGTGGATCTGACTTTTTTTGAAAAGGTATTCAACAATGCAGGAAGGGGTTCGGCTGCCGAACACGTGAAAGGGTCCTGCTGTGGGACCACAATGGGAGTAAAGGACACAAAAAATCTCCTGCGCTCAGACCCTTGTTCGATATGTAGGTGGTGTAGTCAACCCTTTGGATAAAGTGTGGAAAGTCAAAGGTCTTGCTGCCCTCCTCAGAACAATGGGTGTCCTTAAAACTGAAGCATAAAGAAAAACAGGGAGGGCGCACCGACCTTGTGCATTACCAAAGATAAAATTTATTTGACTAGTAAAAACAAAGGTCATACTCACGATGATATCTTGTTCCTCCTAATATCCGGTCCAGGTTGCAGGTATCTGGAAGACACGGCTCTGAATCTGTCAGGGAGGTTACCTGGTTGGGCGTCGGTGCGCGACGGGGCGCACGTTCCTGTGGGTGCTCGGGCGCCTGCCTCTATGGGCACTGGTGTTGGCGTTCCGGCTTGCCATGGTGGACGCGGTGGTGCCTGGGCGCGCGCGTTAGCGTGCGTCAGCCTGTGGGCGTTGTTATGCGTTTGCCTGGTGGTGCCGCTGTCTGGGGGCGCGCCCGGGCGCGTGCGGGTGCGCGGGCGCCTGTGCAGAATGGCACACGGGCGCGGCGTTTGGCGCCAATCAGCCTATTTAGGCCTTCCCCTCCCTCTGATCGGTGCTGCCTGATCAACAGCTCCCGTGCCTAGTTCCCGTTGCCTGTTCCTTGTTACTGTGTTCCTGTGTTCTGATCTGTTGACGACCCGACTTGCCTTTTGGACTTCTGCCTGCATCTGACCCTGGCTTGTTTGACCCCGCTTCTGCCTGCTCCTCCTGCACCTCCGCTGCCTGCCTGTTGCCAAACCCTGCCTGTGTGTTGACCCGTCTATAGCTAATGCTCAGAATCCGTTGCCTGTGCCTTTGACTACCGTCTGCTGTTTGGAGACTTCTAGCTTCCGGAATCCGGACTCCTGCACAGGCTCTCATACCACTCCGCACTCGTGTGCTTCCTGTCTGCTCTACCAGGGGCCGCGAGTCGGATACGTAAGGGAGCCTACCCTCTGCCCAAGCGGACTGACGGGTCTGGTAAGTGAGAGACCTGACAGAATCTTTGGAGTAACGTTAAGCCTTTTTTTAAATGTTTGTTTGTGAGTATAACCTTTGTTTTTAGTAGTCAAATAAATGTTATCTTTGGTAATGCACAAGGTCGGTGCGCCCTCCCTGTTTTTCTAAATGGGAGTAAAGGGCCTGGATCAGTGGCAAGTGCCCCGGGACGGGGGCAGGGGGGCCCTTCATGGTTTCTTGCACTGGGGAAAGGAATGTTCTAGTTACGCCTCTGGTCGGTACTAGTGTGCAAAAGTGTATTTTCTTTGTAAGAATAATTCACTTCTAATGTTAAATGTCAATGCTGCCGTATTACGTAAAATTACTAGAATAGGTTTTTACATTTTAGAATGGGGTGTCTTGAGGCTGTCCATAATTTTAAAGGGTGCCTCAACTGCTAAAAGGTTGAGAAACACTTAGATTACAAAATCTTCAGTTTTACTCAATTTAGTTGATGCAAAAATGAATACACCCCACCACAAAAACTACTACATCTAGTATTTTGTATGACCTCCATGATTTGTAAGGACAGCACCAAGTCTTCTAGGCATGGAATGAACAAGTTGGTGACACATTGCAACATCTATTGTTTTCCATTCTTCAAAAACTACCTCTTTTAGAGTCTATACGCTGGATGGAGAGTGATGCTCGTCTCTTCAGAATTCCTCATAGGTGTTCGCCGATTGGGTTCAGATCAGGAGACATACTTGGCCACTGAATCACTTTCACCCTGTTCTCCAGAAATGCAACAGTGGCCTTAGATGTGTGTTTTGGATCATTGTCATGTTGGAAAAGTGCACGACAACCAAGGAAACGGAGTGATGGTAGCTTCTTCTCCTTCAATATAGAGCAGTACGTCTGTGAATTTATGATACCATCAATGAAATGCAACTCCCCAAAACCTGTAGCACTCATGCAGCCACACAGAAGGACACTGCCACCACCATGGTTCAGTGGCACCATGCGTTTTTCTTTGTACTCCTCACCTTTGCACCGCCATACAGTTTTGAAGCCATCAGTTCTAAAAACATTTATCTTGGTCTCATCACCCCAGAGTACAGAGTCCCAGTAGTCTTCTTTTTCAGCATGGGCCCTGGCAAATTCTAGGCAGGCTTTTTTGTGCATTGGCTTTAGGAGAGGCTTCCTTCGTGGACGACACCCATGCATGCTATTCCTCTGCAGTGTACGCCGTATTGTGTCATGGGAAACAATCACCCCAGTTTGGCTTTCCACTTCTTTAGCTAACTGCAGTGAACTTGCATGGCGATTTTCTTTAACCCTTCTCATCAGAAGACGCTCCTGTCGAGGTGTTACCTTCCATGGACGGCCTGGACGTCTCTGTGAGATGGTTGATGTTCCATATTTGTTAAATTTTTGTATCACTTTTGCTCCAGTATTCTGACTGATAAGTAGAGCTTTGCTGATCTTCTTGTAGCCTTCACCTTTCTTGTGTAAGAAATTATTTTCTTTCTCAGGCCTTGTGACTTTTCTCTCCCATGTGGTGCCATTGCTGACACCATGAAATGGGAGGGGTTTTCTTTGTTAAGTAATGTCCTTTTATAATCACCTGTCTGCTGGACACCAGTTTAATTAATAATTAGACTAACCTATAGTTGAATTCTTGGTAATTAGGATTTTGTCTAAAATTTAGCTTTGCTCCTAAGACTTTCATTAGGGTGTATTCATTTTTGCAACATGGTCTTGAATAAATTTGTTAGGAAAAATACTTTTTTGTGTGTGCAAATTAGCAAATCTTGGTTGCAATCATTGGGCCACATTTGTGGTAGTATTTTGTAGTAGTAGTCCATGGATTGCTGCACTTGTGATTTCATTAAAATGTTCCAAAACAGTTGCATAATGTTCCAAAACAGTTGCATAATGTTCCACAAGAGTTTCAGACTATAATGCTCACGTCCTTCTTTAGGTAGGAACAAGCATACCATGACAACTCTTTTACATCCATTTATATAAAACACTTTATACCAGGAACCAGTTAGGTATTAATTACACATTTAAGTGAATCAAAAATCTGAATTAATTCATCCTAATTCCTAGAGTGATGGTTAAACGAGATGCAATCACCCTCCAACATCTTACAAAGAATATTCCGGTATTAACCTATTACCCCCCCCCAAAAAAAATACCGTATTTATTGGCGTATAACACGCACCCCAAGTTTAGGAGGGAAAATACTTACATTTAAATGCCCATTAATGCAGCCTTATCAGTGTCCATCTGCAGCCTTGTCAGTTTCATTTGCAGCCTTGTCAGTGTCATTTGCATCCTTGCAGTGTAGCCTTGTCAGTGCAGACTTGTTATTGCAGCCTTTTCATTGCAGTCTTCCAGTTTAAAAATGGCGCCGGGTCCTCTCGGCTGCTCTCGGGTCCTCTCGGCTGCTCTCAGGTCCTCTCGGTGGCTCTCGGGTCCTCTCTGTGGCTCTCGGGTCCTCTCGGCTGCTCTCGGGTCCTCTCGGCGGCTCTCGGGTCCTCTCGGCGGCACTTGGGTCCTCTCGGCGGCTCTCGGGTCCTCTTGCAGTCCCAAGCGGAGCCGAGAGTAGCTGAGTGTACTCGGCTCGGCTCCGTTCACAGTCACGCCCAGTCCCTGTGTTATGTCCATCATAGGGCGGGACTGGGCGTGACTGTGAGCCGAGCCGAGTACACTCGGTTATGTATCTCGGCGGCTCAATCCCCCGCTCACAATCAGCGGGGGGATTGGCGGGGGGATCGGTGTATAACACGAACCCACGATTTTCCCCTGATTTTAAGGGGAAAAAAGTGCATGTTATACGCCGATAAATACAGTATATACACAAATAATAAATAAATAGTAAAAAACACATGTACCACAAAAGGAATATCTTTTATAAAATTATATATATTATAAAAACTTAGGGATAGAACGGCGCTACCTGAAAAACCTGTTGGCTAAGCCTATATAGGAAACATTAGCATAACTTTTTTTATCTATCTCATATATACAAGATTCTAAACCCTCAAAGATGTATGGGAGGGAATATTTTATACTACTGAAAATGGGAAGGAGACATATGTGTAAATCATAACCATTATTGCATACAGTCTGCGTTAGGGATGATATGTAAAACATATAAGAGAAAACCTTATATAGACACTACATGATACTGATAGATCGATAGTGGGCTCACTGTGTATTGATGTTTGGTTGTGGTATGTTCCATGGTGGTACATGTGTCTAAGTGAGACGATTAGCGTACGGGATGCTGATCTCAATTTTTCTACGTCCGTCCTCGCCCTTCTTTATATTTTTCTGATGCATGAGGGTATTGCCGCATTGTGACCCACCTGGATATCATTGGGGACATCTAAGAAACAGCAGCAGTGAGCAGCAAAGCCTACCTAAAGCACTACAGGCGTGATACCCCTGCAGGGGTTCGGACAGTTGGTGAGTGGGCAATTTGAGGGGGGAGCACAGAAGTCACCAGTCAACTCTGTTCACATGAAAGTCACCCTGGGAAATATCTTGCCTTGCTGTCGTGAAAAGTGCATGGGACTAATATACAGTGCTTCAATCGTCATAATATATGAACTGTGCAAACACTGATACATGTATGCATTTGGTGGATGTAGCCTCTCTTCATAGGAATTAGCAAACCTCACTAGCATATGCTTTCTGCTATATAGATTATGTTTCCATATGGTTACTGATAGGGTTATTGATTTCGAGATTGGCTATCGATCTATCAGTATCATATAGTGTCTATATAAGGTTTTCTCTTATATGTTTTACATATCATCCTTAACGCAGACTGTATGCAATAATGGTTATGATTTACACATATGTCTCCTACCCATTTTCAGTAGTATAAAATATTCCCTCCCATACATCTTTGAGGGTTTAGAATCTTGTATATATGAGATAGATAAAAAAACGTTATGCTAATGTTTCCTGTATAGGCTTAGCCAACAGGTTTTTCAGGTAGCGCCGTTCTATCACTAAGTTTTTATAATATATGTGCTTGGCAGGGCACTCCTAGTGAGTGTCTTTGTATAAGGGAGGCAGCAACCTGTGTTTTCTTTGCCATATAGACTTGTCCTAAGCGCGGCTTTTCAGGAATATTATCTTTTATAAAATTATTTTACATTCACAGATATGCCCTATAAAAATATGTATAAAACAATCCATTTTTTATTTTTTCTTGATAAAAAAAAGTAACACCTTTATCAGAAAATATATTCCCAGGACATCCTTTCAGAAAACTTTTTCTAAATAAAGGGGTCACTCCACTACAGAAAGAGATGCAGATCGAAGTCAGAGTTCAAGCCTCTGGGCTGTAACGTATCAAGACGATGTATCAACCGAACTTCCAACTTTTGTAAACTTAGTTCCCGATTCCCTCCTCGTCTATTTTGGGGGGATAGCATCAATAACCATATTGTATACCTAAGCTTTGAGACCGTGTGTCCCATTTCCCCAAAATGTCTAGCTAGTGGTCGTTTTGTCAAATGATCTTGTATAGAGTATTTGATTTGTGCCTGGCAATCCTATCTTTTACTTTTTTGTGTTGTTTCCCCCACATATAAGAGGCCACATGGGCACTCAATCATATATACTACATGTGATGATTGGCAAGTATAATAGCCTTTTGTTAGAAACCATGAATCAGACTGAGACAGAAATGCAGTAAAAATGGCACCTTTTAATATAATGGTAAGATATATTTTTTTCTTTTATTTTTTTCTTTCTTTTTTTTATTTTTGCACACATTATTTTTTCTCCTCTCTGCAAGAAAAGGGAAAGATACAATGTATCTTTCCTCTCCATTCACAGAGAGAGAGAGAGAGAGAGAGAGAGAGAGAGAGGGGGGGGCAGGCTTCACAGTGACTGATCACTGTTTTAGCCAATCAGAGGCTACCACAGCAATCAGGTGACCTGGAATTGGGAGTTCCTGGTCCTGATTGTTAGTACGTGGTCCAGAGCTCTTGGATGAGACCACCGGCCTCTGTGCTGGGAGTGCGCAATGCGGCGCTTTCCCAGCACAAAGGGAGATGCATATATATGCGGCGCCGTGAAAAAAAGCCCAGTGCCGCAGGCGCTTATTTATGTGTTATTTCAGCGGGAAGGGGTTAAGTATATGCCAATGGTTTTTCATTATATTATGCACGCGATACGAGTGAGGACAGTATTGTGACACAGATGGCAACCTTTTTTCTATTTTTTCTATTTTAGTCTTTTTCTTTCTGTTATCTACATTACTCCTCTCTCCCCTGATGTTCTGTACAGGATAACCCCTCTGCATTAACTTAATCTCCATTTCATTATTTATTTATTTTTTTTATCAAAAATGTTAAATAGATTGTTTTGTATATATATTTTTGTAGGGCATATGAAATAATTTAATTTAATATATCTTTTTTTGGTAATAGGTTAACCCTTTCATGACTAAGCCTATTTCTCACATTTGTTGCTTACAAGTTTAAATCCGTATTCTTTGCTAGAAAATTACTTAGAACCCCCAAATATTATATGTATATATATATATATATATATATATATATATATATATATATATATATATATATATATATATATATATGTAGCCATGGTGATGAGCACTATCCGCCAAATCACCCTGCTGCCAGACCCACATATATCAGTTAAGACAATGAGCAGTCATTTGCATAGTTTTGTTGCATTTATTGCGGGATACAACTTGGGTGGGGTAAAGGAAGATATGGGATGCCCATAGCACTTAGTGGATTGTCATCATTTTGGTAAGACATTGATTAACAGCTTTAGCCTTGAAAATGACGCACCTCTAACATTCACAGTTTATTTCCTCTGCATATCTCCTCTGCAGACTATTTCTCCTCCTCCTCTGCACTAACTCCTGCAGAATATCACTCCTTTCTTCTTGTACAAATCCTCTACTGCAAAACTGTTAGATTACTGTTGCTTCACTTCCAGTAAAACAAAAAGGGATCACTCTGAATAACCCCAGTTTGCTGGCTGTACTTGAATGGTGTTGCTTCAGCAAATCAGTAAGCCAGAGGCATGCAATAAATACCTCTCCCCGATGGCTCAGTGAGTTTGGCAGCTACACAGTCTCTTGGAAGGTATTACCAGAGTGCTTTACCAGGCCAGAGATACTTGGTACCTCTCCCCGACAGCCTAGCACATGGTAATAGGCGGATTACTGTTCCCAGCCAGTCCATAACCGCAAACGCTGCGTTCCCCGGCCACAGCATTCTGCACTACTCTCAACAACTTCTCCTTTCTTTTGCTTCTCTCACACCGACCTTCTCCAAAGGGCAAGTTCTGTGTTCCCCGGTCACAGAACGCTGATCTACTCTCCTCCGTTCTACTGTTACTTCTCATTCACCGATCTTCTCCTGTGTACAAATCCTGTGTTTCTTGGTCACAGCAGCTTGACACCATGATGAAGATCTTTATCCAGGAATACATCCTACCAGCTCCCCCATCCTTCCTCCACGCTCAGCGCGCCCCCTACGTATATATACTGCATGTGATGATTGGCAAGTAAAATAGCCTTTTGTTAGAAACCATGAATCAGACAGAAATGCAGTAAAAATCACACCTTTTAATATAATGGTAAAAATGGTACAGACCAGTAAACGTGGTCAAAACATAAGCCAGAGATTGGTAACCAAACTGGGTAGTCAGATAGTCCAGTAATCAGGAAACCAGAGATCAGTGTAGTGGGAGGCATAAGAAACGGATCAGGAACTAGAAGGGATGTCAGCCGAGAAAAGTCTTTCACAGGAACACAGCAGAGATTCTCCAAGTATGTTCACCAAGGCGAAGGGAGGAAAGGACCGAACAAGGCAGTTTAAATAGCCAGAAAGGGCTGGCTGTAGGCGGGACTGGTGAGCATATATTGATCACCAGGTGAGCCACTGAGGAACAATGATTGCTGACAATTATCTGGCAGCTGAGCAGCCTGAGCACAGAGAAGGAAGCTGCTAAGAGCCCAGCCCTGACACCTTTAATCTCTATATTTGTACCATGATGTTGGCGTGTGAAATGTTTTCCTTTTTTCAATGAGTTGCATTGTGTGCAGCTGAAACATGGATATGATCCATTATTACATGGTCCTAAAAAGGTTAAGGTCGGTACATTCTGACAAAACTGATCTGATTTGACAAGTCTGCTGTGTATGGTTCTACCCTTGCGATACGATGAAAAGGGGAAACTTCGAAATTTTGGGATTTGGGGACACTTCTCCTTAACCCCTACACGCCTAAGAGTATAAACGAATCCTAATGTCTAAGCACAATTTTGCAACTTTTGATATGTGTTAGTAAAACATTACATATTATCACAAACTACGTGCATCCAGGTGGATTATAGAGCATTTTTTCATGAAAAATCGGGCTTTCATTTAGTGGTGAATGGTTATGGATATCTCAAGATTTTTTTTTTTCATTATCAAAGGAAAACTGGCCCAAAATAGTAAGAAAAAAACCTTTTTTTTTAATTAGCTGTATAATTCTTGTTACTACAATAACCTACCACCAAAGAACAACCCAAAATAAATTCTCCTGCTCCTGTCGATCACAGCAATACCACATATGCATGTTATTTGTGGTTTATACCTGTACTACAGCCCAGAAACAATAGTGGACATTTTGCTTCTTTTTTTTTTTTGTCCTACCTAAAACACTGATGTTAAAAACAAAAATCCTGCCCAAAGTATACTGCCCCTGCCCCTTTAACCCTTGACCCAAACACTAACCTACATCAAACCTTGGTCTAGGTATTTGTTCTTTATTTTTTTCTTTTATTTTTTATTTGTTTATTTTATTTGTGTAACACACACTTTGCATCACACTGCTGCCTTACACAGACACATCATTGGATCTCACCCCCTTATCCAGACATGTCCTCGAGTTATGTGCTCCCTCTCACAGTCTGTGATCAGCGCTGCCATTAAAAGTCCCTTCCTTCTCCACCTCCCACTCTCTGAACTACTCCCGGAGCCTCCCTCTGAGTTCACAGGAGTCGGAACTACAGAGGAAGAACTGGGTAGCAACAGTATTGGCTGTCAGCACGCATTGAGAACAACCCTGGGACGGTATACAGAACCCCTGAGGACCACCAAAATTTTCTCATGGACCATCAGTGGTCCATGGACTACTGTTTGGCAAATGCTAGGCTGGATGATTCAAGATGTATCCTGCTGCCAAGCATTTTTGTTTTGTAGTATGAGTTTATGAGATAATGGATTGAATGTAGAGAGCTGCTATTATGAAAGAAATGGGAGGGGAAGAGTAGGGTCAATTATGGGAGAGTGGTGCGAGTTGGAGAGAGGGTATAAATATTGGGGGGGGGGGGGCATGCTAGACCAGCTCTGGTATGAAAGAGAGAAAAAAAAGGGGATTAAAGAAAAGTAAGTAAATGAAAGAGAGGGTTGGGAAAAGGAAGAAGGGGTTATTTAGGTGAGGGCAGGGAAGAGTAAGTAAATAGCAAGGAAGAGTGTTTAGGCATGTAAATGATCCAAAATAAAGGAGCATTAGTTAGTTGGTGTGTAATGGGGAGGATATCTGGTCAACGATAGATTGGATGAGGCTGGCAAGAAGCTAATTATAGTCCTCCATGAAGGAAAATTCTAACCGGTAGAACTATGTGGCTTGAAACTCCCTTTGAGGGAGCTAGCCAGATCTTTCATTAATTTAATTTCTTCAACGGGGCAGAGCCATTGTTGAATGGAAGGTGGGTCCGTACGGGCGCTAAGCTAGCCCTACTACACTGCCCAATACCTGGCTTATACGCATCACCGCAAAGCAGCTAAACGGACCATAGCTCAAGCCTGGAAGACCCAGCACGTAGCCTTCCAAAAACACGCATAACCGCCATGATGCTTCATGAGCGAATGTCCAGTATTGTGAATAACTCACATGCCAAATTTCTGAAGGTTTGGGAACCATGGATCTCTTATGAGTTCCCCTCACTCCAACTGACCAGTTTGGGCCTTGTATGAATGCCCACTTTGGGGCTTCTGAGTCCAAGTTACCCCCTTCTTCTCTCTTCCCCCTTCTCTTGTCTATGACCCTCTTCTCCGGGGTTTCTTTTTTCCTCTTCTTCTTTATCCTCACTTTTTTTTCTAGTTTCCCTCTGCTATTGTTCACTAGGGATGAGCTTCGAGTTCGAGTCCAACCCATGTTCGACTTGAACATCACCTGTTCGGTTGTTCGTCCAATTGCGATTGTTATGGGCCGTTCGCGCCAAATTCGAGTGGCGCGTCACGGCCCATAATTCACTGCGGCATCGCAGTGCATTGCTGGCTGATGATTGGCCAAGCATGCACTATGACCCGCATGCTTGGCCAATCACAGCGCTGTCTGTACAGAGAGCCGTAATTGGCCAAAGCCAGGGTGACTTCGGCCAATTATGGCTCAGGGGGTTTAGTACACGCCCCACAATATATAAGGGCGCCTGTGTGGCGGCCTTGTGTAGTGTGTTGCGGCAGCAGAGAGAGATAGACAGAGAGACAGTGTCATTTGATTTAAGTTAGATAGAGTAGGCAGGCGAGTCAGTTAGCTGCACTTACAGTGTATTGTGTATATATATGCATTCTAGGTGTTGTATATATATATATATATATATATATATATATATATATATATATATATATATATATATACACTGTATTCAGTTTAGCTAGATCCATTCCTGTTATTCTCTTACTACTATACTGACAGGCAGGCAGGTGTTTTTACAGTATTTACAGATATAGGGCGTACACACGGTCGGACTTTGTTCAGACATTCCGACAACAAAATCCTAGGATTTTTTCCGACGGATGTTGGCTCAAAATTGTTTTGTCTACACACGGTCGCACAAAGTTGTCAGAAAATCCGATCGTTCTAAACGCGGTGACGTAAAACACGTACGTCGGGACTATAAACGGGGCAGTGGCCAATAGCTTTCATCTCCATTTATTCTGAGCATGCGTGCCACTTTGTCCGTCGGATTTGTGTACACAAGATCAGAATTTCCGACAACGGATTTTGTTGTCGGAAAATTTTATCTCCTGCTCTCCAACTTTGTGTGTCGGAAAATCCGATGGAAAATGTCCGATGGAGCCCACACACGGTCGGAATTTCCGACAACACGCTCCGATCGGGCATTTTCCATCGGAAAATCCGACTGTGTGTACGGGGCATTAGTGTACTGTGTCCTTTGCACAGTGTGCACCTAAAGCTACCTGAAGACAATTGCTGGTGTTCTTCTGATCCTATTACCGGTAATACCACAGGCAGGCAGCTGCAGTATTTACAGTTATTGAAATGTGTCCTCTGCACAGTGTGCACCTAAAGCTACCTGAAGACAATTGCTGGTGTTCTTCTGATCCTATTAATACCACAGGCAGGCAGCTGCAGTATTTACAGTTAGTGTACTGTGTCCTCTGCACAGTGTGCACCTAAAGCTACCTGAAGACAATTGCTGGTATTCTCATACTAATAATACTACAGGCAGGCAGTTGATTCTGCTAGCTGCAGTATAATCAGTATATATATATACATCCCAGCTTTGTGCAGCTACATCTCACTGCTGGCCATTAGTATATCTGGAAGGCCAACAAGGAGAGGCAGACAGTCACAAGCCAATAAAAGAGGGCAAGCAGGCTCTGTGTCTAGAGGCAACAGTGCTGGTCGTGGACACGGTGCATCCTCATCAGCACGTGGCCGTGGGACACGCTTGTCCTTTTTTTTCGGCAGCTGGCCATGTTGAGCCGCAACATGAGGAAGACTTGGTAAAGTGGATGACCAAGTCATCCTCATCCTCCTCATCCTCTCACAAAAGGCTCAGGGTACTTTGTCTGCAAAGCAGCTGCCAACGTGGCCTCTTCCCTCGGCTCAATGGCATCAGTCACTCCTTCCCTAGCCTCACCATGTCATCCTGAGGAGTCCCCCGAACTGTTTGACCACAGTGTTGGGTACATGCTCCAGGAGGATGCCCAGCGTTTTGAAGCCTCTGATGATGGTACCCAGCTAGAAGAAGGCAGTAACGTGAGCCCAGAGAGAGGGGGTGCCCAAGAAGGACAGCAATCTGGCAGTCATGTTCCCCCAGCTGCAGCATACTGCCAGGTTTGCTCCAGTGATGAGGAGGGAGGGGATGATGAGGTCACTGACTCCACGTGGGTGCCTGATAGGAAAGAGGAGGAGAAGGAGGCACATCTCCAATGAGGCAGGATGCCCTGCCCAGGGGCCAGCTTAAGGGCAGCACACCGACTGCATCACACCGCAGAGCTAAGCATGTGCAAGGTGCTGCTGTCTCTGCACGTTATTCCAAAAGTTCTTTGGTGTGGGCCTTTTTTGAGACGAGTGCATCAGATCGCACCGCTGCTATTTGCAACATATGTCTTAAGCGTATCTCGCGTGGCCAAAACATCACCCACTTGGGCACCACATGTTGACCAGACATATGTCGACCTGCCATGCAGTTCGTTGGCAAGCGTACCTAAAAGACCCACACCGAAGAACAAAGCGGACCTCTCCTTGCTCCTCATCAGCTGGAATCTCCAACCCCACTATACCTTCAGTCCTCTCTAAAACCTGCACTGAGAGGAATGAAGGTGTAGAATTAGGTGTGTCACAGCCAAGTACTTGCGGGCAATCTGCAATCAGTACCCCAATGTCAGATTGTACCAGGAAAATTTCCCTGCCCCAGCTGCTGCACCACCGAAAGAAGTTTGCTCCCAGCCATCCACATGCCCAGCGGTTGAATGCTAGCTTGGCTAAATTGCTAGCACTTAAACTGCTGCCTTTTCAGTTGGTAGACTCTGCCCCCTTCTGTGAGTTTGTGGAATGTGCAGTTCCTCAGTGGCAGGTTCCCAAACGCCACTTTTTCTCACAGAAGGTGATTCCGGCTCTCTACCGGCATGTGGAAGGCAATGTCTTGGCCTCGCCGGACAGGGCGGTCAGCGGTAAGGTGCATATCACCGCTGACTCATGGTCCAGCAGGCATGGACAGGGACGTTACCTATCTTTCACGGCGCATTGGGTGACTCTGCTGGCAGCTGGGAAGGATGCAGGACAAGGTGCAGTAGTGTTGGAGGTTGTTCCGCCACCACGCTTCCAAAATGCTACTACTAGCGATTCTGACACACCTCTCTCCTCCACCCCCTCCTCTTCTTCTTCCTCCATGGCCTCTTCCTGTGCTTTGTCCTCGGAACCAGCAGTGCTCTGTAGGCGTTCAAAGGGCTATGCAAGTACGCAGGCAAATAGATGCCATGCGGTGCTTGAGCTGGTGTGCTTGGGGGACAGGAGCCACACTGGGGCAGAGATTCTGTCAGCTCTGTAGGGGCAGGCTCAGAGGTGGTTGATGCCACGCCAGCTTAAGGCAGGAATGGTGGTTTGTGACAATGGCACCAACCTCCTCTCCCCCCTCCAACAGGGACAACTGACCCATGTGCCCTGTTTGGCTCACGTCCTTAACTTGGTGGTGCAGCGGGTTCTTGGGCAGGTACCCGGGCTTACAGGATGTCCTGAGGTAGGCCAGGAAAGTCTGTGTGCATTACCGCCAGTCATATAATACCAGTGCTCGGCTGGCTGACGTCCAAAAGGAATTTAACCTGCCCAAGAACCGCCTAATCTGTGACATGCCCACCAGGTGGAACTCAACGTTGGCCATGCTGCAGCGGCGGGCCATCAATGAGTACCTGTGTAGGTAAGGACGACATGATCCGCAGCCACCTCCTCCCAGCCACGTACAAGTCCATGGGTTTCTTGGGACTGTAAATGACCCCTAAAGACTGCTGCTGAGTGCCAGGCTCCACCTCCATGCTGACATAATCCTCCTCCTCCTCCTCTTCCTGTGTGGAACACAGGAACACTGTCTGGATAAAGGGGGCCTTGAAAGGTAAGGAAGTCCTCCTCTTCCTCCCTCTGTTCTGCCTCAAGTGCCCTGTCCATTATTCCACACAGCGTGTGCTCCAACAGGTGGACAAGAGGGACAGTGTCACTGATACATGCACTGTCACTGAACACCATCCTCATGGCCTCCTCAAATGGTGACAGGACAGTGCATGCATCCCTGTTCATGGCCCACTGGCGTGGGAAAAAAAAAACAAGCTCCCCTGACCCTGTCCTGGTGCCATAGTCACACAGGTACTCATTGATGGCCCTCTGCTGCGTGTGCAGCTGCTGCAGCATGGCCAACGTTGAGTTCCACCTGGTGGGCATGTCACAGATTAGGCGGTTCTTGGGCAGGTTAAATTCCTTTTGGAGGTCTGGCAGCCGAGCACTGGCATTATATGACCGGTGGAAATGCACACAGATTTTCCTGGCCTGCCTCAGGACATCCTGTAAGCCCGGGTACCTGCCCAAGAACCGCTGCACCACCAAGTTAAGGATGTGAGCCAAACAGGGCACATGGGTCAGTTGTCCCTGTCGGAGGGTGGAGAGGAGGTTGATGCCATTGTCGCAAACCACCATTCCTGCCTTAAGTTGGCGTGGCATCAACCACCTCTGAACCTGCCCCTGCAGAGCTGACAGAACCTCTGCCCCAGTGTGGCTCCTGTCCCCCAAGCACACCAGCCCAAGCACCGCATGGCATCTTTTGGCCTGCGTACTTGCATAGCCCCTTGAACAGCTACAGAGCACCGCTGGTTCCGAGGACAAAGCACAGAAATAGGCCATGGAGGAAGAAGAAGAGGAGGGGGTGGAGCAGAGAGGTGTGTCACAATCATTAGTAGTGGCATTTTGGAGGCGTGCTGGCGGAACCACCTCCAACACTACTGCACCTTGTCCTGCATCCTTCCCAGCTGCCAGCAGAGTGACCCAATGCACCGTGAAACTTAGGTAACGTCCCTGTCCATGCCTGCTGGACCATGAGTCAGTGGTAATATGCACCTTACCACTGACCGCCCTGTCCAGCGAGGCCAAGACACATGCCGGTAGAGAGCCGGAATCGCCTTCCGTGAGAAAAAGTGGCGTTTGGGTACCTGCCACTGAGGAACCGCACATTCCACAAACTCATGGAAGGGGGCAGAGTCTACCAACGGAAAAGGTAGCAGTTGAAGTGCTAGCAATTTTGCCAAGCTAGCATTCAACCGCTGGGCATGTGGATGGCTGGGAGCGAACTTCTTTCGGTGGTGCAGCAGCGGGGGCAGGGAAATTTTCCTGGTACAATCTGATGTTGGTGTACCGAAAGCAGATTGCCCACAAGTACTTGGCTGTGACACACCTAATTCTACACCTTCATTCCTCTCAGTGCAGGTCTCAGAGAGGACTGAAGGTATAGTGGGGTTGTGGGTCTTTTTTCTTTGGTGTGGGTCTTTTAGATACGCTTGCCAACGAACTGCATGGCAGGTCAACATATGTCTGGTCAAGCATGTGGTGCCCAAGCGGGAGATGTTTTGGCCACGCGAGATATGCTTGAGACATATGTTGCAAATAGCAGCGGTGCGATCTGATGCACTCATCTCAAAAAAGACCCACACCAAAGAACTTTTGGAATAACGCGCAGAGACAGCAGCGCCCTGCACATGTGAAGCTTTGCGTTGTGATGCTTTCAGTGTGCTGCTCTTAGGCTGGCCCCTGGAGGGCATCCTGCCTCGTTGGTGATGTGCCTCCTCCTCCTCCTCCTCTCTCCTATCAGGCACCCACGTTGAGTCAGTGACCTCATCATCCCCTCCCTCCTCATCACTGGAGCAAACCTGGCAGTATGCTGCAGCAGGGGGAGCATGACTGCCAGATTGCTGTCCTTCTTGGGCACCCCCTCTGTCCGTGCTCACGTTACTGCCTTCATCTAGCTCAGTATCATCATCAGAGCCTTCTAAATGCTGGGCATCCTCCTGGAGCATGTACCCAACACTGTGGTCAAACAGTTCGAGGGACTCCTCAGGAGGACATGGTGGGGCTAGGGAAGGAGTCACTGATGCCATTAAGCTGAGGGAAGAGGCCGCGTTGGCAGCTGCTTTGCCAGACAAAGTACCCTGAGCATGGGTGAGAGAGGATGAGGAGGATGAGGACGACTTGGTCATCCACTTGACCAAGTCTTCCGCATGTTGTGGCTCAACGTGGCCAGCTGCTGAAAAAAAGGCCAAGCGTGTTCCACGCCCACGTGCTGATGAGGATGCACCATCTCCACGATCAGCACCGTTGCCTCTAGACACAGAGCCTGCTTGCCCTCTTTTATTGGCTTGTGACTGTCTGCCTCTCCTTGTTGGCCTTCCAGACATACTAATGGCCTGTAGCTGCACTAAGCTGGGATACTGATACTGCAGCTAGCAAAATCAACTGCCTGCCTACAATATGAGAACACCACCAACCTTCTACAGGTAGCTTTAGCTGAACACTCTGCAGAGGTCGCACTACACAAATGTGTAAATAATTTAGCTGCCTGCAGTAGTGATAGGATCAGGAAAACACCACCAACCTTCTACAGGTAGCTTTAGGTTGAACAGTGCAGAGGTCACACTACACTAATGTGTAAATAGTTTAGCTGCCTGCGGTAGTGATAGGATCAGGAAAACACCACCAACCTTCTACAGGTAGCTTTAGCTGAACACTGTGCAGAGGTTGCACTACACTAACGTGTAAATACTTTAGCTGCCTGCAGTAGTGATAGGATCAGGAAAACAACACCAACCTTCTACAGGTAGCTTTAGCTGAACACTGTGCAGAGGTCGCACTACACTAACGTGTAAATACTTTAGCTGCCTGCAGTAGTGATAGGATCAGGAAAACACCACCAACCTTCTACAGGTAGCTTTAGCTGAGCACTGTGCAGAGGTTGCACTACACTAACTTGTAGCTTTAGCTGAACACTGTTCAGAGGACGCACTACACTAACTTGTAGCTTTAGCTGAACACTGTGCAGAGGTCGCACTACACTAACTTGTAGCTTTAGCTGAACACTGTAAGGAGGACACACTACAATAACTTGTAGCTTTAGCTGAACACTGTGCAGAGGTCACACTAAACTAACTTGTAGCTTTAGCTGAACACTGTGAGGAGGAAGCACTACACTAACTTATAGCTTTAGCTGAACACTGTTCAGAGCACGCACCTCACTAACTTGTAGCTTTAGCTGAACACTGTGCAGAGGTCGCACTAAACTAACTTGTAGCTTTAGCTGAACACTGTGCAGAGGTCGCACTACACTAACTTGTAGCTTTAGCTGAACACTGTTCAAGGGTCACACTAAACTAACCTGTAGCTTTAACTGAACACTGTTCAGAGGACGCACTACACTAACTTGTAGCTTTAGCTGAACACTGTGCAGAGGTCGCACTACACTAACTTGTAGCTTTAGCTGAACACTGTTCAGAGGACGCACTACACTAACTTGTAGCTTTAGATGAACATTGTTCAGAGAACGCACTACACTAACTTGTAGCTTTAGCTGAGCACTGTGCAGAGGTCGCACTACACTAACTTGTAGTTTTAGCTGAACACTGTGAGGAGGACGCACTACACTAACTTGTAGCTTTAGCTGAACACCATGCAGAGGTCGCATTACACTAACTTGTAACTTTAGCTGGACACTGTGAGGAGAACGCACTACACTAACTTGTAGCTTTAGATGAACACTGTTCAGAGGACGCACTACACTAACTTGTAGTTTTAGCTGAACACTGCGAGGAGGACGCACTACACTAACTTGTAGCTTTAGCTGAACACTGTGCAGAGGTCACACTAAACTAACCTGTAGCTTTAGTTGAACACTAAGAGGAGGACGCACTACACTAACTTGTAGCTTTAGCTGAACACTGTGCAGAGGTCGCACTACACTAACTTGTAGCTTTAACTGAACACTGTTCAGAGGACGCACTACACTAACTTGTAGCTTTAGCTGAACACTGTGCAGAGGTCGCACTACACTAACTTGTAGCTTTAGCTGAACACTGTTCAGAGGACGCACTACACTAACTTGTAGCTTTAGATGAACATTGTTCAGAGGACGCACTACACTAACTTGTAGCTTTAGCTGAGCACTGTGCAGAGGTCGCACTACACTAACTTGTAGTTTTAGCTGAACACTGTGAGGAGGACGCACTACACTAACTTGTAGCTTTAGCTGAACACCATGCAGAGGTCGCATTACACTAACTTGTAACTTTAGCTGGACACTGTGAGGAGAACGCACTACACTAACTTGTAGCTTTAGATGAACACTGTTCAGAGGACGCACTACACTAACTTGTAGTTTTAGCTGAACACTGCGAGGAGGACGCACTACACTAACTTGTAGCTTTAGCTGAACACTGTGCAGAGGTCACACTAAACTAACCTGTAGCTTTAGTTGAACACTGTGAGGAGGACGCACTACACTAACTTGTAGCTTTAGCTGAACACTGTGAGGAGGACGCACTACACTAACTTGTAGCTTTAGCTGAGCACTGTGCAGAGGTCACACTAAACTAACTTGTAGCTTTAGCTGAAAACTGTGAGGAGGACGCACTACACTAAATGTAAATAGTCTAGCTGCCTGACTGTGGTACTAATAGGATCAAAATAACACCAGCAATTTTCTTCAGGTAGCTGTAAATACTGTAACAAGACAAGCCTGCCTGTCAGTAGGAAGATAACAGGAAGGGATCTAGCTAAACTGAATACAGTGTGTGTATATATATATATATATATATATATATATATACAACACGGGGGATGCAAATATATATTATATACACAATACTCTGTAAGTGCAGCTAACACACTGACTGTCCTGCCTAATCTAGCTAACTCAAATGAAATGACACTGTCTCTCTCTCTCTATCTCTCAGCACGCCGGAACACACTACACAGGGCCGCCGTGCAGATGGCCTTATATAGTGTGTGGTGTGTTCTAAACCCCCTGAGCCAATAATGGCCAAATCCACCCTGGCTTTGGCCAATTACAGCTCTTTCTACTGACGGCGCTGTGATTGGCCAAGCATGCGGGTCATAGTGCATGCTTGGCCAATCATCAGCCAGCAATGCACTGCGATGCCGCAGTGAATTATGGGCCGTGACGCGCCACACGAATTTGGCGCAAACGGCCCATATCGTTCGCAATTCGGCGAACGGTCAAACAGACGATGTTCGAGTCGAACATGGGTTCATCTCGAACACGAAGCTCATCCCTAGCTGGGATACATGAGCATGGTAGATTAACCATGTACAGTATATTGCAACCAATATACCAAAGAAAAAGGAGCAAAGGGCGGGACTTTAAATGAGGACACACAGGGGCAGGTACAAAAGTCAAGTATAAAACAGGTTTTATTATATTCAAAATTGTCATATATTCACATGATTTCAAATGTACATAGCTACTATTCTTACTCTATGTTTCATCAAAGTATACATTCCAACAAGGACTTATAATTACATTGCATGAACAGTTTAATAGCTAAAATCTTGAGTAGAGGATATATGACACATTAAAGTGTCAAATAGACAAGTTACAAAAAAGAAAACAATGAGTGGAAATGGAACGTTCATATATAATTGTTGGTGAGGTACGCCTACAGGTAGATGAAAGCTCTACGCGTTTTGGGGCTTAATCGCCACTCTTCAGGAGCAAAAACCAAGGGTAACCTGGGGATATGGAAAACAGTCGTATTTAAAGGGAGAAAAATGCTTTGGGAGAAAATAGTGGATAAATGTGGAGTGTATTCCCCACATAGTACACCTAACCCATCAAACTTACATGCATATACTTGCGCACAGGTAACGGGGCCCCGCAAGTCAGGTCAGCCAATGATGTCACGCTCCGGAGCTGAGGGGGCCCCTTGGGGCGGCACACCATCAACCCAAGCACCACCCCAGATGGGTCACAGAGAGGAAGCCTGGTGATGATTGGTGAGATGAAGAAAAATATAGAATAGACGGGGCAGTTATCCCCAGAGAAATGGAGAGCCTGTGAAAAATAAGTGACATATATATTAAACTGATAGGCGACGTGTAAAATAAATGATAAGTGGAAACAAAGTGAAGGGAAGGGGAAAAGTGGAGGCAAAGGGAAAAGGAAAGGTGGAAACAAACAGAGAAGGGAGAGGCTGAGGTAGAAAGTGAGGGAGGAAAGAAGTACTGGGGGTGGCAAACAGAGACCTTACCTGCTGCAAAGTGAGTGGGGATGAATTGCCAAGGTGCATGAAAGTGCCAAGGAGGAGGTGACCAGGAGAAAACCAGAGTGGGGGACCCGAGCCCGGGGGAGGCCCAGGAGGGACGCGCCACCACAAAGGGGCCCCCAACGTCATGCTCCAACGGAAAATGGGGGCGAGGAAGGCGCGATGGCGGAGACGGCTAGACACACCAAGCCACTCCACCAGCAGCGTCCCAACAAGCCCCTCCGACCGCTGGAGATGGAAAGCTAACCGGCCGGCCTTAAACACGCCACGAGGACGCCAGACCGCTAGCACTAGCGGCATGACGCCGACGCGCAGTGGGGGAAACCCCTCCCCCCACGTCACATCGAGGGGGCGGGGAAACCCCCAGTGCGCGTCGCAGCTCCGGAACGTGAAACAAGGCACAACCAAACCAAACAACGGCCCGACTGACCAGGCACAAATACAGCGTGCATAGCTTGACCAAAGACAATGGGAAGATGCGGCATCGAATTATTAATTAGGGGGTAAATTTGCAAAGGATCAACTGGATAAATGGAGGGTCTGAGGGGAAAAGAAACCAAAATTAAAATAAAATTGAAAAAATATAAAAATAAAAAAAATATAATAATTATTGTTAGTGCCAACCGTGTGCCTCCATCCCTAATTGATTATGAATTAATTAATTAAAAACAGTTTTTAATATATTGCAACCAAGTTTTTGTATGCCATGCATGGAAGATTGCTGTGATGGAGAAGGAAGAACCTGAGTTCCTTTGAGATGGGGGTGGCCTGAGCCCAGAAGATCTGAAGGACTGGGCAGGGCCAAAAGATATGCAATATGTCAGCTTGCGCTGAGCTATATCTCCGGTTCTATGAACGGACAGGGGGATGAATGCAAGGTCCCTCTCCTCAATTCATAGATTGCTTTTCATTGCTGCAAGCTATAGTACAGCTTTGATGAATAGAAGAGGAGGGGGAAAGGACAGTCATAGTTGGCACTTTTGATGCTTAAATGGGGAACAGGGGTATGGGTGAGCAGAGGATTGAATATTTCGACTACGAGGGCAGTACCCAACACAAGGGACACATCTCATTTAATATATGAATCCTCCTTTGTGCTAATTGGAAATACAATGTAACTAAATTTAGGGGTTAATGCTCTGGTCTACTAGAAGAGGAGGAGATCAGTAAGTTTGTTTGCCAGGGACAGGTCCAGAGATAGGGCGAGTGTTGCACTTTTTTACATTTTTACATTTCTGGGAACTGATAATTAAATGTTTTTCCCCAGCCATAATTGGGCTTTATTATTAACGCCCAACTCTAGAAATGAAAAGTCTGCAATAAAAAGTGGGTGTGGTGGGCAGGAGGATTCAGTAGGTGTGGTTATTTCACCATGTTTTAGAGTCATAATGAGTCGGTAAGACAGGTTTTCAACAACATTATGATAACTAAATTATTTTTTGAGAAAAGGATTTTGATAATGCTGACATGAGCATACTACATTAACCAACTATATTACAACCAAGTTTTTGTATGCCTTAAACAGAAGATTGCTGTGACGGAGAAGGAAGAACCTGGGTTCCTTTGAGATGGGGGCGACCTCAGCCCAGAAGGTCTGAAGGACTGGGCATGTCCAAAGGATGTGCAATATGTCAGCTTCAGCTGAGCTATATCTCCAGCTCTATGAACAGACAGGGGGATAAATGCAAGGTCCCTCTCCTCCATTAATAGAGTACTTTTCATTGCTGGAAGCATTAGTACAGCTTTGATGACTAGAGGAGGGGGGAGGAAAGGACAGACAGCCGTGGCCTGTCCATATGGGGCACAGGGGCGCCGCCCCCCATCCATACATTGAGCTGGTGGATGTTAGAGACCTTGTGCTCCTCCACCTTCTGTTTGAGGATACCCCACAGATGCTCAATAGGGTTTAGGTCTGGAGACAGTCCATTACATTTACCCTCAGCTTCTTTAGCAAGGCAGTGGTCATCTTGGAGGTGTGTTTTGGATCGTTATCATATTGGAATACTGCCCTGCGGCCCAGTCTCCGAAGGGAGGGGATCATGCTCTGCTTCAGTATGTCACAGTACATGTTGGCATTCATGGTTCCCTCAATGAACTGTAGCTCCCCAGTGCCGGCATCACTCATGCAGCCCCAGTCCATGACACTCCCACCACCATGCTTGACTGTAGGCAAGACACACTTGTCTTTGTACTCCTCACCTGGTTGCCGCCACACACGCTTGACACCATCTGAACCAAATAAGTTTATCTTGGTCTCATCAGACCACAGGACATGGTTCCAGTAATCCATGTCCTTAGTCTGCTTGTCTTCAGAAAACTGTTTACAGGCTTTCTTGTGCATCATCTTTAGAAGAGGCTTTTTTCTGGGACAAAAGGCATGCAGACCAATTTGATGTAGGTCTGAGCACTGACAGGCTGACCCCACACCCCTTCAACCTCTGCAGCAATGCTGGCAGCACTCATACATCTATTTCCCAAAGACAACCTCTAGATATGACGCTGAGCATATGCACTCAACTTCTTTGGTCGACCATGGCGAGGCCTGTTCTGAGTGGAACCTGTCCTGTTAAACTGCTGTATGGTCTTGGCACCGTGCTGCAGCTCAGTTTCAGGGTCTTGGCGATCTTCTTATAGCCTAGGCCACCTTTATGTAGATGGGCCCAACTCGGACCAACTTAGCGTTTTACTCACTTTTGTTGCCAGCGGTTTACATGAGACTACTAGAGATAAATGCTATTACCCTCATCAATAGGGATGAGCCGGACACCACCCGGTTCCGTTCGCACCAGAATTTGCGAACAGGCAAAAAATTTTATGTGAACACGCTTAAACCGTTAAAGTCTATGGGACACAAACATGAAAAATCAAACGTGCTAATTTTAAAGGCTTATGTGCAAGTTATTGCCATAAAAAGTGTTTGGGGACCCGGGTCCTGCCCCAGGGGACATGTATCAATGCAAAAAAAAAGTTTTAAAAACGGCAGTTTTTTCAGGAGCAGTGATTTTATTAATGCTTATGTATGCCTGTAAAGTAGTGCATCTTTCCCGTGTTTAGAACAGTACCACATCAAATGACATTTCTAAAGGAAAAAATCATTTAAAATTGCTCGTGGCTGTAATGCATTGTCGAATATAGATAAAAAATTATTGGAAAAAACGGCATTGTTCCCCCCCCCACCCCACTCCATTACCAAGCCCTTTGAGTCTGGTATGAATATTAAGATGAACCCCGCACCAAAATTAAAAAATAAAATTGCCTGGGGGTCCGCCCAAAATCCATAATAGGCCCTTGAGGTCTGGTATGGATTTTAAGGGGAACCCCGAGCCAAAATGAAAAAAAAAATGGCGCAGGTGGCAGGAAAAGGGGGGAGACAAGAGAGAGCCCCCCTCCATTACCATACCAGGCCACATGCCCTCAACATGGGGAGGATGTTATATGAGAACCCCCTAACGGGGCTTTAAAGCAGCCAATAAATTCAATGTGGATAGTCAAAAAATAATTTTATTAGTACAAAAGGTGGTATAAAACAGATGGGTTCTGACCTACAAAGTCAGGACATGAACTGGAGTACAATATAAGATAAAAAACACACAACGGACAGTGCCCGTAATCAGGAACAGTGTACAATACAGTTTATTTGGGACAACAAGATCACAGATACTAAAACCTGACGCATTTCGACCCTAACTGGGTCTTCTTCAGAGGATGGCTGATAGCTGTAGGAATGTAAGCATATATCAAACATAGCATAAAACTCAACGGTAACAGACCTATGTATATGTAACACAACATATCTACATAAATTGCATAATTACCAGTCACAAAGTTCCCGATAGTTCTAAATATTCATGATGAAAAGGATATGGTCCCTCCTATGTCCTTTGCCTCCCTAATGACAGACCGGCTCCCCAGAGAGCGGGTGATAGGCCAAGCATGCCTTGCAAGGGATCACGCAAACACTACCCCCCGCGGGGGGGGGGAAACGGACAGTGGGTGGCACACACTGCACCCAAGATGGAGCGACGGTGATGCTGGAATCAAATTAAAGGCAAGGAATCATTAGTTCCCCCGGAAAGATGATAGTTCCCCTAACTCAGGACAGTTTACTCGTATTGGAATATAGGTCCATGGGTATGCAGGGGACAGAAGTTACAGCAGGAGAGGGAAAGGACAGAAAGAGGGGGGGGAAGGAAAGGGGAGGAAGAAGGGGGGGAAGGGAAAAAAAAAAAAACGAAGGGGAAAGGGGGGGAGAGAGAGGGGGGGGAAACAAGGGAGGAGTAAAAGGGGACAAACAAAAGGAAAGGAAAAGTGAAAACCGAAAGTGATCGATTGGTAAGTACTTTTAAAACGTCCGCAACTGTCCTCCTCTACGTGTGGTTTATACCACGGCTTTGTAGTACCCCCATTCATTTTTTCTATAAAGTGATGTCTGATGCTGACATTATAACCTTTCAGAACTCCGGGCAATCTGATCTAAGCTACTCCGGTCCTCAGTATTAGGTAATAAGCACTGCCGTCACCCTATGCACTCCTTTATTCTTTGTGTCCATGTATCACGCATCGTTTGGTTTTGTTTTGTTGGTTTCTGTGCTGCTGTTGGGTTTCTTTCACACCTATGTGCCCTTCTATACCTCCTTTTCTTTCTATTTCTAGCCATTTCTCTTCACATCATCATTTTCACCACTGCACCGGCTTCATTCCTTTTCTCTTCCAGCTCTCGGCTGGTCTTCCTCACTTTGCACCTCGGTCCCTTTCACTGGTGTACGGCAAGTATTATTATTTTTTATACCTCCACCGCTGTATGGTCCTGATTGGGCAGCAGGGCATTTGTTTCTTGTAAGTCACAATTTCAATTCTTTCACTTTCGGTTTTCACTGTTCCTTTCCTTTTGTTTGTCCCCCTTTTATTCCTCCCTTGTTTCCCCTCCCCCCTCTCTCTCCCCCCCTTCCCCTTCGTTTTTTTTTTTCCCCTCCCCCCTTCTTCCTCCCCCTTCCCTGCTCCCCCACCCCTTTCTGTCCTTTCCCCCTCCTGCCGTAACTTCTGTCCCCTGCATACCCATGGACCTATATTCCAATACGAGTAAACTGTCCTGAATTAGGGGAACTATCATGTTTCCGGGGGAACTAATGATTCCTTGCCTTTAATTTGATTCCAGCATCACCGTCGCTCCATCTTGGGTGCAGTGTGTGCCACCCACTGTCTGTTTTTCCCTCCCCCCCGCGGGGGGTAGTGTTTGCGTGATCCCTTGCAAGGCATGGTTGGCCTATCACCCGCTCTCTGGGGAGCCGGTCTGTCCTTAGGGAGGCAAAGGACATAGGAGGGACCATATCCTTTTCATCATGAATATTTAGAACTATAGGGAACTTTGTGACTGGTAATTATGCAATTTATGTAGATATGTTGTGTTACATATACATAGGTCTGTTACTGTTGAGTTTTATGCTATGTTTGATATATGCTTACATTCCTACAGCTGAAAACCATCCTCTGAAGAAGACCCAGTTAGGGTCGAAACGCGTCAGGATTTTAGTATCTGTGATCTTGTTGTCCCAAATACACTGTATTGTACACTGTTCCTGATTACGGGCATTGTCCGTTGTGTGTTTTTTATCTTATATTGTACTCCAGTTCATGTCCTGACTTTGTAGGTCAGAACCCATCTGTTTTTACCACCTTTTGTACTAATAAAATTATTTTTTGACTATCCACATTGAATTTATTGGCTGCTTTAAAGCCCCGTTAGGGGGTTCTCGTATAATTTTTATGCATCTTTTGGGATGCGCAGCCCATTTGTCTGTACTCATGTGAGTGTCCATGTTTGGACATGGGGAGGATGTTTTGGGATTTCCCCCCCAAAACACCTTGTCCCCATGTTGATGGGAACAATGGCCTAATCCCCACAACCCTTGCCTGGTGGTTGTGGGGGTCTGCGGGCGGGGGGCTTATCGAAACCTGGATGGCCCCTTTAAACCTGGATGCCCCCCACTATGTGAATGGGTATCGGGTACATTGTACCCCTACACATTCACCCAAAAAAAGTGTAAAAATGGTAAAAATAACAGTAGACAATTTATTTAAAAAAAGAAAAAGCCAGCAGTGATGCCCCCATTCATCTTCGATCACAGCGTCCAATGGACAGAGAAAAAAATGAAAAAACTCCGCCTCCATGGGAGGCTCCCGCTGACTGCAGGCTTTCTGCATTGACAGCTGTTATATAGCTGAGGGCAGGGCCACCCGGTGATTTAAACGGGTGACCCCGCCCCCTTCTGACATCATGTGACATCACTTAACATCAGAGGTGGCTGGGGTCACCCGTTTACATCATCGCGGGACACTTTTTTTTTAATAAAGGACTTGTTCCAAATTGTCTACTGTCATTTTTACAATTTTGACAATCCCACTGACTATGGGCCGACCAGGCGGATTGACTGTGTCCTTATGTACCTTGGGTAGGTAGTATATAGCCAGACTGCGTGGTGCTAGTGGTACGAGAAAACTACTCTCTTTTTTTTCTAGGATCCCCAAAGAAGAACCTTCATTCACAACAAGGGACAATTCCCTTTTGTAGACAGAGGTTGTATCGCGGGAGATACGACTATAAGTATCAGAGTCCTCGATAAAGAAAAATTAACTCCATATAAAACTACCTCAGAGTATGTTTCTCTTTCTACTAGTTTGAGGAATCACATGGAGAAAGAGGAGAAAGACCAGAAAAACAAGAAACAAAAGAAATATAGTCGGGATCTTACCGAGTATAGGACTAAACTTGTTTTTAACTGGCAAAAAAAAATGAATGTCACTGCACTACCGGGAGATGACACGTCCGTTATGGATGTGATCAATTCTGGTATACAGAATTCAGATAGGAGGTTAACCCATGTACCTAGTTTGGTTGAAAGTTCCACACCAACACATAACAACGTGCAGTCTAAAGGGGGTTTATCCAAACCACATGATCGTGGGAATAGGCCCGCCCACTATCCCCCCAAATCTTACCTCCCTCACCCCTCAGGTCTTAGAGGGGGAGGGAGCTCTAGGAATAGAGGGAGAGGACAACCACATGGACATCCAGTCCCTCCATACCGACGGGACGACTCTAGAGGTCCTTCATTTGAACCTCCACCTAGTTGGTATGACCATCGGGACAATTATAGGCAGAACCAACAAAGGAATGACCCAGTCTTTAGAACACCTATTCGTACCTATAATCATTTTCACCCTCTACAAGAAAGGGATTCTAGAATGACTTGCCCCGATCCCTATCGATATGATGATAGGGAAGTCAATTTATGTACTAGGTCCCCATATAGCTATAATCAGAGTCATCCTGGGCCTTCGTATCATTCGGATTTTCCCAAATCCATTGAAGACTGTCCAACAAGTCCAGAAAGAAAAGAGGTACTAGAGAGGGGAGGAGGGTCCAAAACAAAAAGAAAAAGAACATGATTGGTGCCGGCATTTTTAACCTCAGCTCTGATTGCTTGACAGAGGAGGAGAAACATGTCTTAGATAAGGGATTAAAATTTGTGCCCCCAAGAACTTTTAATAAGTTCTCTATGTTTATTGATGTCCAAAAATGTATCCGTAAACTGTATTGTGAATACTACCTATCCCAGAACACCACTCTTCCTTTACTACAGCATAATTTCATTATGGACCTCCTTAGGCTTGCCACTAAACACAATTATTTTTGGTTTCAAAACCATTTTTATCTACAGACCAAAGGTGTGGCTATGGGGCCAAAATTTGCCCCCAGCCTGGCCAATTTACTTGGCCAAGTGGGAGGAGGATGTGGGAGGAGGATGTCGTCTATGCCCTTAAGAGACCTGAATTGGTTCTCTGGGCCCGTTACATAGACAACATCCTCCTCCTTTGTAAGGGAGACCTCACATCTTTGGATGAGTTTATGTTTTTGCTCAATTCCAATGACAAAGGTATACATCACAGCTATGAGGCCAGTTCCACTTCTGTTCACTTTCTTGATTTGGAGATTATTGCTGTTGACCAACATCTTGACTTTAGAACTTATTTTAAGCCCACCAACTGGAATGGTTACATTCAGGTCGACAATTGTTACCATGTTCAGTGGCTTAAATCAGTTCTGCGCAGTCAGTTTCTCAGACTGCACCGGAACTGTACCCAGACAGAAGGCTTTCTTGCTCAGTCTCAAATCTTGAGAAGTAGGTTTTTAGTGAAGGGCTATGAATTCATCAAATTGGATGCGTGTAATTGGACAGTCATTGTTGGAGACACGTCCTAAAGATAAATTTAGGTGGTCTTTTTTTACCACATACTAAGTTTCATTTAGACAAATCCGGAATATCATTAGAAAGCACTGGGGAGTTCTCCAAAATGACAGATTCCTTGGACCAGTTATCCCTGATCAAGCAGGGGTTAACTTTAGGGGGGCTAGGTCCATTCAGGGACAGATAGCTCCTAATGTTATAGATCCCCCTAAGACTATCTCCTTCTTCCAGCAGTGCAAGGGTTATTTTCCCTGCAGGAAGTGTAACGTATGTCTTAATAACACCAATGGTAGACACAAAACTGAGACATTTCAATCTTCGGTCATACAGCCGATATACCTTATGAAGCACTTCACCACCTGTGCCACCAAATTTATAGTGTATCTTTTGACGTGCCTTTGCAAGAAACAGTACATAGGGTGTACTGTTAGAACTTTCTCCATTCATGTTTCTCCATTCAGTTTCTGATTATCGACAAATTTGTCCCCAATTGAAGAGGTGAGTCCCATTTACGTGAAGTCTCCAGATTGGAGACTTTTTGGATACACAAGTTGCGGTCTTACTCGCCTCGTGGTATGAATGTCGAGTGGGACATCAACTCGTTTATCAATCAGGCTTGATTCATTCTTTTTCCCTTTTTTACTGTTCTTTCTGTTTGTTCGTCTGGGATAGCGGTTCATGCTTTAGCCAGGGCTAGCCCTTCAGAGAGAGCCACTGATCCGATCATCCAAGCCTTTACGATTCAGTGTCGCTGACATCCGGGTCCATCTGTTCTGGTAAGAGTACCTCATCTTATTTCACTTTCTGGATTCACCATTGTTGATGCTCCACACTGTCTTTTGCACATTAGAAGATTGGCACTTCATTTTTTGTGTCCATTCTTTGTGGACTTCCACTTATTTTTTCCATTTTATTTGGGATTTTTGTTCTGAGACTCACAGTCACAGCACTGTCCATTTTTTCATTTCATCATGTTGGACTTGTTATATTTATATTTGTTCACTTTTTTGCACTGATCATCAGTGCACATACTTTGTTAGCGCTACATTTCCCACACTCCTTGATGAAACCGGATTGTTGGGATGTTCTGCAGATTTCATACATAGTGACCACTTCAGCTCCGGAAGTTTTTACCCCCCTTCCTGACCAGGCCAGTTTTTGCGATACGTCACCACGTTGCTTTAACTGGGAATTGGGCGGTCGTGCAACACTGTACCCAAATAAAATTGATTTCCTTTTTTTCCCACAAACAGAGCTTTCTTTTGGTGGTATTTGATCACCACTGCGCTTTTTATTTTTTGCGTTATAAACAAAAAAAGAGCGTAAATTTTGAAAGAAAAAACAATATTTTTTACTTTCTGCTATAATACATATCCCCAAAAAAATAGCAGATCGCTGCCATTACCAGTAAAAAAGTAAAAAATTTTAATAAAAGTCCCTAAATCTATCCCGTAGTTTGTAGACGCTATAACTTTGTGCAAAAGTTATAGCGTCTACAAACTACGGGATAGATTTACTTTTTAACTGGTAATGACAACGATCTGCGATTTTGTAGCGGGACTGCGAAATCTGACACTGAATGACACTTTTTGGGGACCAGTGACACCAATACAGTTACCAGTGCTATAAAAATGCTGTATAAATGGCAGTGGCAAGGAAGGGGTTAACACCAGGGGAGATCAAAGGGTTAAATGTTCCCTAGGGAGGTGCTTCCTAACTTTGTGGGGCAGTTTCACACTGAAGGAAAAGAGAGATCCGTGATTCAGCTTAGCTGAATCACAAGATCTTTCTTTCCCTTCCTGACAGATCCGCTGTTTGCCTTGTTTACACAGGCAGATGGCTGATCCGTCTCTCCTGTGAACAATCGGCAGGGTCACGGTGGCCATCGTGGAACTTGACTTGCTGCACAGTCCTGACCTCAACCTGATAGAACACCTTTTGGCTGAATTAGAGCAGAGACTGCGAGCCAGCCCTTCTCATCCAACATCAGTGCCTGGCCTCACAAATGCACTTCTGGAAGAATGGTCAAACATTCCCATAGACAAACTAAACCTTATGGACAGCCTTCCTAGCCTTCCCAGAAGCTGTTTTAGCTGCAAAGGGTGGGTCAAATCAATTTTTAACCCTACGGACTAAGAATGGGCTGCCATTAAAATTCATGTGTGTGTAAAGGCAGGCGCCCCAATACTTTTGACTACATAGTGTGTCTGCCAAGATTTTAAATGGTACTAGAACCTCCTACACATAAATACTACATTTAGACATAGTTTTAGGACCTGGGAAATGAGAAAATTTCTCTACATGAAGTAGCATGTTTGAGATTCAAACTCAGATGCTCATGGATACTAAGCAGAAGTTCTATCATCTAAGCCACAGAGCTGCCACATGTGAGAACCTCCTACACATAAATATACATAAATACTGCATTTCTTTGGACATACAGGTAATGGAATTACACTACTCAAGAGTTACTGTATTCTTCTTGATTTATTCTGTGATATTTGCTGGTTCTTTGTGGGTCAGTGTGGAATATTGATATTACCCTCAAATTTTTGGGAATTACATTTTGATTTCTGATGTTGGTACACATATCACATTTTTTGGTCTCAAATTATGATTATTAGGAAATAATAAAAAGCACAAAAAATTGTGACTCATTTTAAAGTTGCATCAGCAATGGTATTGTTTGTGCATTGTAAAGACGCCTGTGTGAGTTTGAGTAAAGATTGTTGTGTGATGGAGAGTAACAAGTGAAAGTGACAGAGAAAAATATATTTTACCAAAACATCAAAACGTTTTACATTCTAGCATTCTTAAAAACAAAATAGATTAAGTAGAAGCAACAATGTTGCAAAGGAAAACTTATTTCAGAGAAAGATACATTTCATCTCAACATTAAAAGGACTTATTTGTGAAAGTTACAATTGTTCCGTTAGACTCAATGGCTAAAACTTGCATTGGACTATATTAGCGCCGATTTTCACTTCCAAAAAATGCTCTTTAACACAGCGCTCATTTTGGTATTTACTATAACGCTATATTTATCTCTTCTCAGACTTTTAAAGATATTTCAGTGTAGAAATAACTTTTTCACACAGTTTAAAAACAGATTATCTTTAAATAATATACCACATATTTCAGTACCATTTAGGCATCATGTACTAAACAATATTTCCATGTGCAATTCTCCAGGTTTTAGCAGAGTAATGGGCCGTACACACGATAGGATTTTCCGAAAACAAATGTTGGATGTGAGCTAGTTGTTGGAAAGTTTGACCGTGTGTAGGCTCCATAGAACATTTGTTGGCGGAATTTCCTCCAACAAATGTTTGAGAGCAGGTTCTCAAATTTTCCAAAATTCGGAGCACGTGTACACAATTCCGATGCACAAAAGTCCACGCATGCTCAAAATCAAGCAGAAAAGCCGCACTGGCTCGTCGTACGTGTTGTACGTCACCGCGTTCTTGACGTTCAGAATTTCTGACAACATTTGTGTGACCGTGTGTATGCAAGACAAGTTTGAGCCAACATCCTTCGGAAAAAAATCCACGGTTTTGTTGTCGGAAAATCCTATCGTGTGTACATAGCATAAGGGTATGGGCGCTATTTGGTTTCAGGGAACTATAGTAAATTTGATATTGGGAGTATTTTTTTTACCAGCGCTATAGTGAATAGTGAATACCGTTTAGCACTAATTAGTGCTAATTCACGCTAATTTGCTGTAATTAGCGTTAATTAGTGCCACAGTGTTACAGTAAATGACCCCGACAGTCTTTGTTTCCAGAACCATGTTTACACTTACAATTCGACTGGAATTTGATGTAAAATTTAATTTGAATTTCTAATAGAATTTCAGAAATTCCAAATTTTTTTGTTAGTCTGAGCATTCAGTAAACTTTGTTTTTACTGTAATTCGGGTATTCGGAAATAACCAAATCTCCAAATACTGAAAAATTTGTCAGAATATTTATTCTCAGTAAATCAATCCGTAAATATGTACTATTCAGGATGTGGGCATATAGGGCTGAGAACCTCTGTCTGATTAAAAATAAAAAAAATCAAACAAAACTACACAAATAAAATATTTGGGATTATACATACCCCTTCAGGAACAGATGTAATAAGTTTTTAATCCTACGGTAGCCTCAAGCACAGTACAAGAATAAAAACCCAATCATGTCACAATACTAAACCCCCTGCATCCAACCCCCCCCCCAAAAAAAAAAATAATAATAAATAAATAAAAGAAAGAAAATGTTTGGGCTATACATACTCTTTAAGTATAGATGTCTTAAAAATTAAAGTAAAAATCATCCTGTTTATAACATATTGCATGTATTACATCAAGCAGGATTTCTGACTCCATAACAGATAGGTTTTTTAATTTTTTTTGCTCTATAAAAGGACAAGTTACATGGCGTTTGGTACTGAAAATTCCACGTTCCAGATGTCTTCTCTTCTATATGGAAGAAAATCACAGAAGTTAAAAATTAAATTTCGTAGGTTGCAAACACTATAAAAGAATTACTCTGGCCACTCACCAACTTTTTTCTTTTATATTTTTATGTTATATGATTTTTTTTTATATATATGTCATATGATCTAATTATACTGTTTACCAACAATTAAAAAAGTAACTGTCATATCTACATTAACATTATAATAACTGAAATGTTTCCTTCTGTCTGGGAGGTATCACCTAAAAAAGGTCTATTTCTTTAATGTCACTCTACAATAAGAAAAAAAAACATATATGAAAAAAAAGACACTTACATATAGTAGAAGACAAATCAGAAAAAAGTAGAGAGGATGGAGTTACTATGAACTAACTACAGGAAATGTATTGCCCCTTTCAGATGGAACAGAATCTGTCAAGCAGATCAGCCAGCTCAGCGGGGGAATCTTTTCGCTGATCCCCGATGAGAAGGAGGATGACAGCTCCATGTCCGCTCCACTATGCAGAGCAGACACGGACACAGCCCGCTGTTCTCTATGAGGCAGATGGAAACCGGACTGCCCGTCTGTTTCTATCTGACTGTCATCTGATCCGATCTGCCGAATGGATGGGCAACGTATCCCCATTTGTCTATTTTTACCAGATTGGATCAGATGCTGCCGGTGTCCACTAACATCCGTCGCTCCATAGAGAACAATGGGTGGTCTGATCAGGTCCATCTGAAAAACATACCGGCGGGTTCGATCGGGTTCACCCGAAAAAAGTACAGGCGGACCGGGCCGGTCCACTGGTGTGAAAGGGTCCTTAGAGTTAACAAAAACAAAGAAACATAAAACACACAAAAAATCAAATACAAAACAAGTATAAATAAATAATAATTTAAAAAAAAAATCTGGCAGACTCGATGAGCCACTTGGTCTTTTTTTCTGCCATCCCTTTTCTACGTTTCTATGTATCTGTGAGTTAAAAAGGAGTAAAATATCACCAAATAGCATTGCTGGAACTGACATTGTACAAGTCAGTGGACAAGTCTTTGATTTGCAAATAAGCACTAACTAGACTACATTAGACTACATTATAACAAACCTATTCAATCGCAGTTTGCAGGATCTACTTGTACGGGAACTGCTGTCAGCACTCCCAACACACAGAGGGGGAGCCGGCCGTCAAACTGACAGCTATGCCCTGCAGACTGCACTGGGAGTGGGTGTGGTGCCCACATCAGAGCCCTAGGGGGCGCCTCTGGTGACTCTGTGTAATGCCAATCCTAGTGCTGAGCTTCCTGCATAGGAAATGCGAACACTTAACCAGTGGGGAAGTTATGAATTCTCCCAATTTAAAACATAGCAAATAATTACCGAATTTGGGTACTTACTCTTTAGCAGTTTTGTACTGGAACACAGCGTTTCCCTTTTATACGATGTCTTTTTTTCTTACATCTACATCCTTCTTCACACACCGAAATACACACCTTACCGCGGGGCTGACAATAAGCTGAACAGCCGGAGCACTGTGACTTCTCAGCTCCAAAGGGGCAAATTTCACCTGAAGTGAAAATGTATTATTCATATTAAAAAAGAACAGAAAGATAATTGAAGTTCTCAAGTCATGTACATATTTAAAGAAAGTAATTCCTTTTCCTTTTTCTTTGTTTCTTCCCCCTATCCTTCCTTCCTTTCCTACCACCCTTCTTTCGCCCATCCTTTTTAACATTCCTTACCCTCTTTTCTTCCTTCCGTACCCAATTCTTTTTCCTTCCTTCCTTCCTTCCTTCCTTCCTTCCTTCCTTCCTTCCTTCCTTCCTTCCTTCCTTCCTTCCTTCCTTCCTTCCTTCCTTCCTTCCTTCCTTCCTTCCTTCCTTCCTCCTTTCTTCCTTCCTCTCCCCTTCTTCTTCATTCCTACCTTTCTTCAATCTTTCCCTTTATTCTTAATTCCTTGCTATTCTCCTATCCCTCTTTTCCTATCTTCTTTCCTTTCTTACTTCTTTCAATGGGAAAAGGGAATTTAGGGCCTTCATGTGTCTTTCTATAAACACTAAACGCATCTATTTAAAAATATATCTTTCATAATAAACCATAACAAATCAATACAAGTGATATCCTTCCTTCCTTGCTTCCTTCAACCTCCTATCCTTCCTCCCTTTCTTCCCACCCCTCGTTCAAGCGAAAAAGGAATTTAGGTGTACATGTATCTTTCTATAAATGTTGAATGCATCTATTTGAAAATCTATATTTCTTTATAAACCATTAAAAATAAATATAAGTGATATCCTTCCTTCCTCCCACCCTACTTTCACCCATCCTTTTTAACTTTCCTTACCCTTCTTTCTTCCTTCCTCTTCCCTTCTTCCTTCCTTCCTTCCTTTTCTCCTCTCCCTTTTTTCCTTCCTTTCACTTCTTTCAATGGGAAAAAGGAATTTAGGGTCTACATGTGTCTTTCTAGAAACATTGAATGCATCTATTTAAACATATATATTTTGTTATAAACCATAAAGAATTAGTACAAGTGATAGCCATCCTTCCTTCCTTCCTTCCTTCCTTCCTTCCTTCCTTCCTTCCTTCCTTCCTTCCTTCCTTCCTTCCTTCCTTCCTTCCTTCCTTCCTTCCTTCCTTCCTTCCTTCCTTCCTTCCTTCCTTCCTTCCTTCCTTCCTTCCTTCCTCCCCTATCCTTCCTCCCTTTCCTCCCATCCTTCTTTCACCTATCCTTTTTAAATTTCCTTACCCCCTTTTCTTCCTTCATCCCCTTCTTCTTCCTTCCTTCCTTCCTTTTCTCCTCTCCCTCTTTTCCTGTCTTTTTTCCTTCCTTACTTCTTTCAATAAGTCACACTGGTGCGACATGCAATCCGACTTTGAGAGCATGACGTGTATAAATCGATGGTTCCCTATGAGAGCCATCCTAACTGGTCTGACTTGTGTCGGTCCAACTTTGGAAAAGGTTCCTGCACTACTTTGTTATGACTTCTGTGCGATTTCAGCCCATAGAATTGAATGGAAGTCGCATCCAAGTCAGATCCTCATCCTAATTGATGTGATTTGGAACCAACATTACAGGAAGATTAAACAGACATTCCCTGAAGTTGCGTCAAATGTCACGCTGCATACGCGCCAAAGTCGTGCCGGAGTCATGTCAAAGTCATGCCGCCGAAGTCGTGCCAAAGTCGCGTCGAAGTGGAGCTGAAGTCATGTCGAAATCATGCTGAAGTTGCGTCCAAGTCTTGCCGAACTTGCATCAAAGTCATGCCAAAGTCACGTCAAAGTCGTGCCGAAGTCACGTCGCAGTCGCAGCGAAGTCGTACCTAAGTCTTGACAAAGCATCTCTGAAGTCATGATGAAATCGTGCTGAAGTTGCGTAGATGTCGTGCCCAAGTCATGTCACAGTCACAGCAAAGTCATGCTTAAGCCCCCTTTCACACTTATACGACTTGTCCCACAATTTTGGACTGCAAAATCGCATGGCAAGTCATTTTCCATGATTTTGAAAGACTTCAAAGTAGTTCCTGCACTACTTTTTTTCTGAAGTCGGATCAAAGTCGGATTCCGTATTAACTGATCTGACTTTGGCATGCGACTTGTGCATAAAGGGGAACTCCATGCCAATTTTTTTTCTTTTAAGAAAAAAACGCATGGGTTCCCCCTTCATGAGCATACCGGGCGGTCTGGTATGGATTTTAAGGGGAAACCCATGCCGAAACTGCGGCGTGGGGTCCCCCCAAAATCCATACCGGACCCTTATCCAAGCACCAGTCTGGCCGGTCAGGAAAGGGGGTGGGGACGAGCGAGCGCCCCCCCCTCCTGAGCCGTACCAGGCCGCATGCCCTCAACATGGGGGGTGGGTGCTTTGGGGCAGAGGGGCACCCTGCAGCCCCCCACCTTTAAAGCACCTTGCCCCATGTTAATGAGGACAAAAGCCCCTTCCCGACAACCCTGGCCGTTGGTTGTCGGGGTCTGCAGGCGGGGGGCTTAATAAAGGGGCCCCCAGATCCCGGCCCCCCACCCTATGTGAATGAGTATGGGGTACATCATACCCCTACTTATTCACCTGGGGGGAAAACAGTATCTCTCCGGTGTCTTCTCCCACTCTCCGATTCTTCTCCCGCTCTCCGGTGCCTTCTGCCGGGCTCCTCCGCTATCTTCTTCCAGCTCTTTTACTAGCGTTGGCCCAGTCTTCTCCGTCGTCTTCTTCCCTCTTCTCTTCTTTCGATGTTGACACGTCGTTCTCTCCCGCTGTAATGCCGTGTGTGCGGTGCGCAACGATTTATATAGGCATGTGATATCACCCGGTGACCCCACCCCCTTATGACGTCAGAGTCCCATCATGCCCCGAGCTGTGACATCATAAAGGGGCGGGGTCACTGGTGACATCACCCGGTGACCACGCCGCATGCCTATATAAATCATTGTGCACCGCGCACATGGCATTACAGCGGGAGAGAGCGTTGTGTCAACTTTAGAACGGTGAAATCATGCTGAAGTTGCATCAAAGTCTTGCCGAAGTCACATCAAAGTTGTGCCAAAGTCACGTCAAAGTCGCGGCGAAGTCGCGTTGAAATTGCACCGAAGTCATGACAAAGCATCGCTGATGTCATAGTGAAGTCATGCTGAAGTCGCGCCAAAGTCGTGCCGAAGTCCTGTCAAAGTCACGCCGATTTTGCGCCAAAGTCGTGCTGAAGTCATGCCGGAGTCGCGTCAAAGTCATGCCGAAGTCACGTTGAAGTCGAGCTGAAGTCACATCGAAGTCACGGCGAAATCGTGCTGAAGTTGCGTCAAAGTCTTGCTGAAGTCGCATCGAAGTCATGCCAAAGTCACGTCAAAGTCGCGGCAAAGTCACGTCGAAGCCGCAGCGAAGTCATCACAAAGCATCGCTGAAGTTATGGTGAAGTCATGCTGAATTCATGTCGAAGTCATGCTGAAGTCACGAAAAAATCGTGCTGAAGTTGTGTCAAAGTCTTGCTGAAGTCGCATCGAAGTCATGCCAAAGTCACATCAAAGTTGCGGCAAAGTCCCGCCGAAGTCACGGTGAAGTCATGCTCAAGTAAGTCACATCAAAGTTGTGCTGAAGTCGCGGCGAAATCGTGCCGAAGTCGCGTCAAAGCGAAGTTGCACTGAAGTCATGTCGAAGTTGCGTCGAAGTCACATCAAAGTCACGTCAAAGTCAGACCAAAATAGCCTGGCAAAGACGTGTAAGTTTCAGGTCGTGGCAGTGTGAACCGAGCCTTAGGGCATACCTGATTTTTTCTAACACTGAATGCATCTTTTTAAAAATATTTATTTTGAGATAAACATAAAAAATAAAACTGATATTTTTTCCTTCCTTCTTTCCTTTGTTCCTTCCTTCATTCCTTCCATCCTTCTTTCCTACTTTCTCACCTTCCTTCCTTCCTTCCTTCCTTCCAAAAGAACATGCAGGGAGTACATGCGTCATGAATGCACTCTGTACTCCTATACATAGATTTTAAAATGCTACAAAATATCATTTTATAGACCCTAAAAAATTAAAAAATGACCTCTCACGATAAAAAGCTCCCTATAAGGACGGCTCTGACACACTCCCCTCCCCCTACATGGCATACAACTGTCTCTCCTAATGATATGGATAGAACTCATACTGTGAAATGATTAAAGAAATAATTCCAACAAACCTGTATCTCCGTTTTTTCTATAATTAAAATATGGTTTGCTAATTATCATCGGAACAACTGTGGGGAAAAAAAGGAATTTGTGTTAATGTAAGCAATGAGAAATGAAAACACCGTGCAGACATAACACATGGCAGGGAAGGTCCATCCAAAAGGACTTTCGACTTTATACATCGAAGAAAAAAGCAATTTATTTGTAATAAGCTTTAATAAGGACAGTAGCAGTGTATGTATAGCCAAGACTTTTTTGTTGTTTTAGATAAAGTTGAGAAGGATTAGAACCCCTGTTGGCTTTTTATTATTATTTAGGGCTGCTTTGCCTTTGAAAATTTGGTGTCTCCAATGGGGAACACGTGTTTCCAATGACAACTGTCAATGATGGGAACTCATCTCACTATGTAGAGATCTCCTCTAAATTCATGCTACTGTATGTCTCTGGGACAGGAAGTACATACACTGTAAAGAATGTTATTTATTAAAGCTTATGGCTGGGAACATGGTCCAAATACACGATCTGTTATCAGGGCAGACTGTAACTCCAGGAAGATGGACACAAGGGTGGATTAAGTAAAGACTCAGGTAAGTGATACCATAGACTGCATTAAAGTAAAAAAAAAACCTTTAGAGTTTAGAAATGACCGTGTGTACGCTCCATCAGACAATTGCTGTCGGATTTTCCACGGACAAATTTTGGATGGCAGGTTTTAATTTTTGGCGGACAAATGTTGTCGGATTTTTCGAGTGTATGTACACAAGTCCGTCAAACAAAAGTCCAAATTAGAAACACGCATGCTGGGAAGCAAGGACGAGCCAGAAGCGGTCGGTCTTGTAAACTAGCGTTCGTAATGGAGAATTAAAATTCGTGACGCAGCAAATTATGAAATCTGGAAATGCAGCGCACAATTCTCTTGTTCTTTAATGGGATAATAATGAAGCTGCTTTGCTGGTGATACTGATGGAGTTGTTGCAAATGAATTTTTAAAGGCTTTTTTTTTTCTAGTGATATCAAGAATAATATTATTTATTTATTTTATTTTTTTTTGGGCAAGTTACCACAACACCATTATCCCGTAGTTTTTAAGATCAAAGATACAACTATGTTGGTGTCCCTTGTTAATTTTACGTTGTATTTTTTTAAATGTAACTGCCGACTCCCAAACTGTCATTTGAAGTAAAACACATAGCCAAGTATTATTCTACACAATTTTTTTATTGTGCATTAAAAAAAGAAAACAAATAAAATTAGACATGCTATCTGCCAATAGAACTTAACCAAAAAGTGCATTCTATGCATCCAAAAATATAGAAAATATAACAAATCAAATCATTATTATTCAACCAAAAAATAAAATAAAAGCCTCATGCATTTTTTCTGCTTCTTAATAAAGGGGGTCAACAATGCCAAGAGTTTGTGAAACAAAGCAGGGGTCCGTCATCCGGAGATAATTTCCGAAAAATCATCCAGATTATTCTCCTGGAGCTCCCGCAGCAAAGGCATATGACATACCGTATTTATCGGCGTATAACACGCACTTTTTTCCCCTTAAAACCAGGGGAAAATCGCAGGTGCGTGTTATACGCCCATCCCCTGCGATCCCGACCTGTCACATTTTCAAAATCGCCGACCGCGATTTGAAAATGGCGCCGCCGGTGCCGAAATACACAGTGCCGGTCCTCGGCTCTTTCCGGCGGCTCTCGTTCACTTTCGGCTCCACTCGTAGTCCCGAGCGGAGCTATCCGAACCTACTCGGCTAGGTTCGGATAGCTCCGCTCGGGACTATGAGTGGAGCCGAAAGTGAACGAGAGCCGCCGGAAAGAGCCGAGGACCAGCTCTGTGTATTTCAGCGCCGGCGGCGCCATTTTCAAATCGCGGTTGTCGATTTTGAAGCCCAGAATGGCAGGGATCACTGGGGCAAGGCTGCACTGGGGAAGGCTGCACTGGGGAAGGCTGCACTGGGGAAGGCTGCACTGACAAGGCTGCACTGGGGAAGTCTGCACTGACAAGGCTGCACTGGGAAAGTCTGCACTGACAAGGCTGCACTGACAAGGCTGCACTGGGGAAGGCTGCACTGACATGGCTGCACTGACATGGCTGCACTGACAAGGCTGGACTGGGGCAAGGCTGCACTGAGAAGGCTGCAATGATGGGCATTTAAATGTAAGTTTTTTTTCCCTTCAACTTCCCTCCTAAAAGTTTTTTTTTCCTTAAAATTCCCTCCTAAATCGGGGTGTGTGCTATACGCCGGTGCGTGTTATACGCCGATAAATGCAGTAATTGGTCACGATTATTAAAGAAGCAACCAATTTTTGGTCCAAGAAATCCTCCTTCTCCCGTTCCTGCACTGAACTTGGGTCAAGGCAAATAACTCCAAGGCCAATAATAAATAACACATTATCTCCTCCGATTCTGCAACATGGCTGGTTGACGAACGGCCATTCAGAAACAAATTGAAAAGTGCGAAATGAAAAGCGCAAAATGAAAAGCGCAAAATGAAAATCCCGAAATAAAAAGTGCGAAATGAAACGCGCGAATCAACACTCACCAAACTTCTACTAACACGAAAATATCAGAAGGAGCCCAATGGGTGGCACTAAAGAGCTGAAAAACAATGTAGTATGTCACTACGTTCGTATTTGTTGGCCGACAATTCCTTGCTGTTTGTACGCAAGACAGGTTTGGGCCAACGCCCTTCAGACAAAAGTCCACGGTTTTGCTGGCCAACAATCCAATCGTGCATACAAGGCTTAAGACTGGAATGCTATTAAAGTTCATGTGCGTGCAAAGGCAGGTGTCCCAATACTTTTGACAATGCAGGGTATATACATACTGTATATATATACACAGTATCTCACATCAGTGAATACACCCCTCACATTTTTGTAAATATTTTCTTCTATCTTTTCATGTGACAACACTGAAGAAATGACACTTTGCTACAATGTAAAGTAGTGAGTGTACAGCTTGTATAACAGTGTAAATTTGCCGTCCCCTCAAAATAACTCAACACACAGCCATTAATGTCTAAACCGCTGGCAACAAAAATCAGTACACCCCTAAGTGAAAATGTCCAAATTGGGCCCAAAGTGCCAATATTTTGTGTGGCCACCATTTTTTTCCAGCACTGCCTTAACCCTCTTAGGCATGGAGGTCACCAGAGCTTCACAGGTTGCCACTGGAGTCCTCTTCCCCTCCTCCATGATGACATCACAGAGCTGGTGGATGTTAGAGACCTTGCGCTCCTCCACCTTCCGTTTGAGGATGTCCCACAGATGATCAATAGGGTTTTGGTCTGGAGACATGCTTGGCCAGTCCATCACATTTCAAGTGTTTCTAAAGGTGTGTGTGTACATTTATATATATATATATATATATATATACAGTATATAGATATTTATATATATTACAGTGTGTGTGTGTATATATATATATATATATATATATATAGGAGAGAGAGAGAGAGAGAGAGAGAGAGAGAGAGAAAGAATTTTTTACATATGCTTTAACAGTGAGAATTATATTATTTTTGTAATAAAATTATTTAAAAAAAATCAATAAAGCAACTTATAATATTTTATTCTGGTTATTTGTTTAGTAAATACAGTACCTAATAGAAGCACAAGAAGAACCCTAAGAGCCGTCATGGTCACTGTTTTATTTCTAAAAAAAAATATATAACACATGAAAGGTTACTGATTACATACATATAAAAATAAATAAATACATTTTTTTTTTAAGGAAGCATAGAAAGCATACACCTACTCAGAACAAGAGAGTCTAGCAATACATGTATTATGCTATATGTTAGAGTATATTGGAAGCTCCCTAAATCTGACTTAAAACATTTTTTTTTGTCAAATGCGGAAATTTTACCTATTAAACTGCTTAGGTAGAATTTGTTTTAAAAAAGTTTGGCTTTTTTGTTTTTACATAGTTACATAGTTAGCTTGAATAAAGACACAAATCCATCTAGTTCAACCAAAATAAAAAATACAATCCCATATATATACACAATCCTTCACCCACAGTTGAACTTTTTCCTTGAGTTATTTATTTATTGATGTATCTGTTTTTTTTGGAGAGTGTATTTCGGGAAATTATTTTGATACATTTTAGTATTCTTTAGCATTATCTTTGTTTGTACATTAGATTGTTGTAAATTGTGTAATTGTACTAATTTAGCTGCCTGTGTTTTTTTTTCTGATTAAAATAAAAAAGTAAAAACCTAGTGCTGCCAATGAAGGGCTGTTTTTTATTATTAAAGATACATAAATACTGTATCTTTATTTTGTCCAAGCATTTAGCACTTTGTGTGTAGCAGCTTCATTCCCTTTTTTTTATTACCCTATTTGTTCATCACCATCAGCACAAGTTTATATATATATAGATTATATATTTTTTCACAGTTTTTTATTATTTATTTATTTTGCAAAATAATAGGTCCAGAATAGTTGAAAGGAGCTTCTGTAAAAAAGCACAAAAAAAAAGCACTAAACCCCCACCTTAATTTTACTAATAAATCTGCAAAATTCTGCAGAAGTCTTGTAATTATGAAGAAATTTCTGGAGAGCGTTCTCAATCTAGCTCAACCCTAGTCCACCAGTTTTTGTCTCAGTAACAAAGATTGGTCAGTCAATAAAATTTTTCCCTGCAAAAACATTATTTGGCTGTTTCTTGTTCTGTTTGCATGTTTATCATTGAATTAAAACTGAAAATACCACATTTGGCCACTAGATAGTGCTAATAAGTATCCTGTGATACTTAGTGCCCTCTAGTGGACAAATACAATATTTGCCTTTTTAAAACTATAGAAAAATATTATACCAGCACATGAAATAGCTTAATATTTTGTTTTGTTCTTTGTTTTTTGTTTGTTTTTTTCCTTTTCTGGCTCCATTCACACAGAACAAATACAATAGATTATTATTACAATTCTATATTTTTGTTTTGAAATTCAACTTTTATCTCCTTCCAATATACCCTTTTTTGCTCCTGTTTTAGGGTAGTTCCATTGTATGTGTCTGGGTGTCACTGTTTTCTTCCTATAGAGCAATGTCTCCTGGTCGCACAACCTCCTCTATGTACTTAACTGTAGGAACTGTGGTGTCACATCCAGTTGTGACCTACCCAGAGCTATTGATTGGCTGTTGTAGTGTGCGCAACTCCGACCGCCCCAAGCTCATCTAAAAAAAAAAAAAACAGTTCCCCCTGTGGATGTGATGTAGGAATTTAGCATTGATCCTCCTCCCTGATGGCAGGGAACAGCATGGTTTCAACGCTAATCAGAAACATGGATCTCTGGTTTCCTTTAGTCAAAGCACTCCCCCTACAGTTAGAAAGCACACATAGGAATTACATTTAACCCTTTGATCGCCCCCTGATGTTAACCCCTTCCCTGCCAGTGTCATTTATACAGTGACAGTGCATTTTTTTAGCACTAATCGCTGTATTGGTGTCACTGGTCCCCAAAAAGCGTCACTTAGTGTCCAATTTGTCTGCCGCAATGTCACAGTCCCGCTAAAAATTGCTGATCGCTAGTAAAAAAATATTGAAAAAAAATTAAAAAGTCATGAAATCTATCCCATGGTTTGTAGACGCGATAACTTTTGCGCAAACCAATCAATATACGCTTATCGGGTTTTTTTTTAACCAAAAATATGTAGAAGAATACATATTGGTCTAAAGTGTTTTTATTTTTTTAAAGACATTTTTTATTCGGATTTACACAGTAAATCATTGTTCAGAAGAAATAGCATAACAGGCTAACCTGTATCCAAACCAAATAGAATAAAGAACAGACTTAAGGGGTGGGGGTAACTCCATCAAATATCGCTGTGCGTTGGTGCTGAATATAACTCTATACACCTTATAAGGGCTCATAACTAGTAAATACAGTACTGAGGCTTCACGAAAAGAGTAAAGAAGGATGGCAAGCCCATAAGAAGATGGGTGTAGACATCTTTTCGCAAGGGTGAGGGGGTTCACTGCCCAGGTTGGGTTTAGAGTCAGGTAGCTTCAGTTTGCCCAAGGAATTGGTAAGATTTGCCTTGGCATACCAGGTGGTGTATTGAAAGGTGACCATGATTCGTTGGATTTCCTTCGGTGAGAAAGAGTATTCTATAAAGACTTTCCAGCGGGTGAAGGAGCGCTTGGTGGTCCCAAGGTTCTGTAGCATAGCATACAGCTTTTCGAGGTACAGGAGTGCTTTCAGATCTTTCTTTACCATGGAGAACGATGGACTGTGCGTAGAGGTCCAGGACCGTAGGAGGAACTTCCTGGCTGTTAAAAGTCAGAGATGTATCCATGGGGTCAGGGATATTGGTTTCCCATTGTTCCAGGTGTTGGAAACGGTAGGAGAAGCTGAACAGACAAATCAGTGGATCTTTAGGCAGTCTTGTGGATGTGATGCCGTAGACGTATTGGATTATTTGGTCCCAATAATCCTGAATTTGTGTTCAGGACCAAAAACGGTTTAGAAGTGTCGGCCTGCTAGCGTTGCACCAAGGACAGACTGCTAGAAGGGGATTGGCACAATCCATCAGGGCTGGTATAAATGCCCTATGCACAATTTTGAATTGGGTCTCCCTCCATTGCTCATTGACTATGATCTTGAGTATTGTCCTTCCAGGATTTGTGTAGTGTCTTCCAGTTCCAGAAGATTTTTGGACCAGGCTTTCCCGAGTGAGTGCCCTATGGATGACGCAGTGTGTTGCAGGATTTGCGAGTATAGTATTGAGATGGAGTAAGCTTTTTGTTGCACTGCCCTGTCGACCCCTGGGTGTACTAGCTTAGTATGCACTCGGCCCAGTTGAGATTTAACAAAAGCCACCAGTTGGCAATAGTAGAAGTAGTGGTGTGAGGGTAGATGATATTGCTTTGAAACCTCCTGAAAGGTTTGGATGTTGCAAGTGCCTGGGTAGAGCAAGGAGGCTGCACGGGTTAATCCCAGGGAAGTCCATGTTAGAAATGCTTCATGTGTCATTCCTGCAGGGAACAACGGATTGCCTTGTATTGGGAGGTGTTTAGAGATAGTATAAGGTACCCCCATAAGCTTGGATATCTCCCTCCATGCCACCACAGTGTCTCGTATCAATGAGTTGCTTCTCAAGTGAGATTTCAAAACCTTGAGTGGAGATTGAAGCACTGCTGATAGATTGAGGGGAGAGACCAAGGCTGCCTCTAAGGCATAGTTGGAGTACGTGGATCTATGTAATAACCTCCCCCCCTTCCCCCCCTCTCCCCAACCCGTTCCCCCCCTCCCCCCGTTTCCCCCCCATTCCTTCCCCTTCCCCTTCCTCCTCTTTTTCCCTCCCTTTCCCCCCCCTCTCCCTCCCTTGCCTTACCTCCTTCATTCCCTCATCCCTCATCCTTCACTCTCCCCTTTTTCCCCCTCTCCTTGCCCGTGTCCTCCCTTTTCTTCTTTCCCCTCCTTTCCTCTCCCCCCTCCTCCCTCCCCCCTCTTTCCCCTCTCCCCTCTCCCTCCCTCCCTTTTCCCTCTTCTCCTCTTTTTTCCCTTCCCTTTCACTCCACTCCTCCCCCCCTTCTCCCCTTCCTTTCCCCCCCCTTCCTTTCCTCCTCCCCTCCCCCTTTCCCCTCAACTCTCCCCCCCCCTTGATTTCCCCCCCCCCTGCTTTCCTCACCACGTCGTCAATGTTCCAACTACTAGAGTATCATTATCAATTTATTTTCATTTTTTACCAAACCAGAGTCCATTCATAGATCCCCCGTGTCCGCCGCGGGGGGAATTGTGTTGGGTTCCGCTGTCCCACTGTTTCCGCTCGAGCGGGTGAACTTGTCCTTAGTTTTACTTTGCATGTACTGTGATTTGTGATTACATTTGTGATTTATTATGTGTGCTGCATTGTCTATGTATGTAACCACTTATGTATGTATTCAGCTAAGTTATTCTAAATTACTTTATAGATTTGTTTCTCCTGAAGAAGCGGTTCCAGCCGCGAAACCGGTCGAGATAATAACTCCACACACATCCCCTGCAAAAACTTTGCGGGTTACCCTCGCTGTACTCAGTGTGGCATTTGTTTTTATGACTGTATGTAATTATTTTGTGTTGTAATTTTATATTTCCAATTATTAAAATTTATACATTTTTTTAGAATGTTCTAACTGCAATATCATTATCGAGTACTGTAATAGTCACAATTTTCAATCAATGGGGGTGCATATGTGAATAGGCACTAGCAGCAACTGCCGCCACATTTCCACCCTCATATCCCTCTCTACTATAACACCCCGGGATGATGGTACTTATACTAGCTTTCTATTGATCTATAACTAAGGCTTTACCATTTTTCCCAGTCCATGACCTGTCTAAGGAGGCATCCTTCGTGTTTCGGAAGATGCAGTTTGTGTCTAGCAATACGTGGTCTCTTGGTTCTCCACAAAAAAGCCATCAGGGCCTTGTTGAGATTTTGAATGTCTTTGTGTTTGAGTAATAGGGGAAGTGTTTTTAAAGGATAAAGTAATCTAGCAAATGAGACCATCTTATATAAATGGCATCTTCCGAAAAACGATATTGGAAGAGTCATCCACGCTTCCAGTTCACGCTTGATCCTGTCAAAAATGGGTGGGTAGTTAAGGTGGTACAGAGAGAAGGGATCTGGCCCTATTCTAATACCCAGATATGTTATGAATCGTTTCGCTACCTGTAAAAGGGAGGATCGAGTCCAACGTTGGGAGTGTGTTGGGTGTAATGGAAGAACTTCACTCTTATGCCCCGTACACAGGATCGGACATTGATCGCACATTCCGACAACAAAATCCATGGATTTTTTCTGACGGATGTTGGCTCAAACTTGTCTTGCATACACATGGTCACACAAAGTTGGTCGGAAATTGTGAACGTCAAGAACGCGGTGACGTACAACGCGTACGACGAGCCGAGAGAAATGAAGTTCAATAGCCAGTGCGGCTCTTCTGCTTGATTCCGAGCATGCGTGGCACTGTGTGCGTCAGAATTGTGTACACAGGATCGGAATTTCCGACAACGGATTTTGTTGTCGGAAAATTTGAGATCCAGATCTCAAATTTTGTGAGATGGAAATTCCGATGGAAAATGTCCGATGGAGCCTACACATGGTCGGAATTTCCGACAAAAAGCTCCCATCGAACATTTTCCGTCGGAAAATCCGACCGTGTGTACGGGGCATTAGTGAAGGTAATGCGTAGTCCCGAGCACTGTCGGAAGGTGGAGAAGATATCTTGAATGATAGGAAGGTCAGTGGACATTGCCGAGGAGAAAATTAAAATGTCGTCCGCAAAGAGCGCAGTTTTCATCTTACTGTCGCCGATCTGAACACCTGAAAGGAGTGGGTGGTCATTGAGCAATTGGGACAGTGGTTCTATGGCCAGATTGAACAGTAAAGGGGGAACGAGGACACCCCTGGCGTGTCCCGTTTGTCAAGTGAATTGGGGCTGATATACTTTTTTTTTTTACTGAATATGTTTTATAGCAGAAAGAAAAAAAATATTGTTTTTTTTTTTTTTTCAAAATTGTCGGTCTTTTTTTGTTTATAGCGCAAAAAATAAAAACCGCAGAGGTGATCAAATACCACCAAAAGAAAACTCTATTTGTGGGGGAAAAAAAAAAAAGGACAAACATTTTATTTGGGTGCAACGTCGCACGACCGCGCAATTGTCAGTTAAAGTAACGCAGTGCCGTATAGCAAAAAAAATGGTCTGGTCATGAAGGCGGGGGGTAGACCTTAAGGAGGTCAAGTGGTTAAGTTGCTCTTGTTGCTCTCTGTCTGCATAGTATTTATCATTAGGAACATAAAGCGAGCGATCTTACCTCTCCGGACGGAGACAGAAGAGCTGACACAGCAGGTGACAGTCCCACACAATGGAAATCAATGTCTGTGCGGCTCTTATATATAATATACAGGTGCTGTACATCACACCCTGGCCAGCTAAACACATTCGTAACACTCATAAAAAACGCTCGACAACCAGTCACAGCCCCAATTTAAAAAAATAAATGACCAATTAGAAACGGCACCCTTTTCCCTTCAGGGAATACGTGGCAATTCATGTGAGCCGTAATATTTCCTGCAGCAACTGGAGCGAGACTGACACATCCTGGATCTTAGGGAACAGAGCTGAACATGATGCCATACTCTGGTTTAACCACTTGTGTACCAGCCTGTAATACCCCTTGGTTACCAATCATTTTTCAGTTTTCAGTGCTGTGACTGTGATAGTTTGACTGACAGTTACTCCATCATGCAACGATGCACACAAATGAAAGCGGTATAAAACCCAGAAGCAAACAGTTTCTATAGTGACCTTGCCGATTCTTAGATATGATAGCTGCAGTGCCGGGACAAGGGGTGGGCAGGATGGGGAGGCTGCCCTGGGCACTGTGGTATCATGTGAGATGGGGGGGCACCACAAGGCGATTGGGGGTGGCAGGGAGTAAATTTTGTTCTAAGAAGGGAAATTTGAGAGGGGTGTGCTAAGAGTTGTGATTTAGGGGGATTTGTGTTGTGTGGGGGGATGAGAGGAAGAAGATTTTTGCTGGGGGGGGGGATTGAGAGTGTATTTGTGCTGGGAGGAGGGATTTGGAGTGGGGGGGAAAATGTGTACTAGGAGGGGAAATTGTAGGGGTAGAGGATTTTTGCCAGGGGGGGGGGTCATTTTTTTATTTGGGCGGTGATTTTCTTGGAGTGGGTAGGGCATTTGAGCTGAGGGATTTGGGGGATGGGGGGGGCAAAGATTTGTGCTGAGAGAGGGTATTTCAGCAGGGGAAGCAGATTTGTACTAGGAGGAAGGGGAATTTATGCTTAAGGGGTAAGCATGCAAGGGGTGGGCAGGATGAGGCAGCTGCCCTGGGCACTGTGGTATCATGTGAGGTGGGGGGGGGGGCACCGCAAGGCGATTGGGAGTGTCAGGGGGTAAATATTTTTCTAAGAAGGGAAATTTGAGAGGGGTGTGCAAGAGTTGTGATGGTGGGGGATTTGTGTTGTGTGGGGGGATGAGGGGAAGAAGATTTGACCTAGGAGGGGGGGGGGGGATTGAGATGGTATTTGTGCTGGGAGGGGGGATTTAGAGTGGGGGGAGAAAATGTGTACTAAGAGGGGAAATTGTAGGGGGTAGAGGATTTTTGCTAGGGGGTCATTTTTTTTGGGGGGGGGCGGTGATTTTTTTTGTGGTGGGTAGGGCATTTGAGCTGAGGGATTTGGGGAGTGGGGGGCAAACATTTGTGCTGAGAGAGGGTATTTCAGCAGGGGGAGCAGATTGGTACTGGGCGGAAGGGAAATTTATTCTTAAGGGGTAAGCATGCAATGGGTGGGCAGGATGGAGATGATTGGTGGTGACAGGGGGTAAGTTTAAACGGCCACTTGTAGTCTATTAGTCTATCTGTGTGACAGGTAGGGATGATCAAAACCACATTTTCACTTTACCAAAATTTCTCAAAAAATTGGCAAATTTCTACAAATTTGGCAAAATGCATTGGGGGAGGCAAAATTAGGGAGTTTTTTTTTCCGGATGCAGTTGGCTTTACACGCATCGTCCACTTTATTAGGTACACCTGTTGAATTGCTTGGTAACACAAATTGCTAACCAGCCAATCACATGGCAGCAACTCAATGCATTTAGGCATCTAGACGTGGTGAAGACGACTTGCTGAAGTTCAAATCGAGCATCGGAATGGGGAAGAAAGGGGATTTAAGTGACTTTGAACGTGGCATGGGTTGTTGGTGCCAGACGGGCCGGTCTGAGTATTTCTGGGATTTTCCCCACACAACCATCTCTCGGGTTTACAGAGAATGATCCAAAAAAGAGAAAATATCCAGTGAGCGGCAGTTGTGTGGAGGAAAATGCCTTGTTGATGTCAGAGGTCAGAGGAGAATGGGCAGACTGGTTCCAGATGATAGAAAAACAACAGTAACTCAAATAACTACTCCTTACCTTCAAGGTTTGCAGAATACCATCTCTGAACATACAACACATCCAGCCTTGAAACAGATGGGGTACAGCAGCAGAAGACCACACCGGGTGGCACTCCTGTCAGCTAAGATCAGGAAAGTGAGGCCACAATTCGCACAGGATCACCAAAACTGGACAATAGAAGATTGGAGAAATGTTGCCTGGTCTGATTAGTCTTGATTTCAGCTGTGACATTCAGATGGTAGTGTCAGAATTTGGTAAACAACATGAAAGCATGGATCCATCCTGCCTTGTATCACCGGTTCAGGCTGGTGGTGGGGGTGTAATGATGTGGGGGATATTTTCTTGGCACACTTTGGGCCCCTTAGTACCAATTGAGCATCGTTTAAACGCCACAACCTACCTGAGTATTGTTGCTGACCATGTCCATCCCTTTATGACTACAGTGTCCCCATCTTCTGATGGCTCCTTCCAGCAGGATAATGCACAAAGCTCCAATCATCTCACCACTGGACAATGAGGTTACTGTACTCCAGACGGACTCCTTTCTCTGGAGGGTCTGCCGAAACAGACCCACCCAAGTACTTGGTGGGGCTTCCCCAAAGGGAGACCCCATGAGAGAGGGCGAACTAAGCCAGAAGGCCATGCCCACCCCCACCACTTTCAGGGCAGGCCCAAGGACCTACGCTCTACCAGTCACACGTGCAAAAACATACTTACCAACTTACTTTTCCCGGGACATTCCCCGGATTTAGACTTATTTCACGATTTTAATAATTCCCGGGAAATGTCCAGAGAAATCCACTTTTTTACCGATTTTTCGCCGCCGCCGCTGCTAGAGGTCCGCGGGGCAATGTCTCCGCCGGCCGCCATTTTTGAGAAGACCAGAAGTGGAGTGGGGCTGGGTGGTTACAATAGAAACCAAGCTGCTGCTGTGGCGCCGCCCACCCCCCGCTCCGCCCCGCTCTGCCCCGCTCTGCCCTGCTCCGCCCACCTCCGCCCCCGCTCCGCCCACCCTCCGCCCATCCCCGCTCCGCCCATCCCCGCTCCGCCCCACTCCTCCCCACTGCCAGTCTGTTATGGAAAGGGGCGGGGGTGGGCGGTGGTTCTATTGTAACCATGCGGCCGGTGGAGACATTATTTTGTTCCCCCTTGGCCTTCTGTAATGGCGGCAGATTCACCGCTGGGGACTCCTGATGTAAGGGAGGGCTCCACTGAGGACTCCTGATGTGAGGGCGGCTCCGCTGGGGACTCCTGATGTGAGGGGGGCTCCGCTGGGGACACTTGATGTGAGGGGGGCTCCGCTGGGGACTCCTGATGTGAGGGGGCTCCGCTGGTGACTCCAGATGTGAGGGGGGCTCCACTGGGGACTCCTGTTGTGAGGGGGGCTCCGCTGGGGACTCCTGATGTGAGGGGGGCTCCGCTGGGAACTCCTGATGTGAGGGGGCTCCGCTGGAGACTCCTGATGTGAGGGGATGCTCCGCTGGGAACTCCTGATGTGAGGGGGGGCTCCGCTGAGGACTCCTGATGTGAGGGGGGCTCCGCTGGGGACTCCTGATGTGAGGGGGGCTCCGCTGAGGACTCCTGATGTGAGGGGGGCTCCGCTGGGGACTCCTGATGTGAGGGGGAGCTTTGCTAAGGACTCCTGATGTGAGGGGGGCTCCACTGAGGACTCCTGATGTGAGGGGGGACTCCTGATGTGAGGGGGGCTCCGCCGGGGACTCCTGATGTGAGGGAGACTCCGCTGAGGACACCTGATGTGAGGGGGGACTCCACTGGGGACACCTGATGTGAGGGGGGCTCCGCTGAGGACTCCTGATGTGAGGGGGGCTCTGCTGGTGACTCCTGATGTGAGGGGGGCTCCGCTGAGGACTTCTGATGTGAGGTGGGCTCCACTGAGGACTCCTGATGTGAGGGGGGCTCTGCTGGAGACTCCTGATGTGAGGGGGGCTCCGCTGGGAAATCCTGATGTAAGGGGGGCTCCCGCTGGGAATACCTGATGTAAAGGGGGGCTCCGCTGGGGACATCTGATGTAAGGGGGCTCTGCTGGGGATGTCTGATGCAAGGGGGCTCTGCTGGGGACGTCTGATGTAAGGGGGGGCTCCCCGCTGGGAACACCTGATGTAAGGGGGGCTCCACTGGGGACATCTGATGTAAGGGGGGCTCTGCTGGGGACATCTGATGTAAGGAGGGCTCCGCTGGGGACATCTGATGTAAGGGGGGCTCCGCTGGGGACATCTGATAAAAGGGGGCTCCGCTGGGGACGTCTGATGTAAGGGGGACTCCCCGCTGGGAACACCTGATGTAAGGAGGGCTCTGCTGGGGACGTCTGATGTAAGGGGGGCTCCGCTGGGGACGTCTGATGTAAGGGGGGCTCCCCGCTGGGGACATCTGATGTAAGGGGGGCTCCGCTGGGGACATCTGATGTAAGGGGGCTCTACTGGGGACATCTAAAGTTAGGAGGGACTTTGCTGGGGGCATCTGATGTAAGGGCAGACTCTGCTGGGGGCACCTGGTGGCATCTGGTGGCAGGCGACGTGGCAGGTGATACGCTCAGGGGTCCCACTGATTCAGGATTATGGTGAGTTGAATGATTTCATTCTATATTACAATGTAATAATAGTAATAATGCGCCTCAATCATCCTGACACCATAACAACCATGGTGCTGGGATGATTGAAGCGCTAACACCAGGTGTTTGGAGTATCTTTATCTGTTGATTTGTAAAACTCTGGAATAGACATTTCTATTGTGTTGTAGCATCTGGGCCTGCTGTCCCACCATCCCTCTTTTCTTCCTTCTCTCTCCCTCCCTCCCTCTTTTCCCCTTTCTTTCTCCATCTCTCATTCATCTCAGACTCTAACCACACCCCCACGTAAACCACGCCCATATAAGCCACGCCCACGATTTCATGTAAACCACGCCCATTCTTCGGCGCGGCGCTGAGCGTGTCACATTTTTCTTTTTACTATGCCACACCTACAAACGCATGCCCCACCCCCTAATTATAATAAGACTCCACCTACAGCCAAAAAAAGTGTCCCTATAAATTTTTTTACAATGTTGGCAACTATGGCAAAAACCGTATACAAACATAAAAACACAAAAAGTGACAAACAAGGGTTTAAATAAAAGAAAGTGGGGGAGAAGGAAGTGGAGAGTGGAAAGTGGTAATTGTGTGAAACAATGACCAGGCCCTCTGGCCAGGAATCAAAAATTTCTGGGGTCCCAGCCAAAAGGCCCGGCTCAGGAGGCAGAGGAGAAAAAAATGTGGTATGGTGCAGTGACCGTGGTGCCACAAATCAAAGTGAGCCTCACTCACAGTGATCTTACGCCACCCCTTGACTGCCACTCCAGGAGCACATACACCATTTGCTTTTTTCCAACCCTGGCCCTCAGCCAGACCGGAGCAGCCCCCACCCCTACCAGGAAGGCCTGGAGCTCTAAGAGCTTGCGGAGAGCCTTGACACAAGGGCTCAACCACCACTCTCATCGCTCCTACCTAATTACATTCAGGAAATACTAACCGCCCCCCCTGGTGGAAAAGGGGGGCCAGTGTTCTTTCCCGAAAAACTGACGGGAGCAAGGACCGCACCAATCTAGGCCAGAAGGCCAGGAACCTGACCCTTTGGCCAGACCGTTGCAGCGCCCATTCTCACCAGAAGCACCCTTCTGGCCTGCTCAGACACAACCAATCATCAGCCTCTATGACAAAAGAGCGCCCTACCGAAACAGACCATCCAGGTACAATTACACCTTCGGATTTGCATCTGCCCTCCCTATTTGGAAGTAGCATAGCGCCTCCTCTGGCAACTGATAAGAACAGATACTACACTTGATCTTACTTCAAATTTCGAGAAGCGACAAATGATGGCCAAGTAGGAACACTGCTATTCCGGGTCAGCGTCACATGACATCCTCCCAGTTACACACCCTAAGGGCAATGCTACAACACGATCTCAAAGCTGCTGTGCGCACCTAACACAGCAGAAGACTAATCATTGTACTGGGCTGGCCCCAGGACCATGTGATGGCTGTGACCAATCACAGCCATCACATGACAGTTGTACACAATGAATAGGTTTCATTCATTGTCTACTATTTTGATGATCTCAGTGAATTGGTCACATTGCTCACATGGTACATACAGGGCCAATCACAGTGCATCTGTACCATGTGTTAGCTGTGGCCAATCATAGTCTAAAAAAACAATGCACTGCTTTGGTCACAATATTTTAAAAAATTGTAAAAAAAATTAAAAATAAATAAAAAAAAAACAGAAAAAATATTATTATTATTATTTATTTTTTCAATACTGTTATCAGTCAATATTACTGATCACTGCCACAAGAGTCATATGATGACACTGCAATGCTCTGGTGACAGTATGTAAAGAAAAAAAAAATGTTTTAAAAAAAAAAAGCAGAAAAAACTATTATTATTATTTGATTTTTCAATACTGTTAACAGTCAGTATCCTTGATCATCGCCACATTAGTCATATATGATGATGCTGTACTGTTCTGGTGAAAAAAAACAATTGTGAAAAAAAAAAACATTCTATAATTTCTTCATTTTCCAAAAAATGACAACTTCAAAAAGCTCATTGTGCCTCTTACTAAATACCTTGGACTGTCATCATTACATCAGGACTGATCAATTTTCATATGCATATATCATAGTTTGTAAAAATGTAAAATTTTCCTACAGACTAAATAATATACACTGGTTTGGGTTAGTTTTACCAAATAAATTTATGCATTTTGGCCTAAATTTATGAAGATGATTTATTTGCACATTTTAATAACAAAAACAAAGAAAACTTTTTGTATTGTTTTGTTTATTTACAAAAAAAAACCCTCAGTAGTGATTAAATACCACCAAAAGAAAGCTCTAGGCTGGACTGCCCTATCCTTCTGGGCCACAGCACCGGGGACTCCCCCATAGAACTTTCTGTTAACTATTGATATCCCCTAGGCGGGATTCAAATTCACAACTCTAGTTTTCACAGTTCTCTTTCCTATCGGGCTGCCGAGAAGGTTATAGTTTAATGGAAAAAATATTATTTTAGTGAGGAGGTTTTGCCTTTGCCTTTAAACAGGGGGACCCGGGAGCTAGGTCTAGGGTATCCAAATGTTCCATTGACATGACCATGGTGCACCCTTCAGTCCTCCCTAAGAACAGCAGAACCAGACTCACAAGTCCACCCTCTTGAGCTTTCTATGCTCCACATATTACTGAATAGGCTGCCCCTTACTCAGTCTACTTAGTACCTAGGTACTAAAGGGTACCTCTCACTCTTGTTTTTTTTTTTCCATCATTATACCTGCTTTAGGTATGCTATATGTATCCTGGTAAATATTTTGTTGGTATTATGCTCAGACCATGTTTGTTTGTACCGGCTATGCTAATTTTTCTGCATTGCTACCATTATGATATGTTAATTTTGATATTCTCAATAAAAATTGATTGAAAGTAAAAGGAAGCTAGAGTAGTATTGAGTAGTGAGTAGTATTGAGTGAAGCAGCCCCTTTCAAAGTGGAAGAAACCACAAAAAAATATAGAACAAGGTGTGGCGCTAACTCATGTGATAATTGTGAAACAGCTTAATCATTTAACATAAGTAACAAATGAAACAACCCATGGTAATAAAATTCATAATAAATCAATATTTAAATATATAAATAAAAGTCCAAAAAAAATACTCAGTAACTCTTCACAAAACAGTCCATTCATCGTGATCCAAAAAAAAAAAAAAAAAAAAGGTGCAGGAAAAAATGTATCCTTCAAATAGTGCTCCACCACAAATCGGGCGTGAGAAATACAAACTCACCAGGCTTTATAAAGACGTGTTGAACTACGAAATACATAGAGGTTGCGCGTGCGCCCTTTACTGACGTCACATGCAGGTTTCTTGGTTCTCATCTCTTGTGGTTTGGAACGCACGCCGCATCTTGGGGAGAGGGCGCGCGCACTAACCTAAAGCTGTACATGCTGGTGCTAACTTACAGCACTCCTAAATGTAAGTGCGCATTGTTTTACTTACATTTTGTTTACTTATGTGCAATAAACATTTCTTTATTGTACATCACGGGGCACAGAGCACCATAGTAATGACTATGTGGGTTTATATGCTACCTTTAGGTGATTGGACACTGGTAACCAATAGTAAGAAGGTTCCTCCCATATAACCCCTCCTATACAGGAAGTACCTTTAGTTTTTTGTCAGTGTCTTGAAGGTGATGGTCACGGCTGTAAAAGCTCTTGCTTCAGATAATGTCCCAGTGAGGATGTTATAATCGGATCCATTCGGATGGCATATCATGCTAAAGTGGATGGTACCTGAGCCCTGGTTCAAGAACGGGGTCTTGCCTGTTATGTTTCCTTATGGAGCTGGACCCTTGTGATATGGTATTCCTGGTCTTTTTATTTGCCCAAGGAAACCTAAAGGGTGCTTTACAGGTCCAGGGGTGTGGACCCTAAAATAAAAGGGGACCCGGTCTCTGAAGGTCCTCAGTGGCGTTACCCGCGGTGATGGGGGAAGATTGAGCCTGTCTGCACAGTGTATTGCTGCCTCCCAGGGGCACGCTGGATTATTTGTATCCTGAATATGCAGCGATGGGATTGTATTGAGCCTTCAGCATTGCTGATACTAAATACAGGATCTAAGTGGTGAATCCGGTGTTGGCCCTCCTCCCTCTAATGGCTGCTCCCTTAATTAGGAATATTGTTTACATGCCCCTGCTGAGATATTTAGCTATATCTAATATACTTTCTTACTGCTGATTGAACTTTCTCATGCTACCGTGACTTGCATAATTTTGCATTCCAATTTAAGATAGAGAGACATATTTCCTTCTCTGTCTCATCTGTGAACCTTGGCCGTGTCCTGAGGAAGCCTAACGGTGAAACACGTAGACATACAAGGGCTCACTGCACAATAATCATAGATGCTATATGTTATAATTGTCATTGTTTTTTAGATATTGTATTTTTCAATAAATTTATATTTTTTATACTGCTATATCTTCTCCACTGGTTCTTAGCCTAAAAAGTCCGCCTCCCTGGTAATACTCAGTACTACCTTATTTTGTATATCCAAAAAATCTCAGGAGGAAAGAGCTCCTTGCTTCCAGTGAAAAGAAGGAATAAGCAGCCTTCCTTTAAAATTCCAAACGCTCCTGGGCCAGGCGTATCTTCTCCCTAGAAGTATCGACGGCCTCAACCACCTGCCTTTAAAAGACCTCAGGATCAGAAAAGAACTTGGACTCAGAAGCCGAATAAGGCCAATGCCAAGTCCTCCTTGTGAAGGGACGCCCCCACTCTTACAAGTGGGGGGAAGACTGCGGCGGTTCGCAGATGCTTGGGCAGGGTGGGTGCAGGATATGTGGGTTATCTCCACTATAATGCAGGGCTACAGAATAGAGTTCCGCGATTTTCCCCCAAATCGATTTCTGAGATCAAGAGTTCCTTCGGATCTAGAAAAGAAGAAAAGCCTATTCCTAGCCTTAGAACAGCTAAAAAGGCAAGGAGTGATTACCAAAGTTCCGCACAAAGAAAAGTTCTAAGGGTTTTATTCAAACCTATTCACAGTGCCGAAACCAAATGGGGAAGTAAGGCCCATTCTGGACCTCAAATCCCTCAATTCCTTTTTAAAAGTCCAAACCTTCCGGATGGAATCGGTTCGCTCAGTGATAGCGTCTCTAAGAAAAGGGGACTATTTAGCATCCATAGACATCAAGGATGCATACCTGCATGTACTGATTTTCAGACAACATCAGAGGTTTCTATGCTTTTCAGTAGAAGAGCGTCATTTCCAGTTTTTAGCACTACCGTTCGGTGGGGCTACGGCCCCTTGAGTCTTCACAAAGGTGTTGGTTCCGATATTGGGCTTTCTAAGGTTTCAGAAGATATCGGTGATAGGATATCTGGACGATCTTCTGTTGAAGGACCAGTCCTATTCCACCCTGATAAAGAACGTTGCAACTACAGTTCATGTTCTGAGATGCCTAGGTTGGATTCTGAATATGGACAAGTCAGCTCTTCATCCAGTTCAAATCTTGACATATCTAGGCTTGATCCTGGATACGACCAAGGAAAGGGTGTTTTTACCCCCCTTGAAGGTCAGCTCAATAGTGGAGCTGGTCAGGAAAGTCAAAAGGGTAGAAAGACCCTCAAATTCGATTATGCATGAGACTGCTGGGGAAGATAGTGTCATCTTTCAGCGCAGTTCCTTATGTGCAGTTTCACTCCAGGTTGTTCCAGAGAACGATCCTGGAGGCTTGGGACAAGTCTCTCCTAGCCTTGGATCATATAATATCTCTATCCCCAAAGGTAAAACAGGACCTCTCTTGGTGGTCAAAGACCAGCAACTTAAAAAATGGAAAGGCCTTTCCGCCAGTAACTTGGAAGGTGGTAACTTCAAACGCCAGTCATCTTGGCTGGGGAGCAGTATTGGAAGAGGCCTCCGTTCAGGGAAAATGGTCCCAGGTAGAAAAAACCTTGCCGATCAATCTGTTGGAAAACAGAGCAGCTCGCTTGGCAGAGCAGCTCGCCCTCATATTCTGGACGGCCAGGCTGCAGGGGTCTCCGGTCAGAGTCCAGTCCGACAATTCCACAGTGGTGGCATACATCAACCACCAAGGGGGTACCCGGAGCTTGGCAGCCCAAAAAGAAATAAATCATATACTGACTTGGGCAGAGAGACACGTGCCATATCTGTCGGCAGTCTATATTCCGGGGGTGGACAACTGGCAGGAGACTACCTAAGTCATCAGCAGTTGTTGCCAGGGGAATGGTCCCTCCACCCCGAAGTTTTCCTTCAAATATGCCAGCGTTGGGGGATGCCAGAGGTGGATCTTCTGGCATCCAGGTTCAATGCCAAGGTGGATAGCTTTGTGTCCAGAACCAGGGATCCACTTGCCATGGGGACGGATGCATTGGTGGTTCCCTGGGATCGGTATTCTCTAATTTATGCCTTTCCTCCGATCCAGATGCTGCCGCACCTGTTACGCAGGATACAGATGGAGCAGAAAACGGTAATTCTGGTGGCCCCACGATGGCCAAGAAGGTCTTGGTATTCACAGAGTGTGAGGATGGCAGTAGGGGACCTACTGTCCCAAGGTCCAATATACCATCCTTCTTTACGGTCGCTGAATTTGATGGCATGGCTGTTGAGACCAGAGTACTAAAAGACCGTGGTATCAGGGGTTCTGTTCTGGCTACTTTGATAAATGCTAGAAAGCCAGTGTCTAGAAAAATTTACCATAGAGTCTGGAAATCATATATTTCATGGTGTGAGAAGAGAAGATGGCACAGTCACAAGTATACAATTGGGAGGGTTCTTGCCTTCCTGCAAGCAGGAATTTATTTAAACTTGACCTTAGGAACCATTAAAGGACAGATTTTGGCCTTATCGGTTTTCTTCCAGAGACCAATTGTGTCTCATTCATTGGTACAAACCTTTATTAAGGGAGTACTACATGTAAGGCCATCAATTAGACCACCCTTGTGCCCATGGGACTTGAACTTAGTGCTTTCAGCTCTACAGAGTCAACCCTTTGAGCCTATTAGGCAGATTCCTTTGATCTTATTGACTAGGAAATTGTTTTTTTTGGTGGCTATAACCTCAGCAAGAAGGGTCTCCGAGTTGGCCGCCCTTTGTTGTGAGAAACCCTTTCTGTTTGTTCATCAGGACAAGGTGGTGATGCGGCCCCGTCCGCAGTTTTTACCCAAAGTGGTTTCTAGTTTTCACTTAAATCAGGATATCATTTTACCTTCCTTCTTTCCTAACCCTAGATCTAAGGAGGAAAGATTGCTCCATTCACTGGATGTGGCGAGAGCTATTAAGGTTTACTTGGAAATGTCAGCCCCTTTTCGGAAAGCTGAAACATTTTTTGTGCTGCCTGAGGGTCCTAGGAAAGGACAGGCAGCAACTAGTTCTACAATCTCTAGGTGGATTCATCAGGTCATTATCCAGGCCTATGAGTTGAAACACAAGGTTCCACCTCGATATCTTAAAGCTCACTCTACCAGAGGAGTTAGTACATCTTGGGCAGTGCGCCAACAGGTGTCGATGGCTCAGGTTTGCAAAGCGGCCGATTGGTCCTCGGTTCATACTTTCACCAGGTTTTACAGACTGCATGTTAGATCCCAAAAGGAGACTGTTTTTGGCCAGAGCGTGCTGCAAGCAGCTTTAGAATTTGGAGCCTAAAATAAAGGGGATTTAGGTATGCTCCCTCCCCTCAAAGGCATTGCTTTAGGACATCCCAGATAGTCATTACTATGGTGCTCTGTGTCCTGTGCTGTACGATAAAGAAAAATTGATTTTTAAAACAGCTTACCTGTAAAATCCTTTTCTTGGAGTACATCACAGGACACAAAGGTCCCTCCCCTCTTTTTCTGGGATCTTCATTGCTTGCTAAAAAAACTAAAGGTACTTCCTGTATAGGAGGGGTTATATGGGAGGAACCTTCTTACTATTGGTTGCCAGTGTCCAATCACCTAAAGGTAGCATACAAACCCACATAGTCATTACTATGGTGCTCTGTGTCCCGTGATGTACTCCAAGAAAAGGATTTTACAGGTTAGCTGTTTTAAAAATCCATTTATTGCTCTATGATTCTCAATATGTTTCTCCCGAGCCTTTATGTTTGAACATTGCCAAGGGGACACTTTGTGGTTTAGAGTCATCGCTTCCACATATGTCACTGGTTGAAAGAATTCAATATTACTACAAGGCGTATTTATTCTAAAGTTCTGTTGAGTTTGTATTTCTCACGCACGATTTGTGGTGGAGCACAATTTGAAGGATAAATTTGTTCCTGCACCTTTTTTTTTTTTTGGATCACGGTGAATGGACTGTTCTGTGAAGATTTTTTAAGGAATTTTTGGACTCCAGCATATATATATATATATATATATATATATATATATATATATATATATATATATATATATATATATATATATATATGGCCATTATATAAAATAATAAAGAATAATAACAATAAAGAAAAATAATAAGAAAAAAAAAAAAGGAAAGAAAAAAAAATTATATTTCCCATTTTCTTTTAATTTTATCCATTCTACCGTTCATGTATATTTTTCCCTTTGCGTCTCACTTATACACGGATATGATTTATTAGACATATGAAAAACAATAAATAAATATTGATTTAATATAAATTTTATTAGTTACTTATGTTAAACGATTAAGTTGTTTTACAATTGAGTTAGCGCCACACCTTTTTCTATATTTTTTTCACAGTGTTGCATGACTGAGTAATTGCCATTAAAAATGTGACAGCGTTGAAAGCTGAAAATTGGTCTGTGCAGGAAGGGGGTGACAGTGCCCGGTATTGCGGTTGTTAATCATTGAAGTAGATCTATGCCCTTTTGTGTGCCCTAATGGACATTGAGAAGATTCTAGGTCAATGTTGATACATAAGTGTTTTGAACTATATTGATCAACTTTCTTATCAATACTGAAATCCTGAAACGCGTCGGGCGAACTACAAAGGAGACCAACAGTTCCCAACCATACCAACTGTATTGTTTTTTCTTCAAATTTTATGTCCTAATTGGTGATGTATGCACCTAGTAGTTTTGAATATTATCTCAATAAATTTTGTTAAAATTTTTCTACATATATCGTGATCTCTATATCAAGTTGCCTTAAAAGTCCCATGTCCCCGGGGGGGGGGGGGGGTACTCTTTCCTTGTAGAATCGACATTGATCAGCTTCTTTAAGTTGGGTTGAAATAACACATATATGTCTATTTTTGAAACTTGAACATTTTGAACACCTTATCTCAAGGTGAAAAATTGGGCGTGCCTTCAGAAATGTCCACTTCCTTCCTGTTGCTTCTCTGGGATAGGAAATAAATGAAAATCTTCCCAATGTTACACAGGCAGCAAAACATACCTTCCCTAGTCTATCCAAAAAAAAATAAAAAAAAAAACAAAATCAAATAAAAATAATAAAAATAAAAAAAGTCTTTAAGCATAGATGTAATCAGGCTTAAAAAGAAATAAAAAATCATCATGTTTATAACAAAGAAATTACATTAGGCAGCATTTCTGACTCCGTGACATTCTTTATTTATAATGTATATAGGAAACAAAACAACATGTCCCCGCTGTGCATATTTGGTGTTGGTTCTAGAGATTTTTAGTTGTATGGCGTTTGTAAATCCCATGGCCAGATGTCTTCTCTTCTATAAGGAATAAAATCACAGATATTTAAAAATCAAATTCATGGATTGTAAACATCAACAAAGAATTACTTTGACCACCCACCAACATTTGTTTTCTTTTATCCACCAAAATTTTGAACCCCACAAATGTTATTTGATCTAATTATACATTTCACCAACAGTCACAAAAGTAACTGCCAGGTTAAAACATGCTTTGTTTCGTGTCAACAAAAATTGGGCACTGGCTAATGCATATGCGTGAACTCGCGCGCACACACACGAGCCGGCGCATTCTCGTGCGCAGCGGCGCACATGTGCATCTGTAACAGATGTTGGCACCAAGCAGGCTATTTAAACTCGGCCAGTGCTCAGGATCAGTGCTGCTTTGTCTTTCAGCCTTCCCCGCATCCTGTATTCCTGCTATCCTGTATCCTGATTCCAGTTACTGGCCCGGCTTGTCTGACCACTCTCTGAACTCCGTCTGCACTGACCCCGGCTTGTCTTTGATCTCTGCTGCTGTCTGCTCCATTTGCTTCTATTTTACCGATTGGCTGCTGACCCGGCTTGTACCAAGACCACTCTATTGCCTGCTCCTCTGCACCTGATCTGACCTGCCAAGGAATGACCCCACTTGCCTGACTCTGCTACCTGACACATCCTGCTGTTCTTCAGTCTGCTACCAGCGCATTCCTCACCTGCCCTTTGTCGCCAGTACCAGCCTGCTTCAGTCTGTCATCCTCCAGCTTTCTACAAGCCCCCTGGCTCTAAGAAGACCACTGATGACCTCTCCTGCATGGCGTGGATACCCGCTCTGCTACTGGCAAGTCCTACAGCCACTTGTGCCACTGTTCACTCCTGCGCCTTCTGTTCACACTACCAGGGGCCACGCGTCAGAGGTGTAAGCAGTAGACATGTGCGCCGTCAATAAATTTGTTTTGTTCCATTTCATATTAGAATTTATTCGTATTTCGTAATTCGTGTCCGAAATTCAATTTGGATTTGTACAAAATACGAATTTTTGTTAGGTTCGTTAACTTTTCGGAACAATTACCAATGTTCGTTATGATGAATTTATCATTATGAGGGGCTCCCACCATTCCTGTGCTGTACTCATTATGAATGGCTCCCACCATTCCTGTGCTGTACTCATTATGAGGGGCTCCCACCATTCCTGTACTGTGCTCATTATGAGGGGCTCCCCCCATCCCTGTCCTGTGCTCATTATGAGGGGCTCCCCCCATCCCTGTGCTGCGCTCATTATGAGGGGCTCCCCCCATCCCTGTGCTGCGCTCATTATGAGGGGTTCCCACCATCCCTGTGCTGTGCTCATTATGAGGGGCTCCCACCATCCCTGTGCTGTGCTCATTATGAGGGGCTCCCCCCATCCCTGTGCTGCGCTCATTATGAGGGGTTCCCACCATCCCTGTGCTGTGCTCATTATGAGGGGCTCCCACCATCCCTGTGCTGCACTCATTATGAGGGGCTCCCACCATCCCTGTGCTGCGCTCATTATGAGGGGCTCCCACCATCCCTGTGCTGTGCTCATTATGAGGGGCTCCCACCATCCCTGTGCTGTGCTCATTATGAGGGGCTCCCACCATCCCTGTGCTGTGCTCATTATGAGGGGCTCCCACCATCCCTGTGCTGTGCTCATTATGAGGGGCTCCCACCATCCCTGTGCTGTACTCATTATGAGGGGCTCCCACCATCCCTGTGCTGTGCTCATTATGAGGGGCTCCCCCCATCCCTGTGCTGCGCTCATTATGAGGGGTTCCCACCATCCCTGTGCTGTGCTCATTATGAGGGGCTCCCACCATCCCTGTGCTGCGCTCATTATGAGGGGCTCCCACCATCCCTGTGCTGTGCTCATTATGAGGGGCTCCCACCATCCCTGTGCTGTGCTCATTATGAGGGGCTCCCACCATCCCTGTGCTGTGCTCATTATGAGGGGCTCCCACCATCCCTGTGATGTGCTCATTATGAGGGGGTCCCACCATCCCTGTGCTGTGCTCATTATGAGGGGCTCCCCCCCATCCCTGTGCTGTGCTCATTATGAGGGGCTCCCACCATCCCTGTGCTGTGCTCATTATGAGGGGCTCCCACCATCCCTGTGCTGTGCTCATTATGAGGGGTTCCCACCATCCCTGTGATGTGCTCATTATGAGGGGGTCCCACCATCCCTGTGCTGTGCTCATTATGAGGGGCTCCCACCATCCCTGTGCTGCGCTCATTATGAGGGGCTCCCACCATCCCTGTGCTGTGCTCATTATGAGGGGGTCCCACCATCCCTGTGCTGTGCTCATTATGAGGGGCTCCCCCCCATCCCTGTGCTGTGCTCATTATGAGGGGCTCCCACCATCCCTGTGCTGTGCTCATTATGAGGGGCTCCCACCATCCCTGTGCTGTGCTCATTATGAGGGGTTCCCACCATCCCTGTGCTGTGCTCATTATGAGGGGCTCCCACCATCCCTGTGCTGTGCTCATTATGAGGGGCTCCCACCATCCCTGTGCTGTGCTCATTACGAGGGGCTCCCCCCATCCCTGTGCTGTGCTCATTATGAGGGGCTCCCACCATCCCTGTGCTGTGCTCATTATGGGGGGCTCCCACCAACCCTGTGCTGTGCTGACTTCCTGGGTTATTTAACTTCATCATAACGAATAATCGTAATTAACGAACATTCTCGTCTCCCTTGTAACGAAATTTGGATACAAAATTCGTAAACGAAATTTTGTACTTCATACAGAATTCGTAAGCATAGCAATTCGTATTTCGGATCCTCCTGAATGTACGAATTTACGGAAATTCGTACGAATATTCGATTCGTACAAAACTAAATGCACATGTCTAGTAAGCAGTGGCGGCCCATAATGCAGGGGCGCCGCCCCCCCTATCCAAGGGTCCGGCCCCCTAATCTCCATGCAGGGTGCCGGACGCATGGATTCCAATGTTTTTTTGTTTTGTTTTTTAACCACAAGATTAGAGCCTCAGGGCTCTAATTGGCTTCAAAAAGAGTGGACTCTGCACCCCGATCCCACCCACTTGTGTGACAATAGCAAATTAATATTCGCTATTGTCTCCCTGATTCACCTCCCGGCCAATCAGGAAGCCCCGATTGGCCAGGGAGTCTAAGGACTAAGTTAAGGCATCTGATTGGCACATTTATGTCCATCTCCTGCTGGGGGGGAATCGCCGCCGACCATCTCCCGCGGTGGGGCGGGTTGGGGGTGATCGCCGCTGTCTGTCTCCCACAGGGGGGGGGGAGGGTTTGTGGGTTTTGAATGTGATCACCGTACATCTCCCACAAGGGGGGGGGGGGGGGATTTTACACGATAGCCGATGTCTTTGACTTTCAAATAAGCACTATCCAAACTTCATTGTAATATTACATTACTATTCAATCATGGTTTGTAGGATTTATTTGCCGGCTGCCAATTTGACAGCTATGCCCTGCAGATTGCCCTGGGAGTGGGTGTGGGGTCCCCCGCAGAGCTCTAGGGGGCACTTCTTTTGCCCTTGTATCATTCCAGTCCTGGTGCTGAGATTACCGCATAGGAAATGTGAACACTTACTAAGGGATGGAGCTATAGATTCACCAATTGAAAGCATAAATCATTCGTTAATATGGGCACTTACCCTCTAGCATTGATTTTCTGGAACACAGCGATCCCCTTTTATAAGATATCCACTCTCGGTGCATCTACAGCCATCTTCACACAACATAATACACATTGCATCGGGGGGCTGACAATAGGCTGAACATCCCGAGCAATTTGACTGCTCAGCCCCCTCGGGGCAAGTTTTACCTGTAGTGAAAATATATTAAAAAAGATAGAGCTAAGGAGAGAGGGACAATTAAAGTAAGTCAGTCCTTCCCTCCCCTTAAAAAACAAAAGAAAACTGACCGCCAATACTGAAAAGCTCCCTATAAGGACGGCTCTGATACACTCCCCTCCCCCTACATGGCATACAACTGTCTCTCCTAATGATATGGATGGAACTCCATATAAAATGCCTAAAGAAATTAATCCATCAAACCTGTAGCTCCGTTTTTTCCACCATTGCCATACGGTTTGCAAATTATCATCGGAAGAACTATGGTAAAAAAAAAAAAAAAAAATTGTGTTAACATAAGTAAATATAAAAACACCCTGCAGACATAGCACAGGTCCTGGAGCAATTTTCCTCAATTTGCGCTAATAAGGTACGAGTAGCGGAGGGCCGATCAGCGGCTCTCCTGACAGGGGGGGGGTCCTGCGCTGATAATCCGCGCATTGATTATCAGTGCAGACCCATCAAAGATGCCCACTAGAGCCCATCAGGGTCGCCCGCTAGAGCCCACCAGGGATGCCAACCTATGCCCACCAGGGATGCCAATCAGTGCCCATCGAGGATGCCAATTAGTGCCTATTAGGGATGCCAATCAGTGCCCATCAGTAATGCCTGTCAGTGGCTCCTCATCAGTGCTGTCTATCAGTGCCATCTAACAGTGTCCCATCAGTACCACCCATCAGTGCCCACCAGTACCGCCTATCAGCGCCCATCAGTGCCGCCTATCAGTACCCATCAGTGCCACCTATAAGTGCCCATCAGTGTGGCCTATTAGTGCCCATCAGTGCCACATATCAGTGCAGCCTATAGGTGCCCATCAGTGCCACCTATGAGTGCCCATCAGTGCCCATCAGAGCTGCATATCAGTACCCATCAGTGCCACCTATAAGTGCCCATCAGTGCGGCCTATCAGTGCAGCCTATGAGTGCCCATCAGTGCCACCTATGAGTGCCCATCAGTGCCGCCCATCAGTGCCACCTATCAGTGCCCACCAGTACCGCCTATCAGTGCCCATCAGTGCCACCTATAAGTGCCCATCAGTGCGGCCTATCAGTGCCCATCAGTGCCACATATCAGTGCAGCCTATAAGTGCCCATCAGTGCCACCTATGAGTGCCCATCAGTGCCCATCAGCTCTGCATATCAGTACCCATCAGTGCCACCTATAAGTGCCCATCAGTGCAGCCTATCAGTGCAGCCTATGAGTGCCCATTAGTGCCACCTATGAGTGCCCATCAGTGCCACCCATCAGTGCCACCTATCAGTGCCCACCAGTACCGCCTATCAGTGCTGCCTATCAGTACCCATCAGTGCCACCTATAAGTGCCCATCAGTGCAGCCTATCAGTGCCCATCAGTGCCACATATCAGTGCAGCCTATAAGTGCCCATCAGTGCCACCTATGAGTGCCCCTCAGTGTCCATCAGCGCTGCATATCAGTACCCATCAGTGTCACCTATAAGTGCCCATCAGTGCGGCCTATCAGTGCAGCCTATGAGTGCCCATCAGTGCCACCTATCAGTGCCCATCAGCGCCACATATCAGTGTTGCCTATGACTGCTGCATATTAGTGCCTCATCATCAGTGCTCCTCAGTGAAGGAGAAAACATACTTGTTTACAAAATTTTATAACAGAAACAAAGAAAAACTTACTTTTTTCAACACTTTCTGTTCTTTTTTTATTTGATTGGAATTGTAGGAAAACTGAGCTTAGAGACTAATAAGCAGCTAACACTTCACTAGACATATAGTGCAAATAATCATATAAACATTAGTGCAGCGCTCAAATAATGTGAACCAAAAGTGCAAATATAAGTAAAGTAGTATACAGTATATTAGAAAAACAAAAGTGTAGAAAATGCGCCTCTTCCTACTGAAACAAGGGCTTCTGGATTAGGTGAAACAATCCGGTTCCTCAATGGGTATATATTATAACCAATTAAGGCTGAAGCAGCTACCGTGAAAGCTCACTCAGGGCAAATAAAAACAAATATACAAACAAATTTACAAATTGTGGACTGTGTTTTTTTATTTTTTTTTATTTTTACATATGCACTGTATGATAGCACTATTTAAACATTTGTAGTGTGTTATTTTAGTTTGTAGCGCTGCCTTTTGTGCTTGTATATTAGTATACAGTATATGTGTGGGACATGATTAGCAAAAAATAGAAAAAACCACAGAGGTGATCAAATACCACCAAAAGAAAGCTCTATTTGTGCGGAAAAAAAAAAAAAAATTCAAAATGTGACAGCGCTATCTATTCGACGTGGAACGAGACAGGGCTGCCCACTTTCCGCATTACTTTTTGCATTAGCAATTGAACCTTTTAGCTGTCGCAATTCGATCCCACCCTAAAATACACGGAGTATATTGTGGACAGCAAGAACATAAATGTTCTCTGTTTGCTGACGAAGTCCTCATGTATGTCACTAATCCTGAAGTCACTCTACCTACTCTGCTATCTCTATTTTGCCAATTTTCCCAGCTCTCAGGGCTCTCTTTAACCACTAGCCGCCCGCCCACTGTCATATGACGGCGGGACGAGGCAGCTCTCATTCTGGTCGGACGTCATATGACGGAATCGCCTTCCCGGGCCACTAGGGGGTGGGGGCGCGTGCCGCGTCACTGAGGACCTGATGCGCGTGCCCAGCGGCCGCGATGTCTGCCGGGCACCCACGATTGCCCAGTAACTGAGCAGGACCGTGGATCTGCGTGTGTAAACACACAGATCCACATCCTGTCAGAGGAGAGGAGACCGATGGTGTGACCCTTGTATATAGGGACACCGATCGTTTACCTCCCCCAGTCAGTCCCCTCCCCCCACAGTTGGAATCACCTCCCTAGGACACACATTTAACCCCTCGATTGCCCCCTAGCAGGGGCGTTGCTAGGTCTACAAAAGATCTGGGGCTAGAGCCCATAGCAGCGTAGTAAAGAAAGTCATACGCTTGGGCGGGCATACACATGTATATACAGTAATATACGTGTGTGTGTATATATATCCCCAGAGAGCCCCCCACTTACATCAGGGTCCCAGAGAGTCCCCTTACATCAGGGTCCCCAGAGAGCCCCCCTTACATCAGGGTCCCCAGAGAGCCTCCCTTACATCAGGGTCCCCAGAGAGTCCCCTTACATCAGGGTCCCCAGAGAGCCCCCCTTACATCAGGGTCCCCAGAGAGCCTCCCTTACATCAGGGTCCCCAGAGAGCCTCCTCCTTACATCAGAATCATCAGAGAGCCTCCCCCTTTCATCAGGGTACCCAGAGGGCCCCCCATTTACATCAGGGTTCCCAGAGAGCCTCCCCCTTAAATCTGGGTCCTTAGAGAGCCTCTGCCCTAAAATCAGGGACCCCAGAGAGCCTCTCCCTTGCATCAGGGTCCCCAGAGAGCCCCCCCACTTACATAAGGGTCCCCAGGGAGCCTCCCGTCCCCTTTGGGGACCGCTGCAGAGACTTGGGGCTATTGGCCCCAGATTTGGGGCTATCGCCCCAAAAGCCACCCCCTAGCAATGCCCCTGCCCCCTAGTGTCAACCCCTTCCCTGCCAGTCACATTTACACAGTACTCAGTGCACTTTTATAGCACAGATCTCTGTACAAATGCCAATGGTCCCAAAAAGGTGTCAAAAGTGTTCGATATGTCCGCCGCAATATCGCAGTCACGATAAAAATCGCAGATCGCCGCCATTACTAATAAAAAAAAATAAAAATGCTATAAATCTATCCCCTATTTTGTAGACGCTATAACTTTTGCGCAAACCAATCAATAAACGCTTATTGCGATTTTTTTACCAAAAATATGTAGAAGAATACATATCGGCCTAAACTGAGAAAAAAAATTGTTAACAAAAAAAAAATTGGATATTTATTATAGCAAAAAGATAAAAATATTGTGTTTTTTCAAACTTGTCAATCTTCTTTTGTTTATAGCGCAAGCAATAAAAGCCGCAGAGGCGATCAAATACCACCAAAAGAAAGCTCTATTTGTGGGGAAAAAATGATAAAAATTTCATTTGGTTACAGTGTTGCATGACCGCACAATTGTCATTCAAAATGTGACAGCGCTGAAAGCTGAAAAATGGCTTGGGCAGGAAGGGGGTGAAAGTGCCCATTATTGAGGTGGTTAAATACTCAGAAAATGATGGCTCCTAATATCTCTTTGCCCCCTCGATGGAACGGAAATTATGAACTACCTATAATTTTCAATGGACAACTCCCTTCCATATCTAGGCATCCAACTAACGTCTTCGATTAACACTCTGTACCGGGCTAACTATCCTCCACTCTTTCGCCGACTCCGGGAAGATCTTCAACGATGGGCGGACTATCCTTTAGCTTGGTTTGGTAGAATCAATTCTATTATGATGACATTTCTACCCAGGATACTTTATTATTTTAGAACTTTACCTATTGCAGTCCCGAGGGGAGATCTACAACGACTACAATTGGATGTTCTCTGTTTTATTTGGTGTAATAAAAAGCCTTGCATGAACAAATTGACGTTACATGCCTCAAAATCGTGTGATGGGCTTGGACTCCCTAATTTACAAGCTTACTATCAAGCAGCTCAAATAACACAGCTTTCCTATACAACGGCTAAGGGGTCTCTGCCCCTCTGGGTCTCTATTGAGGCTCTTTCATGACACCCTTTTGCTATCGGCTCCCTACTGTGGCTTCCGAACCGCCTTCACCGCCCCTATTTTGTGCCCCACCCTGTCTCACTCCCTATCGGTTTGGGACAGGGTGCGACATCGTAGATCCCTATCATCCCCACATACCCCACTAGCCCCTTTGTTCTGTAATCCAGAATTCTCCCCCAGCCTGACTTCACTGTTATTTCAATGGTGGCTTAAAAAGGGACTCCTTAGGATAGGTGACTACCTTGATGGAAATCAACCTTACCGTTTACAACACTTTAATCACTTAAAGACCGTCTCACGCCGATATACGTTGGCAGAATGGCACGGCCGGGCATAGTAACGTACCTGTACGTCACTTTGAATTTCCCGCCGTGCGCGCGCGCCCCTGCCGCGAGCTCCGTGCCCGCGGAACCCGCGGACTCGATGTCCACTGGGTGCCCGCAATTGTGCCAAGGAGCTGAAGAACGGGGAGATGCCAGTGTAAATACAGCATCTCCCCGTTCTGCCTAGTGACAGGACACTGATTGCCTGCTCCCTCTCATCGGGAGCAGCGATCAGTGTCATGTCACTGCTAGCCCATCCCCCAGACAGTTAGAATCACTCCCTAGGACACACCTAACCCCTTCCCTGCCACCTAGTGGTTAACCCCTTCACTACCAGTGACATTTTTACAGTAATCAATGTAATTTTATAGCATTGATAGCTGTATTAATGCCAATGGTCCCAAAAATGTGTCAAAATTGTCCGATGTGTCCGCCATAATGTCGCAGTCATGATAAAAATCTACTAGTAAAAAAACTACCAAAAAACTACTTACTAGTAAAAAAAAAAATTATTAATTTATAAATTAATAATAATTAATAAAAATGCCATAAAACTATCCCCTATTTTGTAGACGCCATAACTTTTGCACAAACCAATCAATACACGGTTACTGCGATTTATTTATTTTTTTTTACCAAAAATATGTAGAAGAATATGTATCGGCCTAAACTGAGGAAAAAATTGTTTTTTTATATATTTTTTGGGGATATTTATTATAGCACATAGTAAAAAATATTGCTTTTTTTTCAAAATTGTCGCTCTATTTTCGTTTATAGCGCAAAAAATAAAAACCGCGGAGGTGATCAAATACCACCAAAAGAAAGGTCTATTTGTGGGGAAAAAAAGGACGTCAATTTTGCTTGGGAGCCATGTCGCATGGCCGCGCAATTCTCAGTTAAAGTGACACAGTGCCGAAACGCAAAAAGTGGCCTGGTCATTTGGCAGCCAAATGGTCCGGGGCTGAAGTGGTTAAAGCCACAATGCAGATGCCCTCTAGTGAATTGTTTAGGTATAAGCAGCCTATTTCCTTTATACGTTCTAAACTTAATTTATTAGATGGACCTCTGACACTTACAAATCTTGAATTATCTTGCCAAACGAAAGGCCTCCTACGGAGACCAATATCTACAGTATATGCCACTCTTACTGACCCGAATACTAAACTCCCCTACACGACTCAATGGGAACGGGACCTAAATACCACTTTTGAATTATCTGACTGGCAAGATATGGCCAGATAAGTATCCATTAACACTACACTAATTTAAGCTAATTATAAATCCCTCCTTCACTGGTATTTAGTGCCAACCAGGGTCGCTAAGATGCATCCATCTGCATGTGCATGTGAAATTTGGACAAATTTGACTTTTTTGGAAATTCGGATGTATTTGAATGTCCGGATTACAATAGTACTGAATTTCAACTAATCCGAAATAACGAAAAAAAAAATTTGGACAGAATTTGAAATAGAATCGATTCGAATAGTTTTTGAATTCGAAACGTTTTCAAATTTGAATTTGAATAGTTTTTGATTTTTAATAGTTTTCAAATTCTAATAGTTTTCCAATTTCCAAAAATAATAAAATAGATTAGAAAATAAAGGAATACAATAGAAAAACATATAATAGAATAGAAAAGAATATAACAGAAAAAAAAAAGAATAGAATATCATAGAGTAAAACAGAATAAAATAGAAAGTAAAAGAACTGAATAGAATAGAATAGAAATGAATAAAGTTGAATAAAAAAGAATTTAATAAAATAAAAAGAATAGAACCATCTTCTGAAATTTGAATTTCAAATAGAATAAATTTGCATTTGAATACGTGAGAAAATAATAAAAAATAATAGAATAGGAAAAAAAAAGAATAGAATAGACTATAATAGAATAGAAAAGAATAGAATTAGAAAAACAATAGAATAGAATAGAATAACATAGAATATAACCAGTTCCCAAAATTAAAATAGAATCAATTCGAATAACAGAATAGTATAGAAAAAAAACAACAGAATAGAACCATCTTCCGAATTTCGAATAGAATACAGCACATTTGAATTTGAATAGAGAATAATAGGATAGAAAAGAATAAAATACGATAGAATTTAAAATAATAGAATAGAATAGACTAGAAAAGAAAATAATGGAATAGAAAAAAACAAATGGAAAAATAATACAATTAAAAAAACAATAGAATAGTATGGAAAGAATATAACAATTTGCCAAAATTCAAATAGAATCAATTAATGTTGAATAGAATAGAAAATAATAGATTAGAATAGGAAGATGGTTATATTCTTTCAATTCAATTCTGTTGTTTTTTTCTATACTATTCTGTTATTTTCTATTCTATTCTTATATATGCTTTTCTAGTCTATTTAAATTTCTATTCTTTTCTTATTGTTTTTTTTTTTTTTTTGATTGGTATATTCTTTCTGTTGTTTTTAATTCTAATATATTTGTTTCTATTCTATTCTATTCTATTACATTATATCATTTTCTTTTATTTACTATTCTATTTTGTTCTGTTGTACTCTATTACATTATATTCTTTTATTTTCTGTTATAATATTTTCTATTCTATTCTATTTTTTTCTATTCTATTCCTTTATTTTCTACTCTATTTTATTCTCTTTGGAAATTGGAAAAATATTCAAATTCTAAAACTATTCAAAACTTTTTGAATTTGAAAACGTTTTGAATTTGAAATTATTCAAATTCAAAAACCTTTTGAATACTATTCGAATTTGAAAACTATCTGAAATTGATTTGAAAACTATTCAAATCTATTTGAATTCGAATTACTAAAATTTGAATCGATTCGAATAAACAAAACAAATTTACGTAAATACCGAATCGAAACAAAACTAAACTAAACTATTTTTTTCATTCTGCACATGTCTATGTATAACCACTACTTTTTTCTTTCTTTTTTTTTAGTTTTAGATAGAGTTAAGAATTAAAACCCATGTTAGGTTTAATTATTTTATTATTTAGGGCTGCTGTGCCCTGTAAACATTGGTATCTCCAATAGGGGCACCCAATTCCTCTAACTATGTAGAGATTTCCTCTAACTTCCTGATATGTCTCTGGGACAGGAAGTGAAGAACAATCTCCCCATGTTTAACCCTTCCCTACACTATCCACAAATAAAAATAAAGATCTTGGCTGTACATGCACTGTAAAGAAGGTTTATTAATGCTTATGGCTGGGAACATGGTCCAGGTACACATTATTAAGGGTTTTAGTATATGTTACAAATAGTACACTGAAAGAAAGCCTTATACAAGGCACACCCATGTTTGTTAGATTATATATATATATATATATATATATATATATATATATATATATATATATATATATATATATATTAGGGGTGTCAATTTTACTCCCAAAGCCTTTACCTGATTCAAGCTGACTCTGCCTTACCAACAATAGAAAGTGTATGGGTCTGCTGCCCTCTACTGTCTGTATTTGTAATAGCTTAAAATGACCACAGAGTTAGTTGGTTATAGACACGTACTTCCTGCTCCTGCTAGATGGGCCAGAAACACTGATTGGAGGACTGTGATATTTTATCAAGGGGAATTTCAAGGAAGCGGAAACAGAGCTGAGCCATATGACCTTGTACACACAGAAGCTGATGCTGCTGCTATATTTCACCCAGACCAGAAGCAGAGATTATTAGGCAAGGATTGATATGTTCTAATAGTTTAACTACAGCTTCCCATAGATTCTTGAGTCTGAATACTTATGATAGTGATATCTCTGTCCTATTGTTATTATCTCACATGCACAATATCAGATAACCAGGTCTCTGCTACTCTAAGGGGTTGATTTACTAAAACTAGAGAGTGCAAAATCTGGTGCAGCTGTGCATGGTAGCCAATTAGCTTCTAACGTTGGCTTGTTCAATTAAGCTTTGACAAGAAAAACTGGAAGCTGGTTGGTTACTATGCACAGCTGCACCAGATTTTGCACTCTCCAGTTTTAGTAAATCAACCCTTATGTGTGTAATGGTTCTGTGATCCTGGCCCCTCCCTCCTGTTCAGTGCCTCCCACAGAAAGAAGCTTACTATATGGGGCACTCAAGCTGAGTCCCAGCTCCCTATGTCCACTCAGACATGGAGCCTAGGCCCAGCCCCGCCCCCTCTCTCCCCTGATTGGCTAGCTGACTTTGAGTGACAGCAGCGGGAGCCAATGGCACTGCTGCTGTGTCTCAGCCAATTAGGATGGAAAATCTGGATGACTGAGACACTCGTGGACATCGCTGGATAGAGAGGGACCTCAGGTAAGTATTAAGGGGGGGGCTGAGACTTGATTAAGACTGATTAGAGTAACTTAAGGGTTAATAAGGGGTTAAACAGAGGAACATTTAACCACTTCAATACAGGGCATTTTCACCCCCTTTCTGCCCAAGCCATTTTTCAACTTTCAGCGCTGTCGCAATTTGAATGACAATTGCGCGGTCATACCACACTGTACCCAGATGAAATTGTTATCATTTTTTCCCCACAAATAGAGCATTATTATGGTGGTATTTGATCACCTCTGCGGTTTTTATTATTTGCGCTATAAACAAAAGAAGAGTGACAAGTTGGAAAAAAAACACAATATTTTTTACTTTTTGCGATAATAAATATCCAATTTTTTTTTCTTTAAAACATTTTTTTTGCTTAGTTTAGGCTGATACGTATTCTTCTACATATTTTTGGTAAAAAAAAGCGCAATAAGCGTATATTGATTGGTTTGCACAAAAGTTATAGCGTCTACAAAATAGGGGATAGATTTATAGCATTTTTATTATTATTTTTTTTTTACTAGTAATGGCGGTGATCTGCGATTTTTATCATGACTGCGATATTGCGGCGGACACATCGGACACTTTTGACACATTTTTGGGACCATTCACATTTATACAGCGATCCGTGCTATAAAAATGCACTGATTACTGTATAAATGTGACTGGCAGGGAAGGGGTTAACACTAGGTGGTGATCGAGGGGTTAACTGTGTTGCTAGGGAGTGTTTCTAACTGTAGGGGGAGGGGACTCACTAGGGGAGGAGACCGATCAGTGTTCCTCTGTACTGGGAACATACAATCGGTCTCCTCTCCCCTGACAGGACTGTGGATCTGTGTGTTTACAGATCTGTGTGTTACCGGCAATCGCGGGTGCCCGGCGGACATCGCGGCCGCCGGGCATGTGCACCGGATGCCCAGTGACACGGCGCGCTCGCCATCGCCATCGGCGGTGCCCGCAATGAGAGCTGCGCCACCTGGCCGTCAATTGACAGCCAGCGGTCAGCAAGCAGTTAATAAAAAAACTGATTTCTTTTTTTTTTTACTTAAAAGGTTGATTTAAACTGCAGATAGAAGTTCATCCCTTTGATCTGTAGATGAATGAACAAAAAGATGCAAAAAGAAAGAATGTTTCTTTTTATCTTTCTGTTTCAGTGGCTGAGCAATGTTGTTCATAGACATCGCCCGGCTGTTTTTTTTTTTTGGACAGCTCCAATTGCTTAGTTTACACTTCAGCTGTCAACAGGGGAACCTCACTGACAGCTGAATGTGTCATTGGTTGTTTTTTTTACGTTTGGCATTTCCCCACTGACAGCTGAAAGAACCAAGCCTGAAAGTATCGGTTTCAGGTATCGGAGCTGTTGCACGAGTACTGATCCTCGTGCAAATGCTTAGTATCAGCACCAATACCGATACCAGTATCGGTATAGGTGCAACTCTAGTATGTACTGTTATTAATCTCTTCCTTTACTGTATAAAGCTTGCATTATTTCTATACTGGTGTGCATCTATACGCTTATTGGTAATGTTATATGCTGGCTGCAGTAGTTCCTCTGCTGCCAATTACTTTGATTAGATTACTGATGAATTTCCCAGGAAGGGAAATATTTTTGTTTTTGGCTTTATATTATTTTGTAATAAAATGATAAAAAAAAATCAATATAGCGTCTTATAATATTTTATTCTGGTTATTTGTTTGATAAATACAGTACCTAATAGAAGCACAAGAAGAACTCTTCTAAGAGCCGTCATAGTCACTCGTTTATTTCTAAAAAATATAACACATAAAAGGTTACTGATTACATAAATAAATAACTAAATAAATAAATACATTTTTTTAAAGAATCATACAAAGTATACACCTACTCAGAACAAGAGAGACTAGTGATACATATATTATGCTATGTTAGAGTTTAGTGGGAGTCTAGTACAGTAAGAGCAAACTTCAACAACATTTTGCCAAAGAGGAACTTCTAAAAATGTGGAATTTGTTTTAAAAAAATCAACTTTTTTGTTTTTCCTTAATTTGAGTTATTTATTCATTTATTTATTAATTAATTAGTTTATTCATTTTTGAAAAGTGTATTTAGGGGATTTCTAATTATTTAATTTTGTATTCTCTATATGTATCTTTAATTTGTTTTAAGTTTTGTTATTATACTAATTGTGCTGCCTGTGTTCTTTTTCCAAGTAAAAAAAAAAAATACCTAGTGCTGTTAACAAGGGGGCTATTATTATTATTATTATTATTATTTTTGCATAAGAACAGGTCCAGGACATGTGAAAAGAGCTTCTATACCCCTCAGGAACTATTTAAAGCTCAATGCATCTCCAAAACCCACCTTTGTTTTTTATGATGAATCAGCAAGATTCTGAAAATCTCGTTATTTCGAATACATTTTTGCAGAGTGCTCTCAAGTCAGCTCAACCCTCTTCCACCAGCTTTATCCTAGTGAAAAGAGCGACTGAAGAAAACTTGGCCACTAGCTAGAGCTCAATGTATCATCGGAAATTCCTGTGATGCTCAGTGCCATCTAGTGGACAAATACGATATTTGCCATTTTAAATAAATTAACCAGCCCCGGAAGGATTTGCCCCCTTAATGACCAGGCGTTGCTGTAACTGACAATTGTATGGTTGTGCGATGTTGTACCAAAACAAAATTTACGTCCTTTTTTTTCCCGCAAACAGAGCTTCATGTTTTTTTTTTTTTTCTTAAAACAAACATGTTATACTTACATGCTCTGTGTAGTGGTTTTGCACAGAGCAGCCCCGATCCCCCTCTTTTCGGGTCCCCCCGTCGATGCTCATGGCTCCTCCCCTTTGAGCAGTGCCCCCATAGCAAGCTGCTTGCCCAGGGGGCACCGATGCAAGCTCTCTCCCAAGCCACTGCTCTATGTGTTCATAAGACGCTCTGCCCCCCCCCGCTCTCTCCTTATTGGCTCACTAGCTGTGATTGACAGCAGTAAGAGCCAATGGGCTCCCGCTGCTGTCTCAGTCAATGAGAAGGGAGTGTCCCCATACAGCCAAGGCTATTGTGATCCATCCTTTTGATGCATTTTTTTGATGTGTATTACATTCATTTCAATGGGGAGCTGGAAAAGCGCACTGAAGATGCAACATGCAGGAAGGCACCGCCCCAGCAGCACCTGTGTAAAGAGACCCACAGGATTTAAAGGGAAATATTTTGAATGCATTTTTAGATAGGTAAAAAAAAAAAACGCCGCAAAGACACATCAGCATGTTGGGGCCCCGAAGGATCGCTGTATATTGCGGACTATGGGATTTTAAACTGTTAAGGTTGCTCTTGTCGCTCTTTATCTGCATAGTATTTATTATTAGGAACATAAAGCGAGTTATCTTACCTCTCCGGACGGAGACAGAAGAGCTGACACAGCAGGTGACAGTCCCACACAATGGAAATCAATGTTCTGTACGGCTCTTATAACCCTCAACAACCAGCCACAACCCCAATTTTATAAATTAAAGACCAATTAGAAACGGCACCCTGTTCCTCAAGGGAATACGTGGCAATTCATGTGAGCCGTAATATTTTCTGCAGCAACTGGAGCGAGACTGACACATCCTGGATCTTAGGGAATAGAGCTGAACATGATGCCATACTCTGGTTTAACCACTTGTGTACCAGCCTGTAATACCCCTTGGTTACCAATCATTTTTCAGTTTTCAGTGCTGTGATAGTTTGACTGACAGTTACTCCATCATGCAACGATGCACACAAATGAAAGGGGTATTAAACCCAGAAGCAAATAATTTTTATAGTGCACCTTGCCGATTCTTGGATATGATAGCTACAGGGCCGGGACAAGGGGTGGGCAGGAGGGGCGGCTGTCCTGGGCACTGTGGTATCATGTGGGGGGGGGCATCGCAAGGCGATTGGGGGTGGCAGGGGGGAAATTTTGTTCTAAGAAGAGAAATTTGAGAGGGGTGCGCTAAGAGTTGTGATGGTGGGGGGATGAGGGAAAGAAGATTTGTGCTAGGAGCCAGCCTGTATAATACTTATCGTTATCATTTAGTTTTTGATAGTTTGACTGACAATTACCCAATCATGCAATGCTGCACAGAAATTAATGTTTAACTGCTTTAGGACAGCACACAGTGCTTTTACTGTGGGAGGGGGTGGCAAGGCCAAGTCCAGCAATGTAATTATACGTTGCTTCGCACATTCGCACCGGTGCCCCAGTGCACCACCTGGGGCACACAGCACACCACTACTGTAATCACTGTGTCCACTGGAGGCTTCTTGTGTCACGTGATCGCACAATCAAAATGAGTACACAATTGTTATCAATGAGCTTCATTCATAACAGCTGTGCGTCCTGTAGTGATGCTGTGATTGTCCCACAGCTATCACATGGTACCTGGCTCCCTGTACCATCAGATTAGCTGTAGCCAATCACAGCATGTCAACAGTAAGCACTGCTGTTATGAATGAAACCAATTCATGAGAGTTCAAACAATTGTGGTTACAGTGATCTCATCACAGTGTAAAAAAAAAATAAAAATCCCTAATCACCCCCCCCCCAGAGTAGTGCAGTTCATACTGTTCCATATGCATATGCATTTTTCATGCACGTCCGGTGTATTTTCTGGGTGCCTGACTTCCAGCATTCACCTGCGATACATGGACGTGTGACTCAAAAAGACACACCAAAAACACAACCGCAGTGCGCTTTTGATGCATTTTTTGATGTGTATTACATTCATTTCAATGGGGAGCTGGAAAAGCGCATGAAGATGCAACAGGCAGGAACGCACCCCCCCCCCCCCAGCAGCACCTGTGTAAAGAGTCCCATACGATTTAAAGGGAAATATTTTGAACGCAATTTTAACTAGGTAAAAAAAAAACACGCTGCAAAGAAGCATCAGCGTGAAGGGGCCCGAAGGATCACTGTATATTGCTGACTCATTGCGGGCTATGGGATTTTAAACTGTTACGGTTGCTGTTGTCGCTCTCTGTCTGCATAGTATTTATTATTAAGAACATAAAGCGAGCGATCTTACCTCTCCGGACAGAGAGTGTCACTTTGGTGACACTGAACTACTCTGATGAAAGTATGTAAAAAAAAAAATTATAATAATGAAAAAAATGATGATAGATAGATAGATAGATAGATAGATAGATAGATAGATAGATAGATAGATAGATAGATAGATAGATAGATAGATAGATAGATAGATAGATAGATAGATAGATACCCTGTTTCCTCGAAAATAAGACCTAGCGTGATTGTCAGTGATGGCTGCAATATAAGCCCTACCCCCCAAAATAAGCCCTACTCTACCCTGTTTCCCCGAAAATAAGCCCTACCCTGAAAATAAGACCTACAAGGACTTTAACATAGGTCTTATTTTCGGGGAAACAGGGTAGATAGATAGATAGATAGATAGATAGATAGATAGATAGATAGATAGATAGAGAGAGAGAGAGAGAGAGAGAGAGAGAGAGAGAGATAGATAGATAGATAGATAGATAGATAGATAGATAGATAGATAGATAGATAGATAGATAGATAGATAGATAGATAGATAGATAGATACCCTGTTTCCTCGAAAATAAGACCTAGCGTGATTGTCAGTGATGGCTGCAATATAAGCCATACCCCCCAAAATAAGCCCTACTCTACCCTGTTTCCCCGAAAATAAGCCCTACCCTGAAAATAAGACCTACAAGGACTTTAACATAGGTCTTATTTTCGGGGAAACAGGGTAGATAGATAGATAGATAGATAGATAGATAGATAGATAGATAGATAGATAGATAGATAGATAGATAGATAGATAGATAGATAGATAGATAGATAGATAGATAGATAGATAGATAGATAGATAGAGAGGTAGATAGATAGATAGATAGATAGATAGATAGATAGATAGATAGATAGATAGATAGATAGATAGATAGATAGATAGATAGATAGATAGATAGATAGATAGATAGATAGATAGATAGATAGATAGATAGATAGATAGATAGATAGATAGATAGATAGATAGATAGATAGATAGATTTGTACATACTGTCACCAGTCAGTATCCCTGATCACCGCCACACCAGTCATATGATGATGCTGTACTGCACTGGTGACAGCATGTTAAAAAAAAAAATGTGATTTGTGTAAATATTTTCTTCTATCTTTTCATGTGACAACACTGAAGAAATGACACTTTGCTACAATGTAAAGTAGTGACTGTACAGCTTGTATAACAGTGTAAATTTGCTGTCCCCTCAAAAAAACTCAACACACAACCATTAATGTCTAAACCGCTGGCAACAAAAGTGAGTACACCCCTAAGTGAAAATGTCCAAATTGGGCCCAATTAGCCATTTTCCCTCTCCGGTGTTACACTGTAAATTGACACTGTTATACAAGCTGTACACTCACTACTTTACATTGTAGCAAAGTGTCATTTCTTCAGTGTTGTCACATGAAAAGATAGAAGAAAATATTTACAAAAATGTGAGGGGTGTACTCACTTTTGTAAGATACTGTATATATACTGTATCTGGATCTCAAATTTTCCGACAGCAAAATTCGTTGTCGTAAATCCCGATCATGTGTGTACACAATTCCGACGCACAAAGTTCCACGCATGCTCGGAATCAAACAGAAGAGCCGCACTGGCTATTGAGCTTAATTTCTCTCGGCTCGTCGCACGTGTTGTACGTCACCGCGTTCTCGACGTTCGGAATTTCCGACAAGATTTGTGTGACCGTGTGTATGCAAGGCAAGTTTGAGCCAACAAAAAACGGAAAAAACCCATGGGTTTTGTTGTTGGAATGTCCGATCAATGTCCGACCGTGTGTACAGGGCATAAGTCGTGTGACTTTCAAGTCACGGCAGTGTGAACCAAGCCTTTGTGTAGCAATATGGTTACATTTATGGACTATAGACTGAAGGACTTATGAATAAATGCTTGTGGAACGAATCATCTGAGTTTCCATTATTTCTTATGGGGAAATTCGCTTTGATATACAAGTGCTTTGGATTACAAGCACGTTTCCGGAACGAATTATGCTCGTAATCCAAGGCTTTACTGTACTAAAATAATTGCATTACCATGTTCTGTGTACTGTCGGAGACCAGATATAGTAACTGCTGACTCCTGGGTTTAGTAGCACTTTAACAAAACTATTTTTATCTTCTTCGCTCCAAATATATTTCTTTGCTTCCTATGGGATCATTTCATAATGTTGATTGTAAAATATTTTTTTTTACATTGCAAGTATGTGACACATAAATGTTGATTGCAATTTAAAACTGAGGTCCATCAAATGACAGCATGAGTTGCGGGAAAAGTTTTTTTAACCAAATCATTTTCCAGGTCTCTTTGAGTAGCAGGCCAGTAAAGGAATCCAACTTTATCAAAACAAAACAATGTATCAGCTTTAACATAACATTTTTCTTTACTTTGCTCAAATATTTTTATTTGCTTCCTATGAGATAATTTCACAATGTCAACTGCAAAAGAATCTTAACAATATTTTGATTGCAAAAAAAAAGAGAAAGCCTGGTAAATAACAGTTGTGAGAGTTGCAGGAAATGTCTTCAGTGGTATCATTTTCTGAGTGTCCTTCCACCTAGAGGAAGTCTTCCACCTTAGTCTCTCTTCCGAGGCTTCCTGTTCTGGACAACCTTTCCAAGAAAAAAAAACATAAAATACATAAAAATGAATACATAAAAATGAAATCTTTGTACATTACCTAATTTTAATGAAGACTTAAACCAAATCTCTCAAAATGTAGGATGTACAGTGCCTTGCAAAAGTATTCACCCCCTTGGCATTTTTCGTGTTTTTTTGCCTCACAACCTGGAATTAACATGGATTGTTTGAGGATTTGCATCATTTAATTTACAGAACATGCCCACAACTTTGAAGATGATTTTTTTTATTATTATTAATATTGTGAAGCAAACAACAAAAAGGACAAAATAACAGAAAAAGTTGATGTGCATAACTATTCACCCCCCTAAAGTCAATACTTTGTAGAGCCACCTTTTGCGGCTATCACGGCTCCAAGTTGCTTTGGATAAGTCTCTATGAGGTTGCCACATCTTACCACTGGGATTTTTGCCCATTCCTCCTTGCAAAACTGCTCCAGCTCCTTCAAGTTGGATGGTTTGCGCTTGGAAAAAGCAATCTTTAAGTCTGACCACAGATTTTCTATTGGATTGAGGTCTGGGCTTTGACTAGGCCATTCTAACACATTTACATGTTTCCCCTTAAACCACTCAAGTGTTGCTTTAGCAGTGTGTTTGGGGTCATTGTCCTGCTGGAAGGTGAACCTCCGTCCTAGCCTCAAATCACACACAGAGTGGTGCAGGTTTTGCTCAAGAATATCCCTGTATTTAGCACCATCCATCTTTCCCTCAACTCTGACCAGTTTCCTAGTCCCGACTGTTGAGAAACACCCCCACAGCATGATGCTGCCACCACCATGTTTCACAGTGGGGATGGTGTTCTTTGGGTGATGTGATGTGTTGGGTTTGCGCCAGACACAGCGTTTTCTTTGAGAAAAGTTTTCTTTGATGGCCAAAAAGTTCACTTTTAGTCTCATCAGACCAGAGCACCTTCCTCCATACATTTTGGGAGTCTCCCAAATGCCTTTTCGCAAACTCAAAACATGCCATTATGTGCCATAAAGCCCAACTCTATGGAGCATACGGCTTATTGTCATCCTATGTACAGATACTCCAGTCTCTGCTGTGGAACTCTGCAGCTCCTCCAGGGTTACCTCAGGTCTCTGTGTTGCCTCTCTGATTAATGCCCTCCTTGCCCGGTCCGTGAGTTTCGGTGTGGGGCCGTCTCTTGGCAGGTTTTCTGTTGTGCCATGTTCTTTCCATTTGGTTATGATAGATTTGATGGTGCTCCTAGGGATCATCAAAGATTTGGATATTTTTTTATAACCTAACCCTGACTTGTACTTCTCAGCAACATTGTCCCTTACTTGTTTGGAGAGTTCCTTGGTCTTCATGGCAGTGTTTGGTTAGTGGTGCCTCTTGCTTAGGTGTTGCAGCCTCTGGGGCCTTTCAAAAAGGTGTGTATATGCAATTACAGACCATGTGACACTTACATTGCACACAGGTGGACATCATTTCACTAATTATGTGACTTCTGAAGGAAATTGGTTGCACCAGAGCTTTTTATGGGCTTCATAACAAAGGGGGTGAATACATACGCACATGCCAATTATCAGTTTTTTATTTCTGAAAAATAGTTTTATGTATATATTTTTTTAATTTTAAATCACCAACTTAGACTATTGTGTTCTGATCCTTAACTTATAATTGAGATTAAGAAAACATTGAACTAAAGGCTGTAATGTAACAAAATAGGTAAAAAGCTCAGGGGGGTGAATACTTTTGCTAGGCGCTGTAAATATCATTTCAAACAATATTCTCTGTCTTTTTTAAATCTGAAGTTTTATTGAAATTAATCCTTGCACAGTCCTTGTTTGGTCACTTCCTGTTATTGCGTGACAACTGTCTCCCAGTTGTTCACCTGCATTGTCACCTTATGATATGCTCCCCCTGGTGGACACTACAAGCTGTCATGCTGGCACACATTGTACAGGTATGGTTCACCATCGTCACTATAATAGGGTCCAGGGCAATGATATGCAGACAGCCCTGGAGCATGTACATGTAGATAGGAAGTGACGAAAAGAGACTGCAGGAGATCAGCAGCACTGAGATGGGAGAAGGATTAATAGAAATTGAAAACAGTATATAGCCACTTGCCAACCGTATAAATCAGATATACAGCGGCAAAGTGGCACGGCTGCCCCGGATCACGCACCTGGTACGTGATCCGACACTTCTGGGTCTGGGGCACAAATGCGCACCACCTGCAGGGCCGCTGTGTATATTCACAGCGGGAACTGATCGGCGGGTCCCACGTACTTGATGTCCGCCGACACCCGCCGATCCTTCAGTTCAGAGGAAGAACGGTAGTCTGCCTATGTAAACAAGGTAGATCACCGTTCTGTCAGTACAGAAGACATGGATCCTGTGTTCCTGCAAAGCAAGTTTAAACCTTTGATCGCACCTGATGTTAATCCCTTCCCAGCCAGTGTCATTAGTACAGTGACAGTGCATATTATTCTTTAGCACTGATCACTGTATTGGTGTCACTGGTCCTCAAAAAGTGTTAAAAGTGTCATTTAGTGTCCGGTTTGTCCACCCCAATATCACAGTCCTAATATAGGTCACCGATCGCCGCCATTACCCATCCCATAGTTTGTACAACTTTTTGCTACAACTTTTGCGCAAACCCATCAATATACGCTTTTGGGGATTTTTTTAACACATGTAGCAGAATACACATTGGACTAAACTGATGAAGAAATTAGATTTTTTTTTTCTATTTGTTTATTGGATATGTTTTATAGAAGAAAGTAAGACTTTTTTTTTTTTTAAATTGTTGGTCTTTTTTTGTTTATAGCTCAAAAAAATTAAAAACTTCAGGGTTGATCAAATACCACCAAAAGAAAGCTCTATTTGTGGGGAAAAAATGACATAAACTTTATTTGGATACAGCATCGAATGAACGCTCAATGGTCAGTTAAAGTAACGCAGTTCCGTATCGCATAAAAATGGCCTGGTCATTAAGGGGGGCTAAATCTTCCGGAGGACAATTGGTTAATGAAAAAGAAATCATGTCAGTTATTTGAGACACGGTACAAAGGAAATGGCATATAGTCAGGATCTATTTCATTTACAATAGTTTTTGGATAGGTAAGCCAGTTGTTTAATTATACCAAAGTTTTAGTCCTGACGTCACGTGATGTGTGATTATAAAAATATAATCGTATTTGGGCCAACTACTGTATATAGGGCCATGTCCAGTGACTTTTAACAAACTTTTTTTTTTCCAGATCTTCATGTGCTTCTGTCTGGTGATCATTAATGTATCTGCATGCCACTGATAACGTCACGTATGACGAAACGCGTCTGAAAGAAGGAACATAGTGATGTCACCACGCGATCGTACCAGGGGGATGGGCTCCATTTGTTTGTGCCGGCCGGCATCTTTTTTAATGCATACCAATTTCATCATAGATGTAAGTGCAATACTTCATTTTAATAAATATATTTAGGCAATATTACACTATGGTCAGTCTTCTTTCTTCTGGGGCATCCACCTGAGCAAAGACGGACTCCATAGTGGGAGAGGGGGCGTGATCTGCATGATTTAGTCTGCTGATACCAGTGTTGACATCTGCAAGCTAAAGGCTGCGGCTGGGTTATAGCCACCTGCTCTTTATGCTTGCCATCTGGTAAGCAGATTTACATTATGGTGGTTGGGCACTCTCTTGTCTGTGTTGGATTACACTGTGGTGACATCAAGAAGCTGTAGTGATTTAATACGGCCTTTTTTATATTTTGCATGTTTTCATTTGATTGATCGATCGAAACTTTTGCAGCGCAGCGTTCCTATTCCAAGTTATCCCTTATCTGCATGCCGGTGTACTTTCCAAATTCAAAAGTTATGATAATAAGGGGTTGACCTGTGCTCTTTCAGTAATTCCCAGCAATATGTCAATGTGTTATTGATCTATTAATTTGATTAAATTATTGATCACATCATTTGTTATTGATGGTTAACTCTTGTAATTGCTACAACACACCCATGATGTTATTTTTACACTGTTAGCAGTATGTTTGTGCTCTTTGCAAGTAAATAACTTACATGACTACCAAACTTAGAGCAGAGTTTTGGCTTAATGCACCTTCCCTTGTATATGGCGAGCCTCCGATCCCGACACACACAGCCCCGGGAACACTTGCTGGCGCAGTCGCTCTCAGGGAAACAGAATTGGTGACATTTTGCACAGTCAGCCCATTTTGTGCCTTTGGGACAAGATTTAACTGTAAAGAGAAATACAAATGCTAAGGGGATACATTTTCCTTTCCATTCCCTTCCCCTTGCCCATTCTTTTCCTTTTCCTTTTATTTCCTTCAATTTTCCTTTTCATTCCCTTTCCTATTTCTTTCATTTATATTTTCCGTGTTCTTTCCTTTTCTTTTAATTTTTCTTTCTTTTTCATTTTCTTTGCTAATTCATCTCCTTTCCTTTCCCTTTCCTTCTCTTTCCTTTTCCTTTCTTTTTCCTTAACTTTTCCTTAACTTTTTCCTTTTCCTTTTATTTCCTTATTTTTCCATTTTCCTTTTCACCTATTCTTTTCATCACATTTTCCCTATACTCTTTTTTCCTTTGTATTTTCTCTGTCCTGTTCCTTTTCATTTTCTTTGTCATTTTTTTTCTTTTGTTTTTGCTTTGTGATTTTGTTTTCTTTCCCTTCCTTTTCCTTTTCTTTTTGTTTTCTTTGCTTTTCATTTTCCTTTTCTTTTCATCTCCTTTCCATTTCCCTTTCTTTCCTGTTCCTTTTCATTTTCTTTTATTAACTGCTCCTTTTTTTTTTCTTTCAGTTCCCTTTTCTTTGATTTCCCTTTTCCTGTCACTCCCTTTCCTTTTCCCTCTTCATTATCTTTTTTTCACTTTCCTTTTTCTTTTCTTTTCATTTTCTTTTCATTTCATTTCCTTTTAAATCCCCCCCCCCCCCCTGTCTTTTAATTTCCTTTTCTATTTCATCTCCTTTCCCTTTCCTTTCTTTTTCATTTCCTGATCCTTTTCTTCCTATTTCTTTTACTTGACTTTTCTTTTTCTTTCCCGTTCATTTCTTTTCCTTTTAAATTTCCTTTCCTTTTTCCCCCCTGTCTTTTATTTTCCTTTTCTATTTCATCTCCTTTCCTTTTCCTTTCTTTTTCATTTCCTGCTCCTTTTGTTTCCTATTCCTTTTGCTTAACTTTTCTTTTTCCGTCCCTTTTAATTTACTGTTCCTTTTATTTTATTTTCAATTCCATTTACTTTCCTTTTCGTTTACTTTTATATTCATTTTCAGTTCCTTTTTATTTTATTTTCCTTCACTTTTATTTTTAATCTCCCTTCTTTTTCCTTTTCAGTTCCTTTTCCTATCCCTTTCCTTTTAATTTTCAATTCCCTTTCCATAATCATTTCTTTCCTTTTTTTTCTTTTATTTTCACTTTCTTTCCTTTTCATTTTCCTTTCCCTTTTCCCCTTTTGTGTTTCTATTTCACCTCTTTTCCTTTTCCTTTCTATTAAATTTCCCTTTTCTTTTATGACCCTTTCCATTTTCCTGTTATCTTTATTTCCTGCACCTTTTATTTTCCTTTCCTTTTCTTTAACTTTTAATTTCCCTTCCTCTTTCTTTCTACTCCCTTTGCTTTTCTATTCCTTTTCCTTTTAATTTCCCTTTCTTTTCATTTGCTTTTCCATACCTTTTTTTTTCCTTTCCTTTTCATTTCCTCTTTCCTTTCTTTTTCAGTCCATTCCCTTTCCTTTTCTATTCCCTTTCCTTTACATTTCCTTTTCATCTCATTTTCCTTCCCTTTTATTTTTCATCTCCCTTCCTTTTCCTTTCCAATCTCCTTTTCGCTTTTACTTTTCCTTTCACTTTTCTTTCTTTCATCTTTCCTTTTCATTTCCCTTTCCTTTGATTCCTTTCTTTTTCCTTTTAATTTTCTTTTCTTTTTTTTCCCTTTCTTTTTCCCTTTCCTTCACTTTTCTTTGCTCTTTCCATTTCAATGCAATTTCAAATGAGCTTTCTCTATATCTTTATTTTTCTTCCATTTTTTCATTTTTTTTTCATTTTCCTCCCTTACTTATTTTACTGATAGACTGAAGACTGTTGAAGTACACATAGATTTATCTTATTCAATGAGTCAAAAGTCTTTTTTTTTTCTTTAGTAAATGAATCACCATCTCTTTATTTACAGTATCTCTCTTCTCTCTCTAAATTCCTTTGTTTCTCATTTTAACATAATTTGCCTAAAGTAGGCAAGCAGTGAGATTTAAATCCCTTAAAATAATAATAATAAAACACTGCACTCAGGGGTTGTAACAATAGGCAATATACTTCCACTCTATACTGTAGTAATAAAGACTCAATCACCAAAACCTAATGAAATAACGGTGTTGAAAAAAATGGAGGAGAAGTTAATAAACTGAATTTACAAGAAGTTTAATGGGACTTTAACACTGTATCACTGGTGGAGTGCATAGTACTTATAGTTTTGGAGTATTTGAACTGCACTCATAGTTTTGGTGTATATGTACTTATTTGTGTGTATCCCTATATCTGTGCTATTTGTATGTGAATTATCACGTCCCTACTGCATATCTTGATGCTTACAGTATCGGGTGTGTTAGTTGAGGTTTAAAACCTGCTCATTCCCCATATAAAGCAAAATAAAGCGATGGCTTCTCTTTAGCCCCCTGGAAGACTTTGTATTATATTGGGCCAGAGCTTACACCGAATTAAGAACACTCCCCTTATAATGTCACTACATAATTAGTCAATAAGGCATTGAGCACTGTGGAAGGGGTGGGAAGAGAGTCATTAGCACTTCCATATACAAACATAATAGGTTTTTCTTTACATGTCCTGCTCTACAGCTGACATGTTACTTTGTCCTGAATAAGGACAAACAAGTGGGGGGATAAGGGACTTTTTCAGGTTCAAAGACATATAGTCACAGTAAAAAGTACTTAAAAAAAATTACAAAATGTATTTAGCTACAAAAGTTGATCAAAAACATTTGTGCAACCACGTGTTGTCATCCAACAGACATGGAAAGCATATTCATTCATTGCGCTTGTAATTCAACATGTTTCGCCATTCCGGCTTCTTCAGGAAAAAGCGTAATGAAAATACTAATAAAATAAGCAAAGAACATAAATCAAACTGATATTAAGCAATTAACATTGTGTCCACATTACCACATGATTTATTAACATACAAGTAGAGGCAAGGTTGCATCCACCAAGCAAGTTAAAGTTAAAGTTCCCAGCAGAAGTTCCCTACCTCCAGGGTTATTTAGAGGCAATGGAGCAAAAAGCAGGTTCCTTGTGATGGGAGTCTGTCCAGCAGTGCCGAATATGCCCACTGACCGGGGGGGTCACAAAACCTACTGCCGGATTTGTCCTGCATCACCATTTAAAGTGGAAGTCCATGCAAAAAATCTAAAATCCCTGAATCTATGGACACCAGGCATCTAACACTAACCTCTCTATCCCTGTAAAGAAAAGATGAGTATACATACCTTTTTGGAAGCCGATCTGACCCGCTCCGATCAGATCTCCAGCGCCGGCAGCTCTGCAGAGGACACGGACCACAACAGCTGTGCAATGAATGGGAAGTGACGTCACCCGTAGAGTTACTATGGGGCTTCTGTTGTCCCCTGTCTCCTCTGCATCCCCCTACATAGAGAAGCCGCGGCTGACAGCTCAGCATGGGATCCGGTCAGAAACAGGTCAGATCGGCTTCCAAAAAAGTATGTACACTCATTTTTTCTTTACAGCGATAGAGAGGTTAGTGTTAGATCCCTGGTGTCTATAGATGCAGGGATTTTAGATTGTGCATGGACTTCCACTTTAAGTGTACGATCCGATCGGCTGTTGGCAGATCTGCATATTTGCACAGTGGATCATAATAGGTGTAACTTATTTCTTTGGTGTGATGCTTTCCGTCCATACCTGTTTATAACTATTACTCTTGAGCCAAGCTATATACCAATCTGAACTATGACATCTGTGTTTCAGTTGTGTTTATAAGGTTGTTATCATCTACGGTATGTGTACAACGTATGTTGTTTCACTGCAAGTGAATAGAATATCAAGTCATTTTTGATGCCATCTAGTGGACAGTTAGGCTCCCTGCAGTTTCGGCATAATTAAAAGAAGTGAGTGAGTGCAATTGTTGAAACCAGTAGGTTAAAGACTATGTAAATTTGTCATTTAGGAATAAAATTATATATTTTTTGACACTCATTGAACTCATTATAATACATGTTTGGTTTATGTTTATATCAGATTTGCTGTGGCTCCATACCCCTCTCTGCGTGAGATTCAGCTGTGGGTTTTGCGATCCCAGTTGGTGGGCTTATACGGCACTGTTGGAAAGACTCTCATCACAAGGAACCTGCTTTTTGCTAAATATATCATTAATTCTAAATCATTTTTTCTAAATAACTCTGTAGGTATGGAACGTCTGCTGGGAACTCTAACTTGCTTGGTGGGTGCAACCTTGCCTTTACTTGTATGTTTATAAATCACGTGGTAACATGGACACAATGTTAATGGCTCAATATCAGTTTGATTTATGTTCTTTGCTTATTTTATTAGTATTTTCATTACGCTTTTTTCTGAAGAAGCCGGAATGGCGAAACATGTTGCATTACAAGCGTAATGAATGAATATGCTTTCCATGTCTGATGGATGACAACCCATGGTTGTACAAATGTTTTTAGTCAACTTTTGTAACTAACTAAATTTTGTAATTTTTTTTTTTTAAATTAATAAAAAATGTATTATTATATATATTTTTTTTTTTACACTTTTTGTGTAATTACTAATTATATATGAAAAGTCTCTTGTCCCCTAAAGCTCTCAATACCATGGGATATTGGTGCTATAAGCATTGGTGATCTGGTTGTGTCCATATAACTTACTTGGTTTTTGGCCTAAAAAAGATTTTTTTTTAAGGTTTTCCCCCTTTTTTCAATCCAGAGCTAAAAGTACAGATAACAATTTTTTTGTGTGTTTGTTTACAAAAGACTGGGCATCTTACCTAAAGCGTACTCCTGTTGGCATGCGTATTTACTCCGACATTTTCTATAATACATGCGATGGTCTTTCTTTTCACAAACACAGCCTATCCTGCAGCCCTCGACGCATTTTTGCCCCTCGACTTTGCAGTAGTCATCGCAGCCCGAGCAGGAACTCCACACCATGCCCCCTGGACATTTGTCACCTTAAAATTATTATAGGAGAAACAAATTAACCAAAGTTTCCTAATTGCTTCTGTGTGCATGAAAACAGCTCTTTGGAGATGTCATTCTGGGGGCGTGTCTATGTCAATGGGAAGTGACGTCCGAGTAGCTGCCCCTGCAAAAATTGTACAAGCTTGGTGAAGTCACAGGAAGTAATATAAGCAGTTCCTTGCTTTAGGAACAAGGTAGGAGGAAGTATAATGCTGGGACTTGAACTAGAGTTGAATAGGAAGATTTTGGGGTAATACCTGGACATACACTTTAATAGACGGGTCTCTCACCTTCTTTGGGAATGAAGGGGCATTGATAAGCTGGAATGCACATTCTATTGTGCCTCAGATATCCATCCTCTTTACAAGCGCAACCCTCTTCACAGTCTTTTTTTTCACAAACAGTTCCTTCCATTGGACATTTGGACCAGCACCCTGCACAAACTGACATTTCCATGTCAGGTGGACACTCTGTGTTCAAAAACAGCACAGCTATTACATGTTTGTCATATTCCTGATATACATACCAGTTGCCTGCACAGTCCTTGGCTAAGCTCTAGCCGCTAGCAGTAATCATTATGTTCTGCTGGCCAGGTAGACTCCCGAGCTCCCGGCAGAACACTATAAAGGGAGGCATTGTCTGTGGTGATGAAGTGATTTTCTTTCCTTCCAACTGTGGTGGAAGGAAAGAAGATCGAAAAGACTATGGGCTGCTTTACATCCTATGACTTGTTACAATATACATACCGAATGAGCACTCAAAAGGAGATTGAGGAAATGCTTCCTCCTGCCTTCCAATATCTGCTTCCTGGCCTGAGATGTTGGTCCATAGATGACACCATCCTGGTGCCTGTGCAGTTCTTAGCTGTGTTTGGTTTACAAATGTCTGCCACAGATGTGTCGGACACTGTAGCCTCTCAACTTGCTGAAAAGTTACAATGTTGCAGTCTAATTACTGGGGGGGAGAGAAGACTAAGAAAATAATTTCTCCTGCCTGCAGCAGACTGATGATGTAATTTCTGCCAAGAACAAGTTATTACTGGAGCTCAGTGGTGGCTTTCTAATGATAAAAGGTGAATCTTTTCTGAAAAAAACTCTACTGCGGCTGTGTAGGCATGAACTTGCATTAGGCCAGAACCCAGTAGGAAACTGTTAATGCTGGATCAATCAGCTGCAGGTGGGGGGGATACCCACCCCATAGCTGCTCACGCAAAAAAGGGCTAGAATGCTTGTGACATCATTACTTTAATATGGACATTGACCTAATATAGCCATGTGACCATATTAGGTCAATGGTGTCATGAGCACCCTCCCACTTTGTGTTGGGTGAGGAATCGCCTCACCAGCTCTGAGGAAACGCCCACCCACTTATTGGCCCGACACTGACAGCTTCCTTACAGGTTCCACTGAACATGGTTTCGAGCTGAACTCAAGCCAAACTAAACCTCATCCCTAACTGTTGCAAAATCAGGAATTTAATAATGCTGACTTGTATAGTCCACCTGAATATATTTAGCCAGTGGTTATCAATTAATAATAACATTATTATGGACCTTACCCTAAGAGCTGATCGGTACTCTGCATTGAAGCTTTTGCTTGTAGCAAGGCTGACAATTTATTGTGATTCTAAAGGCAAACTTTTTTTTTTTTTAATTAACGAACATTTCATACTGACTTGCTCTGTGCAATGGTTGTGCACAGAGCAGCCCCAATCCTCCTCTTCTCAGGTTTTGGCGCTCCTGGCCCCTTCCCCCCCCTGCAGCGTGCCCCCCCAGCAAGCTGCTTGCTAGGGGGCACTTGTGCATGCTCACTCCTGAGTCAGCTCTGTGGGTCCATACGACCCACAGGGCGTGGCTAGGCCCCCCGCTCCCTTCTAATTGGTTGTGAGTGACAGCAACAGGGGCCAATGGCTCCCACTGCTGTTTCTGAGCCAATGAGGAAAGAGAGAGCGGAGAGAGTCTCTGCTCTAATGCACATCATTGGATCAGGAGCAGGCTCAAGTAAGTATTTAGGGGAGCTGGGGGGGCTGCTTGCAGACTATTTTTTTACCTTAATGCAAAGAATGTATTAAAGGGGTTGTAAAGGTTCGTGTTTTTTCACCTTAATGCATCCTATGCATTGAGGTAAAAAAACACCTGTCAGTGACCGGCCCCCCAACCCCCCCATTTTACTTACCTGAACCCTCGAACTTGTCCCACGGGGACACCCTGTCTCTCTGCCTGGGGCTCTTGATTGGATAGATTGATAGCAGCGCAGCCATTGGCTTCAACTGCTGTCAATCAAATCCAATGATGCGGGGGGGCGGGGCCAAGTCCTGCATTTGGCGTCCATGGACACCGAATGCTGGACTTGGGAGCACGCCCGCAAGGTAACCCCCGGGAGAGCGCTTCCACTGAGCTGCCGGGGGACCCCAGAAGAGCAGGTTTGGGGCCACTCTGTGCGTAACGAGCTGCACAATGGAGGTAAGTATGATATGTTTATTATTTAAAAAAAAAATAAAACTCAACCTTTAGTGTCACTTTAAGGTAAAAAAAAAGTCTCCTGACTTTAGATTTACTTTACCATAGAGCTTGCTGACAATATTCAAATGTATTTAAGATCAGGTCATAGGAAGAATTCCTGCCACCCCATGGAACCAATAGTTCAGGTCTCACTACATAGATTTTTTTTTTTTTACATAGATTTTTTTTTTGATCTTGGCTAAATAATGAAAACGACCTTCTCTGTGTGCACAGAAATTGCAACTCCTTTCAACCAACCTAAAGTCAAAAGCGAGATCAGTTTTCTGGGCAGAATATTATCCATAATAGACAATACCTTTACAGCTGCTTTCATTGCTATCCGAAGAAGAATAACTTCGGCTATGGCAGCTTGCCAGCGCTATAAATCAAAAATAAAAACAGTAATTAAATGTTAGTACAAAGGGCACCGGAGTGTACTATTATTTAGAGCCCTTGCACACTGGGGCGGGGGGCGGCGTCGGCGATAAAACGCCGCTATTAGTAGCGGCGTTTTACCGTCGGTATGCGGCCGCTAGCGGGGCGGTTTTACCCCCCGCTAGCGGCCGAGAAAGTGTTAAATACCACCGCAAAGCGCCTCTGCAGAGGCGCATTGCCAGCGGTATAGCTGCGCCGTCCCATTGATTTCAATGGGCAGGAGCGGTAAAGGAGCGGTATACACACCGCTCCTTCACCGCTCCGAAGATGCTGCTGGCAGGACTTTTTTTTACCGTCCTGCCAGCGCATCGCTCCAGTGTGCAAGCCCTCGGGGCTTTCACACTGGGATGACAGCAGCGGCACTTTCGGGGCGGTTTGCAGGCGCTATTATTAGCGCAATAGCGCCTGCAAACCGCCCCAGTGTGCAAGGGCTCTTAAGTATTGTGGGTCTTTATTTGGAAAATAAATATTTTATTAACAATGTTGTTATCAAACACCAGTTTGCTTTGTTGCCAACATGTCAAAAAAAAAAAATAGGAATCGGCCAAAAACAATTATACTTTAAAAGCCCAACTATGGCACTACCTGCTTAGAGTCTGCATGTTCTCCTTGTGCCTGCTTGGGTTTCCTCTGGGCACAAAGACATGCTAGTAGAGTTGGGCCAAACACCCCCTTGCTCGGTTCACGCCACAACCCTCGAAACACCGCAAAAGTTTGGACCTGAACCCTGAACCCCGTTGAAGTCTAGGGGACCCGAATTTGAAAAATCAAAGGTGCCCATTTTGAAAGCAAGTAATTGGCCATAAAAAGGGTATGGAGCCCTGGGTACTGCCCTGGTGGACATCTATCAATGCAACAAATTAAAAAAAAAAAAAAAAAAAAAGATCATTTATGCAGGAGCAGTGATTTCATTGATGCTGAACCACTTGCCGACCATCCGCCACTGATATACCGCAGGTCGGCTCTATTGCATGAATCGCTGTACCAGTACGGCGGTTCGTGTAAGAGAAAAAGCGGCGTGGGAGGCATGCGCGCCCGCAGCGTGGCACCAGAGATAATGCATGTGGGATGCACGTCACCCGGGATGTCCGCCAGCAACCCATGATTGCCCCTCAGAGAGCCAGAACGGGGATCTGTCAATGTAAACAAACAGATCCCCGTTCTGCTAGGGGAGTAGAGAGAGATCGTCTGTTCCTAGTGATTAGTCTGGGAGTGTGCTGCAAAGAGCGCTCCTAGCACTGAGAGTACCGGGTCTTGTACTAATGATTGGGAATTGGGATGCCTGGATCCCCATCAGCTGATTGCTGTGATAGCCTCTGATTGGCTATTACAGTGTTAAGTAACTGTGCAGCCCACCCATGTGTTTTTTTTCCTCCTCTGAATGCATAGGGGTTTATTTACTAAAGGCAAATCCACTTTGCACTACAAGTGCACTGCAGGAGCACTTGGAAGTGCAGTCGCTGTAGATCTGATGGGGACATGCAAGGAAAATAAAAAACAGTATTTTTGCTTGTACATGATTGGATGATAAAATCAGCAGAACTTCCCCTCATTTCAGATCTTCCCCTCGGATCTAAAGCGACTTCACTTCCAAGTGCACCTCCAAGTGCACTTGCAGTGCACTTGTATGCAAAGTGGATTTCCCTTTAGTAAATCAACCCCATTGCACCTTTCTCTCCTTGCCAGGGGAGAAAAATGTAAACAAACAATAGTATAATGTGTAAAAATAAAAAAAATAAAAAAATATCTAGATGTAGGCTTGACCTAGGTCAGTGTCAGGGTTAGTGTTAGGGTCAAGGTAAGGGTCAAAGGTCAATGTGAGGGTCAAAATGCACCTTCAGCTGCATAGATAAAAATCCTTGCACCGGCCCTGCATCAGCGCATGAAATGTTGCATGTTAATGCACTTTTGTGCACTTTGTGTTGATAAAAGCATACAAACATAGCTTTATTGTGCGTTGCATTACGTAGTGATCCAATTAATTTGAATGGACTGTCAACAGAACAGGCAAAAAAATGTAAAAAAAAAATCACTTGCACCTTAATTTACTATGCACCATATTACAATGTACGCTAGTACATTACTGAACATTGCAGTGTAATGGGTGGTGGAGGCAAGTTGAGGATTGATTCAAATTAACCAATGCACCACAACAAAATGGTGTGAAGCCAGCCATATGCCCCGTACACACGGTCGGATTTTCCGACGGAAAATGTGTGATAGGACCTTGTTGTCGGAAATTACGACCGTGTGTAGGCTCCATCACACATTTTCCATCGGATTTTCCGACACACAAAGTTTGAGAGCAGGATATAAAATTTTTCGACAACAAAATCCGTTGTCGGAAATTCTGATCGTGTGTACACAAATCCGACGGACAAAGTGCCACGCATAAAGAGATGAAAGCTATTGGCCACTGCCCCGTTTATAGTCCCAACGTACGTGTTTTACGTCACCGCGTTCAGAACGATCAGATTTTCCGACAACTTTGTGTGACCGTTCTATTGTGAAAAAAAAAAACTTTGTGTGACCGTGTGTATGCAAGACATACATTTTTGTTAAACTTTAACATAAGCATCTGTTCTATGTGATTTATTATTTGAAATCCGGTTTAAAAAAAAAAAAAAAAACTTTTCAACACCAAAATAATTCTATTTAATGCACAAACAAAAGCTAGCAAAATGTTGTTAAATATATGTTATTTTTTTGATTTGTGATTTTTTTTATAATTTTTTTTGTTAAACGTTAAAATAAGTATCTGTTCTATGTGATTTATTATTTGAAATCCAGTTTAAAAAATAAATAAATAAACTTTTCAACTCCAAAATAATTGCACTTAATGCACAAACAAAAGCTAGCAAAATGTTATTAAATATATGTTATTTTTTTGATTTGTGATTTTTTTATATTTTTTTTTTTTGTTAAACTTTAACATAAGCATCTGTTCTATGTTATTTATTATTTGAAATCCGGTTTAAAAAAAAAAAAAACTTTTCAACACCGAAATAATTCTATTTAATGCACAAACAAAAGCTAGCAAAATGTTGTTAAATATATGTTATTTTTTTGATTTGTGATTTTTTTATATATTTTTTTTTTGTTACACGTTAAAATAAGCATCTGCTCTATGTGATTTATTATTTGAAATCCAGTTTAAAAAATAAATAAATAAACATTTCAACTCCAAAATAATTCTATTCAATGCACAAACAAAAGCTAGCAAAATGTTGTTAACTATATGTTATTTTTTTGATTTGTGTTTTTTTTATAATTTTTTTTTTCGTTAAACTTTAACATAAGCATCTGTTGTATGTGATTTATTATTTGAAATCCACTTTTAAAAAATAAAAAATAAAAAACTTTTCAACACCGAAATAATTCTATTTATAGCATAATTGTTTACATTTGTGCCTTTTTAATATTTTTTTAAATGATCATATTTTTACATCATGATGCATGACAGTATTGTTTTAAGCATGTAGAATTACCGTAGACACAATATAATTACATAATTATACTATACCTTAAATGTAAGGACTTTTTCACTAATATTAAAATGTTTTAAATACATATTAAAATGTTATCTTACCTGTTATAAATAGATTGCAGAAGATTTTCCATTTCATTTTTTTTAACTCTGTAAACAATCTAGAAATTAAACACAGCAAATGTGTTTTTTTTTTCCCCTTTTTTCCTTTTGTTTACTTTAGTTTAAGTTTTAACATAATTACTTTTAAAAAGGGAATGCAAAGAAAAAATGTAATCACTGGAACTATGGGTATTCAGTAATTTATAAACTATCAAGAAACCACCTATGTAAGCAAAAGGTGAACAAAATAAATATGAATAATCCCCATATTTAATATATAAAAAATTTTGAGGTATAACTAATGAGCAAAAAGTATTGTGCCAATTCTTGTGTGCCTTTCAAGTCTCTGGCTCAGTGGTAAAAAAATTACAAAGTAACTTTAGGTTGGTAACATTGAAAATGTAACAGTTTCCTTTGGAAAAGTATCCTTTGGAATCAACAAACACAATAAGTATCTTTTTGATAAAGAAACACGAAGGATTGGAGGAATAAATAGCACTCACCTTTGTTACTTTCTGAGTTAAAGTGATACATTTCAGGATCGGCCCGCATCCTATCAGGGGAGTTGATCGATTTTTCACCTGTAAGGTTGTTGTGCCCCTGCATTGTTTGCGCCAGTTACTATGTCAGGTTCACCCCTGTGTAACAATGAGGTATACCATCTGATGAATGGTGTGTCATGATGTACGCAAAAGGCATTGAAATTTAAAGTTAAGCTGAAAAAAAAATTCATGCTTATTAAATAAAAAACAAAAAAACTTCAATTAAAAAAAAAAAATCATGCTACACTAATACACCATGGTTTGATTTGCTGTATAAAATATTTTTTTAATTGCATTTCTAAAAAATCCTGTTTAGCATTCTATTGCGTGTATTGGTCTGGTAAGGGAAATTAAATTTGCTAAATTTCATCCCTCATCCCTGCTAAGGTCTTTCACCTAAATACACAGATATACCGTGTGGCTAAAAATTTTTGGACCCCTGACCAACTGTATGAGCATGTTGGACATCTCTTTCCAAAACCATGGCTGTTATGATAGAGTGGCCCTCCATTTTGGCAATAGTATCCTCTACTCCTCTGGGAAGGCTTTCCACAAGATTGTGGAGTGTTCTGTGGGAATTTGTACCTATTCAGCCAAAGTTGCATTTGTGAGATCAAGTGTTGATGTTGGATAAGAAGACCTGGATTACAATCAGCGTTTCCAATTCACCACAAAGGTGTTCAGTAGGGTTGAGGGTGAGGGTTCAGTGCAGGACACTCCACACCAAACTGGTCAAACCATATCTACATGGAGCTGGCTTTGTGCACTGGGCCACTGTCATATTGGAACAAAATAGGGTATTCACCAAACTGTTACCACAAGGCTGGAAAAGCATAGATGTCTAAAATGTCTTTTTATGATGTAATATTAACAGTATCCTTCATTGGACACCTGGCCACCATCATTTGGAGGGGTTCCACATACTTCTGGAAATGCTTGATGGCCATCATTTGAAGGGTTTCTGCATACTTATAAAAATAAACACGTGACCACCATGATTTGGAAGGGTCTCCACATGATTTTTTAAATATCTTTGCATGCTGTAGTATTAACAGTACCTTCCACTGGAAATGCCTGATCACCATCAATTGGAGGGGTCCACTTACTTAAGGAAACAACTGACCACCATGGTTTGAAGGGGTCTCCACATAGTTTTGGAAATATCAATATCATTTAACCACTAGCCGACCAGCCACCGTCATTATATGGCGGCAGGTTGGATCTCTCCTGCAAATTGCCATAGCTTTACATCGGGCCTTTAAACAGCTATAGCAGGCACACGCGTGGCGCCTAAGGCGTGCACACACCTGCTACATGGCAGGGGAGCCATTGCACGTGGCTGGCTGTCGCGATGACCGCTGGCCATGCGCGATCGTGGGCACAAGAGCCAGAACGGGGATTTGTGTGTTTAAACACACAAATCTCTGTTCTGTCAGGAGAGGAGAGACAGATTGTCTGCTCCTACTAAGTAGGAACAGCGATATATCTCCTCCTCTAGTTACTACCATCCCCCCACAGTAAGAAACACACCTAGGGAACACATTTAACCCCTTGATCGCCCCCTAGTATTAACTCCTTCCCTACCAGTGACATTTACACAGTAATCAGTGCATTTTTATAGCACTGATCACTGTATAGATGTCAATAGTCCCAAAAATGTGTAAAAAATGTCTGATCTGTCCGCCGCAATATCGCAGTCCCACTAAAAATCACTGATCACCTTCATTACTAGTAAAAAAAAAAAATAATAATAATAAAAATGCCATAAATCTATTCCCTATTTTGTAGACACTATAACATTTGCGCAAACCAATCAATATAAGCTTATTGAGATTTTTTTACCAAAAATATGTAGAAGAATAAATATCGGACTAAACTGATGAAGACATTTCTTTTTTTTTGGGGGGGGGGGGATATTTATTATAGCAAAAAGTATAAAATATTGTTTTGTTTTTTTCAAAAATGTTACTCTTTTTTTGTTTATAGCGCAAAAAAAATAAAAACCGCAGAGGTGATCAAATACCACCAAAAGAAAGTTCTATTCGTGGGAAAAAAAGGACGGTAATTTTGTTTGGGAACAGCGCTGCACGACCGCGCAATTGTCAGTTAAAGCGACGCAGTGCCGAATCTCAAAAAGTGCTCTGGTCATTGAGCAGCCAAATCTTCTGGGGCTGAAGTGGTTAATGCTGCTCTACAAAAAGGAACAACAAAAAAAAATGTAACATTCGTCATATTAGTATATTCCAACTTTAGTCCAGTAGAAATGTTATTGGTTACTGTAGTTATTCATCCATATAAGCCAGTTTCTGTCAAACTTTTTACCGTGCATAGAATTCTCCTTCACTGATGAGGCTGCACTGATGTGCACTGATGAGACTGCACTGATGGGCACTGAGACGGCACTGATAAGAGGAAGGAGAGAGCGGGGACAGCCTCTGCACATTGCTGGATTGAGATCAGTCTCAGGTAAGTATGTGCACTGATGAGGCTGCATTGATGTGCACTGATGAGGCTGCACTGATGGGCACTGATGAGGCTGCACTGATGGGCACTGATGAGGCTGCACTGATGGGCACTGATGAGGCTGCACTGATGTGCACTGATGAGGCTGCATTGATCGGCACTGATGAGGCTGTACTGATGTGCACTGATGAGGCTGCACTGATGGACACTGATGAGGCTGCACTGATGTGCACTGATGAGGCTGCACTCATGGGCACTGATGAGGCTGCACTGATGTGCACTGATGAGGCTGCACTCATGGGCACTGATGAGGCTGCACTGATGTGCACTGTCAAACTTTTTACCGTGCATAGAATTCTCCTTCACTGATGAGGCTGCACTGATGTGCACTGATGAGACTGCACTGATGGGCACTGAGACGGCACTGATAAGAGGAAGGAGAGAGCGGGGACAGCCTCTGCACATTGCTGGATTGAGATCAGTCTCAGGTAAGTATGTGCACTGATGAGGCTGCATTGATGTGCACTGATGAGGCTGCACTGATGGGCACTGATGAGGCTGCACTGATGGGCACTGATGAGGCTGCACTGATGGGCACTGATGAGGCTGCACTGATGTGCACTGATGAGGCTGCATTGATCGGCACTGATGAGGCTGTACTGATGTGCACTGATGAGGCTGCACTGATGGACACTGATGAGGCTGCACTGATGTGCACTGATGAGGCTGCACTCATGGGCACTGATGAGGCTGCACTGATGTGCACTGATGAGGCTGCACTCATGGGCACTGAGATGGCACTGATAAGAGGAAGGAGAGAGTGGAGACAGCCTCTGCACTTTTGCACATCGCTGGATTTAGATCAGTCTCAGGTAAATATAAGTGGGGACTAGGGGGTGGGGGGAGGGGGAGCTGCATGAAAAAAAGTTTTATAGAACCAGTTTAATACTAGCCCAATAATGAAACTAATGGTAAGACATTTCAGCTGGTGTATGGGATGATGGGACCAGTATAAAGAAGAATTACAGGTTTGAGAGTAAATTGGTTTAAGAGCATTTTTTTTTAACTAAATTTTTAAAATAAATTTTGACTTGATATACAAGCGATGTCTTGATATACAAGTAGTATCATATCACAACAGAGTGTAAAAGAGAAGAGAGGAGCCTCTAAGTGTAGCAATATAGTTACATTTAATGAAAGTACAACATTTAGCAACATATTGCTACACTTAGAGGCTCCTCTCTTTTCTTTTATACTCTGGAGCTTCTGCTGGATTTTGCTTCTAATCCCCTTGTGGAGGCTTCCATTTGTAGATGGACATTTTATGGTTACATAACCAATCACATTGCTATAATCTTTTTTAAATGGACTATAAACTGAAGGACTTATGAATAAATGGTTGTGGAACGAATCATTTGAGTTTCCATTATTTCTTATGGGGAAATTCGCTTTGATATACAAGTGCTGTGGATTACAAGCACGTTTCTGGAATGAATTATACTTGCAATCCAAGATTTTACTGTATAGGACATTACACAGATAGATTTTGCAGGTTTTCAGTAAATATAAGCTACATTGGGTCTAAACAATGTCATTTTTTTTTTAATTTTACAGTCAGCACTTCTTCTTGTTTATACAGCGAGGATTGGGCTCATTGGACAGGACGTACCCGTCATCGCACACACAGCGGGGCATGCAGTACCGAGATTGCTGGTAGTGGATGCCCAGATTGGCACAAGTCGGCAGGGGTGTCCTGTAACATGGCACAAAGTGTGCGTTTTCCTGGCAGGTCACTTCACAAGAGCTGACGGGCACACAGACATCCGAATCCGCTGATTGGAAGACGAACCCTTCATTACACGTACAAGCCGGCGTACACTTCCCGGTGCAGGCGGTGAGGGGGAGGGTGTCACAGCTACTGTAGCAAGGAGATCTGCAGCCGTAGGATGAGTTAGGAGGGCACGGAACTTCTACAGTGGAAAAAGCAAGAGGTTATGGAAAGAATGATGAATAACCAGAGAACATAACCAAAATGTACAAGGTAAAGAACCCTTTTAATGTGAAAAAAAGGAGAAAGATACACAAGTCGGGCCTTATATGTGCCACCAAGAAATCACACAAATAAATTAATACATTTTTTTTAACATGATTTCATCGCTTACCAACCAGCGCACGACAATATATACATCGGCACAATGGCACGGCTGTGCAAATGGGCGTACAGGTACGTCCCCTTTAAGAAGCGGCATTGTGGGCACGCGCGTATCCGCCGTGTGCTCCGTGACCGTGCCCGCGTGACCCGCAGACTTGATGTCCGCCGGTGCCCCGCGATCGTGTCACGGAGCGGCAAAACGCGGAGATCCCTATCCAAACAAGGCATTTCCCTGTTCTGCCTAGTGACATGACAGAGATCTACTGCTCCCTGTCATCGGGAGCGGTGATCGCTGTCATGTGAGTGGAAGCCCCTCCCCTCCACAGTTAGAATCACTCCCTAGGACACACTTAACCCCTTGATCGCCCCCTAGTGTTTAACTCCTTCCCTGCCAGTGTCATTTACACAGTAATCAGTGCATTTTTATAGCACTGATCGCTGTATAAATGACAATGGTCCCAAAATAGTGTAAAAAATGTCTAATGTGTCCGCCATAATGTTGCAGTCATGATAAAAATCACAGATCGCTGCCATTACTAATAAAAAAAAAATTATAATAAAAATGCCATAAATCTATCCCCTATTTTGTAGGTGCTATTACTTTTGCGCAAATCAATCAATATACACTTATTGCAATTTTTTTTTTTACCAAAAATATGTAGAAGAATTCATATCGGCCTAAACTGAGGAAAAAAATAGTTTTTTATATATTTTTGGGGGATATTTATTATACCAAAAAGTCAAAAAATATTGCTTTTTTTCAAAATCGTCGCTCTTTTTTTGTTTATAGCGCAAAAAATAAAAACAGCAGATGTGATCAAATACCACCAAAAGAAAACCTCTATTTGTGGGGAAAAAAAGGGCGTCAATTTTGTTTGGGTGCAACGTCGCACGACCGTGCAATTGTCAGTTAAAGCGACACCATGCCAAATCGCAAAAAAAGCTCTGGTCAGGAAGAGGGGAAAATTCTTCCGGGGCTGAAGTGATTAAAATAACAAAGAGCAACAGACACCTCGTTAATAACGCTGATCTTATATACAGTATATTACCAAAAGTATTGGGACGCCTGCCTTTACACACACATGAACTTTAATGGCATCCCAGTCTTAGTCCGTAGGGTGAAATTTTGAGTTGGCTCCGCTCTTTGCAGCTATAACAGCTTCAACTCTTATGGGAAGGCTGAAAAAATAGGTGATACCTATAAGCCACGCACACTGAACCAAACAATAAACTAAAATTAAAAATATTTGTGAATCTGTGGGGAGCAGCTCATAATAAGCCCAAAGTCTAATGGTGTAAAGAAATTGAGTAAATACATTTTATACCGCACATTTATTTACTCAATTATGGGAAGGCTGTACAGAAGGTTTAGGAGTATGTCTATGGGAATGTTTGGCCGTTCTTCCAGAAGCGCATTTGTGAGGTCAGGCACTGATGTTGGAGAAGAAGGCCTGGCTCGCAGACTCCGCTCTAATTCATCCCAAAGGTGTTCTGTGGGGTTGAGGTCAGGACTCAGTGCAGGCCAGACAAGTTCCTCCACCCCAAACTCGCTCATCCATGTCTTTATGGACCTTGCTTTGTGCACTGATCCAAATCAATTGATGGAGGGGGGATTATGGTGGGGGGTTGTTTTTCAGGGGTTGGTCTTGGCCTCTTAGTTCCAGTGAATGGAACTCTTAAGGCGTCAGCATACCAAGACATTTTGGACAATTTCATGCTCCCAACTTTGTGGGAACAGTTTGGAGATGTCCCCTTCCTGTTGACTGCTCACCAGTGCACAAAGCATGGATGAGCGAGTTTGGGGTGGAGGAACTTGACTGGCCTGCACTGATGGAACACTGATGAAATTGTCCAAAATGTCTTATGCTGGCACCTTAAGAATTCCCTTCACTATGCCCACCCCTAATGTACATGCAGTGCACTGGAAGCATGGATTTCAATGTTTTTTTTTTTTTAATTAAGCACATGATTAGAGCCTGAGGCTCTAATTGGCTTCAAAAAGGGTGGGCTCGGGGGCGCAGAGCACCGCACCGCACCCTGAGCCCACCCAGTTGTGTGACAATAGTGAATTAATATTCCCTATTGTCTTCCTGCTACTCCTCCCGGCCAACCAGGAAGCAGGTCTTAAGACTCGATTGACCGAGAGAAAAAGCGACCGCATGGGCCATCGAGGAGGAAGCCGCCGAGGAGGAGGACATGCAGGGGGAAGCCGCCAAAGCTGCACGCGACCTAGATGGGGTAGGTGCGGGGCTGGTGGGTGGACGAGCGAGTGATGGGGGGTGGTTTGCCGATCGACCGAGCAATGGAGGGGGGGTTAGACTGACAGACCGACCGAACAGGGGGTGGTGGGTGGTTTGTTTGACAAACTGCAGAGCACAGTGAGCTCTGAGAGCTGATTGGAGGGAGATGACACCCCCCTCCCCCCATTCACACAGCACACAGGAACAGAGCTGTCAATAGCAGGTTGGGTGCGGGAGGCCCCTCCCCTGTCACCTTTTATCTCTTGGTGTCGGGAAAACTTGTCAGAAACGACTCATGTAGTTAGCAGAGGTTATGGGCAGTAGACAGAAATGACACTAAGTGCTCTGGTTTGAGACAAGTACACACTATAGAGGGGTATGCTTTGTTCATATGTAATGACTGAGGTTCTCAACCACTTACAGCAGAGGTGTTTTGTAGTCCACGGAGAGGCCTGGGAAAATGTAACTGATAACAAATCAGCA